>CM054113.1:195793741-197015407 GCA_028673005.1 Tanypteryx hageni | reverse complement strand
TTCCGAAGATAAAGTAGTTCGCAAATACGAGAAACCAACTGATCTGGAACGAGACCTTGGAAAAAAATTACTCGAGTGAAAAACCAAGAAAAAACTTCATTCACCCGCTCTCTTTTCAAACAATGCCTCAACGCATTCGGTGGAGGCGACTGTGTAAACCAGACCAGAAAAAAGAATCTCGAGCGCTTTTGTCTCCGGAGATCTTTGGGCGCCACCTGTTAAACGCGAAGAATAAATAACGCCCTGGGATCCAATACCCAAATTGCTGCTCCAGATAAAAAAGAAAAAATAAGGAATCGTCAGTTTCGCGAGAAAGAAGGGTAATGCCGTCGGGATTGCACAGAAGCGACAGACCCTGACTCACTTTTTTCTTTGCCCGAGACAGTAAAAGGGATCGGAAATGTGGGTCAAGAGGAAGGGAGCTAAAAATAAAAGCGTACACGGGATGCCATAAAGAGAGAGAGAGAAAAAAAAAGTCGGGAAGATTTAACGGAGATACGAAATATCGAGGGGGAAGAGATGTTGGATGGAGAAAAGACGACCGAGAGACAATATGGCGCGAAAAGAATAAGTTAGGGTGCAGTGAGAAGGGGATACAGGTAGTGCAGTAAAACAGGCTGACCTCCTTGATATAGTCCGCCAATTAAATAAAAATGGGAGCTTAATTTGCTGACGAAATATGAAAAAGCGCGTTTTGTTTGTTCACGTTTATTTAGAACTGTAAACTTAAAATTCTTTATAAATTTAATAACATGACTATATGATATAGCAGCTCATTCAATAAGTATTTAAAATTTTAAATTTCTATTTAGGTATAGTCATTTGTTCATAGTCTTAATTTGAAAATGTTTTTAATTCTAACTTTTTAACTTCCCATCTATAACCATTTGCTCATAATCTTTGAAAAATTTGAAGGCACCCCCTGCCGCCCACCAATCTCTCGAAAACATATTTTTTGGCAGGACAATAAATGGCATCACAGATCGCATGCACCTTGTAGATTTCAGTCTTGTGCCTATCTGTTAGCGTTCACTTGCTATTTTAGTTTAACGGATTGCACAGACGGACAGACAGAGCGGAAACCTAAGGGCGTTTATAAAACAAAACGCGCTAAAAATCTTCTCTTCAACCGCTTTCCGAAGTAAAATGTTTTTTAAACATTTGTTTAGTTTTAACTAGCTCAAAAACAGGACGTAATGACTTAAAATGAGCATATCGATGACAAAAAATAGGAGCATGTACGCCCACGCCCTCTGCAGGGTTCGAACGGGCGATCAGTAGCATTGGCAGCCAGACATGATAACCATCCCTCTGCCAACAAAATTTCACTGCGTTAACTTCCCGAAAATCATGCCCCGTGATCCTATTATTTTTTTCTGTTAATAATACGCAGCACAAGATAAAAATACGGAAGCCAGAGGAGATAACCTCACTTCGACCCGAGGAAGTCAACTGCAACGATGACGAAACTTTGCCTACTAAAACAACCATCGCGGCGTAACAACCCCAAAGATCAACATCCCAATGCGTTACGTTATTTAATGAACTTTCTCGTTATCTTCTCCTCGCGTGTGATTTCAACTAATTAGCTTTACTCGTTGTAACTAGGACGTCTTTGTAAACAATTTGGGGCGTAGCGCTGCGAATAACTTAAAAGGGTAACTTGGAACCTCTTATGTAACTTAGAGCGTAACACGGTGGATATTTTGTCTATTCCAAGGAGACATTTTAGGTTAACCAGGACGAATAAAGCTTAGGGGTTTATAAGACTGAGAACGCGAAATTCAACGATCGATTCCGTGTTTACGATAGTTCATAGACTATGTGCAGATATACCCGAGTTTTTAATTAAGCTTCGTTATTTATAATTTCAACTGCTTTACGACGTGAGGGAGGGAGACAAAGCGCCTTCGTGTCCGATAATTGGTTTAAGATTTTTGAGGTCCCCCACTAGGGTTGCCAACCCTCCCGGATTCGCCGGGAGTCTCCCGGAATAGGGCAAGATTCCAGAGATTCTCCCGACTCCCGGATTGAGGCCTTTTCTCCCATTTTCACTTAACAAGGTGATCGCCGTGCGGGTTGCATACTTGACAATGCTGTTGAAGAGTTGGCAACATTACCAAGGGGCCGAGTTGGTCTCATACACCTTTATATTTACATCGATTGAATATGTGGTGCTGGCTAGCGTCTATACAATACTATAAAAATCTGACTTTCTCCATCATCATCATCATAGGTAGTCTGTCCGTAGACAGGTCCGTGATTATTCATGGTTAAACCTGGTTCTCCATATACTCCTATTTTCCGCTGTCCTCTTTATATCTTGATAACTCTCTTTCCCTTTCAGATCGTCTATCAGCTGAAACCTTTTCCTACCTCTTTCCCTTTTCCCATCTAGTTTTCCTTCTAACACGTCTTTAATCATACTCTCTCTCCTCAGGTAATGTCCAACCCAGTTAGCCTTCCTCTTTCTGATAGTCTGTATAATCATTCGCTTCTCTCCTATTCTTCGTAGCACTTCATCGTTTTTCATCCTATCTGTCCATTTTATCTTCAGCATTCTCCTCCAAGTCCACATTTCAAAGCTTTCCAAGTATTTGATGTCATTTTTCCTTAGCGTCCATGTTTCTGCCCCATACAATGCTATACTCCATACGTAGCATTTTATCAACTTCTTGCGGATATCTTCCCTTATATTCCCTGTAAGTAGTTGTTTCTTTCTCCTGAAAGCCGCTTTTGCTTTTCCTATTCTAGTTTTGATCTCATCCGTACATTTTGCCTCTCGTGTTATGATGCTTCCAAGGTATTTATATTCTGAACTTGTTCTAATGGCTTTCCCCCAATAGTTATGTTAAGATTCTCTTCTTTACCCGATATTCGAATGACCTTGGATTTTTCTGTATTTATTTCCATACCATATTTTCTACCTGTTATCACTAGTCTATTTATCATTTTTTGTAGCTCCTCTTCCTTTCTTGCTAGAAGTACTTGATCATCTGCGTATTTTACTGTTCTTATAATCCTTCCTCCAATTTTGAAATCCCCTGTGCCTTCTAAAGCTTCTTGCATTAGACTTTCTCCATATATATTGAATAGGGTTGGCGATAGGCAGCATCCTTGTCTTACTCCTCTACCGATATTTATTCCGCAGGTGTCCACATTCTCAAACCTGACCTTTACAACTTGATTCTCATATAGATTCCTAATCAGTCTCCTGTCTTTCCAGTCTACACCTATATCCTTTAATATCTTCATCAACTTTACCCAATTTACTCTATCAAAGGCCTTCTGCCAGTCTACGAAACATGCGCAGATATCTTGACTGTATTCTATTGCCCTTTCTGATATGATTCTAACTACTCCTATAGCATCTCTAGTTCCTCGTCCTTTTCTGAAACCGAATTGATCTTCCCCTATTATTTCTTCTGCCTTTTTCTCCAGCCTTTTATTAAGAATCCTCGTGATGATCTTCGATGTGTGTGACAGAAGGCTTATAGTTCTGTAATCTTTACACTGCATTGCCTTTGGCTTCTTCTTTAGAGGGATCATTGTTACTTCTAGGAAATCCTGAGGCCACTCTCCCGTGTCGTAAATCTTATTAATTAATTTCGTGATCGCTTTTAGTCCTTCTGATCCTATGACTTTAAGTATCTCAGCCGGTATTCCATCGCTGCCCGTGGCTTTCCCCTTCTTTAGTTCCACTATTGCCTTTTCTACTTCGCTCTCCATAATACTTGGTCCTAAGTTGTCTTCTTCAATGTTTTCCTCATTTTCCAGTTCTATTTTTGCCGCTCCTGTCTGTTTGCTGTATAATTCCTTAATGTATTCTTCCCATACCTGTGCTACATCCTTTGTTTCTGAGACTATCTTCCCATCCGTATTCATAATTCCTTTACCACAAATTCCATTAGACTTCTTATCTTCTAATTCCAGTGCCCTAGCGTACATCATATCGTACCGTCCTAATTTCTCCATTTGTTCTATTTCATCACATTTTCCTTTTAGCCAATTTTCTCTAGCTTTATCTGTTACCCTTCTCAACTCATTGTTTATACGCCTATAGTTGGCTCTACCTTCTTCACTGTTAACGTTTTTCCATTTTCGTCTCTCATCCATTTTCTCCAGCATTTCCTTCGTGATCCATGGTTTTCTGATTTTCTTCTCTTGTTTTCCAATCTCTTTATCCAAGGTATCCTTGATACTGGTTTTAATTTCATCCCATTCTATATCGACGGTCTTCGGTTTGTTTTCCAACTTTCTTAGGTTATCTTCCAACTTCATGCTGACTACATCCTGCCTTTCTTTCAGTTTTTCTAGGTCCCAGGTCTGTCTTTCTCTTCTCGTTTTTCTTATTTGTTTGAGCTTTGTACTCACGTCAAGTATTAGAAGGCTGTGATCTGAATCAATGTCTGCTCCTTGCAATGCCTTGGCGTTCTTTATGCTGTTCCTAAATCTTTGTTTTAAATTGTATTAAATTGTATTATTATATTATTTAATTACGTATAAAAGAGAAAAGAAATCCGCAAAAATTCAATTCATCATAAAGAACAAAAATTTTCATCAGAAAATAACGTTGAATTTCCACGTTCAAAATAGATTTGTAACAAGAACCGAAACGGATTCAAAAATCGATGATAGGAAAGTGAAATGTCATTGATTCATGCGTCCTATGTTTCAAGTGCTAAATTCGTTCGATTATCGCAAATAATTTTAAAATGCTAATAAACAAATGCTGTGCCCTTTCCTTTTCCGTTAAATTCTGTTATATTTCATTTCTCCGACGTATTACCGTGTTTATTAGGAAAAAAATAAATATCTTATAAACAATAAGTTCTATGAAAATATGTTAAATACAAAAATTATAGAGAATAATATTTTATATGAAGTTTATAATACATAACATCTATATTTATGAAGATTTGAAATAGTTATTTGCCAAAAACGAAACAATAACAACAGTAAACATCCAAATCCCGTTAACCGATTAAGGCAAAAAATTATAATAAAAATTACAAATATAAATTTTGTGTTACTCTGACCTTTAGTTTATGATATAGAGCGCTCACAGAAAAAACTATCACACACCGACATCATTGAGAAAATCGTCAAAACGTGCTCAGGGGACCGTGTATTTCAGTTCATATCTCGAACTCGATTTTTATCGCGAAAACAACACTTTCTCTGTACCACGCATATGGAGAGAGTAAAAATAAAATTAAGATTAACTGTCCCTTATATGTTTTCTCAACAATATAAGTATACGAGTATCATGGTTCGCTTAAGCGTTTTTTTACCTTTGAGAAACCTCCCGGATTCGCCCGAAATTCCCTACTCATGGAGCGGAAATCTCCCGGAATCAACTCCTCACGAGTTGGCAACCCTATCCCCCACGGTGAGGATTTCTTGCGAGTTCCCAACCGCAAGAAGCTTCCAAGCAGACCACGGAAATGCATTCCGACAGTCCGCTACACGGATAATGCAATAAGGAGGCGTCGCGGGAAAAACCCCCACGGTTTACTGGCAACAATGCCGAAATGTTGTCATAGAGCCGCTTTAAAAGGGGCGCTAGGAAAAAGATTGAATATTTCATGTGCATCGGCAAGCACAAAAGCGATCCTAGCAGGCTTAAGGTAAAAAAGTAATAATCATTAGAAATTTGTTGCTCGTCTCTAATGCCAATAAAACTACCGTCCCACCGCGAAACCTCACGTGTTAATCAACCCGAACGAGGGGGGAAAACGACTCCGACTTTCGAACGAAAGGAAAGCCTTAAGAGCTGGACCGTCCCTTTCACACTCTCTAGATACAAAAACGAAAACATCATAAGAGAGTGAAAATTGGACTCGCACCTTGCGAAACCTTCGCTCGCTTACGTAACTCAAAAATAGGATTAAGCTACCCATATTTCCCGTCCCATGTCCGCAGAGTGCCAAAATGTTAGGATCGATCGGGAATCTATTTTTAATAATAATTTAAATTCCAACTTTGTGAACTAAGAGATTTCGCCCGAGGAGTCAATGACCTCGATTGTGATTTTTATTTTAGAAACTCGTCTAAGAGAGTCTTTTCGAAGATGTGTCCTAGCGCTGCAGTAGCGGCCATTAACTTCGCCGTGCCATTTCACACTTAGGCGTAGGCCGTAGTGATTTTAATGGCATTTGTTTCCGCTGTTTCTTACTAAAATTAATCTATTTCATTAGAATTTGGTTGGCGTATAACTACCAGCACAAATATCCCAACCAAAATATTCATGTTGTAACTCGAGAGTCTCAAACACGCGGCCCGCGTGGAGAATGTATGCGGCCGGCGAAGTAAGAAACTTTATATTATGATGCAGCCCAAATTCAAATGTATTTCTTGAAAAATATTTTTAAATAATAAAAAATATAAGAAATGTATTAAATCATCACTTTAAAAAAATCCGCAGTATATTTTCCATTTCCATTTAAAACACTATAGCAGTTGAGGTACAGAAGAATGCTCTTAATATAGAATGTGGCCTGCGGATTTGATATGGTGCCTTAATGCGGTCCGCGGATTAATTTCAGTGATATCATGCGGAACACACGTGATTATAGCTTGAGACCCCTATTTAAACTGGAACAAAAAACCTTCAGAAATAAAAAACTTTATTAACATGAGTAGGGCGATAAATTATATTACATTATTAATTATATAATATATAATATTATATATATTAAGTCTATTGTAAGAAAATAGATTAAGATACTAGAGATTAACGAAGCTATTTAATATATTTTTTCTTGTTTTATAAAGGACTGGAGACCACTCTGAAACGGCATTAACAATCTGACGTCACACTAGAGCACGGTGCGGCTTCCTAAACATGTTTTCGGAAAATGGCATCGCGCTCCAACTTCATTCAATTAAGCCAAATAAATCTCCTGGACCGGAGGAAATTCCCGCGCGTGTAATGAAAGAATTAGCTGCTGAAATCGCCCCGTATTTGAAAATTATATTCGAGAAATCCATTAGAGAAGGAGTAGTTCCTAAAGATTGGAAGGTGGCACATGTTACGCCCATCCATAAGAGTGGCGACAGAGAGAACCCCGAAAATTATAGGCCGATATCCTTAACTTCATTATCGTGCAAGATACTTGAGCACATAGTCTTTAGCTCTGTAATGCGCTATTTAGATAGTCATTCATTGCTTAGCGGATGCCAACACGGATTCCGGAGAGGTAGATCATGCGAAACGCAGCTCGGCCTGTTCGTGGACGATTTGTTGCGATGCGGAGAAAAAAATACTCAGGTCAATGCCATATTCATTGATTTCAGGAAGGCGTTCGATAAAGTATCTCATAGGAAATTAATTGCGAAGTTAGGACAATGTGGTATCAATTCGAAAGTTGTCGGTTGGGTGAGAGACTTCCTCTCGAATAGGGAACAGATAGTTGTCATCGATGGGAAATACTCGTCCCCCGTTAAAGTTGCTTCGGGTGTTCCTCAGGGAAGTGTATTGGGCCCTCTGCTCTTCTTAATCTATGTAAATGATATGTGCTCGGTTGTTCGTAGTAAAATTAGGCTTTTCGCCGATGACACCGTTCTATATAAAGAAATAAAAAATCAGGAGGACCATCAGTCTCTGTGTGAAGACTTAAGAGCCATTTCAGCGTGGTGCAAAGAATGGCAAATCGAAATTAATTATACTAAATGTGCCGCAGTCACGTTCTGGAAAAGTAAGAACAAAGATTTAGGTTTCGAATATAAAATAGATGAAATGAGTATTCGACAAGCTGAGTATGTAAAATATTTAGGAGTAACCATTTGTCGAGATCTTTCGTGGGACATGCACATTCGTCGAGTTATAGGCGCGGCCAACAAGAAACTGGCATTCATAGGTAGAATAGTACGGAACACTACAGAGAAAGTACGCGAAACATGCTACTTATCACTGGTAAGACCACAAGTGGAATACGCAGCGAGCATATGGGATCCGTACGAGAAGGGACACATAATTCAACTAGAAAGAGTACAGCGCAGAGCAGCCAGATTTGTAAAACAAAAGTACGAACATAAGGAAAGCGTCACCTCTTTATTGAGCGATTTGAACTGGGTATCACTGGAGGACCGCAGATTGCACTCAAGGTTGAAACTTCTAGAGAAATATAGGTCAGAATGTCTAAAAGAGGAGGTAGTGGGAATAATTGTGGCACCGACGTATATAGGTAGAAATGATCGAGACGATAAAATACGTGAGATCGATTGTAGGACGGAGCGTTATCTAGGCTCGTTCTTTCCGAGGACAATAAGAGATCACAATAGGAAATTTCGAATTGCGTTAGACAATCTTTAGGTAGGATTTGGTGCATTGCACCCCCTGCCACCCACCAACTTGGTGAATTGCAGGGTAACTTGTAGATGTAGATGTAGATGTAGATGTTATCTGAAACCTGCGTCCCTCCAAAGGACGAGTCCAAAATCAAAAATAAACTTCTAACCGCACCATGTGTTTGTCGACGCCACTCTCTGTTAAAATCGGCTTGGCAAACTATAAATTTGACGTCTCTAGTTGGTAGATAAAGGGACCGAGAGGGCGTCGAGTCGCGCGACCTCATAAAATGCGATTTTAAAATAACAACTAATTAAAGGATCAAAAAAACAACAACAATATCGGTCACAATTAACTCCTGACGTCTTGTTAAAGACTAATCCAGGAATTCTCTGTTTAATCTGACAAACTACTGACTTTTGGACAGATCAAGCTTCTCTAACAGCCATAAAAAAGTTGGGAAATCCAGAATCGGCTGTAAAGCAGACGTCATAGGTGGTGGTCCCCGATAGTAGATTCCAAAAAAAGTGAGGCAAGCTTAATTTCAGAATTTTGACGTTTCTATATTTGTGTGGTTCTATCGAGCTATTCGGTTCCTGTGATTCATCCTAATGCAGAAACTGGCATACACTTTCGGCGCCAAATTCTCCCAAAAACCTCGAAATAATCACAAATTTTTAAAAACTCGTGCACGTGTTGTTGATCCAGGTGGTGAAGATCTGCCAGTATTTTCGGAACACGAGGACTCAAAAGTTCTGAGACGGCAAAACACCTCCGTGACGTAATTTGCCCCTTCATCGATATCGTGCCCGAGCGCAACGATAATGGCAAGGCAATTATTACCGCACCTCACAAAATGAGACATTTGAGAAAAAAAAAACGCTCCGCCTTTCGTAGAAAAAAATAAACATCACCATCGGTGCCAACCAGACCGACACGAGACTAAAAATTCCGCTTCAAACGGACTACATTAGGACGGCGACCTGGAACGTCTACGGATCCCTCCCGCTGAACCCACCGCATGTGCACTCGCCAGGTGGAGCAAGGTATAGAGGTGGGAGGAAATCTTCGCGCTATTAAAGAATAGAGAGATATAGATAGAGTTTCGAGTAGAAAAGATCTTCCGGTTGAGGCCGTTGAGAAAGAGGGAATATGGTCAATGGCCTGGGCAGGAATCCGAGCGGAGAAGGAGGGGAAGGAGTAGCCTGGGGAGTGAGGCGAAAGGGAATGAGGTAGAGAGATACGTGGGAGAGAGCAAGGAATGGTAAGGGGGCGGAAATTGAAATGCAAGAGTAGGAGGAGAAAAGAGATAGCAATGGACGAGGAGGTGAAAGGAAGGATGAATCCACGTTGCGTCACGGAATGCTGTTTCCATGGAGATTTACAGTTAACCCAAGAAGCTCCCCCTTTCGGGAAGATCTGCTGCACGGGACGGGAGCAGATGGGACAAAAAAAGGGCGATTCTTTGTTTTTATTTTGTGGGTAGGAGATTGGGGGAAGGGCCAAAATAAGAGGGAGATACGGAGAGAGGAAAGGGGAGATAGAGATTTCTCTCTCTCTCTCCTTCCACTCCGGATGCGAGTCACGCCGTCCTGTCGGTAAGGGAGGAAATTAACAAAAAAAGGGAGTGAAAGACGTTTCGCGAAACCGTTCTCTTTCCGAATGACGTGCGAGTGGAAGTGGCGAACCCAAACAAGAGACCGTGATCGATAAGGTTTTTTACGTAAGGAGGCAAATGAGTGGTTAGGCCGTGGGACGACGAGGGGGCGTATAATAAAAAAGCCCCGAGTGAGGAGGTCCCAGGTTCATTTCTGTTCTGTCCAGGCTGTTTAGTGTCGAAACTTAACGAGATTAACGACGAACTTGGCGAGATTCCAACCCGACGGCGATTAGGCTCGGGCAGGGAGTGATATAAAATTAAAGCGTCAACCTACCTAAATCCAGCAGAGAATAGCGATTCGGCAACGCCGTAAACGCCAAATAAAGTTTATGAACAGAACAGAAGACTGTGAAAAAGGTGTAACCGAAAATTACACCGGGAAATAGGTTTGAAAAATAAAGGTAAAAATACCACACGCTTGGGGAACGGGATTATACCCAAATCACTTTCTGTTAACTAGAAAAAGACGCAAAAGTTTATAGAAAAAGTGTCAGAATTATATACAAATTCAAATTCGACTTTATCTTATTATTTTATCTATACTGGTGCATTGTACGGTGCAATATTTTACAAATTCATGAATAAACACTTAATAATCTAAAATTAAGAAAATAAGTACTTACCTTAGATATCTCGAACAACCATAACAAGGTTATGAAAAACCGTTGTTATGACTATTGGAGATACCTATGGCAAGTATTCTTTTTTTTTAATTCTTGTTAGTTAAGTGCTTATTCTTGGATTTGTTTTCAGTCATAAGAATAGACCCACAACCCTCTAGTGAGCAGCTTCAGATTATTTGAACAATCTATTAGCCAGCAAGTTGACTGTTGTATTGTTTTTCTCATGTTTCCTCGCATACATACTTATTTAACTTAATACTTTCAAAAAAATGAGGGAAAACATTTCATCGGCCAAAAAACCCTGTTCCTAGAATTTAATTCCGTTCAGATAGCGTTCCATATTTCGGTTAGCCACCAAATAACCCTTTTTCGACGCAATGTGACCTGACCTTAGTGTCAAACGAGCGCCAAATCCGCTATACCGCTCAGCTCGCTACTACTACGTAGAACAATAGTTCCCAAACTGGATGCCGCAGCTGATTCTTAGAAATGCCGCGAAAAATCCCGTTAAATAAATCAGCAGGTTGGAAATAGCAATGTCTTTCGGGCTAATATTTATGCTTTAATAAACTGACGATGTATTACCAACAAAATAATACATGCAAAAGTTGTGATAACCGAATTAATGAATATGCAATCTTGTTTCAAGGTGAGTGTGCCGCAAAATTCCGCTTATCTTTGTAAGGGTGCCGCATCTAAAACTTATCGGGAACCACTGCGCTGGAATTAAACCGAAAATAAATAAACCGTAAACTTTTTGGAAGTCATAAATGAACCGAAAAACGTCTCAATTCTTTTCATCCCAAGAGGGCTAGCAAACAAACGACCTCTACGGGGTCAAAGAACTCTCTTACTTCTCTCTCTCTCTCTTTCCATCTAGAGCATCAGCGACGCGGTTTTGGAATTCTAAGAGATGAGAGGAACTGCCAAGGACGCGGCGATGCCGAGGCGCTTGAGCGGATCGATTCGTTAACTCTAGTGAATGGACGTGACATTCGGTGTCACGACAGTACAGCTGCGTAAACTCGGTCGGGAGCCAAACGGAAGATAGGCAAGAGAAGGAAAGAAGAGAGTCACCTCCCGGAGGAAATCCACCCACTTATTTTTGAAGATATCTTAAAACTCGGGCGAGATGCTGGAGCCACAATAGCCCCGAGAATGCACTAAAACCATTAAATCGAAAATAATAATAGAATAAACTTAAACCCGTCCAGACCTGTATTATTTCCAGTATCAATCTTTTGTGTTTTGGCAAATAATTAATCTCTCGGGTACTGAACACAGCCCACGATGATTCATGCAGGAGACATACATACATGATCAAGTACAGCAGGACTAAAATGATTAAAGCTAGATAATAAAGATCTACACAATTATGAAAATGTATAATGAAACATCAATCGAGATATGAAACAAATACGTTTAGTGAAGGTAATGCCGAAGATTTCTGACACTAAACCTTTTCGAATAAATTCATTAGGTATCGAAACTTCGAGCGACTTTCGAAATGTATGATATCCAGATTAAAAAATAAATTAGGCACCAGCTTGCCAAAATAAAACGTAAGGCCAGGGTCGTAAAAACAATTGACGCCATTATTCGCAGATGCCAAAGGAAGAATTTATGGGACGACTTTTCCTCACACCACAAATAGTTTGTGTGCCACGAGATTGGTACCTACCAAACATCACGTTATAGGATAAAAGGTAGCGTAAAATAATGAACGGTGTGTGGAAAGCTCCAGGTTGTTGTCCGTTACAAAATACCTGGCAATAACAAACGATGAGTATTATTTGAGGAATTAGAAATTCCTCAACCCGAAATGAATAATTCGTGAACACGCCCTCCACCAAGGCCGACCGCTCCACTCTCACGAGTGGATAGGCCGAAAAGACGAAGAAAAAGAGATTCGCTTTTCGGGACTTTCGCGCGCGCAACTACCGTGGTTTGTCCGGCCTAAGCAGCTTCCCTTCACAAGTGATAACCGCGTCCGAAAGTGGCTGTTCACTCGAATACATACAGCCGGAACGATGCGGGAACTACCCAATTATGCAACTGTCCTTTGCCACGGCCGACACGCCAACACATGCCGGAATGTTTCCCAACAGCGCCGCCGACGATTTCATTTTTCCGAAACATTAATCACACGCTCCGAGGAATTGAAGACCATCTCCAAAAAAAGGTTCTTTTAAATCGCCGACTGCTTTAAAACGTGACTGCGTTAGTTTCCGAGCGTGTTGAATGGCGTCATGTGTGTCTTGAATTTTTTACGCTTTGACTTCATCGATTGGTTTTTTACAACTTCGTTTTACACTACTGGAAAGGTTTCTAAAAGCAAAAACTTTATTTTTGCCTCAATTTTGAAATCAACTTTACAGTATTAGAGGAAGTGTCAAATCTTGAAAAAATACACGTTATCGATACAAGATGGCAATTGAAATATAATGCCAATGCCAAAGTTAAATGAAACAGCATCTGAGAATCTTAAATTATATTATAATATACCAAATGCGGCTCGTATAATGAGGAAAACAAAAGAGAAATATCTTTAATTTTACAAGTTCGAGCTCTAAAAAGAAACTCCTGTCTTCGTCGACAACATTTCTGTCTCGCAAGCAATTTAGTGACGCCAAAATTCAATGCGCTAATACCGATCACTTATCTTTACTTCGATAATGAGCGAGAAAGCCCTATGAAAAACAAAACAAATTACATTATTATTAATATCCTTCACATAATTTTTTTATAAGATGCACAACACCTCGCTAAGCAGTACAAACACTCTATAATTAATTTATTAATAGTTAACTTCTCATGCTTATTGTTATCCGTCCTCAACATATCTCATACATAACCATATAGCAGCCACAAAAAACACGATTCTAAATGGGTCACTTACAAGCATCCTTACGTAGAAGTTATCCAAAGTTCTGCAAAAACAATCTCAACGCACTTGAAAAGGTGAATATTTCATATTCCCTCGAGAAGACGACTCGGGATAGAAAAAAAAACGTAAAAATGGCCGACCCGAATATTAAATAATTCAGGTGCACTGTACAAGGCGAAACGAGCGAAGGTTGCCTCTTTAATCCGCAGAACGTGCCCAAACAGAAACATAAGGTTTCCCAACGCCGCTTCGCTCGCAGACCCAGAAACATACTTTCGATTCCATCATTTCCAACAACTTTTATCGCTCGCCATCGAGTACAGGACGCGAGCCAAAAACAAATGCCTTTCAAGGTGGGAGCGATAAATTATATACAATACGCGGGAAGGACATTTCAAGAGCGTACGAAAAGGACGACAGAAAGAAGAAAAACGCCCAGACGATCCGCCAGCCGCCATAGCTGCAACCACACACACACACACACACAGTTGCGCGCTCACAAGGCCGCGGGTCATTTAGAACACTTGCATAGCGGTGACCCACAATCCACAGATCATTGACCACATGAAGCGAGTCTGTGTGTGTGTTTTCTTCGAACCTAATCGATCAGACCAAATGGGAAGCGAAAGGACGAATTTAGACAGCCGTCACTAATGGATAGACCGATCGGCCGGGGATATTTTTGCTATCGTTTTACAACCTGCAATGCTGTAATCCGTCAACCCGTGCATCAAGAGTTTGCTGGCGTGACAAAAGAGGTGATATGCTCGCTAGGATGCCAGCGGAGTCGCTCGATTCACTTACTTTACGTCACGACGAGGAAAAAACTTGATCCCACTATTATAATCCCCTGAAACTTCTTGCGTGTTAAATAAGTAATGTAGATAAGACCCATAGCAATAACTTCATATATCACTAGATCATATGCACATTTGAATTGCAAAGTGGCCTTACTCGGCAGCAACTCGTCAATCTTTAATTACGCTTGGTAGACTCATGAAAGCCAACCACTGTTGAATTAACTTATTTGTAGTTGAAATACGCAGATGATTCGGTCAACCGTTTTTCTGCTTTATTAGTTACTCATAATTCATAAATATTATTTATAATATCAACCTCAGGTTGATCTGGATCACCGATTGTCGAACGCATGCGTGTTGCCTAGGGACGACACACGATACCAACAGCTATATTTGCGTGTCGTTTCATCGTTTAAGACTTCTCGAAAAGCACTCGATCGATGCCCGTGGCGCACACCACATTATACACAAAGCAAGTTTATCAACTTTTTGCAGTGTATCACAAAAATGATAAGATGCGACCGCATCGTCAGATACGTAAAACGACGATGGTTCTCCGATACGTGCGATCCGCGCGAACATATATATGTAAAAGTTTTGATCTTACTTATAAAAGTACGCGCTAATCTCTGATATAGAAAGTAACCTGCTCAATCAAACAATTTTATTGGCAGAACAGTATGGCCGACCGACAACGCAATACGATGACGAAATCGTCCGACGCAAGGCAATTAAGTGCGTGATTTTATTCTAACGCTTTCCTGTCGATCGACACCTGCTATGCTTAAATATTTCGTAGCACAAAAGACTGGACTTGTTTATTTGCCGAAGTTATCCATGTCACATAAATCTTAATTAACGATACGGAAATGTCCACTTCACTCCTACATTCCACTACACACAGCAAATCGCGTCAATGCATTTTCGTATAATATCAAATATTTACTATCATCGGAGAGGCTTCTAAGAAACGATCTGTTATTTACTTATTAAGCGCCGCGTGCATTAATATATCAACAGATTTAACAAAACGATCATTTAATTAAGCAGCATTTATTTATTTAAGGATGACAACTCAAACTCCCTCTGCGAATTAGTAAACAATCGTCTTCCGATACATAAATAAGTATTTTTAATTATGTATAGAGATTTCAACCACGATAAAAAGATGAGAAACAAATAAAGACAACAATTGCAATAATTAAAGAATATTGTATAATTTGAACTGATAGTTTTAACCTATGATAAATTAACACTGGAAAGTAAAATTAAAGTTTATTTTTATCGCTTTAATTGTTAGTATGCATTACCATAATACCATTTACACAGAAAGAAAGAACAACTTTCATACAACATATATCGCAAGCAAACTTTCTCATGAGCAATTTGAAATTATGTTCATAATTCCACTCGGAATTCTCGAGTTTCAAGGTGAACTTTGATTCTTATATCCAAAGGAATTTTTTAGCGAAGTGATCAATAAGTCCCTTTTATTGCCTCTGAATCGCTTACAATTGCACCTGGTTAAAACCAATGGCAATCATTCACTCGTTAATTGAACACGAATGAAAAAAATAAAATAAAAGTTTATACATAACGTTACTTCAAGGACAAAATATTTACATTTTCAAGAAGGAATCACCAAATGATCCACATCCTATCGGTAGTCACACATGCATCGCGTGTCAGCATGCACAACGCATAAAATAGTTAACAAACAACAACTCTCGCGTGGCATTCGATGGCGCACATAAGGGCTATTACCTCATTTTACTCTCACCATATCTTATCATTTACCCCAACCACATCCGCATGCGAGCCGACACAAACCATTAACAAAATAAAGAGATCGATTTTCGACGCACCAATCCAAAGAAAAATATAGAGCAACCTAAAAGCAACTACGTAACCCAGGGGTCTCCAAACTCCAGCCCGCCTAACCTCAACGATTTCTTTTAAAACGCGCATATTGTTACATTTTCCAGCTAGAGGTGTCATTAGATATCATTTATCAAATATGAGCAATGTTTTCTGAGTAAGTGGGTGATATGCAATTTTAATATAGGCGCGTGACAAACTAAACGATCAAAAGAATTCCCAAAACTAGCTCATTGAAATTTACACACGACCCGACCAGTAATTTGAAGGGTCGTGTGTGGCCCAAACAATGGTATGCAAAGCCTAATGTTGCCCTTTTAGTAAACAAATTTGGCGACCCCTGACATAACCTACCCAAAAGCGCGTGGAACAAATTAATTTAGCCAATACCTCATCCGACCACCACGAAAACGAATTTTTAAGAGATTATTCCACCACGACAACATCCGTGTTAATTTCTACGTAAACATTCCCAACATCAAACGACCTTCCCGTATTAAAAAAGAAATTAAAAATCTAATTCCGATTATGTTAAAAAGTTAATTGAAAGCGGCTATGTCCGCGCAATTCCATTAATATCGAAGAGAAATTAAGCATGAATATATATTTACTGATGCATATAGAGAGAGAGAGTCCACGACAGTCAACTTACGGAGGGGTATTTCCTCATCGGCGACTCCCTCGCCTGGAATGGGCTGACAGCTGTGAAAGGCAGGGTGATCATGGCGGCGGCTTATTCCTCCCTTCCGAAGACCACTCTCACGCTCGTTCCCACTTCTCTCCCTTTCTCCCTCTCTCTACTTTCTTCCTTCCCCCCCTCTCTCTCTCTCACTTAAAACTCAGACGCCGGATTCAGACCATCGCGAACTCCAAATACCCCCGACGACGCGTCCCTTAAGCAACGACAGCGACAGGCAAAAGACGAGAAGGACGCCCCGGACTAAGAGGCGATAGCCGTCTCCTTCGCCCTTCTATTATAATTCTTTTTACGTCTCGGAGCGAAAGGAGAGACCGAGATACGGCGGATTTTATTTGACGAATGCCCGAAACAGATGCTAGGCGGTATAAAAAAAATAATAATAATGTGCACACGAGACGGATGCTACGAGTCCTTTTGCTCACCCTTTTTCTTTTTCGTCGAGTTTGGGAGACAGAGAAAAGGGACGAATAAAACGTGCAGGAGGAAAAATAAAAAGATGTACTCTCTCTCAAGGTCTCTTGCTTTTTTCTTATAAACCGTGAAGGATGGAGACCAAAGCACACGCTCAGAGAGATAGAGAAAGGGTGGACAATTTCACTGGACAAAAACGCAGGAATTATGGGGAGGGATATGCACACGAGAGGGAAAACGGCCAAGAAAATGAGTGACACCACTAAAAAATGAAAACGAAAATAAAAACTTGCTACAAGCAAAGGGAGTTAAAAACACGAGAAGTCAAACGGGATGCTGGCACTTTTTGGTCAAGACTTCTTGAAACGTAGTACCAGGCGGGGAATTAATTTCTTTTCCGGGAATTCGAGGGCTTTTACGACTTCTACGCAACAATGAGGGATACGTGCCGTTTCTTTCCACGAGCGGGTATTCAAATCTATCAAAAAACAAAACTATCTGATCCTATTTAGCACAGGAGGTGGAAATCGGAGAGACATAAGGTATTGTTAATATACAAAAAAACGTTAAACAAAACAAAATCCCGTCGGGATGTGAAAAACAAACACGCGGGGTTCTTTACCTCGAGTAGTAGACGAAAAGATGTCAGCCGCTTATCGGGCTGATATGGGAAGGGGAGCGGCGAGCGGGATGCGTTTGGGGATCGTGGGAGAAGGGAGCGGACTTCGCTTCTTGAGAGGTCAACACTGTTTCGCGGTGGTCACCATAACACCGGACGTCATCCCCCGAATAAGCTCCCAAGCACACATAAGGTCCCGAGATGATTTCTGCAACCTCCCTGGTAGCGCGGCAACGTACGGAGGACGAGGAGGGGGAAAAAAAGATACTGTGAGATTCTGGACAGCGAACGGGGAGCAGCAACTTCTTTTTATAAGAGTTCACAAAAGGCGACAAGTACACGAAAATGTTCACTCCTAACAGTACCTATCCCTAACACCACACGGGACGTAACGAAAGTTGTAACAACTCGCAGGAAGCACACGAAACGAGGAGTCCTCGGGCGGGGCCAAGCAGAGCTAAACTCCGATGATTAATTCAACCGTGGTAGCGACGTCGATTTCGGACACGGCAGATCCGCTTCCGAATTTGTGGTCCTCGGGGGAAGAAGCGTCCGGAGGATTGCCCGCTAGCCGGTCGGCGACAATTTCGACGTCACGACCGACACGTACACGTCTTTCGAAAGAGAACACTCTCTCTCTCGCACAGTGTTGGAGTATATTATAGGTCTCTTCCACACGAAGAAGCATGAAACCAGTACTCCGAATATTTCCCTATGGGCTCTTCCTATTTTTTACGCCTCTTTGGAAGTTGGTACGAAGTTGCGAAGGACCCTCGCCCTTTTAAATTTGTCTCTATATCTTCCTCTTCCTGTATCGTTCGCGCGCACCAAAGGCACGGGCGCACGACTGGACGCCTTAGGATATGGGCGCGAAATGAGGTTAAGAGCGGCAGCACATTTGGTCCTGCGAGGAAGGAACGTAGGGAGGAGGAGGTGGTGGTGGTGGAGGAGGTGAGCAGGAAGGATAAGGGGGGAGGGAGGGTGCAAAAATAAGAAGAGGAGGAGGGAAGGTGAAGGAGAGGGGATTGAAACGGGATGTGGGCGA
This sequence comes from Tanypteryx hageni, assembly GCA_028673005.1. Lineage (NCBI taxonomy): Eukaryota > Metazoa > Arthropoda > Insecta > Odonata > Petaluridae > Tanypteryx > Tanypteryx hageni. Next base: position 196,996,491 of record CM054113.1, on the reverse strand, counting down.
GTGCCAAAAGAGAGAAAGGAGAGGGGAAAAGGAGGGGAAGGTGCGAAGGGGAGAAAAGAAAAACGAAGAAGTATTAATACAATGAGGAAAAGAATGAAAGGTGGTGTTGAGTATCGGCGGAAACAAATAATAGTGAGAAAAGAAGGAAGAAAGGACTTAAAGATGGAGGATCGAAAAAGAAAGTATTGGGAAAGGAGGAGGTGAAAGGTTTTAAAGGACAGGAAATAGATAAGAAATATTTTCGTTTTTTTAATTCTCCCGGGTGACCGACTCGATTACGTCGCAGTTGTTTCGACATTCGCACGAAAAAATAAGCCCACATTATTAACCGTCCTTCGGAGAATGCTAAATTGGATTACGTTGGAAAAAATACATATTTATATGTGTGCCAAGGAGCATCCTTAATTCCCGACCCGTTCCGAAATGAAGAGAAAAAAACACCAAATAAACGCATTCCCGGATGAATTCCTCTCACGAATTTCGACTCGCTAAGCGTGCGAAACTGTTCCGAGTCGCACTTGTCCTAATAATAGCATCACAAAGGGTGCGCGCGTTGATGCATAGTTCAACATTCAGGATCGGGGCGATAGATTTAAAAACCCAGCGGAATACTTACGATTTCGGCCTATGCGCCGTACAAAAGCGTGTCAAAACCGCGAGGATTTGGCGGGGACCGAGAACGCGCGACACTCCCGTCACGCGACAAGAGATTTGTCCATTCAAGAGAAACGAGCTAGATGCTCCGGTGAGCGGCACGTCAATCATAAACAATCTCCGGGCATAATGGGAGGAGGATGGGGAAGGAAGAGAGACGGGGGAGAGGGAGATAGGGGTGGAGTGACGAAGAGTGGGAGGAATAGCGAGTGGGAGTGATGGGGAGAGGAAATGATGGAATTGAGTCGCAGGGATGAGCGCAGCGGGGGAGACAATGATAGGAACGAAGCCAAAAAGGAGGGGGGAAAAAGGACTTTTAATCTCCCGGCGTCCTTTGGATGGGGGTCGACGGGTAGGAACACAAACGTCCCGCCGAGACGGTATTAATTAATTACGCGCGAGGAGACAGACAACGAACGAAATGCACACGTCACAGAAATCGAACGATCGACGACTGTTCTAAATAAAAGTGACATTAAAAATAAATTTTATAATAACGCACCAAAATGGAGAAAAATAATAAAAAATTCCAGTAGGAGGTACTTGGACACTAATCGTAGGGGTTTCAATTTTGGGTTGCACAAGTGATCAAAAGCTAATATTAAAGATTTATGGCAAATAAATCGTGGAAATAAAGTGAAGATACGATTAAAAAATATGTAAAATCCAGAAATCTAAATATCTCCGGCTGAAATTTTTTCACAAATTTTCTTTATTGGTGCGTTAATACAAAAGTGATTTTGTAAATTGTTTTTATTTTATTTTTATCTTTGAATTTTCGGACTGAATAATTGTTTCATTGAATAATACATATTTTCTGAAGATTAAAATTCGAATCTCCGACAATCAGTCGTGAATAGGGCTTATAAATTCGTTTTTACCGACCCAGGTTAACTGTTATTTTTTTTTCCTTATTATTCGTTAACCGGTTGTGTCCGATTAACGGAATTGTTATAAGGGAACGAAAATGCTTGCCGTAATTAGTTTTAAAACATCCGAGTGAAAAGAATTTGTTGGAATAAATAGGTATTCTTAGAGGATCCCTCCAGGCCTATGTTATTTTATAAAAAAATCTGATGTGGCCATCACATGACTTTCTCCATATCTGTAATATTTCTAAAACTTCCAAATAGGTTACATAATATTAATATATTTTAAGAAACTGCGAGAAAATTTTAGACTTTACAAAGAATAGAAAAAAATCAAACCATGGGCTTCAGATATTGGATATAGCCACAAAGCTCCAACAATAAGAAAAGAAAAAGGAGCGTTACTAAGACGTAACTAAGCGTCACTTGTTAACAGTCGTCGGTAGGTGGCGTGGTGGTGGCAGCTAAAAATATAAGATATCTCTTAAACAACGCATTATATGGAAAGATGTTTCAAACAAAGGTTGTAGAAAATTAAATTTCCTACAACTTTTATTCCGATTTATTTTTACATTAATCAAATATTAAAGCAAATATTTCAAAATAACGGATAAGTGACAAGAGTAAACACCCACTTCCGGTTGACCGATCTTTACCAAAAACTAATCAGTTCTTGTGACTTTTATAAAAATGTTAAATATAAAATTTCGCGTGGACCTGATTAATAGTTTTTGAGTTAGAGCACCCACAAAAAGCTATCACATACACAGACATCATCGAGAAAATGGTCAAAACGTGTTCAGGGGACCTCAAAACGTGTATTTCCGTTGAAATCTCGAAGTCGATTTTTTTCATGAATACAATACTTTCCCCTATACTACATATATGGAGAAAGTAAAAATAATTAAAAACACCAGGGTTTGTGAACTGTTGGAATGGATTTTTAGGGAAGCAACGAAAAACTATTTTTAAAGTCGTTTATTTGTTTTTTGGTACATCACGGGACTGGAGGGTTAGCAGTGGCGTATTCAGTATTCAGCCTACTTATACAGCCAGTGAACGAGTTTTTTCAGTGGCCAATAGCTTTTCGACCAAAATTCGTAGTTATATGAAATACGAAACACTTTATGCTCTCGTATTCCTGAAATATTATTTTTTAAACATTAATAAATATTTTTTCTTGTATTCTTTTGTACTTTTGTACGAACAATATTTTTTTTGTACATACGAAACATTGAATGTCGTTTATTTATAAAGCTTTATTTTAAAATTATAAAATGACTTGTTTTTCTTGTAAATATTCCGTTCAAAATTTTGTTATACCAAACATTTAATGAGCTTCAATTTCTTTTTTAAAAATATTTGCATAAAAAAATAAGCAGTTTTTCTTGTATTCCTTTAAAATTTATTTAAATAAACGTCTAACAATTAAAGGAGGATTTTTATTTTTACAGGTTAATAACCGGTTAGCTGATGATCTTGAACCTAAAACCCGGTTAGCAAAAATTCCTGTTAATTGGAAGCCCTAGTCGTGAAGTTAATGTAAAGGTTATTTTTTAAAAATAATGACTGCCCCTCGGACGCAAAAAAAATACATTTTTCTAAAGTTTTGGATGAAGAGAGAGAGAGAAATATGTAGATAAGGGGCTAGGCACGGATGTCCTATTTAAAAAAACCCATCGAAATGCGAAATTTAATTTATTTACGCTCTAACAAACATATAGGACCGGTCCTTCCTTAAAATTTTGATCGAAACTTTCGAGACGACAGGTTCGAAGCGAAGGTTAAAAAAATTACCGTCTTGCAAAAGAGCTGAAAGTTTTGGCATTGAACCTTTACAGACACCCGCCGACCTCGCGCCGTCGCTCGGGTGGCCACAACAACACTCTAGGAATCCGAGAGGAGAGAGAAAGAGAGAATCGTTATCTATAGAGGACGTTTTAAAAAGCTAACGCAGAATTTCCCCGAGGCGTGGGCGCGAGCGATTTAATTCCAAAAAATCAATTAATAAAAAGAAAATACCTGCCCGATTCTGTCTCAGATCAACGTACACTAACGCGAGAAATAGATGGGGGAAATATTTTGACGGTCGGAGGAAGAAAAATAAAGGGGTGGATTTTCGGACGACCTCCAAACAAAAAACAAATCGCGACCAACCGATGTAGTAGAATGAAATGAAACAAAATGAACGAACGCTTTAAAGACAAGGATGAAAAGTATAGAACCGGTTTAAGGTGACGACGGGGGAGAGATGAGCGGTAGGGAGGGAGAGGCACGAATGGTGCTTCGGAAACGAGAAGGTAAACACAAGCGAAAGAAAACAGAGTTGTAAAAATTATTAATTAACGGAGCTCACCCAAAATACGAAGCAGGGCCGAAACATGAAATATTTCGCTGAAAGATTACCTGCTATCATCTATGACAACTAAGAACCTATGATCGATTTTATTCCTTAGCTTTGCTGGCTCGAACTGGAGATAAATTCTCAAGTCTACGAAAATGCACCCTAACTTTATCCCTGGTCCAGAATTTCAAAGCAGACCAAAGGCGTAACTGGAAGTTATGGCGCCTATGCCGTAATATTTAGGAAACGCCTTTTATTATATAGAATATAATTTTTGCTGCGTTTTGATAAAGAATCATTAATAATTTTTATTGACGATAAATTTGGCATTTTAGTACTGAATTGATATTTATGGGGAAATAAACTTTTAGCCTGTTTTCGGGAACGTTTGGCGCCTTTTGCTAGCGGCGCCAATGGCAAATGCAACCTTCGCCATACCCTAGTTACGGACTGAAGCAGACTCTCACATAACAAAACTAATATCATTTTACAATTTTAATTAGGATGCAGCAAAGGGAGAAAGGAAGGATAAGAGCTGACTACTTAAGACATACATAAACATATATTATTATATACATGCGTGTATGTATATATACATATACAGAGACGGGAAAAGACATTTTTGCGCCATCGGCAAGATTTGAAAACTACGCCCCCCCTCCTAATGAAAGTATACAGCACACAATTTTACTTCTCGAAACAACAGTTAATTTACAATGTAGAAGTAACAAAATATAAAATATATTTTATAATATACAACATTTAACTTAAAAGTTCAAATTGTCATTTGTTGCGCCCCTAAGCGTGCTGCGTACTAAGCGGATGCCTCGCTCGCCTATTCCTTGTCCCGGCTCTGCTTTTATACATACATTATATATATATTAAGTATGTATGTATATACGATATATACTTATTTATTTATATATTTATAAATATAAAAATTACAGCGACTCTTTGGCAAAGTATATTGGTAAATTCTGGCTCCTTCTCAGGTTCTGGTTGGCCACCCTTGACTTAATATAAGAGGTCTGGTTTTTTGTTCGAATTTCCTTCTCGTGCACGTGTCGTTCGACTGAGAGCGTGGATGTTATAATAGGGAGCAATAAAACCGTGCGAAGGGAAAAGCCTTCGAGTGTTTGCAGTTTGTGCAATATATTTACCGCTAAATCGTCCCTATCCATTAGTTCTCTATGGAACTGATACCGAATCTGTTGTGGATTACATTAGTACAGCGGTTTCCAACCTCTATGCATTAAGAAAGCCGATTTTATCGACACCCTCTTATATATACATACACATTTATATACATATATATACACACACACATATATATATATATATATATATATATATATATATATATATATATATATGCCAATAAATATAAAATGTTACTTTCATTTCAAGATGTTATAAACACTATAACATCGGTTAACTGCAATCGTGAACGATTAGTATAGTGCACTTTGTATGAATTTAATAATTTTAGTAAAATATTAAAAATTAAAAAATTAAATATTGAAGCTATTCCATATAGGTATGTGCATTTTCGCGACTCCCAAGTTGGGAACCAATGCACTAGTAGTTATAAATTAAAGGAGCGCTGGTAATACGTAACACCTAACTATCTTGAAAATCTTAAATCAATTTGGCATTAGAATCTCCTGTCTTTATTTTTATCGACAGCCACATTTGCATAAAAGATATTTGCGCGATCTAATGACAGTGGAAAATCCAAGTTAATAGAGCTGAAATTTCAACTAGGATAGACAGAACACTGGAAATTGAACCTAAAATTAATTACCTAACAGGTGTAGTCGATATTCTTTTCCCTCGGGCGTGTTTGCTTCGAAAAATCTGCGAGAATGTTTTTAAATTCGCCTCGCTTGAATGACCGGTCACGAACTGCTTGCGTCTCAAGCCCAATAAAACTACGCCTCGGACTTTTCCGATGACCGCATCTCTAAAAATTTGGCAAGAAATGATAGGGGAAAATCAACGGGTGGTGCCGCAAGGTTGAAAATAGATGGACTAAAAACGTAGTGCGATGTTATTTTCCTCTTATCAATGCCAATAGATCGCCGGCGCTACGAGATATATATCTACATCTACAAGTTACCCTGCAATTCACCAAGTTGGTGGGTGGCAGGGGGTGCAATGCACCAAATCCTACCTAAAGATTGTCTAACGCAATTCGAAATTTCCTATTGTGATCTCTTATTGTCCTCGGAAAGAACGAGCCTAGATAGCGCTCCGTCCTACAATCGATCTCACGTATTTTATCGTCTCGATCATTTCTACCTATATACGTCGGTGCCACAATTATTCCCACTACCTCCTCTTTTAGACATTCTGACCTATATTTCTCTAGAAGTTTCAACCTTGAGTGCAATCTACGGTCCTCCAGTGATACCCAGTTCAAATCGCTCAATAAAGAGGTGACGCTTTCCTTATGTTCGTACTTTTGTTTTACAAATCTGGCTGCTCTGCGCTGTACTCTTTCTAGCTGAATTATGTGTCCCTTCTCGTACGGATCCCATATGCTCGCTGCGTATTTCACTTGTGGTCTTACCAGTGATAAGTAGCATGTTACGCGTACTTTCTCTGTAGTGTTCCGTACTATTCTACCTATGAATGCCAGTTTCTTGTTGGCCGCGCCTATAACTCGACGAATGTGCATGTCCCACGAAAGATCTCGACAAATGGTTACTCCTAAATATTTTACATACTCAGCTTGTCGAATACTCATTTCATCTATTTTATATTCGAAACCTAAATCTTTGTTCTTACTTTTCCAGAACGTGACTGCGGCACATTTAGTATAATTAATTTCGATTTGCCATTCTTTGCACCACGCTGAAATGGCTCTTAAGTCTTCACACAGAGACTGATGGTCCTCCTGATTTTTTATTTCTTTATATAGAACGGTGTCATCGGCGAAAAGCCTAATTTTACTACGAACAACCGAGCACATATCATTTACATAGATTAAGAAGAGCAGAGGGCCCAATACACTTCCCTGAGGAACACCCGAAGCAACTTTAACGGGGGACGAGTATTTCCCATCGATGACAACTATCTGTTCCCTATTCGAGAGGAAGTCTCTCACCCAACCGACAACTTTCGAATTGATACCACATTGTCCTAACTTCGCAATTAATTTCCTATGAGATACTTTATCGAACGCCTTCCTGAAATCAATGAATATGGCATTGACCTGAGTATTTTTCTCTCCGCATCGCAATAAATCGTCCACGAACAGGCCGAGCTGCGTTTCGCATGATCTACCTCTCCGGAATCCGTGTTGGCATCCGCTAAGCAATGAATGACTATCTAAATAGCGCATTACAGAGCTAAAGACTATGTGCTCAAGTATCTTGCACGATAATGAAGTTAAGGATATCGGCCTATAATTTTCGGGGTTCTCTCTGTCGCCACTCTTATGGATGGGCGTAACATGTGCCACCTTCCAATCTTTAGGAACTACTCCTTCTCTAATGGATTTCTCGAATATAATTTTCAAATACGGGGCGATTTCAGCAGCTAATTCTTTCATTACACGCGCGGGAATTTCCTCCGGTCCAGGAGATTTATTTGGCTTAATTGAATGAAGTTGGAGCGCGATGCCACGAATAGATAACAGCCTGCTTATGTAGTTTCGTTAAACCGGGAATCAACATTTAAATCAAACGAAAAAATGCATGAAAACAAATCTTAAACTTTTATTTTGACTCTACATCGGTATGTTTATATGCATTACCATGGTTTTGTTGCAACGCAATAAACCTATGTCAGTGCATTAGGAAAACGCTTTTTCTAGTATTTTTTTATTTTTTCTCTGAATTTGTATTCTGCTCATTAGAATCTACTCCTATGACGGCTGCTTTGTAGCCTAAACATAAATCTATTTTGCATATTCTTTTTATAGCCTTTATAGATACCTATCGTGCCATTTAATTTTACCCATTAAGCGAGCTCGATAATTCTCTATCGAATGAGTTGTCTTCAAGAAGTCTAGGCAAACACAATCAATCTTGCGAAAACTTTAAATTATTATTATTAGCATTTATAGCGAGATTATAACAAGAGCGAGCCGGAAATGAGAAAGTCACCCGTGACACTAATCGAGAACGAACACCAAAATCCGCGCGTGAACCCGCGACGAGAGAGAAACTGAAAGCGCGGCTCAGGATTAAGACAATGGGACGCGATTCGTGTTGGCGAGACAAACATGATCACGCGAGAGACAACATCCGCATCGCGTCGACAAGGGATTCACGAGGCGAGGCGCGAGCGGAGCCTGGAACATTAACTCATCCCGCTCCCGCCGACGCATCCGGTGACGCTACGATCCGACAGGAGCAGAAGGATGCGTTTGGCATCGATCAACCGAGAGAGAGACTATGTATCCCCTAGCATCCGAGCGGGACGACGAAATGCCTCCTCTACTCTAATTAACCCCATGCGGAGGGCGGATAAACATTTCCTCTCCACCACGCCCATTCGCCTCAAAGTGTCTGACGCGTCTAGATATTCTGCTGTAAAATGAAACGTTAAAGGGTCAAAGAGGAAAACGGGACGAGTTTTAAAGGAAGAGAGAAAGAGAGCATCGGGAGCCTAGAAGTTTTATCTTTCGGGCGACGAGAGAGATTTCGTGAGGTATTTATAGGAGGGTGAGTGAGATGTGTGTTGGAGGGATGCTTTCTATCCTACTACCTCTACGAGAGGGGAATGGCGGTGGGATGGGAAAGGCAAAAAGGGGGGGAGATAGATAGAGGATCAGAGAGATAAGAGAGGTACCGGATTGGTAGTTTACGGTGAAGAACCCCTTAAGAGAGAGGCCCTGGTTGATGTGGCCAGCCCTTTCGGGAAAGATGGAGTAGTGACTCATCGGAGAACATGATTGCGAATTCAAGAGGACGAAGGCTAAGAAACGCCTCCGTCGTTTGACGATGCCTAAGGAGAGAGAAGGAGAGAAAAATCGAAGAAAGTTTTCGGTAGAGAGAGAGGGAATGAGATAGATCATAACATTTTTGGCAGCGGGGGTCTAACGAGGCATAGTGAGCCAATATATTTAATCTCCCTTTGTGGTGAGGACGTTCGGTTTTGGAAGTCATAGGGAGCGATGATTCAAAGAGGACGATAAACCTGGTTTATTTTCGAATGGTGTCCCAGAGCTTGCGAGCGACGTGTTTCGGACGGGGCAACCAAAGGCAAGGTGATCCAAGAAGAGCTCCCAAGACCGTATAAACAAATTAGAGTAATTACAAGGGGACAGAGCGAATGAAACGGATAGGAACGATTTCCAAATCGGTCGAGTTTGAATCAGCTATGAATCCATAAAACGAATGCTGAAATCCGATAGACATAATCAAGCCATCTTTCGCTTATCAAAACACACGCGATCCTGGAAAAGGCTGTGTAAAACGAAACCGTGAAAACGGGATATATTTTCCCATAGCACAACGTGCAAAAATTTCGTTAAATTTTATTCAGTGTCGCTTCCTTTTATCCTTTCTTGTAACCTATGAGTCGAGCTGAAGTGTTTAATGCATCTCAATTACCGGAAACCGCTTTAAAAACGGGGAGAAACGAAATCGATGGTCGTGCAAATCAAGGCAATTCTTTAAAGGAAAACCCCGCTAACGCAAAACCATATAAAGCGAAACCGCGCAATCCGAGGATAAGCGTAACTGCGACAGCCATAAAACGGTTGGAAAAACCAAAGCATACCTCCTCAGAGGTGATTCATCGGCAGGCGACTCAAAAAAGAGAGAATGAAGACGGCCGCGCTGTATCCTGGTTTCCCCAACTGTTTTATTGCCATTGCAATTATATTGATTATCAATTAACATGTCAAACGTTCGAGGTTTGGGGCGAGTTTATGCGTGGATCTTCTGGCATTAAAGCGTAACGTGCTCTCAGCGCAGTTTAGTCGTAAAGCCTCCATCAATACATATTCAGTATCGCTATGATAACCTTAACACCAAGTTATTGACTGAAAACATGTTCCGCACCTTCTCCTTTGATTCGGAAGGGGTGAGACAAAGAATGAACTCGATCATGTTTTTATAAATATTATAATTTTCAAAAAATATTTTTGTCAAAGAATAATCACAACCATCGATAGTATAGTTAAATTTCTTTTACCTTAAATGTACAGCTCGGGCACGCTCAGATTCATCTCCTTGCGTGCTAGATGGATGCGGTTGCTAAAGGTTTGATGGCAAAACGCCAGCCTTTGAGAAACATCCTGTCGCTATCATGTTTGGAGAAGTGCGCTATTTGCTTGCCATCGAACGTATAAAGTCAACGATAGAAAAGCGAGCTGAAACAGTCGATGAATGAGATCCCGCAGACATCAACACCGGACATAAGAAACAATTTTTAAATAACTTGAAAATCGCAGTTATAAGCCTGACGACCGTTAATTCGACGAGGGATTCGATATAATATAGTTATCCCCCGATTTACAAAACCACGCGTTCGTGAAAAGTTGCTCGTAAATCGAATTTTTATAAATAGGGAGCTATTTTTCATACATATAGTGTCAAATAAATGGATGCTTGTCCTGACCTCGTTCTCCCAAATGAAAGCTTAGGTGATAATATTCGTCGCAAGAGCCTCGTATGTAATTCATTCTAAATCTATGTTTCCGACTGCTTCATGACAATGAAAATAAAAACGTTGTAAATTCTACCTAAATATCGTATATCTCACACGATCAAAGTTTCATCAGGATGACGTTGCTTTCCAACGAAACATTGGCCGTGTTAAATATATTTATGCGGAATTTACAACGTTTTATTATTTTCATTGTAATACATTCCGTGTGCAATGTTATGAGAAAGTGAATTTTATTTTTCACATGCCCTAAAGATTTATATGTGTTGAAGTGGCCTTTTCTTAAATTTCTTGTTTGTAACTGCGATGTACAGTACGTTAAAATTACTGTACTGTATGATAAATATCAAGTTAGGCATTTCCTATGCCGGCTCAACTAGAAAATACCGCCGTGGCAAACCTGTAACTTTAGAGAAAATACGCATGAATACTGCCCCGTATTGTATATGTATAGTATACGTTAAATAAATAAATGTTAGAAATAAATATTACATTCTAACCCGTTATACTTTCAAATTGTGGCTTTTTGTGCGGTTGGTGAAGTTGAGCAAAGTTCGTAAGATCGAATTCCGAGGTCGTAAATCATTTTTGTGGCGCAAAAACTTTTTCGTGACATCCAAAGTTCGTAAAACGTAGACAGATTTTTAGGGAATTTTTTGGAAGCTCAGATTTCACAAATATCTCGCACGCAAACAAATACCTTTCCTCGACTATGCGGAGCGAGATTCTAATGTCTACCTCTCCCAAACCTCTCAGCATATTATTCACAAGAAGCGAGAGAAGTTTCACGCGACATTTTCTTTTCTTTTCGCGAATTCGGATCCATTAAGCGACCGCATATGTCGCGTCCGATGACTTTGAAACGCAGCGCGAGACGAGCGTCGGCGATGAAGAGGACGAACAACGACTTGGCTCTCGACGATTTAAGGAAACTCGCGTCCGAGAATGACACAAGGACGACCAAGAGCAACCGGTTTTAATTTCCACTTTCATTTTTTTCCCGCCGTGAAATGCACCTCGCCACGGGGATTTCTACGCAATATATAGGACATAGTTATTACCCACTCACGAACAAATAGAGCAGACAAACCCGCGCGTGCGTGGGGAGCGAGCTCTGTATGAGATAGGGAGATCGAACAAAACGGCGATGAAACAAAAAGATGTTTTCGTTGAATCTTTGGGTAAACGTGCGAGAAAATTTCACTTTCGTGCACATGAAATGAATCCTGATCCACTAAGGAGTACCATAATTCGTGGTATTTATTCTAGCCATGGAACCAGGAGCTTTTTTCAGCGTGACGAGGCGAAAATTTTTTAAAACCAAAATCACTCTCCACCCCATGATTGTGCTGCTCACGCTACCTTCTAATACTTTAAACCTTAAGTAATATAAATTACAACTCGACACTATCGGTGGAATTATACCACTCCCGAGTAATATTGTTGGATAAATGCAGACAAGCGATATTATCACTTTACTTTTCATGGATTTACTTTTATACAATCCCGCCTTAAAAGACATTGCCTTTCAATTTCCTTTCGATAAGGAAATTTAAATAGCTCCATTCTTATTACTTCAAAGATTTTTATATTTTCAGTTAGAATGAACCATTACGCAATAATTATTTTCTAAAAGGATAATTTTACTTCGAAAATTTACTATTTAAAAGTACGAGTCTGACACAAATTGGGTAAACGGACCAAGCAGTTCAAGTACGAATGAAACGCCAACGGTTCGTAATTAACGGGCTACGATTATCTACCACGTTATTACTTCATTTCATACATGGCGGTAGCTGAGAAAGTTTTACCCTTGGTGCGGGATTCTATGACGTAAGAAAAGCATAAGAGAACAGAACACTAAAACCTATGTCCTTGGTGCAAATATTTCGCGATCAGATAAAGAACATAACACAAAGGGAAAAAACAAATTCCTACTCGCGCACACAGCTGTAGTTTAGAAGCGATTTCCTCGCAATAGGATATAGACATTCGTTAATGGAAACGTTTTCATAAAATGCATGTTTTCACGCAGCGCATATGTATCCGGTTTGTCTATCCGTCCGTCCATCTGTACTGGCAATATCTTTTGGATTCTAAAAATTGGAAAAACATAATTAACAGCAATGATTGGTCTCTATCATAGCTAGACACGGTAAACATTTGGTGAGTTTAGGATCGTCTGTTGAGGAGTAATCGAAAAAAATAGCTAAAAATGGCATGCTGCTACACATGTAGGCATCCAGCAGTACATCGAATTTGCTATTCTTTACTCCACTGTAAAGATAGCAGTCGGTAAGAAAAAGCGCCTTATGTAATTTGATCTGCAATTATTTCCTCACTTGTTACCTACCTAGTATACGTACCTTCTTTCAGTGGAAAAACGATAGCATGCAATCTTCCGAAATATTTTTACGTGCCCATAATTTTCTTCTGATATGATTCAATCAGTTGCCTTCCATTTCAAACGAAGAAAAGGTCGGACATAATTAAACCTAAATGAATGAAGCGACCTCAACGTCAAGTGAACATCCACAGGCAAAAAATGCTGAAATAACTCGCAAACTACCCTCGTCGCAAACGAGGATCTCGAGGAATTTAACATGTTTCTATTTGAAGATAATTTATTTTCCTCGGAACAGCATGGTAATCGTAAAATACTCGGAAACGAAATGGCTGACCCAGATCTGTTATAGCGCGATTCGGTGGAGTCGTTAAAATTATTTCTGCGACTTTACTGCCTTAAAAGCAGTTGTCATTTCGAATACTTTAACACGGAAAAAATTCGTTTTATAAAAACGCCAATGTTATCGCCATTAGGACGTGACATCTTGAGAATTCGTTCATTTGACGAGCCGTAACCTATTTTCCAATCCGAACCCGATAAAAAAATCACACCGACCAGAAACCGCTCGTGTGACGTCCTATCGTTCCTTCTCGATCGCAAAAATCGAGACGCGTAACAAGAATAAATAGCGTCAAACAAAACACTGTCGTTTCCTCCGGTAGCCCCTTCGTGGCGCGGGAAACGTCCTTGGAACGACCGGAAATGCGAAAATATTCGATTATTTTATACGCTGGCGCGATTGTCAATTAAAAATTCGTACTCTTAAAAAAAACGGAAATAATTCGAATTCCTCGTCCTCTCCCGGTGTCTGCGCGCCTCCATCTACACCTCGACGGCGGATAGGATGCAGGAAATCATGCATTCCGGCTGCCGCGGGCCATTTGGAAAGATATCAGTATTCAAGGGAGCTGATGGAAGGCGAGAGAGAGAGAAGGGAGAGGCCTGGCAAGTAACCACGGGGTGGCAAAAAAAAGATCCCTCTCATACGTTGCACTCAGGCTGACGAGAACGAAAGAAACTCACAACGGGCTCGACGGGGAGAATAACTCTTTTAGCATGGACGCGAAAGATGGCTACTCTACGATTGACATTATCGATTCGCCGGCATAAATTAATTTTATATTCGAATTTTTTCAAAGTGAGAAAACGTGTTTTCGGGGATTACGATTACTTCGCGCGCCTCGGGATTTTTTAAGGTTGAAAATAATTAAATTAATTGAAAATTAGCGCCGAACATGGTTGAGGGTTATTTGCTTGGTGGCCAACCTCCTAATGCTGAAGTCGCGTTTCGAATCCTACTCTGGGCATGGATGTCTGTGATTTTGTTTGTCGCTGTTTAAAAACCTCCATGTAAAAGGTCAAGGCAGTGCTGTTAAACGGCTAGGGAAATTTTCGTAAATAGAATGCGGCGGATCGTTCTTTTTTCATCCCCCACCATTTCGAATTTTCGTTCATTTTCTCATATTCGCCTCAGAAACGATTCGGCGGTTAAAAAAATTACACCTAAAGGAAATTTTTACGGAAAATATTTCAATTTCGAGTAACAAACCGCTGCAATAACAGTAATGAAAGACTTGTTGTAGTTTCCACTAAACAAAGGTTTACTCTCACAGATGACGCTTTAGAAGGCGAAACCGGCCGAGTAAATCTTTGTTTAGTGGAAATTACATTGTCTTTCATTACTATTATGGAATCTTTCCACAAAGTGAAGCCTTATAAAGTGGATTTTTTCGTTGCGATAACGTTTATTCGGCCGCAGCGCATGAAAAATGCATTGCGTTGTACCGGGGTGGATCGCTTGATACCAAATTCTCCTACGTTAGTCGTCCTCTACGCTTACTGCGTCCGGTCCAGAATTAACTTCCTCAAACAAATGAGCCACCAGCGGAAAAAATAAAACTCGAAACGATAATCTCCGACTCCATCACGAAAAAAATTAAATGAACCTTTCAACCATCCGCCGCCCATAATGTCATATAGCGTCAGAGACCGAAACTCGCCTTGACGTAAATAACGTCTATTAAAAGTAAGATGTCATACTTTTAAGGTGATATAAATAGTTTTCTAGCTCTATTAGACATCATGGATTCATTTTATTTTTTAAGTGCTGGAGATGTAAATTCATAAAGGCATTTAAAATTCCTAATCTAAGGTTACGAGGATTTAAATACGAGCGGCAGAATGCTAAACAATTTTACACACCTGCTTCAAATTAGAATTACTTAACGATTAAAAGAACAATTCCGGACTAAGTAGGGACCTGAAATACGCAAACGTTAAAAAATGTAAGCATAAATCTTTACCATAACCATCGGCGACCTTTAGTGACGGAAATAAAAGGGGGAAAACCTCCTTACAGACGCAACCCCTTTTTGGGGGTAAACCCAGCTCGTGCAAACTCTTTCCGGGGTAGGGCGGAGAAGGTAGAATACCCGCGCGTATTTTCCGAAGCGGTCTTCCCGAAAAACCAACCCTCCCTAAACCGGCGGAAAGCGTTTCCAAAGAAATGGAACCGAGCCAAGGGCAAAATGGGGAGGATGTTAAGAAGAAGTGGAAACGGCGCCAAGGAGTAGTCCACGTGCTCACTCCGTGCTCGCTTTTTCCCGCCCGTCCCTATCCCAGAATAATGTTCGGCAACACCATTGAGGAGAGAGAGAGAGAGATATTCGGAACGCGAGGCGGAGGTGGGAGATGGATAGGGAACTGCGGGGGAGGAACGCTCTCGAAACGAACGTGACTCCTAATATGAAGCGTTCTGGAGGAATTATTTTTTTCCGAACGACGTGGGAAATCTCTCCTACCTTTCTCCCCTTTCCCCAAAATTCTCCCATCGACGGTTCGCGAAAAAAAGAAGACACAAGAGGTTCCATTGTTGTACGAGGGAAAGAGCAGCTGCTGACCTGGAATTTTTGTAGAGGAAGAGAGAGAGGCGGAATAGGAGCGAGCATTCAATGACCTTTCGGTAAAGGTGAAAATATTAACACCTGCCGAAGTCGACTCGCGCGGGGCGGCGGTAAGTTCTAATTTTTTCAAGACCTCATAACTCTTTTTAAAAATTTAGCGAACGAGATAGAACTCCTGGAAAGCGCCTTTATTTATTCTTCTGAAAATTTAAGATGATAGCTACCGAGCTTGGGACTGTAGTTTTCGGATTCCTCGCAGCCTACCATTCGCTATAAGCGAAAATTTTTATTCTGCCCCTTCTTACGATTACGAACATTGATGCATTCGTGGAGAGTAGGTTTTTGAATTGTTTTAGAAACGCAATAGTATGTGTAAGCGCCCCTGTTAATGTTAAAGTTTTTATAATAACATGGGTGTATATTATGACATTATCAGCAAGTATTTGCAATTATAAAGCCTTAGTGATAGAGACGCCTTGCCTCTACAAAACAACATAAGGACGATGGCTGTAGCCATTTTGTTCGCAAAAGTGTTAACAACAAGCTATATTTTCATACGAATTCATAGCAATATCACTCCCAAATACAAACTTGCACAAGCATCAAGTTAAATCGATGATAACCTTTGGGTGATATGGATTACCTAAGAGCACACCGTTTCCCAAATATAATTTTGGTTTGGTTTAGTTATCACCAGCATATAATTGAACTTAACTTTCTAGACCAAAATATCCATATGCTTTGAACCTCGCAAATATTTGTTTATAAAGCGAAGAAAAACTTCCAAATCCTCGATAGAGCCATTCACGATTTTAAACACTTCGATCCTCTCTCGAAAATTCGAGGCTTCTTGGAAAGCAAACGCATATAGATTTTCATCACTAATCACTTCCTAGACACTCCGTTTGGGGAAATGAAATGACCGTGGTTGCATTAACTAGTCGCAATCGGTAACCCACAACAGCATATTTCAATCAACAACCAATAAATACAACATTCCAATAACACAATAACATAATCTATCGTCGAGTTAATTCATATTTAAGTTTTGGGGATCTGAGCGTGTGCATTCTATCGAGAACTGCGCTCTAAAAACTCCTTCAAGAGTGCCTTTTAGGCCATCTATAGTAAACCAATTACGTATGGCATAGAAATCAGCACGAACTGGGCTATTTTAAGCCCTAAACTCGTAAATATGACTATAACATCATTTATACTATAATTAAGGTACTGCGCCAAAGGGAAACCATTTCCCAGCAAGGGGATGATTGCGCGAAAACACAACACGCACCGAAGCCTCCGGTTGCCTCATAGTTCATCCGGATATAGAATTTTTGGAAAGATACGAACGATATAATTTGGCAACGATCGGTACAATTTAAGAGGGATAAAAACCACCACCACGCGCACGAACCATTACCACCATGAGAAAATTCGACCGAAAAAAACTGAGATTATAATTTCCGAGAGGCCACCCCCGACTGGGAGAAACATTCTCGGAACGATTAAAACTAGCAGATGCGTACACCCACGTCATTAGAGCAGCAGAAGCGTAGATTTTCTAGCTGACGCGTTTTGACGGGAAAAACGCGTCGGAAATACGCCGTCGAAAGCGTTGACCATGGATTAAAATACAGTCGAAAACATCCAAAAAGGTCGACGCCAGGCCGTCTGCTCGTCGGGGAAGAGCAGCTGGACCGTTTTCGAAACGCAGGAAAACAAGCTAAGACCTAATCAGACGGCGTATCATCGATGCGCCATCTCTCGCCGCGCCTCTCTTATAATTTAGCGCGCATTCATCCATCACCTCTGATGACCGCGTGGGCGCTGGCAAATATATACGCTTCCAATTACGCTGCAAGACCGTCTCCGGTGCGAATCGAGCGAGTTCAATCTTTTTTCCTCCTCTATTAAATAAATACGTCGAAAAAATGACGTGAGAGTTATGCATAAAAGATTAAAGACGATAATCGGCCACGATTACGAAATATTGAACGATTAATGTTTTCTTATGATTCAATGGGTTTGGATATTTTTCTGCGGGAAAAGTATATAAAAACAAAAAATCATCCTATATATATTTTAATATAAAAAAGTACTAAAAAGCAATAAAATCGCAGCAGAAAACATTTGCTATTGGTACAAGTAATGGCCTTATAGATGACAGATTTTAAAAATGACAATTTAGCCAAGTAGATAATTTATTTTGATAAAGAAGCCTTGATATTAGAATGTCCATCTAGTTCACACCATTCATCCACGTCATTTTCCAGTCATGTAAAAAGTGGATTTTTAATTCGCACACTTCTCTATAAAATGGTCTCGAAACAATGCAAAAACTCTCTAATCTCGAAAATGAGATTGAGTTCAAACGGATAGAAGAGAGCGAGAATTAAATGAAGCCACCTCATTTGTTAATTCACGCGACTATAAATAAATCGGCGGATTTTCCGTGCCGTTTCTACAAGCATCCAAAAAGTATAAAGATACGGTATATCCAACGATCCTTTCAATACAGTAACAACTAGATAAATAAAAATATTATAAATGAGAAATGAGAAAGAGATTCCAGTGCACGATTACTGCGGAAAGGGTAGCAAAAGATGCCGAAAAGATGTTTTGAAGCTTTCGGACTTCTACGCACTTCGTCTGCGAGGGACAAATACGAGTATACCTACTACATACGTAAAAATACTACCTGTTAACTAAACAATAAGATTCTACGTCTAATTACAATTTTCCAAGAATTAAGTTGATTACATAAATCATCCCCATTAGGTCAATCGATATGAGAAAAATGCTAATTAAATCTGACAAAGGCCGTAAGATCCCACTATCAAATATTGTTACTCGATTCGAATAAATGTTGAACTAAACATTTTTCGAAAATAAACATGGGATTGATTAGTAATATAATTTTCTATTCTTAATTCTGCGAAACCCTGTTTTGATTTCAACCCACACCTAAACAAACGTAAAAACGCATTATATTCCGATGGATATTTTCTGTGACGAGAAATATTTTTGTTTGGGCAACGCGTCATTTTGAGTCATCATCCCGAATGCCGTGCAATGAATTCAGCCACGACAAGAAAATGTCGTTTGCAAGGCACTCACGCGAAAACTTCGCGAAAGGAATGGAATTATTTTTTTTCGCTACAGCACGCCCTCCAACTGGACAAGAAATGACTCATCTCAACAACGCGCCTTAGTATTTCGAACGAAATTAAACAGAAGGCTCGGTTTCCGGGCGTTCATGAATCACCCGACGCCCTCTCTCCCTTCCCTCCACCCTATTCGTGCTAAAATACACGGTATTCCTATTACAATTCGTTTAATCAAACTGACTCGCGTCTGGGCCACGGAGACGAAAGCCAGAGTGTCCGAGAGGAGATACAAGAGAACAGGGCGAGAATTCGAGATAGCGGCTCAGATAGAGGACGAAATCCCATTGGAGGGACGTTGAAATACGCACTTACTCATACATCTGCTCGGATACATTTACTCCCTTATGATACAAGAGCATTCGCGATTCGCTTCACAAAAACTCAGAGGGAATATCAAATTTGAATCTGCTTGATTTTGGCTGAGTGAACTGCATATCGAAGTGGATGTTGATTAAATTAAACCACAATTGAAATTACGACATCAACGAAAATTAAATCTAGACTTAGCGATAAAGCCGAAGGTCGTTTGTATCAAACATATTTGCAGGAGAGACTGTAAATACAGAGGTTAACAGGCAGTCATAATGCAATAATGGCAAGCAACGAAAGCCATTTCGTTTCCTTTGTCCAGAATAAACATTTGAGAAATTGGGCGAATAATTCATTTTCCATCTGAATAAATCACACAAAACTTTAAATGAAATAAATAATAAAACTAATTATGTGAACTGATGCCGAACTTCCGAGGACGAAACACCGCCGTTGTATTTTACCTCTGCCGTGGGATTTTAAGTGGCATTTTGAATGTTGATATTATCAATTCGATCAATGTAATTGACCCTATATCCTAGTATTAATGATAAATAAATTATTGCATATGGGAAATGGTCGTTAAATCATCATTATATAGATTTCTTACAAAGACAGTATTTATATCCTTGGATATGTCCACGATTTATGTAATTCACTTCAGTTAAAATACAAAATATTCGAATAAAATCGAATATTATGGATCCAGATGACATGAACGGCATTCGCATAATCCAGGAGCGAAATAAACAAGAAAACAGTGCCGCGTCGTATCGCTATCTGCTCTCCTTTTCTTACAGTAACAGACAAACTCCCCACACGAATATCACTCGTCGAACCAATTCTCTCCGTCTTAACTAAATATAGGGCAAATTGCCTCGTAAAAAAGAGTCTTACAAATATATTTATATAAGAGGAGAAAATCCCTGTCACGTGCGAAGAAAGCATGAAAATACACACAAGGAATCCTCGCTGTTGAGATGCGGGGTACCGACGCGTACTATTAACATCACGTCAAGTAATAGACAATGACGAAGGCCAAACAACCGATCTCGCCCGAAACAAATGTTTTCTGGTCATAAAATGTACCAGCCCAAATACCGTTCCTATTTATCAGCTGCGCGACATACACTTATAAAGGCGGGATTAAACTAACAGACAACCAAAGAAAGTCCTCTCCGGAGGTCTTCGGGAGAGAGGGGGAAAAGGAAACAAAATTATCCTTTCCTATAAGGATTACCAGATATAAACTAGACAATAATTCACTCGTTTCGAAGGTCATCGGACGTTCCTTCACCCATTTCCCGCCTCCCCTCCCTCCTCACACACGCAGGCACACAGACACCAGCCCGAAGGGGAGCAAGTGCAGCGGTGATGCACGCCCGCTTAAATCACCCACCAAAATAAGATGCGCAGATATCTATGTTTAGAACCACCGCGGTGTTTTTGAGGGACGTGGGGAACTTCACTTGCGCACCATTTTCCTCCCCATTACCACTACAAGGACCCACCTATGCCGCGTTCTAGCTAAATAGCCCCGTTACCAAGAAAGCGGCGGAGGACAAAAGGAGGACCGAACATTCGTCGCCGCGGTCGCGACAAAGAAATCTCCGCACCATGCATTCCACAAGCTCTCTCACACCCATTCGCTTATAGCCGAAAGAATAATGTCAATGGCTACATTTATATTATATAACCGCCGGCAATATTTCCTCGAAGTTTGTTTCCTAGCGACAATGCTGACGCTTTTGGATTGGGGAGAGCTTGGCGGTAGCTGGGCGTAAAACGATATATGATAATGCGACTGGACGCTATATAGTTATATTTCGAGACATGTGAATTATGAAATGTTGTTTACGACATCAAGTTCCATAGTTCGACGAGTTTTAATTAAAATCCTTGGAGCCATTTTGGTGACGATTCACAAAAATTTTGTAAAATCGGCTAGAATTAACAATCCTTCATTTTTGCGCGATACGGATCATTTCAAAAAGTCTTCTATTTCAGATACACCCTACATAAATACGAGATTTATCTAGATTCTATCATCTTGTTTAGCCCCTGTGGCAGCCGATAGACTATAGTCAATTACAATAAACTCTTTCGTACTAAAACGTGCATATTCATCAACATCTCGAAATAGAGCTTTCTCGCAATCAAAATATTCCCTCTATATACACTTCGTGCACGATAAAATAAGAAATGTTTTATTGAATACTTATGTCGCCTCAGAAACAGGTAAGGTGGACAACGTCATAGCCGATGAGACAAACGAAGGATATTAATTCCGGAAAATATCGTATATCAATCAACCATCAAAACGTGCAAGCGATCCAAATAATGCAAGGGAGGTGCGTGCGACCAACTCAATTCCTAGAATGGGTCGGATGACGAATGGAAATGAAAACAGCCGATGGAGGCGGCCAATCAGGATGCCTCTGGAATAAGGCTGGCGGTGGTAGTCGACCAGGGGAAAAAAGGACGTTCAAAGGAGAAAGGGAAGAGAGAGAAAACTTCCTGTAAAACCCATGGCAACATGACTTGGAAACAACGCGATCTCTTTTTCAGAAGAGACAACACGTCTCCAAGTATCCTAATGCTTCCTGCTTCGTTGTTTTTCTATTTAGATGATTTTTTTGATCCTCTCAAACTATGCTCGCGAACGGTCGAAGCAATCCGACCTTCCAACAACGATTTTTGTCAATAGATTTGACAATGATGGAATTATATGATCTTAAGATCCTATGCAGATAGGCATAAGCTGTAAATCTGGGAATAATTTTGAAACAGGAAAAAATTATGCTACGGCCGGAAATCGAACCCGGGCCTTCCACTTGCCGGGTGGCTATTCTACCACTGAACTATCGATTCCCGGTCATAGCAGAATTTTTTCGTTTCAAAATTATTCACACTGGACTGGATGAGGAAAAGCGTAAGTAACAAAATCACTTTGGCACAAACTATAAATGTCGATTAAGTATGGCGAATACATTCCAATTCACAGAAAACCGCTTTAACCTAGCGCTAGTTTGTCCTTTACCTTGTGTTCTATACCATTCAAGGCATTCCGGATGCTGAACTTTTGCGGAGGTGGTTCTCATTCGATTCGATATGCAAACAATTCCACTTCTCGTATATAAGCTTTATCCTTTGTGGGAATTGATGTCTGATTATTGGACTTGAATTTTTCAATACGAGGCAAGGGTCGGCAAACTTTTGCTGCATGGAGGGCCGAATGGAAATTGCGAACTTCTAAGCGGGTCATATTGGAAGCTGCGAATGCTTCGGAGGACCTCAGAAGATCTTACATCTAGAAATTGTGGTATCACATAAGCAAAAATAATTATTAAACTTTTTAGCTTTAATATTTCATCGTTTAAGGTTATTTTACCAAACTGTCGATAAAAAACATGAAATCATGTTTTAAACTTCAAGGATCGCTTTTTCGTCATAGTTTCACCGATCGCATAAAACGCTTTCGAGGGCCGCATGCAGAAGCTACATGCAAGGACATTCTGTAATTTCGCGTTTTGGCTAAATCATCGAAATAATATTTTAGCATAAAAAGATGGAATTGGTGTTCCGGGTAACTCCTAGAAACAAAGTTTTTGAGTAAACCTGATGAGCATTTAAGGTCAAATTTAGACTTCCATTTTTATAGAATAATTAGAGAGACGGTAGCTTCGTAATTAAAATACACAATAGGTTTACTCAACCGTGTTATGGCTGCATGAATTACTTCGGTCGACAAATGGACAAAAATTATAACTGCATAATTCATTCGTGAATTAATCATATATATATATATATATATATATATATATATATATATATATATATATATATATATATATGACATAAGGTGTGCAGAAAAATGTATCAATATATTTAATGCATTAACGCGAAATTAATTTCGAAAATAATTTTCTTACAATATCTTTGCAACTCGTAGTTTCCCATTATCTCATATAGAGTATATATGAGGGGTGGAAAAACCACGGCCCGCGGGCCACATGTGGTCCACGAGGGCATTATGAAAGCGAACCGTAATATAAAATACACATAATTTCATATTTGTAGCTTATAATTATGACCGGAAAACCTTTTCCAGTGATTTTATGGGGATAACATGTTATTTATTATTGATTTTCACTAACAGTATCCCTTGCATTATTTCAATTAACTTTCAATGTGAACCCCGAGGTGGCCCGCCGAAGCATTTTCATCTGTTTATGCGGCCCGCCTAAGAAGCTGCAGCTTTTAATGCGGCCCGCCATGTAAAAAATTGCCCACCGCTGATATATGATAAAATAATTTCAATGCCCGAAGAGTTGCAACACACAATGGAATACAAAGGCTACATCATACCAAAAATGTCACAACAGGAAATCAGAAATATGAACTGGATTTTCGCACGATATATTACGCTACTTCAAAGAATTAAACGCATTCAAAGAAATTTGAGAGAGAGAGAGAGTGAGAGAATAGAAATTTTGTATATTTATGGACTCAATGATTTCTCATAAAGACTAGAACACGTTTTGTATAAAATATACTGAATTTTCACAATTACAAAAATTTCTCTTCAGTGTCATCAGGCTCCGGGCATATCTGTATATTTAGGTTGATAGAAATAGCAGTTAGTCGACTAACTAGAAAAATAATAGCTCGAACAGATTTTTTCCAATTAGGAAATTAGTGCTCTACAAGAATACGACCGCCATGAAAGTCCATAATTTTACTTTCCAATGGAACTAAATTCGATAATTAGACGATTTAATCAGTGCGCATTAGGAAGGAAATTAATTCCTTGTACATTTCTATAGTGAATAATTATCTAATGTTTCCAAAAGAAATTGCACATCTTTCTCCAAGTTGAATTTTTTATTAAGGGAAAACCCTACGAATAAATCATTAAAGCAAAAATGTATGCATAAATTACGTCTTAAAAGAAGAGGATGGATAGGAGAAGATGAAGAGAAAGGCCTTCAAGGGACCATATTGGGTCGAGTGAGCCAAAAATCTGCTGAAAGTAGGAAAACATCACGATTTACACACATACTCGCTTATGCTTACTATCCCGAGGAAACGCATATGACATAACCTCGGAATATGAAGCAATTTTGCTTTTTAGGCCTTTTCCTGAATTAAAAATTGTCTCTTGATGGTGAAGCAGAGACCGTTTCAATAACACAGACTTATACTTAAAACAATTCTGCATAGATCTACTGGATAAACGACCCTTAAAGTAAACACCCCTGGCTTCTGGAGAGGTGATTAATTTTTATATTTGTCCTCGTTTCAAGCTCCGCTGGTCATTGAGGACGAAAGATTTTATTTTCTTATGTGCAGAAGATAAGATATTTCTGCGGCGAATCGAAAATCCGACGATAGAACACACGCTACTCCATCCAATTCCTACGTGTTCGTAAGGATCGTTTCAATTAATTCCACGAATGCCATCAACGACCGAATTTGCATATACATATTTTTTCGTCTGAAGCACGTAGCGTGTCTTATGGCTGAGGGAGAACGAATGCGCATGCGCGAAAAAGGAAGGCCACTAATTGCACACTTGGTTTTTAAGCGGTGCAAGTCATTTACGAGCAAATTAATTCCACCAAAATTCGTTTCGAAAAATGGCTGAACGCGAATTATAGTCGCACGTCAAGGCACTCATTATCGAAGGTAGCCACGACAATTTTTCATGTCTAATTTAAATGAACTCGTTAAGCTAAGTTGCATATTACTTCATACTTCATACCATTTGTAAGCAGCTCTTGAAAAATTGATTTCAGTCAAGCGATCGATAATTTATTCATTTAATCTTGGACTTTCACACTCTCAAAAATACTAAATATTTATAACTAGCATAAAATAACTCTAAAATACAACCAGTAACCGGAATAAAAGGCTAAAATTTAAATAAAATAGCCGAAAGAAGCATATTTATATTTTGTAATATTATCGTTACATATTAATATAAAGATAACACAATAATAATATATTTTACAAAGGTAAAATAAACCCTAGAAATATTATTTCATATATCTTGCGTTACGATAGACGGATAAAAAATTTCTCGTACAGGACAATTCGCAATTAACGAATAGGCACAATTAAACAGTAATTTACCATAATTTCTGCCATTAAAAACACCACCCGACAAGAAAAAAGCGCCTTCTTTGGCGAGGAAGACGAAAAAGAGGCTATGTTCCGAATCGGTGAACACGCAAAGGAAATCCTGCAGTGCGGTAAAGTAACAAAATTGAAAGAAAAAAATCCGTCCAAAAACTTTTCCTTCCGTAATTTGTAAACTTTTCGCCAATACGACCCGACGGGGGAAACGCTCCTAGCAAAGTCAAAAACATAAATAAATAAATTAAGCCCTATGTCCGATTAATTAAAGACGCGATCATTTTTTTAATTAAAGAAAGAAACATTCGTCTAAAAAAAATATGAAAGCAAAAATTCAAATTAACGCCGTACACGAGAGCGATAATCCTGTCATACTTCACGACACACGCAAAAACACGGGCAAATAAGAAACGAATTTAATTCGCAGACTTTCACGAAGAATGAAAACCACGGACTGGAATTAAACGAGGACTAATGCGGATCGCCTAAAATTTTCTTTTTTTCTCTCTTCTGTTTTCGCACTAAAAAATGTTTAACTTCCTGGTGTCGTCAAGCGACGCGCTCTGATTTGCCCCTGGAGGACAGGGTGGTTAGTGTAACTGAATCCGTCTTACCAGGCGCTCATGAGCGTGTAGGAAGTAGCCAGCGCTACGCATGCGGGGTGCCGATCGATTCAAAAACAAAAGCCAACCAGAGCAAGGGATGGGAGGAGAGAGAGAGGGAGAGAAAGAAAAAGAGGGAGAGAAGGAAAAAGAGAGAGATACACTGAGAGAGGGAGAAAATGACGTAAAGCGGAGAAAGCGTCTCTCGGGATGTTTCCAGAACCAGAATTTCAAAAAGGCGCAAAGAAAAACAGAATAAACACTTCTGAATGCGCCAAAAAGCTATTTTGAGATTCACCATTATTTTAAATATCGAGCGCCGGAATAGTTAAAACTCGAAAATGTTACGTCGACAATGACCGTAACGGCGCATTTTTCACGGGACGTTGAACCGAAATGAAAATTCAGGAAGCTCTCGGGCAAAACACAAAGCAATGTGTGTATGGGATAATAAAAGTGGAAAATTGGCGAATTTCCTCGACAGAAAAGGGAATCGTCGCGATGGCACACTTCGTATTTCACATAAAAACAATAACAAAGTGACACGATAAAAAACTTATTTAACCGGGTAAACCATATGCTATTTTTTTTAAAGCTTCCGAGTATCTCCAAATAAATCTGCAGAAAGAAGGCAACGGGGGGAAAGGGTTATTTCTTTCTCATCCATTCGTGGGAAATCAATGTGTCACTACTGACTAATTATGAAGAGGAAGACGAGGTTAAAAATATGGACCGACAATATTTTTCCTCCACTCGAACGGGTGACCTGATTACAGGGGGGTAAATTACCATTATTCCTTGGTGGAAAGCCATCACCCCTTCCAAATTTTCAACTGCAAATGAACAGGAGCCCTAGAAAAATGCATAGATAACCTAGTAAACATGTGTCGAAACGGGCGTCCCATAATCTCTCCTGACGGGAAAGGGTGATTAATTATGTTTTTATGGCAATTGCGCCCGACGCAAAAGTTTTACTCAAAAATACGAACAGGCCGGAAAAAACAGAGCACTTGAAGTAATTCTTTTTTAAATTTGACCGAGGGAGCGTTTTTAACGTACGTCTTCTTGCTAGATTACAGCGATAAAAGTGGAGTGGAACCAAGAAGCGTAAAAATAAACAAAAACAATGAAAGTAGAAACGTAAATGGACAATGATTATTGAGATAGTAATTCGAAATAAAAGACAAAATCGTTTTTAATTCTTTGAATGATATTACGTACATTTCCAGCGTGGGATAATTTTACGATCGAACTAATTCAACGCATATCTAAAATATCCAACAAGCGATGGACATAAAAAATTATAAACAACTTTTATATATTATATTATATAAAAAATGTACTCCTTTACCCTTAGAATTGTACAAATCTAGAGTTGGCAGCTCAACCTTAACACACTTTGAAAATCTATTGAAAAAAGCTTGCAAGTAACATTTTTCCTTTGCTAAAACAAATAGCAGTAATTCTTCCCATTCTGTTGAGAGGCGAGTTGGCGCAGGACGTATGTAAGATGGCGCGCTTAGGAACCAAGGTTTCCAGGATCAAATCCCTAAGGTCTTTAAAGTTAAGTGTAAATTATGGTCCCTTTTCAAGGCTAAGTCAAAGGATGAAAACATTCATATATGCATATACATAAATATAGAGTCCAATTTAAATATAAAAGTTGTTAAAAACGTGCTCTCCTCTAGCAGTGAAACGGTCGAGCGAAGTAAACGCTACGTCCCTACGGTAGTTACCTGCATCTATTGGACCTAAGCCATAAAATGATGTCGAGAATTCATCGCTTTTGAAGGACGATTCTAAAAGCTTCCGTACACGTATTACCACGAATCGTTTAACAAAGTTTATTTCGCCAATATTACCCTAACACCTTCCACCCGTTTACGGCGATAATTTTTCTTCCATCAAAGCAAAATGTCAGACGACTTTCAAAAGCTTCGGCCATTAAGTTCGATTGACGGAATATTAGCGCGCAAAAATAACTTTCACCGCATGTGCCATCGAGACAAGTACGGAGTGAAAGCGAACTTGATGCGGACAAAACATTTCACGGTTACCGTTTTAAATAGCGTTCTCCCGTCGCATGCCGTAAGCGTCCGGACATTCTCTCTTGTCGAGGTCTCGCTGCGCGCAATTCCGGTATCGAAGCAGTATAACGTATTCAACTTCGAGCGATATTCGACACTAAACGTATCGACTCCGATCTACGCTGCTACGATAGCGCGTTGCAAAAGAAAATAAGTATACGTCTTTGAAACCGCGCGATCCATCTTGAGAGTGGGAAAATCGGTCCAACATACGTTACACGAATTTTTTTCAAATCCGTGCCCTTTCAGCCCAAGCAATAATGTCACTGGTTATATTAATGCGTGTTTATGCTCATTTTGACTCTTAGCAACAATGCTGGTGGTGTTATAGTAAGGAGAGCATGGCAGTGTTTGAACGTGAAGCTCGATGCATCACAATGTCACAGGACGCCATATTATTTGAGAAATACATCTTATGGATTATTTTTTATGATATTAAGATCTGTAACTGGACCGATTTTATATAAAATCCACGCAACCTTTCGAGTAAAACGACATTTTGTGTAAATGGAATAGGATAAACCACCTTCCATTTTTGCACTAAATGATTCATCTCAAAAAGGTTTTTATTCCGAATGATACCTTATATAAACAGTATATTTCCTCGTATTATTTTAAACCATTTAGCTCCTAGAACCGTGCTGTGACGACAGACAGACGGAATCGCAATGATAACTTTTTCTGCCTCACGGAAACTTAAACGTGTGTTTCCGTCAAAATCTCGAAGTCGACTTTTTTTCAAGATCAAAATACGTTCTCCATTTACTTCGTACATGAGAATTTTTTTAAAAATGACTAACACACCAGATGACCCATCTTTAGAGAGAGAGAGAATAAAAAGGCATTGTCTGTCTGCCGTTCCGGAACTAGAAATAACTCTCACATTTATCCCAAGGGAGACTTCTTGTCGTATATACTTTTTGTTTGCTAAGTGGCACGGTAAGTCGACGGACTGGAATAATTTACCGAGCACTTAGGGATGGAGTGGGGAGGGAGGGAGAGAGTGAGAGGGAGAAAGAGAGAGGGCGAGAGAGGGGGAAAGAAAGAGCGATAGGGAGGGAGAGAAAAATGATAACAGCGCAGGCGCGTTAAGTGCGTCCGCACGGGAAACGCGTGGAGGCAGCAATTGAGGAAAGGGGTGGAGAGAAACAGCTCAGACCGCACCTCAGACAACCTAATTCCTACGAAAGTGTCCCCCAAAACTGTTCAAGGAGACGTGGTATTTTGGAACCACGCGAACGCGTCCCTCGAAAAGAAACCAAGTCAACCCAACGGGAGACTTCCTCGTTAAGAGCGAGACGGGTTGTCTTAGGAACAAAGCCGAATATAGGAAATCGAAAAGAAAACAATCACCAAAAATGTTAACACTGCGAGTAAAAACGGCTTCAAATGTCTAACAGGTGTTCAAGTACTTCATTTACGATAACAATTGAAAAAACGAGGTCGATTATAAAGAAGGATGTTAGGTTTGAAAGACATTAAATATGTTACGACGATAAGAATGTCATTTTAACTGACGGCAATGAAAGTCGAACAGGGTTTATTACGACACATACGTTATTTCAAGTGCAAAGATAAATGAGCCAACCTAATGAAACAACGTATTCGCGCGCATATATAAAAATATTTATTTATTAAAAAATATAGATAATCGCGTATTTCGTAAACAGAAATATTACGCGTTAGCATGAAATACAGACGAATTTTCAATCTAAAACTTTTTTAATGAAAGCAATCAATCCTATAAAATATTTATTATACAATTAATTATTTATAGCTTAAAACGCATGTGAAGAAAATTAGTTTGAAAAATGAAGTAAATACCCGTTCATTTCGGGCATCGGAACAGCATACGAACCATAAACTCATTAAGATATGCAAAAAATCTACATAGAGATAGATAGAAAAAAGGCAAATAAAAATAATTCATGCACAAGTTAAAATGTAAAAAACATCTCTAATTAATCTGAAGAAATGGACGTGACAAAAAGTTCCCATGCCGGGAATCGAACCCGGGCCTTCTGGGTGAAAGCCAGATATCCTAGCCACTAGACCACATGGGAATATGACAGAATAAGCAAACTTACGTGATATAATACATTCTTGCCGCAACGCTAATAACTCGGTTATTTCGCGATGAATTTCACGACTTTGTATAGAAAAATATTCGGAGACGGCCGCGGGTCGATACGGAGCGTGAGAAAACGAAACCTTTGTCGAGTGCATAATCCAAGGAAATGGCGCCTCGCGTGAAGCGACCCAATTCGCAAGGCGAGATATTTCGCCGAAGAAGTACTTAGTAATTGCAAATGTTATGTATGGATGAACTCGCACATGTTGGGAAAGGACCACGTTGGAACACAGGAAACGAGGGATCGGACGTCAGTGGAGTAATTGGAGCAGCTGAAGGCAACTCGGGAGAATCCATTGGTCTCATTTTTTTAACTCCTCTGCACGGCACAAAAATACGGCCCACTAATTAGAAACCGTGGGCGACACTAACACGGAGTGACTTAAGGCGTCGAAGCAATATATAAAAGTTCAATAATCATTAATTGCATAAAACGTATTTTGTTTTCTAATTAAATGTAAAGCATTCTTATCAGTTTAAGTCTGAAAATATGCTTTGGGCCATTACTGTTCCTTAGGGTCCGCTAAACACAGCCGAACCTCTATAATTCGAACATCTATAAATTGAACTTTCTATGAATCGAAGTAGATATTTTCACGTTCGCACTCACACCTACAGGTTAAAATGAAGTTCTATAACTCCAAGATTTTATAATTCGAACTTTTTCCGTCTTCCCTTGGGGCTCGAGTTATCCAGGCTACACTGTATTTCGATATAGTCGGTATGAGTTTAAAATCCCTGGAATAACATGAAAAGTCACTACGTACAAACAGTTGGAACAAGAGAGACAGGTGCGTTTACATTATACACGTGATTATCGCCAGTAACTGCCATGCAAGTAACTGGCGCGCAAGTTGAGGTTTACACCTTGGAAATGTATGCACGACAGGTAACCTATTTTGAACATGGCTTGTTTGTTTGTATGGAATTTCTGACTAATCAACCTCTTGGATTATTATATCCATAACTCCTTCCACAACGAACACACACACAGACAATGGAGGAGGGAAACCCGGTGCCGGCATTAGCCTACTTTTAACGAAGAGCACCAAGGGGGCCAACTGCTTAACGTCCCTTCCGAAGGACGGAGATCTGACTTGCGCGGTCTCCTCAAATCACACAAGTAGGGGACGAGACGGTTCCAGGTTGAAAAATCCGACCTCCGCCTGATACGAACCTGGGACCGCTGCGTGGAAAGCCAACGCTCAAACCACTCCGCCACCCCTTTGAACATGGCTTCAAAGCAAATGTGAGTATACCACGCATCCAGAAAAGTTGTGCTTGAAATGGTGATACTTGATTTGAAAGATAGGAAGAAAAAGAAACGCAAAACACGGAAATCTGGGTTCGTGAGTGGATTAAGAAAAAATATTTCGATGCGTCTGAACTGCTCATCATCATCATG
Source organism: Tanypteryx hageni (assembly GCA_028673005.1). Classification (NCBI taxonomy): domain Eukaryota; kingdom Metazoa; phylum Arthropoda; class Insecta; order Odonata; family Petaluridae; genus Tanypteryx; species Tanypteryx hageni. Next base: position 196,964,911 of record CM054113.1, on the reverse strand, counting down.
CTTCTGTCCGAAGACAGGTTTTAACTGAATCGCTGCCTCAATTTCTCTCTCTCCCTAGAAGCCTCTTTTATACCTCTATAAGTATTATATCCCTGCTTTATATTATCTAATATTCCTATTCTTTTTCTCCCTCTTCTTCCACTAATTTTTCCTTCTAAGATCGTCCTTTGTAAACACTGTCTTCTCAATATATGCCCTATCCAATTTGCTTTTCTTTTCCTGATTGTTTTTATTAGCGTCCTTTCTTCTCCCACCATTTCTAATACTTCTTCGTTTCTCTTCCTCTCTGTCCATTTCACTTTCATCATCCTCCTCCATACCCACACCTCAGAACTTTCTAAATATTTTTCCTCCTTTCTCCTTATCGTCCACGTCTCTGCACCATAAAGAGCTATGCTCCATATGTAGCATTTTGCTAATTTCTTCCTTGTTTCTAAATTTATTTTCTTGCTTGTGAGAAGCTCCTTCTTCTCGTTAAATGCTGCTTTTGCCATTGCAATCCTACTTCTGATGTCCTGTGTACTACTTCCATCCTGTGCTAAAATACTGCCGAGATATTTGAAACTACTTACTTGTTCCAATTTTTGGCCATTTACCATTATATTTAATTCTTTATGTTCCTTTGAAACCACCATGACTTTTGTTTTTTCTGTATTGATCTTCATTCCATATTGTTGGCCAACCTCCACTAGTCTGTCTGTCATCCTCTGAAGCTCTTTCTCGCCTTCTGCTATTAAGCCCTGATCATCTGCGTATTTAATGGTGGTAATACTTTCACCTCCTATCTTAAATCCTTTCTCTTCCATCAACGCTTCTTCTGTTATTGTTTCTGCATAAATATTAAATATCGCTGGTGAAATAGGACAACCCTGCCTCACTCCCCTCCCTATTGAAGTACTTTCTGTTTCTTCTCCTTCAACCCTGACTCTAATCTTTTGATCAAAGTAAAGGTTTTTAAGCAGTCTTTTATCTTTCCAATCTATTCCTATTTTGTTTAAAATACCCAGCATTTTATCCCATTTCACTCGGTCAAAAGCTTTCTCCCAATCTACAAAACAAAAATACATACCTTTATTGACTTCTAGCGCTCTTTCTGTCATCATCCTCATACATCCTATAGCATCTCTAGTCCCCCTTCCTCTTCTAAAACCAAACTGATTATCTTGCAGCTCCTTTTCTATTTTACATTCAATTCTTTTGGTTATTATTCTGGTTAGAACTTTAGCTGTATGAGAAATTAAACTAATAGTTCTGTAATCCTTACAACATTTTGCATTGTTCTTTTTCTCCAGTGGTACCATCACAACATCTAAAAAATCTTCAGGCCATATGCCAGTATCATATACTTGGTTAAAAAATTTTGTGAGTTGCTTAACTGCTTTAGAACCTAAAACCTTGAGAACGTCCACGGGTATATCATCACTCCCAACAGCCTTCCTTCTTTTCATGTCATCAATTGCTCTTTTAACTTCAGACTCGAGAATACTTGGTCCTAGCTGATCTTCTTCCACATCCTCTTCTTCATTTAATTCAATATTTCTTGGCTTTCCTTCTTTGTCATACAGAACCTCAATGTATTCTTTCCAGACATTCTTTACATTGTCAGGCTCCGATACTATTTTACCACTTTTGTTCATGATTCCTTTACGTCCTATCTTTCTTGCTTTTTTCTTGAATAGTTCCCTTGCTTTGCTATACATGAGGTCTGTTCTACAAATTCTTTCACATTCGACAATCTCCTCGCATTTTTCATTTATCCACTGTTCTCTTGCTTTATCTGTTTCCCTTCTTAAAGCATTATTTAACTCCTTGTACTTTCTTTGGCCTTCTTCAGTGTTTATGTTCTTCCACTTTCTCCGCTCTTCCATTTTTTGCAGCATGGCTGCTGTGATCCAGGGTTTTTTGTTTCTTTCACCCGTTATCTTTCCTACCTTCTTTTCCATTACATCTTTAATGTTGCTATGGATGTATCTCCACTCCTCATCTACATTGTTCCTATTTTCTTCAGCTCTCTCCCCCAACCTTTCCTCCAGCTCAGTCATGATAGCCTCCTTGTTTTTAAGGAGTTCCTCTAAGTTCCATTTCTTGTTAACTCTTATGTTTCTCCTAACGCTCTTCAGTCTACATTGTATATTTGCCACCAATAGGTTGTGGTCAGAATCGATATCTGCCCCTGGTAGTGTTTTCACATTTTTAATGCTATTTCTAAATCTTTCATTGACTAGTATGTAATCTATCTGGTATCGTCTCTGGTCTCCTGGGCTTCTCCATGTGTAAAGTCTTCGCTGGTGATGCTTAAACCATGTATTAGTTACTATTAATCTATTTCTATGGCAGAATTCCACAAGTTTATCCCCTCTTTCATTTCTCTTCCCTAGTCCATATTTTCCCACTATGTTATCTTCCTGTCCCTCCCCGACTACACTGTTCCAATCTCCCATTACTATGGTGGTGATCCTTCCATTTCCCTCATCCTCCAATATCTCCATAATCTGTTCATAGATTTCATCTACTTCGTCGTCGCCAGCATTAGTTGTTGGCATATACACTTGAATTATAAGCATATCCACTGGCTCCATCTGGAGTTTTACGGCTATTAATCTGTCATTAACTGTCACTACCTTACTAATTCTTTCAGCTATCTCTTTTCTCATTATAATCCCCACTCCCCTTTCCTTTTTCTCCCCTCCCGAGTAAATAATCTTAAATTCGTCTGAATTTATCTCGCCTTCTCCTTCCCACCGGACTTCACTAAGACCTACTATACTTACATTATTCCTTCTCATTTCCCTTTTTAGGTTCTCTAGTTTACCCCCTGAATTCATAGTCCTAACATTCCATGTGCCTATTTTTAATTTCTCACTACTTGCTTTCTTATTAATCTTACATTTCCTCTGTGCATCCCCTAGGGTAGTCCCCACCCGGAGATCCGATTGGGGGACTATTTTACCTCCGGAATATTTTACCCCAGAAAGATCCATAGAGGTATTTTCAGCTTTTCAGCCTATCATGGGAAATATAATGAGGTAGTTTCCCCTTGCTTTCCTCATCGCAGTTTCACAGAGTGATTACCCATCTGTAGCTGTTCAGATCCACATGATCACCACCTACAGAGGTACTGTGCAAGCTGCTGCCCTTGCACAGGGGGATGTAAAACCCCCAAGACTGCTTCTTAGTCTGACTCTTCCCCTCAGACCTTTCCGGCTTGGATGGTCCTACCAGGAGAATTATCTCCCGCCGGCATAGCTCTTTGGTTCGTAAGAGTACACAAACCCTCCCACCTCTGTAAGGTTATGCAGTCCTTAGGGAGGGTCTGAACTGCTAAGAGGAGAGAAATAATGATCCATCGAGTTACCGAAACTGTTTCCCAATGAATGATGAACAATTCATGTAATGACAGTCCGAGTAAAACTAGAAATAAATCTACGGTATTTGGCAACTATAGATTCCTTCCGATATTTGGAGTTTTTATATCGTATCCCGAAATGCAGCATTCCCGATTTTTACCAGAAGTTTGCGATGCTGCTTTCGAAAATTTCATAAAGTTAAATAAACATTAGAAATACTTTCTAGTCCGTAATTTATATAAGTTCACCCATGGTTTCACTGATGCTTCTATACGCATTACCTTGATCATTCCTATTTTTATATGATTTACTTTGAACACCCCATAAGCATGGGATACTTCTCAATGAAACTAATTGTTTTTTTTTCAGTTTTTCACTTTTGCAATTTTGAACAACTTAAGATGCGAACACTATGAAGAATCGGTATCGACTGAAGTAGGAAATTCCTGTTTATACTCCTTGACACTACGCAAGTAACTGGCGCGACAGTTACTGTCGTGATTTAACTTGATTCAAATTGAGTTCACTGTCACGCATCACTGCCATGCATCCTGTCAGTAACTTGCATAGTGTAAAAGCGCCTTAACATCATAACTGCATCGTAGCGATATCCATAAGATACCTAATAGGCCGATAAAATAGTCATAATTATCACTATAGCGGGATCATAATACAAATTTTTAGGAACAAAAATAATTATTCCAACTATGACAGCAAATTTCATCAAGGCTTGGAGAAAGCTTGTTGAGTTTTCTTGAAATTTCAACGGAAAAGTAATGGACAATTATGGAACCATACCGAAAGCAGATTCTACGTTCTTTTTTAGAATCTATTTTCGGTAAATCACCACCGAAGACAGCTGCTTTGTAGCTAAAATGCACATCTGGATTTTTATAACCTTGTTATGGCTATAAGATATTAGATAGCTAAGCAGAGTACTTAATTTTTCAATATTTTATTCTTGAGTGCTTATTCTGAATTAAACCATAGCCCTTGTCTGTTCTACTCATTATAACTAGTAACCAGTAAAGCGCAAATATTGTAGACATTGGTCTACTTTTCATTAAATTAAATGCTAGTCACGTCCAAATTACTACGCATAACGAATGTTAAAACTTTTAACTTCTCCTCGGTTGATCTTCAGCCACTCATCTTCCACACTCCAATCACGTGATCGAGGGTAAGGGAGGAAGCTTCCTCTGGGGATACTTCTCCATCTTTTTCCAGAGTCGGGAGGTATTTTTAGTATTATGATGCAGTTCTGCATGTATCGTGGTCGTCGCCACTCGTATTCTCCTCCATCTATTTTGAGCAAAGACGTCCTGTTGTTATCGTAACTCATATCTTTACAGCGCCGTCTTTTAACTACAATAAACGTTCATTATTCCGGAGGGATTTAATTTTGGCTTGGAACCAAACTTTTTCTATTAGTCATCAGTAAAATAGTTTCTCGTTCTTCTATGTTTTCCCTTCCACTCGGTTGTCTTTTTTCTAGACATCCTTCACTTCCTATTTACTTTTAACAACGTTTTCCTTGAAAGGCAGTGCTCAAACGCTCACCAAAACATTACCGCAATTAATATGATACCCTACACTGTTATTTATCGTTTCCTAGGGTAATCGCTTCCCAAGAATCTCCTCTATTCTAAACATAATTCGTCTTCGACCACTTTTTCGATCCATCGCGACATTTCTTTCTGAATTCGTCATCCTCCTCCTAACTTCTTTGAGCTCGGCTGCGTTTCGTATTCGGCGTTTTTCTCGCCGGATCGAGAGCGGTTTTAAAGAAAATACTTTTCGAATTAATAGGAAAAACGGAACGCGATTCTGCTGGAGGTAGGGAGACGCGCCGATAGTGTTTACGGCAAAAATAAATAAATAAAACCGCGAAGCTTTATCGTTAGAACCGAATCCACGACACGGCGCGACACATAATGCTCTTTTTAAAGCCCGAAATAAAACTTCCAATTCCTCAGCGGAGTACGCGAAGATATAGCAGAGAAGTGGGCCTGAATTGATGGAGATGTGCAGGAGAGAAAGACGAAGTATAAGAGAGAGTGCGATAGATAATAATAGGGGGATAGAGGAGGGAAAAGACAAAGGTGGATAGGGAAGACAGAAATGGGAATGAGTTGGTAGAGACGATGAGAGAGAAATAAAAGGAGACTGGATGAAAGGAGAAGAGGAAAATGTGAGAAAACGGACAGAGACAGAGAGAAACAGAAGAGGAAGAGAAATAAGTGGAGATGAAGAGAGTGCGAATGTGAGAAAAGGGAGAGGGGATCTGAAGGGAGAGAGGGGGAGCCGAAAGGAGAGAGGGGGAGCCGAAAGGAGAGAGGGGGAGCCAAAAGGAGATAGGGGGAGCCGAAAAGAGGGAGGGGGAGCCGAAAGGAGATAGGGGGAGCCGAAAAGAGGGAGGGGGAGCCGAAAGGAGAGAGGGGGAGCCGAAAGGAGAGAGGGGGAGCCGAAAGGAGAGAGGGGGAGCCGAAAGGAGAGAGGGGGAGCCGGAGGGAGAGAAAGACGAAAGAAGGGGTAAAGAGAGGTCAAGAAAAATATATAAATAAGAGAGACGGAAGAGAAGAGCGATAGAGATGGGATAGAGAGGTAAGAAGGAGCGGATAGATGTGGGAGAGGGAGATAAAGGTGAGAGAGAGGGGAGCAGATGAGAGAGGGTGGGAGAAAGAGAATTGGAATGACAAAAAAGTAGGTTGACAGATGTAAGGGGAGCAGGACAGTGACAGGGAGAGGAAGAGAGATAGGCCAAAAAGCGGGAGGAAAAGAAGAGAGAGAGATTGCGAGAGGCAGAGATATAAAAGAGTTGTGAGGTAAGGGATAGTGACGCGTAAACGAGGGAACAAAGAGAGAGAGGGAGATATATATATATATATATATATATATATATATATATATATATATATATATATATGGAGAAAGGGAGATCGTGGGAGGAACGAGAAAGGTCCCAATTCAGGAGTGCACAAATGTTCTGAGAAGAGGAGGGAGGATAGAGGGGAGGGAGTGGCAGAGTGAAGGGCTTTTGTGAGTTTCACAAAAGGGGAGATCAGTGCGGACACGTGAGCGAAGAATGGGCGAAAGCATGGTAGAGAGGAGGTACGAGGAGGAAGAGATAGGGAAAGAGAGAGGGGCGTTTTTAAAGAAATACAATCGATAAGCAAAATTCCGTGATAAAAATTACAATCTCCATTCCTTTCCTCAGAGAATAGCACAAAACTCGCTCCGATATTACAATTCTAAGATGTTTTAATGTGCAAGAGAAAATTACCCGCATGATGAATTTCAGATTTTCCATGTAAATCAAATGGGAAGGATAGTTCCTGGAATCGAACCCGGGACTTCAGTCTTCGCGATAAAAACTATCCTTGGGATCTCGGCCCATGTAGCAAGAGATTTCCACCAAGTTTCACGAAAATCGGTCTTCTGGTTCAAAATTTAATAGGGGCGGACAGACAGACACAACGACAAAACAATAAGCCTACTTCCACTCTAAAAAGTAGGCTAAAAAGAGGTCTATATACAAGCTTGCGCGAGAAGGGATTCCTAACGCTATAATGTTTAGAAATGAATGAAGCTACGAGAAGTACGAAGGCGCAAGGAAGGATGGGGTAAAAGGGGAGAAAGGAAATAGGCGAAAGATGTGTCTATATTTAGGTGCATATCTCACGACTTGTCATCCGAGGTCGTTCCGCAGAATTTTCGAGGGTGGGATCGCGACCTCAACCTCGATTCGATCCCGAAACGGACGTGGGCGTAGGGAACGGAGAGAATAAAAAATAAACGCTTCGTTCGAAATGAGAAAGCGGCTGAAATATTGAAGAAACAATCAGAGATCCACCTTCGCTGAGGAGAGAAGTGGGGGCCACGTTTCCTCGGAAGAAGTGGGGTCAAAACCTCTCGTAAAAATGTAAATTACGCAGTGTACCCTTGAAATACGGCATCCGTCAACGTTAACAAGTTTCGTCAAAACATCATTACGATGTTTATATTTCTCCAACAACCAGAGCCTCGAGCGAAAAATATTGAACCACACCCAAAATTTTAATACGAGATAAATAATTATTTCGCCAACAATCAGCGCCTCTAGCGAAAAAAACGTTGAACTAAACCCAAAATTTTAACACGAGATAAATAATTATTTTCCCAACGACCAGCGCCTCTAGCGAAAGCATGTTGAACTACATCCAACATTTTAAAGCGAGATAAATAACTTTATACAAAGCTACCTACTAAGAATTTTCGAAATACATATAAACAAAAACTTTGTCGAACATAGAAACAGAAAAAGTATGCGCCTTTTCTATCTATTAGAAAATGGAAACCCATGAACGATCAAAATTAAGACCATACAGAAATAAATGATTCATGGGGCTGGAATGGAAATTAAAGTCGTCAATGACCAGGGATGCAAAGAGGCAAGAAGACGAGCATTAAATGTCGAGAAAGAGATTACGGCTGAATAAAATAATACAGGACGTATCGTCAAAAAGCAGGAAGGTAACGATACGGCCAGTTTTGAAAGTCTTTTGGGCCACTCTGTCGAATACTTTTCAAGTCATTTTCGTCATATTCATGAATTCAGACGTAATATGGTGACAAATGTGTCAGACGAGACACATTTCCGTTAATTATTCACAATATGCGCGCTCCTATCCGGAGGGATACACCGAAGGACAACTTGCCTACAAACAAATGGGTGCTTTGTTTCGAGCGAACTTCGAAACAAGTAATGGTTATAAAACCTTTTTTATAAATAACTTTTTAAAATAAATAATAGATTTCGAATTTACTATAAGAATTAGGAATTTTAAAAGTGAGAAATTTTCAACGCTTTAACAAAGAGAAATTATTGTTGCAATGACTGCTGAAGAGGTACAAAACACACACTTTTAAGGTCAATATAAAAGTTATTAAAAAGAAAAACTGTGCCATAATACCGACGGAAAAACTGTAGATAGATAATATTTTCGAAGACCGTCTTAAATTCATCACGTTTAATCGGCAGCCTTACAAATCCCTTCGGAACCTTTTAATATTTTTTTTACTCGGCAGGATATTGATATTTTTTGAAAGGATATTCGCCGTATTCTTGGAATCTTTGCCTGCATTTTCTTCCTGTTGTCTAGGCACATTTAAGCGTCTTAAAAGACGGGCAGAAACCATTCAAATATTGTTAGCAAAACAACACCGTAAACGCTCAAACGCTTTATTCGGAGTAACGGAGAAAGAGATGCTCAAGAGAGAGAGAGAGAGAGGAGGGAAATTGTTTAGCGGCTAAAAGGGAGGCATACATGAATAATTGCATTTGGTTTGAATATTTTAATGGTCCCCTCAATAATGGCTCGTATCCAATGCGAATATATGCGGCGAACGGTAATCGTGATGAAGATTCCGAAGAGAAAGAACAAAAACAAAGCGGAAAGCGGAGGTGACGAAGTAAAAGGGTAATACGAGAAAGGCTCGAAAACAGAAGGAAAAGTTCGAAAAAGTTAAAGTTGGGGAGGAATAAAAACAACGCCAACGGACAGGTAGGACGAAAAGCGTTAAGAGGTAGCGTGTGTGAAAAATAAACGAGAAAACGAGGAGCAATATGGACGAAGAAAATAGGCCAAAGGGCGGTGATGTGTCGCTCGGGGACAATGAATTCGTAAACGCGGCAGGGGAGACACGTGAAACGTGAGATGACAGGTGGTAAAGAGGACGAAACGGGGTTTGGAAAAATCGTGAAGAAAAATGCGAACAGAAAGTTCGCGAGTCCAAACAAAAGAGGGCCGTCGTCAATACGGTCGCGAAAAAAAGAGAAAGGAACGATCGTTAATAAGGACGAGATGTTAGAGAGAGAGAGAGACTGAGAAAGGAACAGAGAAGGAAAAGGAGGGAGAGGAGAAGAACGGAACAGAGAGGGAGGAGAGGAGACAGACAGACAGACAAACGACTTTATTAAGGGCTAAATTGAGACTATATAGTCCCTTCTTACAGTTAACCCTTTTGTCATATAGTTACAATATTAACATATTTAAAAATTAATTAATTACATATGAATTGCAATAACATACATGTTAATTACAAGTTAATTGTATATTGGTTAATAGATCATAGAGCATTACCAAAGAATATTGTTAGTTTTGTGGGTCGAAAAAAACTGTGTATCAGCTATGTTTTAACACACGGAGAGGAAGGAGGAGAGGAGAGTAAGATAGAGGAGTGGAGAAAGGAGAGGGGCAAAGAGGAAGAGAGGAGAGGGAGGAAAGCAGAAGAAAAGACAAAGGTAGAGAAACAGCAAAAGAGGAGGTAAAGAGAGGGAATAATGAGAAAACGGGGAGAGGAAGAAGGGAGACATGAAGGGAGGAGGAGAGGCGGAGAAAAATGTCGAGAAGAAAAGTGAAGTAGAGAAAGGATAGGAGGGAGGGCTGGAAAAGATGAGAGGGAGTGAAAGGCTGAGAAGGAAATAGAGGTGTTGTTGAAGTGGGAGTTATAGAGTGAGGGATAGGACAGAAGGAAACGCACAAGGGCGAGGAACGCGAGTAAAAATGGTACGTGAGGGTGTGTGCGCGGGCGTTTATAACAGCCCAATGACGCACTCAACACTTGGACGGATGGACGTGTTGGACGAACACCTGGATTTAAAGAGATTAAAACAACAACCATCCGGTGTGGGCGAGGGTAAATCGGGAACCCAAAAAAAGAAGCTCCTTTTTCGCCTCCCAACGACGTTAAATCACGACATAATGCTCGGCAGAAAATATCCTATATTATATACATCCGAAAAAGATCATTGACCTCTTTCACCAGTAGTTTAAAATCAAAATCAAAATTTGCGAAACATGCCAAACACGAAAAGGGAGAAACCACCGCGGAAATGTTTAAATTTAGAACCTACACGATTTTCCAGCAGGTGCTGTCTCGCCATCCTTCGACAGCAATTCATCCATTTCGGCAATAAAAAAAGTTTTTAACTGTGACACAATGGCAGCCAAAATACACGTCGAACGTGAGAACGATTATCTAGGTGAACCTAAGGACAGCATTCTGGTTACATGATAGATGCTACACACACTACAGCGGATGTGCCCAAAAGTTATCGAGCTCGGCTTAATCATAAATGATAGAGTACTGTTGTTTTATGATTCTTGGGATGGTGATGGTTTGAAGTCACGTAGGAAGTCTTACATGCTGTTTGAACTGAAACGTTATTCTAGGAAACTGACGACGAACGATACACGGCTCGACGTCAGAAACTAACGCTGCGCATTTTAAACTCGCGAACGATGTTAAATTGATGCCTCGAATTAAAATATCAAAGCCATCATTTAAATTGGATCGATATTTGTGCTCGGACGATGACAGAGAATGGTTTCGCGGGTATATATCGATATATCTACGGGGAAAATGCGTTTTTTATGGATATCCATTGAGGTTTGAAATATAACTTGGGAGGTAAAAAACACGACCAGAATTAACATGCAAATTTCCTTCAGAAAAAAATGTTAGCGCAAATTTCGACGTTATTTCGTATTGATCTCAAAAACTATTGATTTTTCTCTGGCATAAAGAAAACGTTTTATTTATTTTTGTGAAGAAATTTACAATTTTCATAATTTTACCAAAAAACTTGATTTAAAAAATGAGAGGAGTTCCTATAAAGAAACGGATTAAGTTTGGCATTAAACAAAAAATTAATTGGCGAAGGAGACAAATATTACTGCGAAGATAAGCGAAGGTCATGCGAAAAGATTGCAAAATTTAAAGGAAATCGTGTTATAATATGCAAAAAGAGGGCGTAGACATAAATGTGCAATGAGAACGAGGCAAAGCAAAAATCACACAAATAAATTACCAAAAACTATCTTCGCAATTCAAAGACGACAAAAAATTCGTAAGCAATACAATTGGAAAAGGAAATTGAAGATGACCAACACAAAATAGAAGAAAGTGGTTCTTACATGACTGGAGAGCGCAAGATATAACTTCTTGCTGTTAAGAGTCAACGCAAACACACAGATTTATCACACGAGGCAATTACAGAAGTTACTTCACAAGTCCGCAATCGTTATAATATTTATTTAAAATTTTATTATATTAACTACTCAAATTGTGAGCCATTTACATCATATGCATATCGATTTTTTTCTGCGTTGGTTTATTTCCAACAATAGCGAATCAATTTTGGCACGTTCGTTCACAATTTCATACATAATTTCGCGCAAAAATTGCCAATTTTTTATTCCACGAAGAAAAAGCCAAATGGCGTTAAGTGTGTATAGCTTGAGGTCCACTCTTGTCGGTTCTACGACGATTCGTCGCGGTAAATTCGTCGCGCGTACTGCAACTACCCTTCTAAACCAATTAGGGAAAAAGTATCCCGCAGGTCAACTTTTTCATGCCTCGACTGTCAATTTTAGATAAATGTTACGATTATTATATTTTTTAAAAGGCAGATCATAATTTCTATTTATTCTTGAGTTTCACTGTCGTTATTCGAAATCATTACAGGAATCGAATTAAAAAATTGTCCCTTTTTATTTAAGAGAAGCCGAAATATGACGTTGTATGTAAACGGAAGGAAGTTACACGAAGAATAGAAAAAATAGACAAAATGATTTTTTAAACTTTTAAGGTATTTTCCGATTTTTCCTAATGTTTATAGATGCATAGTCATATTTAGCATGACATTTACTATTATATAAGATTAAGATTTCAATCCATCATACATAAAGAGTTTTTTACTCTTATTTTGTTATAACACACACATTCTCAATTCGCCTAATGCGACGTTTCAGCTCTTCCCTAGCTAATCAAACAGAGAAGGAACACTTCTGGATTCGAACCCAGGGGATTTTTCGGGAATTTATTTTTTCATTGGCTTTTAATGCGAGACTTAAGTATTCGTGCCAACTTCCAGAATTTGCTATGAATTTGTCTTGCAACGAATTTGCCATGCGACGAATTTGCCACGACGAATTTGTATTGCGATGAATTTGCCATGGGACGAATTTTTCTTGCGACAAATTGACGGTACACCACTCTTGTCACACTGACAAGGGAAGCCCCCAAGGTGTGACACTCGCATCGAATTGAGACTTTGCTGAATGAAAGTATATGTAAAATAACGGCCTCTTTTTTCTACCTAGGTGCCAACTCGACGTCGTTTACGAGAAAATGCCCTTTGAAAATCGCGATCCGAGAGTCAACGTAATAAGAACGTTAAAAGTCCTTTCATAACTATCTAGGAGCGTTGGTCTAGGGGAAACGAGCTGGACTTAGAATATTTTTGCCGGGGTTCGATTCCCGAAGGAACAAAAATTTTTTTCTGATTTTTTATAAATTTATTTTCGCAATTTCCAGCATATCGTCGATAAAACTTGCACAACATTAAAAAAAAATTATTCCATGCGTTATAACTACTATTTTCTTCATCGTAATGCAGTTTTTATTGCCCCAAAAACTGAAGATCACTCGCAAAACCCGAATAAAAAAAATAATTCCAATCGCCACTCCAAAATGTGCTCTCGAACAATAAATCGCTCGGCAATATTCTGACGTTGACTGTGGTAGAGAGACAAGGGCGTCTGCTAATAAGGCCACGAAAAACTGCGTCTAGTCATCTTATAATGTTGTTATTAAAGTTATGGTGTTGTTGTTAAAGGGATTCGTTATCATTTGCAGGTGTCAATTATTGCCATTATAATTGTAATTGAAATTATGTCACAATACTGTTGGGTTATTTCGATGCATTGTTCTTTATTCCTCCTTTCAAATCTCGTCATGTATTGTTCATTATGATAAATCGGTTGCTGGTGTCAATTATTGCCATTATACTTATAATTGGCATTATGTCACAATATTGTTGGGTTATTTCGGTGCATTGTTCTGCATTCCTTTCAAATCTCGTCATGTATTGATCATGATGGTAAAGCGAATGGGTAGTGATCCGTGAAATTATGTTCATGAAGAATTACGGTGAAGAATTACGAAGAAGAAAATAGTAGTTATAATGCATGGAATAAATTTTTTAAATGTTGTGCAAGTTTTATCGACGATATGCTGGAAATTGCGAAAAAATATTTTTTTAAATCAGAAAAAATATTTTTGTACCTTCGGGAATCGAACCCCGGCAAAAATATTTTAAATCCAGCTCGTTTGCCCTAGACCAACGCTCCTAGATAGTTATGAAAGGACTTTTAACGTTCTTATTACGTTGACTCTCGGATCGCAATTTTCAAAGGGCATTTTCTCGTAAACGACGTCGCGTTGGCACCTAGGTAGAAAAAAGAGGCCGTTATTTTACATATACTTTCATTCAGCAAAGTCTCAATCCGATGCGAGTGTCACACCTTGGAAGCTTCCCTTGTGAGACGCACACCGTACGCGCTTGAGACAACGAGATGGAGCCTCATTCTGCTGAAAAGATACTTTTCTCAACCGCTAAAATACAAGTTCGTCTCTAAAAACAATCAAAATCTCTCCAAAAATTTAGTTCAAGAAAGCAACATTCAATTGGCCCACAGCTTGGGCAGTTATTTTTATAAAGTCGAAAAATAAACATTCCTTTGTTTCCGGACTTTGAAAAAACACCGTACATTTCCCATTTAAAATCAAATACACGAACGATGCACACGATGTGTAAAGGGAAGATTATCGCTCCGATACGCGATCTCATATTAAAAACACAGGCTGCCGCAGTCCGCAGTAGTCGGCCATTTCCGCGAAGGCTCCAAAGATGTAATCCTTTTAATTAAATAAAGCCGTCGGCACCCATAAATAAAATAAACTCGTCCGCGGGGATGTACAACTTTGAATAACATCATCCCCGACAAAAAATTAAAACTCGGTACTCGGGGAGGAATTCTTCACGAATTCCTTAATTTTTACGTTATTAATCCTGCTATTTTTAAAAATGAGGCAAAAAGATCGCTTTGATCAACAAGGAGAGGCGGATTCCGAGAGACAGCAAAGGAGAAAAACGGGGAAAATCCATAAAAAGCTCGTCGTGTAATTAAAACACAAGTCTTGGACCTGAGTTTATAAAAAAAAAGAAAAACCACTGGGGAGAAAACGAGCCAACGTTAACGGTTGGAAGTAGAAAGGCGAAAGAAACGGAACGTTAAGGCATGGAAAATACGGAGAAGAAAATACGGAGTGGGAAGATAGGAGAAGAGATGTCAGGAGAGGTGAATCGGAGGGAAGGAGGGAATGGCAGATGGAAGATAAAAAGAGTAAATATCCGTCGGGGAATAAAAAGGCACGTAGGAGGAGCCGTAAAAAAATAATAAGGTGAACTAGAGAATGGATAACAAGAGTGATTGTCACAAGGAGTATTTTTTTTAAGCGGACGAGATAAAAAATGGAAAAGTAGAGGGTGAGGAAAATAGCGAGGGGAAGAAACGGAGAAATAGAGAGAGAAAAGAGAGGCAGGGAGGGATGGAGAGATGTTGGGATGGAGATAAAGGTAGAGAGAGGTAGCGAGAGAGAAAGAAAAGGGGAGAAAGAGGGGGAAAGAAAGATAGGGAGGAAGGAGAGAGGTAGGGAGAGGGGAAGATTGATTGATTGATGTGGTCTTTATTTGGGGCGAGATTGAGATTAACAAGTTCCATCTTCCACCTAACCCCTCGTCATGAAATATATACAATAATGCATAGAACATTATGTAAATACAGGTAACACTAAAAATACAAGTATTGGAAAAGAAAAGATGT
Organism: Tanypteryx hageni; assembly: GCA_028673005.1. Classification (NCBI taxonomy): domain Eukaryota; kingdom Metazoa; phylum Arthropoda; class Insecta; order Odonata; family Petaluridae; genus Tanypteryx; species Tanypteryx hageni. The sequence goes on along the minus strand of CM054113.1, from coordinate 196,949,853 downwards.
AATTTTGTGGGAAAAAAATAAGGACTGCTGAATAATGAAATCATGTAAAAAAACCCACTGCAGGAAAACACCCACACCAGAACGGGGGTGTGAAAAACCTGCGAAACCTACTGAGATTCACTAAAGACATCAATAAGTGAAATTTGGAACAAAAGATAAATACATGAAAAACATAAAGCTATACATAAGGGAAAATTTGGCACAATACGAAGAAGAGAGAGAGAGAGGGGGGGGGAGGGAAAGGAAGATGGGGAGGAGTGGTAAGGAGGGTAGGGAGAAAGGGGGAGGGAGATACAGAGAAGGGAGATAGGAAAAAAGTAGGGAGTGAGGGAAAGAAACAGTGACGGACAAGGAAGGAGAGAAAGGGAGGGAAAGATAAGCAGAATGAGTGAGAGAGAGAGAGTGAGAAAGGGGAGAGATGGATGGCGAGAGAGGATGGTAGAAGAAAAGATGGAGAATGAGATTTAGTGGGGGGAGAAAAACAGACGAACTAATACTATTGGGAATGGTATAAGTTATAGAGAAAGAGAGAGGCTTCAAAAGAGAATGGACGAAGAGTGATGGCTAAGAGGAAGGGAGTAGGAGACGGAGTAGATGAGGTCCGCAGCTGGCCAAAGGGGTATATGGGAAGCGAGAGGAGAATCCCTTACACGCCCCATTCACGTGAATATCACGTCCCGTGTGGTTCGCCAAAAGGGTCTTTTTTTCTTTCTTTCTCCCCTACACACCCGCCATTCCCTTCCCTTTCTAACCCTTTACAGTGAAGAGACCTGCCACCCCACGTCCGCTCTCCATATTCCCTCCACCCTCGATCGCTCTCTCCTCCGCCCCTAGCGACCACCCAACTTCCGTCTCTTTTACACTTTTTTACCTCTCTTTCCCTCCCTTTTCCTTCCATCTTGCTCCGCGTCTGCATCTTTCAGCTCCTCTCCCTCCCTCCTTTTATTCCCTTACTCCATTATACCTATCCCTCTTTATATATCTCTCTCCAATCTCCACCTTCCAGTCATTCGTCTACCCCTCCCTCTCTATCTTTACCCATCCTTTCTCCCTCTCCCCCTCCGCCCCTTCCCTCTTTCCCTTCCTCTCCCATTTTCGCTGCAATTCCTCCCGTCTCTTTCGTCATCTATTTTGATTTTCTAGTCTCTTTTTCATTCTCTTTTACTTTCTCCTCCGTTCTTCTCTCGTCCTCTCCTCGTTCGTCTCCTATTCTTCTCCTCTTTTCCTTGCCTCTCTTCCCTTCTCTATTATTCTCCTCCGTTTCTTGCATCTCTTCCTCTTATCTCTTTCTCTCCTTTACGCTCCCGTTCTCTCTCTCTCTCCCTATCTTCCCTCCTCTTTCCCCATCTAACTGCCTTCTCTCTCTTCTCTCCTGTCGTCTCTACCCTTGTCCATCATTTTCTCACCCCCTACTCTTCTCTCTCTTTCCTCTTTCATCTCTCCTCTATCCTTTTCTACCCTCTATGCTTTCTGTTCTACCTCTATCCCATTTTTACCTCTCTCTTTTTATCCCTCTCCTTGTTTATACTTCTTTTCTACTCTTCAATACGTTTCTAGCCCATCTCCCTCCACTCATTTTCTAACCTTATTTCTACTTTCACACCCATCTCTTTCTGCCATTCTCCTTTTTTAACCCTCTCTCTCCTTGTCCACCGCTCTCCTTATCTACCTCTCTCCTTCTACCCGCTACCCTTTCCCTCCCTTCTCTGCTCCTCTACCCGTTTCAACCCCCTCTCTCCTATTCTTCTCCTATTTCTCCTTTTCTCCCCTCTTTCCTCAAATCTTCTTTCTACTATTTCTTTCTATATTTCTCCCGACTGGACCGTCACTCTGTCCATGCCTCGTCCCCTCAACCTCCGGATAAAAAAATAAGACACCTCGAGAGAATGGATGTATGTAACGTGTTTTTTTTATTTTATAAGGGGACACTCTGTGAAGGACTGGGGAATAAAATGCTCCTGCTACGCGAAACTAGTCCAGCTTTATTTTTATTTCGGATCGAGTGCGAACAAAAAGAATGTCCGGAGGAAGCTCGCGATATAAAAGCTTTGGGCGTTTTGACCTGAATTTCAACGAAAAAATAAATATGAGGGCAGATTAAATAAACGCTTATAATAACCGATACGTCTATTATTGGACGAGGAACGCCGAGCGATTCGCGAAATTTTAATGGCGAACTTTAGAAGGAATAATAATAACGAATCAGAAGTTACGAGATGGCGACGGCGAAAAATGTTATATATACGAACGTCAATGAAGGAAAAGCGATGGATAAAGCGACCGCGCGATTTGTCAAAAGTCGGATCCGCGTTATTTTTGCCGCAGCCGTAGCGAATCGATGTCCCTGCGTAAAAATGTTGTGTAAAAGGGATATGTTTCGCATTGCGGGATCGGGAGAAAAAGATCTATGAAGTGCGGCACCAGGGGCTTAACGGAGATGAATACGTTTCTGTTCGCGGACAAGGTTATGCTTTCCGCGGAGGACATCACTCACTTCATAAGCTTGCTTCGACTTGAAACTTTGCAGAAATGTCATTTTATTTAGTTTATCGGCAGATTTTTTTATTATGCGATAAAAATGAAAACGTCACCCTCGTTTCTTTGCCCTCATATACTAACCCGACTCGTGCACTCGATTTCTAAGGTCAATTAGGTTTATGAAAGTATAAAAAGAAAGCAAGGTTAAAAAAAAGCTCGCTGTATTTCTGAGGCCACTCTAACGATATAAAAAGTTCTACAAGCCGCCTTTAAAGGTATAAGTAAAAACTTAACAGGTTATTTATAAGAAGAGGCCGATAACTAATGTCCGTCATGATTATTTTTACATTACGATACATTCAACTCTCGAATTGCACGGTTTCGGTTAGCGCATCTTCAATTTAGCACCGTTTACTTCATAGAGACTCCCCGAATTGCAGGGCCATCAATTTTCATTTTAGCACGGTTTCTGGACGGTGCTTAAGCATTAAAAAATCGTTAACGGTTTCACTATTTGGCTCCGAGGTGATGAGAAAGGATCAAGGAAGCAATGCTGACTACAATGCAACTAAATAGCCGCCCGTTGAGATAAGGACACGCTCAATAGTAACATCTTGTATTCCTACGGTGAATCTCCAATTACACGGTTTCACTTTACATGGCCTTTTCGAGGAACCTTTCAAAACGAGGGACGATTTCAAGGAAAGACACTCTCGAAGGGAAATTACCTTAAGCCTTCCGTGCGAGGAGAACTCTCGGTTTATTCAACAGATATCGTGCACTAAAAATACCCACACGGTCAAAATAATTCCAACCTGCGACTTAAAATCGACAGAAACTGTACGAATCACAAAAAAACAACAATCCGCTGCATACGATACAGAAACGATCCATATTCCGCATCGGCATAGGTTTGCTCGACGCGCGGAAGTATCATTGCCATCCTCATCGCGTTTATACAAAAATATGTTCACTCCACTTACACAAAGGTGACCCTTTCACGCTCAATTACACGTCCGTGACGTCCGCATGGGTTTTCCCCCCCGCGTCTGATACTAATCGTGACGGGAGAAAGGAAGTTCTCCACGCAGTCCAGAGTGGTAACGGATTTACCAGCCATCCCTTTACTACTCTTGGAGCGCGTCTGAATGATCGATTCCATTTTATTTTTAACGGGGAAGGTAGACAAAAAATGGGTTTGCAATTTGATAAATGGGAGTCCTAGATGACGGATAAACGCGTGCTTTAATTGCTCCGGACGTCCAATTATTCGGACTCCGGATTCAGAAAAAAAAATCGCGCGGTAAATTGTCAGGTGAATTAGAACCGTTTTTTACAGAAATACTTCGAATATATTTTAAAAACCTTTGAACGTGTTTAAAATTGAACGTTAAACGTTCAATTCCTCTAAGTTGGATACGGAGCTCTCTGCCTACACGCGTCGTCGACCTCCGCGGAGGATAAGAACACTTTGCCTATTATATTTAACACCTTAGAATTTATCAACCAATAAGTTAATATTATTTTCAAATTATACTTCAACATAAAAGATATTGACGAATTTTTTACAAGTCCGATTATCCGGATTTTTAACGCTTTTTGTCATTGCTGAAAAGCACTATTATCTTCGTGATGTCCGTCTGTCCGTCCGTACGCATATATCAGGGAAGAATTGGCTGAACCGATTTCAACCAAATTTGGTACGTAGAATACTCACATAAATTAATGACCAAAATGGAATATTTGAACCGGATCGACTAAGCAGGGGTGCCACAATTGTAAAGTTTAACTTTTCGGTAATTGAGAATTTGGAATGAATCGGCTAAACCGATTTCAACAAAATTTTGTTTTAAGGTGTGCAACACAGAAAAACAAAATAAAGAGCTTTAGTGTAGATATGAAAATCAAGGCTGCCACAATAAAAGTAATAAAAAAGTTCTTTTTACACGTGTTTGTATTGAATTTTCCGAATCAATTTTAACGAAATTTAAGATTTATTATGTACACATATATACTAAACTATAATAGCATATTTGGACCGGATCAGCCAAACAGTGGTGCCACAATTACAAATGAAACTATTTCAGTAATAATGGATTTGGAGGGAATTGGCAGGACGGATTTTAACTAAATTTTGCATATAAGATTTATACACATATCATAATGAAATCAAGATGTTTAAAGCGGAGCTAAAGAGCAGGGCTACCACAGTAAAAAGTTCAATATTTCTTTTACAGGTATTTCTAGAGGACTGACCGTATGGATTTTAACCAAATGTGGTGTGTATAATCTTCATATAAATAAATAACCAAAATATCATATTTCAACCGAGTCAACTAAACAGGGCCACCACAATATCAAGGTTAGTATTTTCTGTAACTATGAATTTGGAAGGTATTGGCTGAACGGATTTAAAAGAAATTTCGTTTGTAGGGCGAGTATAGAATGGGAAGACGAAATGAATATGTTTAGAATGGATCTAAATGCAGAGCTACCGCAATATAAAGTAACCATCAATTCGCATACCAGTTTCTCGGATTCCCAAAATCCACCTTAATTTAATATCTTTTTCCCAGAAGTTTACGTAGAGCGTCGAGAGGTTTATTGGGCGAGGAGAAACAGATCGAAGAGCGAATCGCGGGCAACCACACGGTCGCCTTCCGATACCCTTTAGCACCGAATTTGCACGCTGCTTCAAGAGCAAGAACGGCGATTCTCGAGAATCATAAATTCTCCTCCAGTTTCCACCCATTATCCGGGAATATTTAGGTCGACGAAATAAGACCAATGCGCTCGCCCTCTTTTCGCGAAGGTCGGCATCAAAATCCGACCCGATTTACGCGAATAGGTTTCGTGAGCCAACGAAAAAGAAAACAAGCGGCTCGATTAAATTACGACTGCGGCGAAGACAGGGTGATATAAGAAGATTGAAAGACATAGGACAGCGACACGGGAAAGGGGAGGGGAAATACATTGCGAAGGCACGGGCGATGAGGAAACGGAGAAGAACCACTCCCCGCTTTACGGTTCGGCGGCGAGGGGAAGGAAGTTCTCGAAACGCCGCACGGACTTTTAATATAATTCAGAAAGTGGGAATCCTCGGAGTGAATGAATGCAAAAGAAGGAGAGAGATGGGAGGAATGAAGAGGAAAAAGGCGCTTCATCGGCAAATAACGCCGCCCGGGGCCGAAATTTACGACGGCTGTCGCGAAACGCGCAGAAGTATTTAATCGCGGGGTAAAATGTGGCGAAGGGCTTTTACGAGAGAAGCCATATTTACGCGATTCAAAAAAGGAGAATGAATGAGACTACGTTTTCCTTATTAGCTTTTAACTCTGCTGGGGAAAAATTAAACCCCCATAGGCGATGATAATTGCGAACGCCGTGGGCGAGAAAGGTTGAAATGCCAGGAGAAAAAGATCGCTCGGAGACAAATAAGAAAAACGTGGCACTTAAATGGGATTGAAAGCGACGGCTGACTTCTTCGGAATTATTCGTCAAAATAAGCATAACTAGGGCAAAGATAATATCAAAACGATGCAAATTTGAGAGAGATTTGCTGAATTCTTTTGAAAATTTACCGTACGATTTTAATATCATGTTGATAATCGAGGTAATTCATTAAAGGTCGAGCAAACCAGAATCGCAATTCGGCCGAAATACTGCACGAAGAAAATTCGCCGATCTTTGATTCTAAATAAGAACAGGTAACTGGAGCGGATTTTCCCGTATGCTCCTCCTCTTTCTTTCTCTTTATTTGTAATTATTTTCCTTCGAGGTCTCTGAACTTCGTAGTTTACACCAGAAAAAGAATTTTTCCGTTTTAAAATGGCGCTCTCATCGATCCAACTGTTCTTCTCGAACACGGAAGAACCAAGTGAGTAGGTCCAACAGAGATAAAAAGGCTTGGGAAACCAAGCGCAAATTCAAGCTACAAAGCAGCCGTCATCAGTGCTGAGTTAGTGAAAATATAGACTCCACAATAGTTTATCGCTACTGACTATCGACTATGATGATAATTGATGAGAAAAAACTCGTCCAGATTACATATACCACACGATAAACGAGAAACCGTCACGTAAGCATGGCCATACCAACGACAATGAGGATATGTATTCAGAACACCAAACTCCTTTTCCATAGATTATTTGAATATACTGCCCGGTAAACGCTGTGCATATTGACCGCACTTATTCAAGTTTGAAAAAATGTATATAGAAACGCGAACGTTTAAAATTTTTGCATAAAAATTTTCTCAAGCAAAAGAAGCGCTTGATTTGATGCTTGATCGGTGCGCCAAAATTCCACGGGCCGGGACCGCAAGTAAGCACTTAAAACGTTGATATGAAGAAGGCGACTGATCATGACATTACTGGCAAGATCGTTTCGCGTGATTTATTATGCATGGAAGGCAGCCCTTGTGGCTTTTATACCTATTTATTTAATTGCACACTACTCATCGCAAGCGGCAGATCAAACACCAACATTTTTTAAGCGCCGACGAAAAACGTTTCGCGGCACGCGATGGAGATCCTCTTCGCGTAATTAAAGGCAGAAATAAACACGCGAGTGAAATTAATCTCCGACGCCACCCGCGTGGGCACACACGCACGCCGTTTAATTTTTTCTCTCCCTCTGCGATAAAAACAAAAACGGATCGCGAGAGGTCACTAGCAATAGTTCCGCGGACGTAAAGAATTCCGGGGCGAAAATAAAACTGGGGCACAGATATATATGAAGCGCACACACTAACACACACAATGAAATCATGGAAACTGCACGCGAAAAAAACGAGCGAATGTATAAAATACGTGCGAAAAAAGGACAGAAGAGGGGAAGAACGAAGAGGAAGGAAAATCGACAGAGTGGGAGGAAGGAAGAAAGAAACCATCCACCTGCCAGTTAGAAGGATGGCACCCTAAGGTGGAGGAAGAGGGGGAAGAGATAGGGGAGGTAGAAGGGGAGGTAGATGGGGGAGGTAAATGGGGGAAGGTAGATGGGGGGAGGTAGATGGGGGAGGTAGATGGGGGAGGTAGATGGGGGGAGGTAGATGGGGGAGGTAGATGGGGGGAGGTAGATGGGGGAGGTAGATGGAGGAGGTAGAGGGGGAGGTAGAGGGGGAGGTAGAGGGGGAGGTAGAGGGGAAGGTAGAGGAGGAGGTAGAGGAGGAGGTAGAGGAGGGGGGTAGAAGGAAGGAGATAAATGGGGGAGGTAGATGGGGGAGGTAGATGGGGGAGGTAGATGGGAGAGGTAGATGGGAGAGGTAGATGGGAGAGGTAGATGGGAGAGGTAGATGGGAGAGGTAGACGGGAGAGGTAGACGGGAGAGGTAGATTGGGGGAGGTAGACGGCGGATGTAATTGGGGGGAGGTAGATGGAGAAGGTATATGGGGGAGGTAGATCGGGGAGGTAGAAAGGAGGAGATAAAGGGGGGAGGTAGACGGGGAGGTAGAAAGGAGGAGATAAAGGGGTGAATGTAGAAGGGGGAGGTAGAGAGGGAGGTAGATGGGAGAGGTACAGGAAGGGTGGTACAGGGGAGGAGATACCGGGGAGGAGGTACACTGGAGAAGGTAGAAGGCGAGGTAGAGGGGGAGGGAGATGGAAGAGGTAGAGAGAGGAGGTAATGGGGGAGGAAGAGAGAGGAGGTAATGGGGGAGGAAGAGAGAGGAGGTAAAGGGGGAGGTAGAGAGGGGAGGTAGAGAGGGGAGAAATAGAGGGGGGAGGTAGAGGGGGGAGGTAGAGGGGGGAGGTAGATGGGAGAGGTAGAGTGGGGTGGGAGAGGTAGAGTGGAGTGGGAGAGGGGGAGAAGGGAAGGAGGCGGTTGGCGAACACGTTAAAAGCGCCCGAGATTCCGATTCAGTCGGATCGAGATCGACATTCGTGAACCGGGTCAGTCGGATGATTCCCTAAATAGCCGGATGGGAAAAGGGGGAAGGAAGGGTATAAAATGGGGTGGGGGAACATAGGAAAGGGAGCAGGGATGAGGAATGATCGGGACACGGGTAGAGGCAGAAAAAGGAGGCGGCGCCCGTTAACGTGGTTCGCGTGAAAGAGAGGCGAAAATTAATCGCGGGGTGGAGAGAAATGATAGAAATGAGGTTGTGATTACTATATCCTTCCGAAGAGTCGAGGCGTCGGATAGCGAGACTTCCGCTCTCCGCCTCCTTTCCCTCGGTTCAAATCGGTTTCCGCTTTGCGATAGGTCCGACACATACTGCGTCTGTCAGAAATACAGCGGTCCGATCGTAGGAGCCTTCTCGAGTTCGTGTTACTGTAGTGTGCCGATCAATACAAGTATTTTTCTTAGCGTAAGCCGAAAATAATCCACGAGTAGCAAATTTATCTCCCAAACATTAGTGTCAATGAATTGGAAACAAACTGTTACATTGGAGAATTCTTCGCACTGTCTCTAAGATGGAAGATTTTCTTCGTTTTTTACTTGCTTCGTTTACTTTGGAAACTAAAGAGTAAGCTATCAGGCACTGGAGTAAAAATGGGACTCTAATATGAATATTTTTTATTTAGCGCAATCAGCTACCACCTTAAATACGTCTGAATCGATGGATCATTCACACTTCTCTCTTGTCTTTCCATCGAGGAACAATGGACATCATTTGAATAAATTTCTATCAATTTTTATAAAGGCATCGGGTGTGTTTCGTATTCTTTCTTCAATGATATGCGCAATTCAACTACGAATTAATACAGTCGCCACGACGCCACTCACTGTTACGATTGCGCATTGTTTTTAACGCATTTTTACACCAATTAAAAAAATCTCATAAACCATATCGTTAATAACTTAAAATACAGATAAAATTAAACTATGTATCTTCCACGAAAATTAATTATTAAAACACGACCGGTTTCCCAAAGATCGTAGTATAGTTTAACTTTATCTGAATCATGAGTAAATTACACTCAGTGTGGCCTGAATTTATTAATGAAACTCAACATAATTTTTTTCTCGCGGAAAAATTAGCTCTTGATGATTCCTTTTCTTCTGCGGCAAATTTAATCTCTAAATTGGCCATCCTTTATTTGTGTGAGATGACCGCATTTCATTAAATACAAACCAGTTAACAGACCGCTATTTCCGGGTGGAGCGATAAATCTCATTATCACTGAATTGCAAACGGCGCGACCGTGTGGTTCATCGGTAATGTTTTAACACGCTTTAAACGTAAAAAGTTTGTCCTCGAGGTTGCTCCCGAAAGAGACATAACTGTTTGAGTTGAAAAGGGTTAAAAGTCTTAACTAGAAGTACAAGGTTGACTATGTTTACTACTATTTACTACTAACCAATGAACTAAGAAAGGGCCCGTTTCGCCACTGAAGGAGATAAATATTACGCAAATATGACATAAACAATGAAATTTCCTTCCCTTGCTTGCAAATTCTTCAAATCTTAAACTCCTACGGAAACAAATATTTACCCATTTATTTGCATTGTTTACACCACAAAGAAATATTTCATGCTGTAACTAAATTCCTACGGACCGTTACAATTATTGGATACCCGTTCGTAAGAACTGATGAGGAATTAAAATATTCTGCACTTCTGGTACGCGATGATAAAAAAGAATGCATTTCCATAAAAGAGCTAAATTTGTATCTATGAAATGAGAACCTATTTCATCTCTTTGCTAATAAAACAGAATTGATTTGAAAAAGTGGACAGTACGGCAATTAACTGTAACCGATCTTAGAAAGTTTCCGAAGGCCTTCACGCAAGATTAGTAAGGTTAAACTAGGACATGACTTCTGAAGACCTTCCAAGATTAAGTAAACCGAACTTCTCTTCAAAAGCAGCTGAACGACCTTATTCCGATTTCAAAAAACCTCGTTCGACCACATTTCTATGTTATTCCAACGTTTGGAAAATATTTATGTGCCACCTCAGATGAATTAGATTTTAAAATTATTTTTTAATGCAGATTGCGCAAAGAGTTTTTCGTTTCCTATAAATATTAAGGTGCTAGGAAGCGCAGAACAAAGAATAACAGAAATTTTTCACGGTTACCTCAAAAAAATTTCAACGGCTACGTAAATGCTACTTTCCAACAAAACGATTAAAATATTTTAAAACCATAACTACGGCGTAAAGAAATAGATCGCTTTGATAGGGAACAATGAAAATAACGAGGAATGTTTTAATGGGCAATATAATAAAATTCTAGGCCTGTCTATCTACAGTCCATTCGGTTCAAACATTTCAATGACTTTTGAACGTATGGAAAAAAGAAATGAATTACTTACATTTTAGCACGGCAGTCTAACAAAGAATGCAAATAAATGCGTATAAAAATCCATCTTTGTCATGATTCCAATTCTAAAACTTGCATAATGTCACTGGCGAAATGCAAAATTACCATTAGATAATATAGTATACCATTTAATGAGGACATCTTAAAATGGAGAGAGACTAATTTTATGCAAATAATAGAAAATCCCGTCATTAGATAAAATCTATATTATATCATTAATTTCAAGGAAAATTTTTCAAAACCCTAGCCGTCATACCATTATAATAGTAATTTTCTAAAAACTAGTACATATTTTGGCGTTTTATTTGTTAACTATTGTCTTAAGTAAATTGTCAAAAAATAAAGTCACTGCTAAAATATGAAAAATAAAGCTAATTGAACAAAATAATGTTTCTTTAGAGCGATATACGTCAGAATGGCATACACCACAAATTCGTTAAACTGGGATTTTTACTGTATTTTTCACGTTTCGAAGAAACGCATTAAATATTGAGGAAGAATAGAAGATTTCTCAATGACGCTATAAGCAAATATCTTTCTTCGTCGCAAATAATTACAGATACGTATCAGTGCATAGAAGAGCTGGATATGATTCCCGTCGATTGCTCCAAACGATTAATAGTTTGTCACTTGTTTTTGAAGCGATTCGTCCACATTTACCTCGAGTAACATCGCAATTTCGATCACAATGCGACGACTATGTATGGTGCGTAAAGAGTAGGAATATACACAGGAATATGTTTCCATAAAATTGCGTACGACCGTATACGGAGCCAAAAAAAAAAAAGATCGCGAAAACACCGTATTTTCCAGCACTTTTTTGAACATCCGCCCGAGTTATTTTTGAAATTTCAATCCGTGACATATCCTGGAAGATTCCAACCCCACGCTTGACTCCGCGTCACCCGTAACGAGTTCATCTTACCACGATAAATAACGATCCCGAGAGAGAGATCGAGCGAGAATATATGAACATTTTTTTCTGTCGCTGCCGAGTCTACAGCAGGTTTTGGACTCTTCCGGATAGTTTCCCAGATTAAAATGACTAAAAATAGGTACGTGAAAAAATAGAACAAAAAGACTCGTTTAAAATAGGTCCTAACGTCAGACGGAGTCGTTTTTGAGCGTAAGTAAAACCAGGAAATAAATCTTCCGCGGAATTACTCTTCTTAACACCTCCACCGATTACGCACGTTGCTGGAAGTCTCGGTTTGCTCGTGAAACAAAAAAAAACGCGCGTCGTAAACTTCTTCCGGGCCGCCACGAAGAGAAAACAAATTCATTTGACGCGTTCGCTCCAAACTACACAGCGACACGACGACAATCCATTAAGACGGGTCTAAAGGAGTTGATACATTTTCAGCGAGTGTCGAGGTTCGAACCTGATACCATCATCATCATATTCTACATCAGGCGTGTAAAACTGTCAGTCCGCGGGTCGCATGCTTCCCTTTATTTGCCTTACTGCGCCCCGAACGCTAATTTTTCATCTTAATTAAATCACTAGCGATTTTACGAACAAACCTGATTTTGTGAAAAGGAGAAAAGATTTTCCATAGCAATTAGAAATCTATAATTAAATTAAAATCTTATTGCGACCCTTCTGTAACATCCGTCGCCTCAACACGGCCCTGATATCTCTTTGACTTTGACATGTCTGCTCTAGATGCTGACCTAATACAATAGTCTTATGAAGAGGCAGACATTACCGTAGCAAGGGAAGGACAAGCGAGGCGATCGCCCCGGGCGCCGAAGCGAAGGGGCGGAAACGAAATTCGCGAGTATATATTATGTTATGTTATAAACATTTAGAAAAAACTGTCGTTGAATCGGATGCACGTATGGTAATAAATGCAATATATTTAACATTTTATAATTAATTCAACAGGGAATTATCGAGCTCGTCTTATGGCTGAAAGCATTCAAGAACAAGCACTTAAGCTTGTCTCAGGTGTCTCCAATAGCCACAACAAGATTATAAAAAACCAGATGCGCATTTCGGCTACAAAGCAACCGTAATCAGGGGCAATTCACCGAAAATAGATTCTAGAATATTTATTATCTATTTTCGGTGAATTAACACTGAAGACGGCTGCTTTGTAGCCGAAATGCGCATCTGTTTTTATAACTTTGTTGTGGCTATTGGAGATACCCGAGACAAATATTTTTAAGTGCTTGTTATTGAACATTTTAAATTATTATTTTTATAATTACGAGAGGTTAGGTATCGTGTTTTTTTCGATCTTGTCCCTGGCGACAAACCTCTCCAAAACGGTACTGCAGGCAGAATACATTCCTTCCTCCACAATCTCATTCCTCCCAATACATCTACGCTAGTACAATCCTAGCAGATATTGCGAGACTCGACAATCCCTTCTTTACCCTAGCGACCTCTCCGTACTTTCTCGCGTTCAAACCCATAGATTTAAGGGATGCGAGTCCAAGAAGGTACGGGAGAAGGAAGGGAAAGGATACAAGGACCAAACGAGTGAGATGAGAGGAGCCAAGAAGGATGGAATCAGGGTGCCTAGAAATAGCCACGCGCCTCTTTGAAGCCACGTGAACAGCGTATGGTCCGCTACGCAAGGTCTTCCCCTTCATCCCCTTTCCCCATGCATGCACCCTTCAAAACATCGCCGCCCAAAAAATCCCACAACTCCCCCGCTTGCCCCCTTCCTTCCTTTCTTTTTTTACGAAACCTCCCCCGAAACGCCCACCCCCCTCGCCAAACTACCACTATAAAAAAATAAAGACCACCCCCTTTTAAAAAAACTCAGTCCCACGAACTTCTCCCGACCGCCTAAGTAACCCCTTCTCCCTTCCCCTCACCCCTAAGGGGCAAGAACCTCCTCATCCTCTCCCGACATCTCTCGGAACTATATATTCAGTCCGAAATCCATCGCCTCTTGTAATACTAATACGCCTTGAGGAATTATTAAAAATAAATGCGACCGCCTCCTAAAAAAAAATTAAAAAATGCTACACGCGTTTACGGCGTGGGCGTCAATTCCGTTCTGTCCGTCCCTTACCTCGCTACGCTTGGGACGCGAGTGTTCGAAGTTCGGCAACCGCAGGCGGGAAACGAAACCTTTTTTAACCTTGGTGCGAATATGATTCACGCGGTGCACGGCTAATGAGTGGGGAAGAGCGTGTCGAAATAATATTAATCCTTGGCCGATAAACTCAATGTCGAATCCCGGTAAAATAATGGAATCCGATAATGACACGAGATTATAACAACACAAAAGCATTTTTAATACATGACAATTTGCATTCATACATTTATATTATTCATATTCATATTTATTCCCGTTGCAAGCATCTTTCTAATAATACAACATATAGGAGTAATGAACGCAATAACCGTAACATACATTTGGCGCGTTTCTCTAAGTAGATTCAGAAGCTGAAATTTCGACATATTTTTTGTTTTCAGCATGGTGGCAGCCCTGGAAGAGCGATATGATTCCAGTTGGACATTATCTCACCATACTTTAATTTTTTCGGAATAGAGAAGTTAATGAAGTTCTACCATAGAATGTTTATGGTAGTTGTAAATAACTGAGTTAGTAATTATTGATTCAATTAGGAAGGAGAAGCAGAAAATGTAAAATTGTATTTCCGGTTATTTGGCAGCCATGGTTGAGCGTGTCAAGATTGCCATTTTTACCCTGCACGTTAATATAAGTGAAAATTGGTGGCCCTGATCTGACATGACCTAGATATGTAATCTTTGTCTTGTACGTCAATTATAACTTCAACGCCGAAACGAATTCGTCTATATGATACAAATTTACCGATACAAATTTTTGATAGCAATTTTCTCAAAAGCTAGTCATCCTATAAAAAATAAAAGGCAGGAAATTCTTCATTTATTTTACTCCACAGCTTCCGAAAAAAATAATTTTCTTAAATGAAAGTTTTACGAATTAGAACAAACATATTTTATTATTTTATAATATTTTTTCTCAGTACGGTGGTAGGTCTGATTGGGCGATTTGAACCGAGTACGTCATTTTCGTCTTCTTCGATGTAAAGCCTAAACAGCAAATGTCATGAAATTTCAGCGGTGTAATCCCAGAATTATGGCTGCTTAGAGTCATCCGGACGGGCGGAAAAAGACGGGGAGAAAAAATAAAATAGGCGCTTCTTTTTAAAAGAAATGTTTAGCTGCATAAGAGATAATATTACCGGTATAAATAATCATCATTAAGACATCATTAAATAAAAATGAATTTAACAATGGTGCAATACTAGATGTTAAATTATTAAAAGTTAAAAATTATACAATAAACAACCTTCTAAGTATCTTAAGATAATAGAAAAAACCACAATGCTTATCCTTTCATCTTTGTGAAAAAAACAACGGCGATATCGCGAACATTTTGTATAGTGATACGTCACCAGTCTAATTCGAGACTTCCGTCAAAATTTCGATCGCACAACTTCTTCAACGCATCGAGTAGGATGGAGATAACGCTATGTAGTTTAACGCGATTTAAACCAACTCCCTAGCAAGCTGTATCGTTTTCTCTACCTCGATAACAACACCTCCCGCGACGTGATTTATCATCCGGAGCTTATGCCAGCGAGACGAATTGCAAAAAGAATCGCCCTTTTTCTTCTCGGATGAGATGGAAAACATCCACCGCGACGAAAGAAATACCTTCTGGCTGCCATATGGAAATAAAAAAGGCCACCGAAAACAAAAGGGTTCCTTTTTTCGGTAAATTTCCTGATTGTAACTCTCTCTCAACGCGTGGATATTCCACCTACTGGCCCTTGAACTCTTAAACACGAACGTTATCGATTCCGAAACATAAGCCTTTCGTGCGATTAACGGCATCCCACGAGAACTTTCTTCATTTCTTTTTCTTTCAAAAAAAAAGAAAAACGAATGCAGACGACGGAAAATGCGAGTGTGGATAGAAATGGAAAAACTCGGAAGGTTGATGGCCCTCCGCATATTCCGCACCATACGGCAAGGGCGACGGCCACGCCACCAACGCGAAATGGGGGTGGAGAAAGAGCAGATAGGGAGGGAGTGGGGGGGAGGAAAAGGGAGGAGAAGGAAGGAGAGGGGAGGAGAAGGAAGGAGAGGGGTGGAGAGGGGA
Source organism: Tanypteryx hageni (assembly GCA_028673005.1). Classification (NCBI taxonomy): domain Eukaryota; kingdom Metazoa; phylum Arthropoda; class Insecta; order Odonata; family Petaluridae; genus Tanypteryx; species Tanypteryx hageni. The sequence goes on along the minus strand of CM054113.1, from coordinate 196,933,995 downwards.
GGGGGGAGTGGAGAGGGGGTTGGAGAGGGGAGGAGGGGGAGAGGAGGGGGAGAGGAGGGGGAGAGGAGGGGGAGAGGAGGGGGAGAGGAGGGGGAGAGGAGGAGGGAGGAGACCAATTTAGAGTGGACGAATTTAGATGGGAAACTCTTACAATGTTCGAATTTCATCGGAAGGTCAAAGCTTTCAAGGAGTCGCATTATAAAAGCACTGTACAACGTCTCATCTTCGAGGCTCCTACTGTTTTTTTTTATTTTCGCTAAAGAAAACATCCGGGGTAGGAGAGAGAGAGGGGTGGGTGAGGAGACTGAGGAGGAAGGACCTTCTGTTTAGTTCCACGACCTTAAAATCCCCACCCCCTCCTTTCCTAAAATGGCACGGTGAACGCAAGCAGATTTGAGTAAATGCTCATTCCGACATTGATGAGTATTAAACGCGCTGGGAAAATCCCGCTGACGCTCTCCTACAGTGTTTCGCAAGCAAATTGAAACAATTTTTATCCCCGTTTACGGATGTTGTTCTAATACCCGAAGAAACGGGACGAAGACTAATAAAACGTTACTTCAATTTATACAATTTAGTAGATAACGCATAACAGCATCTGAACTCAATGCTAGCAAATCGATAAACCATGTCCTCCCAGTAGCCACAGAAAGATTGAGAAAACCAGATGGGAGTTTCGGGTACAGAGCGGCCGTTATCACTGATGATTCACCGATGGCAGAATGTAAAATAGAAAAATCTCATGTGGCCACCACATGACTTTCTCCATACCTGTAATTTTTCTAAAAATTCTAAATAGGTTACATAATAATAAATATTTTAAGAAACTGCGACCAAAATTTTAGACTTTACAAAGAACAGAAATAAACTCAAACCATAGCCTTCCGATATTGGATATTGCCCTAACGCTCCAATAATTAAGAAAAGAAAAAGGAGCGTTACTAAAACGTAACTAAGCGTCAATTGTTAACAATAGTCGTCGGTAGGTGGCGTGGTGGTGGCAGCTGAAAATATAAGATATCTCTTAAACAATGCATTATTTCAAACAAAGGTTGTAGAAAATTAAATTTCCTACAACTTTTATTCCAATGTATTTTCACATTTATCAAATATTAAAGCAAATATTTCAAAAAACGGATGTTTGTCACTTATCCGTAAACACCCACTTCCGGTTGACCGATCTTTACCAAAAACTAATATTGTTGTGACTTTCATAAAAATGTTAAATACAAAATTTCGCGTTGACCTGATTAATAGTATTTGAGTTAGAGCACCCACAAAAAAACCATCACATATATACACACACATTATCGAGAAAATGGACTAAACGTGTTCAGGGGACATCAAAACGTGTATTTTCGTTGAAATCTCTAAGTCGATTTTTTTTCATGAAAACAATACTTGCCCCTATACTACGTATGAAGAAAGTAACAAGTGTGACGTTATTTCTAATGTTTCATGCAAGTAAGGGAGCGGGGGGAGAAACAACTACAAGGTAGCGGAAATGCGTATTGCTTTTCCAGCCATTTTATGCAGCTAAGTTAGATGAAAGTTCATTAACGTAAACGTTTTAACTACGGTCTGTGAACTATCTTTTCGAAATATTTATCGGACATTTTTAATTATATCTGCTTTTGGTTGATGGGTGCCAAACATCAAGAACATTTGTAAAGCAAATTAATAATTTAAATTTTCACTATATTATCATTTCATTATTTATACTAATAATTTATGACGCCGGAAGAAGATTTATCTTTATGAAAATTCAGTAATTAGAACGTGCAATGCATCATATGCCATTAAATATTAAAAATGTATTAACTTCAATTACATCATGATAACAGAAAATACGATATTATCTAAAACGTCACAGACTTAGCTGGTAAAGTGACCTCCAGCGTAGCCAACATAATGAACGAGTTTTTCAGCGATACGCTCACATAATACGTATTAACAACACGCAATAGGAGTGCGTGGCAAAAAATATTGAACTTGATAATTGGATTCCTTATCGTCAAAGCGAAAGCTAATTCTGATAATAAGGATGGTAAAAAGGCAAAAACTTCCATATCCTTGAACTTCAGCCGCCGAATTTTACGCACATTCATTGTAGAGCCATTCCTAATCACTTTAGGCATAGGATACATAAATAAGTTGTGTGTTTATAAAAATACGACGAAATTGACAGTTCTTCGATAATGCCACTTAGTAATGAAAACAATCCACTGCATAATTAAGGAAAACAAATAAAGCTAAAGCGCTAATATTCTGTCTGTTTGGTTTTGTCTGAACTTCCGTCAAAATGATCGGATCGGGACAAAAGCTTGGCAAACTTAACTAAACACAAACTAACCCTATTGGACAAAAGCCAAATAGTTCACGGAAACATCCGATAATCGCGACTTTATCGAAAGAAAAGACTCCGGAGTCAAAAAAATAACTCGAATCGCTTCGTTAAACACATTCAATTTGATGCTAGCAGGGAGTTACTGATATCTAAAGCAAACTCGCGAGTTTTTTTGGTCCCTCAATCAATCAAAATTTTGTCGTTTTTATGTGGCTGTGGCTAAATTCCTAATCTGTTGGGTTAGTGTAATTGACTGAACCTGAAGCGTGGACATAGCTGTTAAAAATATACGGAGGAACGGATTCATAAATTTTAGTCTAACTCGTGCGCCACACAAAACATCGACGGCCCAAAACAATATACACGCTTTTCTTCCCATGCATAAAATACCCAACGTTAAACCCACTTTCCAACATTTCAACTTCAGCCGAAACAAGTTAATCTCATCGATTAAAAAACTACAAGAATAAATTGATGCAAAATTTTACGTTCGCAAAGAGCGAAACGTCGCGTCATTATGCGTCGTTTCACATATACGCCTTCAATGACATTTTTCGTCGCAAGTTGCGCAGGTTCGCATATGAAGAACCAAAGGCATAATTCAAGAAATTCCAATTTGTAATATATATATATATAAAATGCTGCTATAATTTTAAATTAGTTTACTCGTGTTATTTATTTTATGTTCATCATTACTTGTGTAATTCAATTTCACTTTTTGGTTAATTTCATTTTCCGCGCCATATGGTGTCCCAAAATGTATCCGTTCACTGTATGTGGATACAGAGTTATGTAGTAGTTTCAACTTGAAAATTGTCTCACGTGTTTTTATTATATGCATTAATAGTGCATATTTCATTCTTATTTTTGACGTACTGTCTAATGTGCAGTATAATCACGTATCATTTGGATCAGATATGTGTAACAAAATGTTCGCCAGGAATGTAACCCCAACTTTTATCATTGTGTTCACGGGAAAATAGGTTTCGCTATACGTTGCTTCGTTTAGCGTCGTAGTTTTCAGGTACGCATCTCTGATCTATAGCGGGGACTTAAAGTATTATTTTTACGGCATCAAACGCGCTATTTACCGAGTTTAAAAAAACATTGTCCACAATGGTTGGAGAATGGAGACACGCACAACTCTCTCTCTCTCTAGCCTCCTAACACTTCCTCGTTCCGACGCCCACTCCAGACACCACCTGAGCCGCATCCCTAATGAGTATGGGAACCCTCCTCCTTCGCGGGGACATGGAGTGCATCGCTACACACCATTGTCCTCTCTCTCTCTCCCTAAGCCTCTCCCTAACTTCCCCCGCTCCCTACCTTCCCCCTCCCACCCCCTCTCCCTCATTCTCCATTCTTCTCGGTTAGTCTAACCTTAAAGAACAAGGATTGGCGGGACGAGATTCATTGGCCCCGGAAAAAAGATTCCGAGAGTCGTTTCCGGGCGAGATCACGCACTAGGTGATTCAAATATGTATACGACCACCTCGTACTCCTCCCTCTCCCTACACTAAACCAAAACTCTCTCCCTCGCTCCTCCTCGGCCTCCCCAACCCGTCACTGATATCTTCTCCGAAAAAGGAAGCGGGAGTGGCATTCTAACCCCGGAGGACCAAGTGTTGGAAACTAGTGAACGCGGGAATCAATAGCGACACGAGTTTTTTGTTCGGCAAAATGTCAGCTTCTATCGATTGAGCGGAAATTACCATCCCTAGCATCGCCAGGGCTTCCTTTAATCAACAGGAGGTATTTATGTAAAAACTACTTGCGCATGCACGAAAGAGCCGTACTGGAAAAATTAAATCGCCGATGCCTACGTTATAAAAACGAATAAAAAAGAGCAATACACAACCGCAACATCATCGTTAAAAGTAACTGATATGTCCCTTATTACTTCAAAGTAAGAGCTTTATTTATTCACGAATAAATATTCTAAATTCAGAAAATACAGCAAGATCCAAGATCGTGGGAATATCGGGCAAAGAAGAAAACTTGAACATAAGTAGTGTGGAAAGCCATTAGAACAAGTTTCAGAATACAAATACCTTGGAAGCAACATATCAAGAGTAGTAAAATGCACCGATGAAATAAGGACTAGAATAGCGAAAGTAAAAGCCCCTTTCAGAAGAAAGGGGCTTCCACTAGCGGGGAATATGAAGGCGGGTACCCACAAGCAGTTAATAAAATGCTATGTATGGAGTATAATTTTGTACGGGGCGGAAACATGGACACTATAGAAAAATTATATAAAATGCTTGCAGAGGTTCGAAATGTGGGCATGGAGAAGAATGCTGAAGATAAAATGGATGGATAGGATGAGAAACGAGTAAGTACTAAGAAGAATAAGAGAGAAGCGAATGATTATACAGACTATAAGAAAGAGAAAGGCGAACTGGATTGAACATTGCCTAAGGAGAAAAAGAGAGAGAGAGAGAGCATAGTAAAAGACGTGTTAAAAGAAAAACTGAAAGGAAAAAGAGAAAGAGGTAGGAAAAGGTTTCAGTTGACAGACGACATGAAGAAGACTGCGGAAAATAGGAGTATGTCGAGAACAAGGTTTAACCATGAATAATCACGGGCCTGTCTACAAAAAGACTACCTATGATGATGATGATTCTAAATTCGCTGAATATTCTATCTCATAACATGGATAGATGTTACGCACAAACTACCACAATTTTAAAAAATTATACGAGTGATGTTTTGGGAGAAAAAGATAAATTGCAAATTCCAAAATTACCACTACTGCTGATCATCCAAATTTATGATGGTTATTCGAGGATAAGACAAAAAAATAAGATGTAGGTTTTTCGAAGAATCACGTGTGTTAAGCTGACATTTCCTCGACAGAAATTGAAAGAATGAATAACGCGTTCAGTCGATATAAATTTTCACTGCGAATATATATTTCGACATTTTTTTACGGTGCTACTGACATTTCAATCTCTTGCCGCTTGGGAGCAGCACGTTTTCGAGGGACCTGTTCTGGCGAGTTTATTTTTGGACTCAAAGTGTTTAAATTAAGTTGCCACGAGATCGACCAGATGGAGGCAGGAATAATTTGGCGCGAATGTACCTCATTTTAAATTCAAGGGTAAAATTTTACATTGAACATAATTCTTGAGTATGGTATACAAACTTAGATCTACCAGTTTGTTACAATTAACTTCTGGAATTGTAAAAATATGTAACTTAAACAACGCGTTTTTCGAGCATCTATCTGATTTTTTCAATAAAATATGTTCGATTTAAATTGAAACCACGTATCCTTAATCTTATGCAACCTTTACTACAATTACACAAATCACGCATCGATAAAATTAAATTGTTATAAATAAATTTCGCTACTAATTACTTATAATAATAAAAACTTAAATTTAAATTAGAATGGAATGGAATGTCACTCGCGCAATGAAATGGTAACGGCTTCGAATCTCGCCGCCGGCATGAACGTTTGTGTTCGTAGTGGTTACCGCCAATAAAATCCTTGTACTCTGTTTTGAGTACCGTGAGCTAAAGATGCAAAAACACACACACAGATCAGAATTATTTAAAAACATTAATCAATTACAGACGAATGCTCCTTAAATTACATACGTAAAAGACAACAGGGATTCCGGAAAGATCGAAGCGACACGTCTCATTATATGTATACATAATTCAAAGAAATCTGTGGAGCATCATTGCTGCATTAATATCCTAAAAACAATCAGTAGTTTTTGCGTTTCTCTATAGTAAAAAAATATAGACTTAATTTTCTCTCAAAAGTTTATGTAATACTTAAGAGAGCACTACATCGTGCCTTAAACGATTACACAATAAAAACCGACTACGAATAACAATAAGAAACGATAAATTCGACCGCGACTCGCGAAGCATAAAATAAAACCGTGAGGATAAAGGCATGAGAACAACGTATCCCATCATTTCCGGCTCATATACTCAATAGACAGTGTTCCCGCGATACGAGGCCCTTAAGGGGCGCGGTTCTACAATTTGAATCATCGTTAACCGAAACGATATCGCGGTAAATAGAAGCGTGGGAGAGGCAAACATAAAATCTAAAATAGGCGAAAATTAGAGAGTATTCTTCGCTAAATGGTTCTTTAAGCTTCCCGACTTATTCAGGTGGACCTCTGTAACTGGTAGTAAATGCAATTACAAAAACTGCCTAATAATTTTTCACTGTGCCATAAAATACAGAACGATCTAGATATCGATTTTTTTTCTGAGTATCTTCACCTGAAACCTATGTCGTTCTGTACAATAAAAGTGGAAAATTACAATGTAGATTCTTCGTAATCATTTGGTAAAAACTCTCCATATGATCGCCTGGCGATATTCTTTTAATAGACGGGAAACGATGAGGCGAGCAATCGGCTCAAGGCATATGCCACATTAATGAAATTTCGCAAAGGAAAATCATTTCACGAAATGGATTCAGAAATTTTTTTTATCGAGAGAGGAAAATGTGAAAGAACACAAAACAATGGAATTAATAAGAGGGAGAAGCGTTTTCAAAGCGAGAGGAAAAAAGTGAAAGAACTGGGAATTGATGGGTGATGCGACATCATGCGACAGCGTGCATAATCAACCAAGCGATGGCAGTTTGATTATCGAGAACAGCACTTTTAATTGCCATCCTGAAAATTCAGCTGACAGAGAATTTTTAAAAGCAGGTTTTTCCCCCACTTCCACCGTAAGTATAAATTATCCAGTTAAAATTACACGTTCTAAACCGAAGAACGCCATTTTGTACGAGCGTTTTATTTTGTCCGAAAGGCATACATTACAATATTAATGGTAGAAACTGCAGATACTTTTTAAAAACTTTTAAAAATTTATGTGAAATATTTAATATATTGAAACACTAAAGAAGGAAATTGGCTATTTAAAAGAGACTATTTGTTCTCTGTACAAACGATACGAAAACGTCACGTTTTATTGGACAATATTTCATCCCTTCGTTTTTTTAATTCCGTCGATTGGACAGAACATTACCATTCATTTCTCACAAAAAACCACGACGACTTCCCATTACGAATGCAAGAAATTTTTCGCAATAATCCGTTCGAATGGGTAATTTCGAATGCAAATTAATCTAGGAAGACGCGGAAAGAATATATAATAGAATTCTTCTTCTCCTGGATAAATGGGCGCATCCCGACCGAAGAAAATCAGAGCATACTGATTCTTCTAGGAAATATATTTCAACTTTTAAAGATTCGAAAGTACTTATTATCATGCACTCCCTTTCCTCCTAATCCGGTGCCAAAAACAGCCGCAGATTGATCGATGAGGGGTAAAACGATACTTGCCATTCGTCCATCTAATTGCACTTCATTTTACGCGTTCTCAGTTTATCGTGGTTTTCTTTTTAGGGAACTACCTCGAACTTGAGCGCAGCCTGAAGTGATGTTCGAGCATAAAAAACGCAAAATGTTTTAAGTTCGACATGGAGGTCATAAGAGAGAAGAATGCTTAATACGATGTGATTGAATTGTAGACCTCAAGACAGCGCCCAAATGTAACCTCTAGTATTCCTATAGGAAAACTAAGGTGGGTCCCCGCTTAATATGATCACACTGGGTTACATTTGAATGATTACATTAAGCGGTTAAACAAAATAAACAGCAAAACTTTCTTAAACTATGTTTTAATTCGACAGGAAGTATCGAGCTCGTCTTATGGCTGAAAAATTCAAGAACAAGAACTTAAAAAATATTTGTCTCAGGTATCTCCAATAGCCACAACAAATTTATAAAAAAGAGATGCGCGTTACGGCTACAAAACAGCCGTCTTCAATGGTAATTCACCTAAAATAAATTCTATATTTTCGATGAATTACTAATGAAGACGGCTGCTTTGTAGCAGAAATACGCATCTGGTTTTTTTATAACTTTGTTGTGGCTGTTGGAGAGACCTGAGACAAGTATTTTTTAAGTGCTTGTTCTTGAAGCCATTATAGATGTTGTTTTAGAGTTCCGCATTTGATTACTGTATCCGGTTGATAACAATAACCAGTGATAAATAGCTACCCACCTACTACTCCTCACTTTGCACGGTTTTGCTCTACGCGGTATTCTCCTGAAACGTGCGTACAGTACAAAGTGAAGGATGGGTGCATGAGAAAAGATAAGACGGATGCGTAACATATAAGACCCTCTCTCCGCCCTTCTTGCATGCACCTCCTCCTCAACCTCTCTTCATTCCTACCTCTTCCCTCGATCTCCCTTACTTTTTCCCTCCGTCATCAGCAGCCTTCCTGCCGTCACGAATAGCACTATCACCCCTCCTCCCTAACACTATATCTCTACCTACCACACTCCCTTTGTCACGTCCCACTCTTCTCCCTCCCTCGCTATCACAAACCTCCCTCCGCATTCTCTCCCTCTCTCACTCCGCAAATCCCCACGAACTTAAAAAAAAAACACTCTTTCGGTCCCCTAGCGGCCTCACACACTCCTGACACTTGGTCCTACCACATACTTCACCTTTTCCCACTTTATCTCTCTCTCTCTCTCTCTCTCCCCTCCAACCCTATCTCCGCGTCCCATTCTACTTCCCTATTCTTCCCCCACCCTTTCCCGAATTCCCCGTCTTCCACATCGATGTCTCATCTCTCTTTCTCCTTTCTCTTTTCGGAACCCTCTTTTAACCTTGCCAGGCATCCTATCTACCTGTCCCTTCCCTTATCTCTTCTAGGGCTCTGCTCTTCTATTGAACGAACGAGTCACCTGAAAAGACTACGCGGTAGATTCGCCGAAATGATCGGGCTAATTAATAAAAGACTTTTACGCACAATATAAAAAGGGAATCGTTTCCAGTTTCAAGTTTTTTCAGCATTTCTTTAGTTTTGTTTTAAATTTTGTCGGTCATCGTAACTATTCTTGGAAATGGTCAATTTTAATAGCGACAATAATATTTCTATCGCGAAAGAAACAAGGGATTTCCGATTTTCTCGTCTCTAAGACAACAATTATAAATAACATTGAACGCTATTCCTTAATGCACTGCTTATCTTTTATTTTAAAAACATTCTTCCCTATATTATCCCCTTTTCATAGTCATCTTTCGCATTTGAATTCCGTTTAAATGTATCTTCGTAAACTTCTTGAATAAAAGATAAGGTTCTTTCAACCTAAATTCGTCCAACAAAGACAGTTTTCTTACTTTCAATTCCTCTTTCGCCTCGCTCAACCTCTCAATTCCGCAACCCTTCCCCTTTCTATCACGCCCAAACCAGCTCGCTCGCTCTTTCATTTCCTCGCCCTACATCAAAACTTCTCTCTCGAGCCCTTCTTTCCTTTCCACCTGCTTATTCCACCCCCTCCACCTTCTTTCCAAACCCTTTTCTTCATCCCCTCCTCCGAATCTACCTCCGTACGTCCCCCCCCCTTCCTCTCTCTCCCTCCCTCCCTCTTTCGCTCCCTGCCAGTCCGCAACCTCGCTATTCCGCTCCCCATCTTCCTGCTCTCGATGCATACGAGAGAGATAGGAGGTGGGAGGGGGGGGGCGTGAGAGATATGTAGTGAACGGGAAATGGAACGATGGAAAAGGCGTGTGAAGCCATCATCCTTGACCCGGCTAGACCCGAAGACTCAACATTTGCTCGCTTTATCCCGCAGGGATCATACGGTTGCGAGACAGAGGAGCGACACGGCTAGATAGGGATATAGAAGGTAACCATATGCAATTTTCTTTCCGGTTTATGTCTCGCGTTAGCGTCGCTATCTACCAGCTCCGTACCTATCTTTGGCGAATTTCCAAATTTCCTCCGACAACGCCACCCACCTACGGTTGACCAACTCCCAAAGGATGGGATGGTCACGGCGAGTAAATCAGCGACATCCGTTCCTGAGGCTGGCTTTATAAAAGAAAGGCAGTGAACCTCCTCTAACTTATCTGCATGCATAAGAAGTCACGAGAAGTCACGTTCTGTGCGTGAGTGATGAGTACAAGATACCTAAGAGTAATATATTTCATATAAACATGTCATTGGAGAATCCCCTTTTTGTCAAAAATGACGGCTTTTACGCGCGAATCATCTAAAGAAGGTAAAAACCCCGGCGTATTTACATTAAGCGTCAATTATTAATAATAATCATGTGTTGTGCGATCAAACCGTTGATATCAACTTGTATAAGGAAAATAAATTTTTTATGGGAGTTTTCTCGGCAAGAATAGTCGATCATTCAAAATGTTTCCTTGGGCCAAATTCAAAATGAAATTAAATTGGTGAAACTTATATAAACAATAAGTGATGAGCACATGCTCTCGCCTATTTGTCCGAGATGAGTAAAAAATCGTGGCAGAAAATCGGAGAAATACCTACTCGTTTCCTCGTGTCAATTTTTTAATACAGCTTTCTTTCGCGTAAGGCTTTAAAGGGAATAATAATTAAATTAAATAATTTCGAAAAAGTGACTGAACAAAGCGGGGAACTGAGAAAAGAAAGTTAAGTGTCTAAGTTTGACGGGTGGTATTTTTGTTTGAATGGTGAATTGAACCAACATTTGATATCCCCTGCTTTGACTTGATCGTCGTGCCATAACTTGAAAAATTCTTGCCTACACTTACGAGAAAGGCGTATAAAGATGGTTGATCATAGGGAAGACATGCGGTTGTGGTATTAAGTTGAATTTTAGTAATTTATTAGCATTAACAGTAAAATTAATGTAGTAGCCAAGCTCAAATACAGCACTTTTTATAGAGAAATTTTTAATGTTAAAGTGGTCTTGTTTTCCATTTGATAAAATCGGAAAACCTATTCTCGATATAATGTTCACAGTTAATTCTTTTGCTTTCGGTCAATGGACTAACATATCGACTTTCAAACTAAGATTACACACATTAACTTTCTAAGAAGGCGATTGATTGCATATCGTTTAAACGTAGAAAAATTTACGCAACCTAATATATTAAAGTTGATTTTACTTCATAGTTGAAACGAGGAGCCAAACACGAAATGTTTACATAACACGCCATCATTACTGATGCAAAAATAACTCCTAACTGTAGTCGGTCGGCGATCGATATATCATAATGAGAAGAATAAGGGCGTTTACGTTGCGATTGCAGCTCGAATCGCCATCTGTCCAAAGTTCTGATAACCCATTTCGCAAACTCTCCAAAAGCCTGTACCTGGAATAGATATGCATTTCTTCAACTCCGCTTACGTCATGGTCATCATACATCTAGCAAAAAAAATATTTTTCATTCCGTACATATGACCACAGAAGGATATGTAAGGGAACATTGTACCCTTTTTTTACAGAACTAAACAAAAATTTACTTATACATCTACATCTACATTATACCCTGCAAGTAACCTTTTTGGTGGATGGCAGGGGGTGCAGTGCACCAAGGGTCCATAGTTTTCCTACGTTATCTTTTTCTATTATGCTCTCTTATCGTCCTAGGGAGAAACGATCCTCTATATCGCTCCGTTCTACAGTCGATCTCGCGAATCTTATCCTCACTGTCCTGCCTTCCGAGATACGTCGGGCTTCTGATAAGTCCTACTACCTCATTCGCTAGTCCCTCCGACATAAATATACGATCATGTATTTATGAGGGAGCGTATCCATTGCTCTGAAGATTCATTGAAATACATCCATATGACCCAGAAAAACAGAAAATGCGAGCAAAAGAAATACATTTCAAAAATATAAATGTGTATAATTTTTGCAGCGCTCATCAACTGTTTATTTCAAACATTCTTTCGCTAATAATGTCGATCTTAACGATATAACGAATCAGAAACGATGGCAAAAAAATCGTAGTGACCCAAAAAAATACAAAAAAGAAACAAAAAGAAAAAATACGTTTTTATTTCCCTAACATTTAATTCATTTCACTGAACCTACAAAGATAAAAACTTAACGGCGAAAGCACACCCTCTCGAGAGCAAAGACAAAACGTTATGAAATTCTCATTTTAACATTCGACCTTAAAAGTCTCAATTCCCACTCTTCCGCTTTCCCCACCCACTCCACTTCCCCCTCTTCCTCAATCCAATCGCAAGCTCCCTCCCTACCCCTCTCCGCATCCCTCTCATCTTCATTCCCCTCCCTGCAGCTCCGGGCGCCGCAGTATGCGTAGAATCTCTAAGAGGCGCGTGGGGTCGATCCGCATTAGATTCGGGCCGGTCCATTTGCCGAATTACGGCACGCAAAAGACGCATCCTAGAAACGCCTAACAGAAAAATAATACTTCACGCATGTCCTGTATTTCGATATGGAATGGAGGGCCTAAGCTAGGGGTTCCCTAAGTGTGGACCGCGGGCCTAGTGCGACGCGCGATCTTACTCCATACGGCCCTCGACCAATTTTATAGCATATATTTTACATCAACGATTCCGAAACTAGGGCCCGCGGGCTACATCCGGCTCAGCATGAGTTTATCAATTAAAGGGTACGATGTACGTAACAAAAAATTAAAGTAGAAAATTATATAAACAATATATTTTGTCTTCGCCTCTATTTTCCCATAACAGATAAATACATTTAAAGGAAATCAGGCAATGTTGACCCACAACTAAACTTAAATTTTTTTCAACTCTATTTTCGACTGTGTTTGGACGGCCAAGTGAGAGGAAGTGAGCTATGTGGCCCACGATGAGTACAGAAATGGGTTATTTGGACCTAGAGTCGAAACTTTTGGGGCAACTGACCTAAAGTTATAGCCTCTTTAACTTATGGGTCCATCTGGCCCTAATTTTAGCCAAGTCGTTAAATTCAGATATTGTTTTAAAAAAGGGTATCCTCTGTTATTCAATAGTATGCCATTCTGCAAGAATTAACAAAGAGTTATCGAGCAATGCTTATGGCTAAACTCAAACTGAACCAATATGTCTTTCCAAAAGTCATAAAAATATTTTAAAAATCTACATGATTTTGTCAGTTTGATTTTCCCTATAAAGCGAGCTCGATAATTCTTTTTTAATCCAAACGATTACCTAGTTTTTGAGGGTTAATCGAAAAACGAACGGATAGTAACCATGGACAAATTAAGAAAGGCGAGCTTTAATTTTTTATCGCAATGGACTGACAAGGTGAGGCGGAGGGCATAGTCAATCATATAATTGCAGTTCCAGTTTTGGAACCGGGAATTCTCGTTCCCGGGAATTTACTCAATATTTCTTTTTCTCGATTCCCGAGAAGATTTTCAACGATTCCTGGGCATTGTTCGTTTGAATTTTGTGCCGACTCAAGCTTTCCAAATGTTAAGCTATCAAAATTAGTTTTGATTCTCTTGATTTTGTACATGTGGTATCAACAGAATTTCTGATGAATACTAAATATTATTTCAGCGAATGCTATTTAGTAACTGAATTACTAGGAGTTTGAGATTAAGGATCAGGTTGCGTTTCTCGCTATTAATTCAATTTTAATGGAACGCTAATACAATGTCAATAAGGCTTCTTTTCGCGCCCGTGAATGTCGACAGTAAACAAGTAGGCGCTGACGGGAACGACCTTACCCTCCTATTCTTCTTCTTTCAGTACTCCCTCTGCCCCCTAGCGATCAAATAGCTAATTTAATTCTTGTTATTTAATGCCTTAAAAAGTATAAACGTTCCTCCACCGAAAGTGAACGAGTGTTTTCCACAGCAGGCAACTTTGTGACCGGAAAAAGTTAATTTGAGTATCAAATAAGGTGATGCCTTAGGCTTTTCAAAATCTTTATTCAATAAACATTTGTAATTCATGCTGATAATACGAATTTGTTGCTTTAATAAGATGCATGTTAAGCGATTTGTGTAAAACTGCCAATTGCTTGGGATTTTGATTTTCATATTATTTTTTAATTTTAGTCTTAATTCTATGCATTTAAGATAGTTGTCAACTTCTTTTTTAACGTACTTAATATATTTCATTCATAAATGTTGGCATTTACACTTTGTAACGAGATTAATATTTAAATTTATATATATATATATATATATATATATATATATATATATATATATATATATATATATATATATACATTGTAAAATTATTTTTATGGTTTAAACTGTAATTAACGTGTTTTGTATAAATGTTTTAGGACTCGATGACTTTTTATGGATTGGTTATTCTGTTTTTATAAGAATCTCTACCATCCTCTTGTTTTCTGTATTGCGCAGATAATATTGTGTAACATTTTTCACTAATGCGCTCAATTGATGATTCTCATCAATGATATTCTTAATCAGAGTTCCTAGATTTACAATGTATATGTATCTTGTCTCCTATAGAGTTTTTATGCTTAGTTTCATGATGAAGGCAATCTGTGTTATATATTTTACTGACTTATCCTATGCATGTTTCACATGTCATTGGGATTCATTAATGACTTATGTACTTAAATTTAATCAAAATTAATATCTCTTTTAAATGAAAAAGGTGTATTAAATATTTAAAATACTAAATCATTGTTATTCCCGGGATATTTGAAAATCTAATTCCCGTTTCCCAGGAAAAAAAATACTGCCGGGAACCCAAAACCCTAATTGCAGTCAATGGAATCGCTCTTTTATTTAGATCATCAAGTACGCGACCCTTCGGTAAATCGTGGGATCCATATTAGTCCCTCTATAGAGGTATTTTAGAAACAATGAAATACAAACATTCGAGCACCCATTAAAATATTCAGTGTGAGATCCTGAAACACTGGAACGTCGCGCGATTGCTTTTGAACAGGAAAAAATTTGCAGTTATTGATACAATTAGGCCAAACCAATATTTTGTAGATGAAATCTTAACGATGAATAATTATAACAAATTGCCAGGTCAGTAAATCCGTGAATCGTAAAGTCCAGAACTCGAAACATTAATGCTTGTGGAGCGTGGTTGTCAATGACTACATTTTGTGATACATGCATAAATAACTAACATAATATTGCAATTACTACAGATAATTCTGTAAAGTTAATATTAATATGAATTTCCAGTCATTTCTGGCGAGAAATTTTGCCTGCGCGAATATTATTTGCTTTTAGCCGTCCATTACAAGCATAATACGCGCTCGCAAAAAAAGAATATTTCAAAAATATTCCATCACTCAGTCATTTGAGATGTCGCACATGGTTTGCTCGATAATTTCCAGCGGCGTACGTGCTCTTTTTAATAAAAGGCGGCCCCGTAGTTCCACGGCGAGAGCAGCAATCGAAGCCGCTTGGAGATCCGTCCAACTCCTCAGATACCGCAGACGATACGGCGATTAGGCCGCACCGCGAAATGCGCAGAGCCGGATAAACAGACGCGAAGACGATTTGCGTCGTTTTAAAATAAATCGCGCCAGTCAGACCCGTCTCTGGCCAAACATACCGACAAACACGTCGGCCTAAAGCTGGAATAGCTGAAGGCAATCATCCAGAGTATTATTAACACGGCCATATTCCCAACATTCGGCACACGCAATATAACAGCTTCATCACGGGCGTAATGGCGAATGAAATATCCCGCTAACAGCATGGTTCGCTATAATTCACTCCGGCGAATCGTTGCCACACACATAAAACGAATTCGCACGTCGATTCATTTTAAAATAGAAGTAGTGGCCGAAAGAAGGAATAAAAAAGAAATAATAATAATACGAGGGAAGAGTAACAAAAACGTGCCGTTAAAGTGGTCTCGATCACGCGGAGTCTTTTAGCCAAGTGCGTGAAAGTAAACGTGAACCATATTACACCAAAAAATGCTGAAGCGTTACCAGCCTCTCGTAATGAAATGAACGCGATTTAAACGTTAACTCGAAGCTTAAAAGCTCCATGCCGAAACACAAAAACGATCTTCCGTTAATTCAATCCCCCTGACACCGTCACGTGATTATAATTTATTTTAATTAGCTCATAGACAGCCGCTACCGGGCTTTAACAATGAGCGTAATAACAATAACAAAGACGATCACATACAACCACGCCCTCGGCAGAATTCGAACCCGCGATCCTAGCAGTGGGAGTCAGAAACGCCAGCCAGCCCACAACCAAGGCCGCCAATTTGTAAATATTTATTGGATTAATTAATCGACTAATTAATCGACTAATTAATCGACAAATTGACCGCCAAACTCAAACAGGAAATATTTAACAAATGACGAGCGATTTCCTTCGCGCGCGACACGTTCTGCGGAACAGTTCCGACAAAATAACTCCATAGGGTTTAATTCCGTCAATATAGCCTGGAATCCTTAGATCAGCCGTAGGAATAGCTTACAAACAAACCGTAAGTCGCGGCAAATCTTCCCTCAACGCCGTAACGCGCCCGCTAGCTTGCGAAAACTTCCGCGAAGTGAAAATAACCAGAGAATACGTCATGCCTACTGCGTATACCAGTTAACACGAGTGACGCCGCTTTGAAAGGGGAGTGTTTATTGGTCGACGGATGCCAACGAGAGGAAGATCGCTCGACCCTCTTGATCGAACAGAGTCAATCGAAATTAATTCCCGGACAAAAATTCCGACGTCTGACACTTTCGTTTTGCCCGTCGCGAAGATCGTGCTCGCATCGATCTCTGACCTCCGAGTGCCTGAGGGCGTTGTTGGATTTGCCATTCCATAGATCCTCAATTTAACACGCTCCATAAATAATAAACGGAATCTCTAGCGATGTTTGCGAGGTGACCGTGAAAACGCGACGAGGAATTTTAAACTAACCTTACTCGGTCTGTGTTCTAGTAAGTGGAGTATGAAGTAATAAGCGCTGCCATTATGACATCTGCCTACCTTGACATTTTTTATGCTGAGCGAAATGCCAGTCTTTTTAACCTTGAAGCTCCAGACAAATATTAACTCAGGAGACAAGGAAGTGCTGCTTTGCATTGAGCAAATAATAACCGTCCCTCCAACAAATTACATGAATAATTGTCCAGTGGTAGTAAGACGTTTAAGTTAAGACAAGCGAATTTCAAAAATGGAGTAGTAGGCAACAGTGGTAATTCACCGTTCGTCTATCCAAGCGTTTCCCAACCGGTGGTTCGCGTACCCCTAGGTGTTCGCGAAATAAATCTGAGGGGTTCGCGAGAAAATTTTGGGAATGGCAGTTAGTTTCTTTCAAATTATTTGTATGGTTTTATTTTCAATTTTTTCTTATACTTCAAGAATTATACTTGAATTTTACAGGGTACTAACTAGAAACTTATGACAATAACAGAGATTCTGATTTTATTGTGAACGTTTACATTCTATGTGCTATATAACCTTTTTATTTTTCACGAATTAAACGCGTTCAAAAAGATGTTTTTTTATTTACTCTCCATTATAAGGGGTTCGCCGCCAAAACTGTTGCAAATCAAGGGGTTCACGAAGATTAAAGGTTAATCCAAGGGGTTCGCAACGAGAAATGGGTTGGCTCAAGGGGTTCGCGAAGAGAAAAAGGTTGGGAACCGCTGGTCTATGCCATGCTTCTATTAACTGTTTGATGCGAGCCACAAGAGAAGATTAATTTTTAATGGACCCTTCACTCCGCATGATTGCCTTCATCAGATGGAAGATTCGGCGACTGTGAAGCATTTTAAGCAAGCGGATTCAGAAAAAAATTTGCGGTATATTATTTTTACTGCGTGGATATTGAGAAAATTTTCATTATAACTCAAATAAATGCAATATTTACGCACTAAATAAACATTTACTTTAATGAAAACATAGTTTTGGAATCTTTTGCGAGGGGCGTGAGGCTCCTCTTGCAAATGCCACATTTGCCACGCCTTAGTAAGGGCACTGGTCTTCATTAATTCTTCGCCCTAAATAACCACGCCCCCAGAAAACAATAATAGGTAATATTTTTTTCGAGTATAAATATTACAATAAATAACCATAGTAATTAAAGCACCGTATGCATAAATGACATTAGATACCAACCCTGTTGATCTATCGAAAAAACGAAAGTTTTGCATAGTTAGAAATAGAAAGCGAAAAACAAGCATATCACGAATCACTGACATGCCGTTTGCTTATCCGCTTCTCGATGTGGTGAAGTTTTGAATTCGATTCTCAATGAGGACAAGGACGGTGCTGTTTTGCCAATTTATTCGCTTGGTGAGATCCGCGTCTATTGGACGGTTCAGGGACGCTTGCTAAAATGGTTTGTGTATTCAAGTATCCCCTCAAATGCCCGTCGTGCTTTCAACTTGGTGGTAAATACTTCCATAGGTGAGATTGCAACAGTTTTAAACCCCGATAGAGAACAGAATCAGGCCACATACCTCGAAAGAAGCGAAACCTGTCGCGTCGCCAGGTATAGGCATAGAAAAAGGCTGAATAAGTTCATAACGCATGACTTCAGGTGAGCATATTTCAATATTCGGGTCTCAGACTATTTAAGCCATTACAGTCGAGGTTCGCGACATGGCAAATAGCGGAGCTTCAAAAACTCAATCGGCGACATTTGTCAAAATAGGCAATGCGTATGCATCAACGCGAAAACGAACGAGTAAAAGTGACATAAAACACTAGAAAGGATAGTTCTGAACGAAAACAGACAAATTCGTTCAAAATATTCGAAACCTTCCTAAATGTCAAGTGCAAATACATATCCAGGGGCGTAACTACGATTTTGGAGCCCCTATGCAGGTGAAATTTTTTGGGGCCCCACCTATGTAAAAAATCGTCACAAAATTATTTTATACGATTCTAATAGTTCACTTTTTCCACATTTCAATTCTGAAATTTTCACCATCAACTCGTCAGTTTTCACTTTACGTGCTTCCGAGTTTCTACTGAAAGTAGTGATAAATACTTTGAACTATTAATTTAATTTTGAAAAAGATCTTTCATTTGATGACACAGTTACTGGCAATGTCAAATATCCCATCAAAGCTACATGTACGTTGCTATAGATTGATGCCAGTTTGTATTTCATCATAATTAAATCCAATAGTTCCTTGGTGTCCATTCGGTTTTCAATATCATCTTTCGAAACAGTATTTGTTGATAGCGAGAGAAGTTTGTCACAAAGGCTTTGACCAACAAATTTCTTATAAACTTTTGTGGATATTCTTTGATTTCTTGTTCATTCTATTTATTGAGTCTTCCAAACATTATTTTCGGCCCCCCCTCGAAAAGCTTGGGCCCCCACGCACTGCGTGGGTCTGCACCCCCAATTTACACCCCTTTACATACCTAAAATATTAGCGGCCTTGTCTAGAATCAAAGCAATTTCTATTCCTTAAAAATGAGCATAGTAATCTCCGAAGACTAAGAGAGAAAAACGAAAAACATAAGCGCATTAACGCCATGATCTTCCCATTTCAAACGCGTTACAAAGCAGATAAGAAAATAAGCGGCGAAGGACTTCGCTGACCACAGAAAATGCAGTGACCTTAGAATGACAGCCGTTTTCATGTAGCAGAATCGCCAGAGAGAGAGAGAGAGAGATCGAAGACACTGGTATTAGCGGCCAACAAACGCGAACGGGATGACAGAATACAGGCGACCTCTTTCGAAGAGACAGCAAACATCACGATTAAAGGAATAGTTCAGCTAACTTCTCATTCGACGTGATCACGCGATTGCCGGAGTTAAATTTCATCGATATGCCAAAGAATGAAAGAAATGTTAAATACGATGTACGACCTTGAGCATCGACTGTCTAGCCCGATCATTGACGTCGAGAATCCCCCATAATACAGTTGAGATTCGATTATCCGAACGTCAATTAATGGATACGTCAACGAGCTGAATATCATTCCGCTTTCAAAAGAAATTTCGACCGAGATTAAACTGCAAACTGCGAATAGCACAACATCAATTATTTAGAATTTTACGTGTCACAAATTTGCTCGATCTAATTTACTATATCACGATATAATTAGTACGCACACATCTAGTTATTTTATAATTATATTCCATTAATGTTCGATTATTCGAAAGAAGCCCTTTATACGACTTTTTTTAACCTTATGCATAGAAAAGGGCAACAAAAAATAAACGAGACATAAAAACGAGAAAGGTAGCGTTGTTTTATTCTCAACTATAAACACGCTTCGATTTCAAATTATAAGTCCTAATGCACCACGCAGAATATTCATGAGGCAAAATTCGTTCGAGTTCATTTTTAATCACGGCAGTTTAATGAGAACGGCGACGAGATAAAAACAATTTTCGACAAATTAAAATCAATTTTAATTTCTTTTGATTTAAAACTTGATCAAACCCTTTAAACGTCAAAAATATAGAAGCAAGCTACTGAACTCGAAGATAACTAAAATTCGAAATAGAACGTGCGATAAAGTAACTTAAAATACGTAAGAGATAGAATTAATTTCAGCGATACGCTAAGAATAATTATATTTGCTTAAAAATATATTCATTATTTCAAACAGTAGGAAAAGTTGGTCTCGAATATAAATCCAGCATGGAAAAATTAAAACGCTCAGCTCAACTCAGGGCATTTTGTGAAGACGTAAATAGCACTTTCATTTGCTGACACAATATGAAAGCGCATTTTATTTATTGAGGTTTTGTTTAGAATTGTAAACTTAAAATTCTTTATTACTTAAGTAATACAATTATATGTCATAAAGTAATCTATTCGATAGTTAAATTGAAATGTTTAATTTTCTATCTTTAACCATTTGCTCAGAATCTTAATTTGAAAACTTTGAAGGCCCCCGGTCGTCCACCTATTTTTCAAAAACATTTCTTTTGCAGTGTTATAGATGGCATAGAAGTTCAAACAAATTCTGAAGGGTTTAACTTTTTATCTATAATCATTTGCTCAGGATAGTATTACTTTGAAATTTTTGAAGACACCCTCTGCCGCCCACCGATTTCTCCAACAAATTTATTTGGCAAAGTAATGAATGGCATCATAGAACGCATACACCCTGCACATTTCAGTCTTCTATCTCTTGCCGTTTACTCGCTATTTTAATTTAACTGACTGCATAAACGGACAGACAGACCGAAAACAAAAGCGCGCTCATAAAATGAAATGCGCCCAAAAGGAAATTGCGTCTGTTATCATGAACACATCTATATCTTCACTCACGGGTAACAGTTGTTCATGCTGAACAACAGAGGAAAAGGATAAAAATTCATTTTAGTAATAATATTGATAATAAGGATTTTTTAAACAAAACGTTCTAAGATTAAAGCACTAATTTCAATCTCATTATTCCAACGTAGGCATGATTAAGTAAACTTTGCGTAACGGAAATTATTCATCCGCTGTTTATTCAATTTAAGTTCGTGCTTAGGTTGCTTAACCCCTTACTCTGGCGGTTCACCTCTTTACTGAAGTTATAAATGGTCAGAAAGGTCAAGTATGATATAAAATTGAAAAGGGTGGAGCAAAGGTGGTAAGATGCAGCAAACCAAGCCTTTGGGTCAGGTCAAAGTTCATCAATATGAACCATGATAAGTCAAACCGCGACCTCTATAAAATCCTTAAAAGTCAATTACCAACACTGAAAGCGTCTAATAAAAAGCGTAAAAATAACTCTTAGAGCTATGAAAAGGTGGACTGAACCAAGTGCGAACCTTGACTACTATTAGCGTTTCCGATTGATAACCGCCGTTTCTTAGAAGAAATAGCGATCGTTTAAAAACCAATGAAGGAGGTCACTTAGCAAACAAAACAAGCATACGGTTAATTGAAACGGCTAACAGTGATCTAATTTTGACATGTAGCGCTGTCAGACGAGCTGGACAATTTACTTTCAGCGAAATCTGGATTTCCGTAACCTATTGATGAGCTTTTCCTCACCAACTCCTCGTCCGCTTCCAGTTCGAACGCCAGGAAATGTATTTTATGCGAAATTTTACGAACTTCGATCAAACTAAAAAATTTTTTTAAAACTTTAAAACTACTACTACCGAAACTTTATTAAAGAATTTTTTTGGAGACTCAGTTTTAACAAACCTGCTTCTGACATAAAAAGACACCTTTCAAATACCTGAAAATCCGTAAAAAAAATTATAAAGGACCGTTAATCATATCTTACGAATCGAGGCAACAAGACGGATTTCGTCGCCCAACGTTATGACGTATGCGCTACTATATGAAACGTCTCAGAAACATTTGAAAGGACTGAAATGGTTCGCCAGTCGTGTTTCACCAAGGCGACGGGAGAAGGACATCTTCACTAATCGTGTTGACGTTCGCGCCACGGCTAGTAATACTTGGAATAAAAAAGTCGAATTCTGAAAATAAACTTCAATGCCGCTAACGCGCAAACGACGTCAAATGTTCCTGCGTTCTAATACACTCGGCCAAGATGGCGCTTCCTGAAATTCTTTCCGCATCCTGGTGTTTCAAGCCTCCCATCTCCTACGTGAGCGCATAGTTATTTTGGAATCGACCCAATAGTTTCTGCGGATCTGAGAGGAAAAAGTGGGAAATATGGAGAGAACTCTTAAGAAGACGTCTTTGAGGCACGCACCCAAGTTAACATTGAAATATGTTGCTCATGGCTCTTTAGAAGGTTATTTTAACAGGCGCAGAGGACTCGCGAACGACGACACGCTGAATATGCACGTCACACCTGTTAGGTAAGAATACTTACGATGGGAAGCGGAATGCAAAAAAGAACAGTGAAAAGGTCGAGACTCCGACTAACAGCGATATCGCGTAGAAAAGCGTCCTTGACGAGTTTCAAAATGCAACGTGACAAATTCAAAACGGAACATTGAAAAAGATCGACGCGGGAACGGACGTAACATAAATTTTGTGTCGACCAATATTTCGTCTTGTCCATTTTTGTGTCAAGTGGTTGCCACTGTATGAATCTATGGATGCATAAATATTACCTGTAGTTAGTTTTCCGTCTCGCTCTATCCAATCTGCCCCATCAAAAAAAATTTATCCGAAATCTCTAACCTCTTCGCCTCTTTCCAAGCGTCCGTACGAGTTAGCTGTATTATTTATTTGATGCAAGCCACAATCTGGACTCAATATTTTGTTTCTTAAAAAAAAAGGTGTTTTACTCTTCCCTCCAGATGTAATAGACATCGAACCTCCCATCAAATTGTAAATTACTGGAAGCTTGTGATTTTTTTTATTTTCAGCGCCTCCGGTGGAATAAATATGAATCACCCGATTGATCCATTCATCACATTTGGGAGAATGCACGGAAAATGCAAGTTTTTTACAGAATGACTAACCAGGTGAAAACGTTCTTTCGCAAGTTAATTACACTTAGGATCTTCTTTGATTAAATTAATAACAAAGTCGCGATAAAGTTCACAAGTTTTAAAGTCGACAGCAGCTTAAGGATAATAGAAAATCTTAGGATGACATAGCGCTCAATAAATGAACGAATAGCGGCGATGGACGGTAAAAATCAGAACTAAAACTACAAAATACCACCGTCGATGCCTTTTCCGAGGAATGGGAGGCTAGAAATGTTTCTCGCAAGCATCCCGTGCCGTTAGAATCCGACCAAGGGCGTAGGCATTGGGAATGCGTGAGTTGCCCCCGGAGCGAGCTTACAATCACAATATCGTCGTCCCCACAAGCCTTGTAATTGGCTTAGAAAGTAAGCGAAAACCGTGAAGCAAATGACAGATCGGAAATGGCGTAAAATGAAGGACGATGATGCCATACAATATCCAAAGTATTTATTTACAATCGTGCGTCCTACGTGCCACCAAACCAGAATGAATTTATAAAGTGAAGATTATGTTGGCTGTATAGAGTTATTGCGTTCGAGTCCCCTCTAAATAAATCTAAATATCTGGGATCACATTCAAAAATGACCGCTGCATAGACCTCACGACCGTCATTAACAGGGTTTAGGAGTCCGGAACTCGAGAGTTCGACTCGAAACCAAACTCAAGTACCTGTCCCCTTGCGGCAGGGAATCTCTAGCCAACCAAATCATTTGCAATAAAATTTTAACTTTTTATGTTGCTAGAGAGTAGGGCAGAGTGTAGGTCAGTTTTGGGTCAGGGGATAATCGATGCGTTTGTAGAAGATAAGAATCCCGAAAGATTATCTAATGATAGAATATACTCCGAGCGTAACATGCAGCACCAATTTCGCTATAGGTCACTGATAGAATGTTCCGTAAAGGGCGCGACGGGTCGCAATTCCAATTTTGATGCGACGCCATACAGTCGTGGGAGTGATTGTGATGGGAGCGCATGTAGTTTTAGAGTGGAAGAGAAAGTCAAGGGTGAGATTAGTATGCAAAGTGATAGTGAGAAATTAAACGTCGCCGTACTGAACTGTCGCAGCATCCGTAGGAAAATTGCTGAGTTCGAGCATATTATTCGCAGTCTGCACGCCGACGTCGTAATAGGCACTGAAAGTTGGTTAACGGATGAAATTCAGAGTCAGGAGATATTTCCTAGAGACTATCGTGTCTATAGAAAAGATCGCGCTAATAGATCGGGCGGGGGAGTTTTCATAGCGGTTAGCGATAAGTACGATAGCAGTGAGATTCCGATAAGTGACGAGGATATCGAGTGTTTGGTGCCGCATAGGTAAAGATGGCTCCAAAAAGGTGTTCATATGCTCGTTTTACAGGTCACCTAACGCTGGTGTAGATTGTATTTTAAGTCTCGAGAAACAACTATCAAAGCTTAGACTGATAAATCAAGATGGAATTGTTATAGTCGGTGGTGACTTTAACTTACACTCAATTGATTGGGAAAACCTGTCTCGAATCTAGAGGTAAAGAACGCGAATCCTGTGAGGCATTAATCGAAACATTCTGCGAGCACTCTCTCCTTCAAGTAGTCAGAAAGCCAACGCAATCGGGAAACATATTAGATTTATTTGCAACTAACGTCCCAGAAAGAATAAATAAAGTCATAATTGAAGATGGGATAAGTGATTTCTTGATAGTAATTTATTGTTAGATGATTGTCAACACGGCTTCAGGAAAGATAGGTCTTGTGATACTCAGCTCGGTCTTTTTGTGAATTGTATACTGAGAAGCGAAGAAAAGAATACGCAGGTCGATACCATCTTCTTAGATTTTAGGAAAGACTTTGATAATGTACCTCACAGGAAGTTAATAACGAAATTAGAAACCTTAGGCGTTAATTCTAAAATCGGTAGTTGGATCCGTGAATTTTTAAATCATAGGAAGCAGAAGGTTGTTATAGATGGAAAATCTTCAAACTTAGTGGAGGTTGTCTCTGGCGTTCAGTGTAATTGGTCCGTTATTATTTCTGATTTATATACACGATATCAGATCAGTAGTCAGAAGTAAAATTAGGCTTTTCGCGGACGACACTGTCATCTATAGAGAAATAAGCAATCCGGAAGACCACCAATATCTCCAAAATGACCTAGAAGCTATTTCTGCACTGCACCCCCTGCCATCCACCAGAAAGGTGACTTGCAGGGTAATTATGAATTTGGAAGGAATTAGCCCAACCGATTTCAACTAAATTATGTATGATGTAGGCATGCAACATAAAATCAGAATGTTGAGTATAGATATAGAAAGCAGGGCTGCCACAATACAAGGAATAAAAAAATTATTTTTACACGCATTTGTGTTGAACTGTCTACATCAATCTCAATCAAATTTAATACTTATAATATACACTTATATATAAAACTATATTAGCATATTTAAAGCGAATCATCCAAACAGGGGTGCCACAATTACAAATTAAACTCTTTCAGTAATTAAGGATTTGGAAGGATTTGGCTGAACGGATTTCAATTAAATTATGTAAATAAAATTTGTACAACATATCATAATGAAATCAAGATGTTTAAAACGGAGCTAAGGAGCAGGGCTACCACAATAAAAAGGTAATAATATTTCTTTTACGCGTATTTCTAAAGAACTGAACTAATGGATTTTAACCAAATATAATATATTTAATCTTCATATAAATAAACAACCAGTATATTATATTTTAACCGGGTCGACTAAACAGGGCAACTGCAATATCAAGGTTAGAATTTCTCTGTAACTATGAATTTGAAAGAAATTGGCTGAACAGATTTCAAAGAAATTTCGTGTAGGGCAAGTACAGAATGGGAAAACGAGATGAATATGTTTAGAACGGATCAAAAAAGCAGGGCTACCACAATATAAGGAAAAATAATTTCCTGATTTCAAAGCTAATACATTAGTATACGATTATACTGCGACGAATTTGACGAAAAGCACTTCTGTATCACGGGAAACCTGTGTACACCCCTACTCGTTATATATTAAAAGTTGTATTGAAAGGGAAAGAGGCAGATTAGTTCTTTCCAGAACTACTTGTTAAAATATTCGCGTATCCCTTAGTATACTTAAAGCGATAACAATTATGCTAAGATAGATAATTCGTGTTTATAAAGTTAAAATTCGCAGGTTTGGTGTATTTTTGTTTTATAACGTCATTCTTGTTCGTAACATTGCAAGTTTTAATTCCTAAGCCATGCATGAAAGACGAAGGAAAAAATTATAATCCTTAAAACTTTCGCTTCTAAACTATTGAAGTACCCCTAGGGCAGGGATGGAAAATACGTGGCACGAGTGCCATTTTACTTGGCACGCGCAAGGTTGTATTTATTGTATAAAACATCAAGTTTCTTAGAGAAGGAGTAAACTAGTGGCACGCAAAAAATTCTGATGATTGACACTTTCTTGGCGACAAATGAAATAGTGAAATTACGGAAAATTGAACACAAAAGAGCCCGAAATTATCTAAATTAGAGCGCGAAAGTTTTCGATGATAAAAAACACTTTCAGCGATTAAGATAAAAACCCTTCAGTTTCTACCATCCACGCTTATCGCACACGGAAATCGTGCCGGAAGAACAGGCGACGTTCTAAAACATCGTTAAATCCTTGCATCATTCACTCGTAACTTCACACTCTCTCGCAGCACAACAGAGCAATCTAGCATAATATAAATATTAATCTTTCCTTTCCATTTCTACACCGAAACAAACCAGGTCGGAAAAACTAGACGCGGGCAACATCTCCCTGACGTCCGAAATAGTGGAAACGCCACAAGAAAACAACTGCCCAACGACATCCGCACGTTTCTTCCGCCATGCTAGTCGGAGGCCCTTCTTCCCAAAGGCAGGTAATTACCTTCGGAGGAAGGATGTGTAAAAAGCCTCCGGACTATGAAGATACGGGTTCGCCTTCGCTACCTACTGGAACAAACGGGGTACTTTAATGGGATGATGACGCTTCGCGCTCTAAATTACGACCGCAGAGGAAGGAGGTTGGCCCTTATCCCGCACACAACGGCTTCCTAGTCGCTAAAAGAGCGAGGGATGATTCCGTCAAACGAAAAAAAAAGGTTAGACGATACAACTGTGAAGTGGAATTGAATGGAAACATCCTGCTTCCGACGTTGCTTTTGGAACAAGAAACTTCGCCTTTTCACGTTACAAAGTGTCGGAGGAAAATTCCTTTACAAATGAAACCGTTTCTTTTTTGCCTTTATCGTCAAATGCATATGAATTTCTGCTGCAATTTTCCACCTAGATCTGTTTAAACATCCGGTTACGATTTTCTTCATTACATATTCACTAGGGAGGAATCAAAAAATAAAATAGTTCAAAAACAATTCACCGAGCTAAGCTTGGAGCTTGATACAAGTCATTCTGCTGTATAAAAAAACAACCATATTAGATTTTGGCTGAAAAGTAGAAGCTCTCGACACCCACTAAACTGTTTGCCGTTTCTTGTGAAAGAATGAACGATAGGTAAATTACAATATAAAATGACTTATTTGTAACTGTCATACAGGTATGATACATTCAAGATCTTCATGAATGCAGCGATTGAATAGATTACTTATCGACAAGGAAAGCATCTTCACCCTTATATTCTCAAAATAATTTATGCGTCGTTGCACAAGGAAATTAAATTAATAGAATTTATGGTAAAGTTAAATTTAAAGTTAAAGATTCTAGATTTCAACGTTACATTGTATTAATCAAACATTACGTCGACTTTATTTTAATTCCCAACTGAAGACCAATTTCCACAAAAAGAGTAAATAGAAATGAATTTATCCACGATTTATTCTCGATAGTCGACTGCTATCAAAATTCAGGCGTAAAGGCGTAAAATATGTAGGTGTTTGATCCTTACGCCAACAATTATTAGAGCCAAATCACTTATACCCGATTAGATAGAAAGAAAGCAATAACAGAAGCACGAGTTGGAATACTGACACGCGCGATTCGCTCGTGTCTGCCATTCGTCTTTATCTCTAATCCCGTTCTGACCGGTTGGAGACCATTTACATAAACAATAACACATAAAATTCGCCAAATTAGTAAAACGAATACACCTCGCCAAATTTGGAAAATAAACGAACAAGCTCGTTCGGGCACTCGTCGTGAGAGACTATTGGACAGAGAGAGGCCAGATTGAAAAAGATATCCTCCCAAAAAATTAATAAACAAAAAAAACTTATGCATCCATCAAAATTACAGAACTCTCTCTCTCTCTCTCTCTTGAGAAGCGAAA
This sequence comes from Tanypteryx hageni, assembly GCA_028673005.1. Taxonomy (NCBI): domain Eukaryota; kingdom Metazoa; phylum Arthropoda; class Insecta; order Odonata; family Petaluridae; genus Tanypteryx; species Tanypteryx hageni. The sequence goes on along the minus strand of CM054113.1, from coordinate 196,905,264 downwards.
AAAATTCATTCGCCTGACAATTAGCGAGAACACTGTGCTAACACTGAAAAAAACAACACGAGATTACGCGAGTCGGGCGTAATGACCGCTCGATTCTTGGGAGTCTCTGAGAGCAGAGATATAAAGAAGGGGAGAGAGAGAGAGAGAAAATGGGGGGGCGTGACCGCCACGTCCCACTTTCGTTAGCCGGCACACGCCTCGCACTCGCTCGTGTGCGACTCGAGATTTTGGCTGCGACGGAGAAAACGACCAAAATGCCCTACTCACTAGCGCGCGCGGGGCAACAGTCTTTGAAATCCCATCCCCATTCTTTTGATTAAGAATGAATTCCCCTGATTACGAGGAGTATTTTTTTCGTCGAAATTGATATCCCGAACGATTTTTTTCGTAGGCAACGGTGAATTTGCGGATGAAAAATATCTCTTTATGCGCACGGATGGACGTATTTATTTTTCTCCTGACCGAATTCACTTGGCCCTCCGAGTTATATCTTCAAAGAATTACCAGCTCGATGTAAAAGGAAAACTGTTAATCCGTAGATCTAAACGGGCGTGATAGCACCCATCGTCCATGGCCCAGGATGTACCGCCGCAGCGATTAAAAATAAATGTAAAAAAACAGATTCGATCGAGACGAAGGCAATTAAAACAACGAATCTCCGTTACACATATACACACGATCAGTACAAATTGGATTTAGCAGTTCTATTTGATATTGGATGCTTCAATTATGAAGCACTTTTCTCTACATTCCACATATCTACACTTCCCCTTTCAAACATTAAAAGATACTTATTTTACCGATTACCTAATATTTTTAATGGTATCCCTCTTTTTTAACACCTGGTATATGTTTTTATTTCATGTAGGTCCTTTCTTACTATACCAATAAATGATTATAATTAAAGTTTTCTGCACCATTTGTCACAACTGCCGTTCGTTTAAAAATGGAAGTAGCTGCACATATGTCTTTCATCGATAGAAAAATTAAAATGAACAGATTCATTGAAAATTCGAGCCCCAGAGTATTCGAGAAACAGAACTTCCGTGCCATCGCAAGGGAATACTAACCAGGAAAAAATCTTAAAGTACTCGAAACTTCCAATTAGGGATGTTCAAGTTGCAGAGGTTCGACCACAACCTTTCAATGAAATTGCTCCACATGACGAATTAAAGAAGACAATTTTCAATGCTGAAACGCGAATTCCTTCTCTTTAACCCGCACGATCGTCGTGTGTGCTGGCGTCAACGCTAGTTCCTCCCGAACGCCCATAAAATCGCCATCGTAAAAGGTTACGCAGGTACGTATTCTTTCGCAGGTATCGACTATGTTATTCGACATGTCGCCAGCGGGTACGAAAAGTCCACGGCGCTAAAAATGTTCCCGGAGTCGGAGCGTTCAAAGGTGTTAACTCAATATTCACTTTCCCTGATCCACCTCTCACACCTCCCTTTCACCACCACCCATCCCAAAGTCCCTCTCTCCCTCCCCCCTTTCAACCATCTCACCGCCCCCCCCCCCTCTTTCCCTCCTCCACCCTACCAAACCCTATCTTCCTTTTCCCTCTTATCTCCTGACAAACTCCCTCTTCCAGTCCTCCACCCCCTACAAATGCAGACGCAACCTCTCACCTCCCGATATTTACTACCTACTCACGCGAAAAAAGATAAGCTTCGATTCCCCTCTTCGGGAAGGAAAAAAAAAGTTCAATTCCGCGAAAAAAACCTTCCGAGGGAGAAAAAATATGCGTATATATCTTTCTCCTGCAGCTTCCCCCCAAATCGAACGAGACGCACTTTTCCGCCGGGTTTATAACCTTTGCGCGAAACGTTCTTTCCTCTTACTGAGGTAAATTTACGTCATAGGAATCGTGCGAGGAATGTCCTCGAATCTCATTAATACTCTCTCTCTCTTTCCGAACGTTTTCCTCTTATGTTAGAGATGCAGCGGACGGTTATCTGCCATTGGTTGATACTTACTTACCTCAGATGCGAGCTCCAGTGAAGCAAAATGGATTCAAACCGCCCAAGTATGTATCTTAAGACGGGACTTAAACGTCCTACTATTTTGAAATCATATAAACCTTTGCCCGGTACCGGGGAAATTACGTTGATAAACGTAAGGAGGCTATTCACTATATCAATAATATTGTTGGACAGATAGATTAAAGTAAAGAGTCTTTCGACAACAGCAACCTTCCCTATTTAATGAACCAATATCAAAGAAAAAATATCGTGAAACTAATACCGGGTACACAGTAAACTCTCGATTTACCGAAAGCCTCGGGACCGATCCTATTCTGGTTAATCGGATATCTCGATAAAACGGGTAAGAAAAATGAAAATGAAAAATTATTTTTATTTGTTTGTTTTACTTACTATTTTAATTGCCCTTCATTGTCGCAAGTAGGTTAGAGCTAGCTGGCGACTACTTCTGCAATTACGATATTATATATAATAATTTAAACTAATTAAGTTGACAGTAACTCGAGTAAAAGTGTACAAAATATCAACGCACCAGGTACAAGATGAGTAAATACCCTAAAAATGCACTACGTAATTCAGTACGAAAAATCTACCAAATTTTGAGAATTCCGATTAATGTAAACTCCAGTAATGGGACATCCGGTTCATCCGGTGTTTAATGGGTTAAAACGAATTTCGATTAGATTTAGGATCGCACCGGCTGACGCCGAGTAGACTAAAAACATCACGATCGGAAAAGCTTTTCAAATCTCGTTCCACCAGAAGGGAAAGAAAAGGAACGGACACTTTTTTACTCCGCGAACGTTAGGTTCGGTCACGGTCATCGCTCCGAGAGATGCGACAAAACTTCGAAACGGTGGGCCAATCCGACGTTGCCAAGTCTCTACAATCTCTCTCGCGGCTTCCGTAATACATGGAAGAACGCGAAAGGAACCGCTGAAAAACGGAGTCGAAACAGAATAATAAAAATATTTTTTACGAACGTTTGAGGACATAATATGACTCACGCGACAGGCGCGGTTTACTTTCACTCCGAGGCAAAAAGGCGTCTTAACGTTGTAAACAACTTTTCCGTCGACTTGGCAACTCGCGTGCGCACAAGCGTTCAAATCTCTGGTAATTCTAATCTAATGTTTATTGTCTTTAAGTTGACTTATAGTACGCGTTACAAAGTCTTTCAAAAGAAAACGGGTTTCAATTTTTAACAGTACGATTGCTGTCGTGGGTAAAATAACGCGAGGCGAAACCAAGCCTCTTGCGAAAATCCCACGCATTTGAACGGCGAGCTATGAGCGAAAACCGATAAAGGACAGAAAAACGTCCTTGAAAGGACGGTGGGAAGAGGGAAAGGCATTTTAAGGTGGGTCGTGAATGTACAAAAAATACAAGAGGGGCCAGAACGTCTTTTTTCTGCTATCGCTACGGAAAGAGGGATAGAAAGAGAATGACGGAAGCGGTTAGATATCATGAGGTGAAGCGGCGGAATAATGCGCTCGAAAAAAATCACCCTAGCGGCTGGTTCTGAAACCGCGCAAGGCTTATAACATCCATCGCGCCGCGAGAACGGTTAACGCCCGCGCCAAAGTGGAACTTTCTACCGCTCTACCTGTCTCCGTCCCACGCGATACACCGCACGTAGTTGAACGATGCGAACCGGATCGACAAACTACCGCCGTGACAGCTACCGCTTACAATTTGCTGTTTTTTGTATACCGCGAATACAGATTCCGATGATGACTACGAATAAAAACTACCGTCGTGGACTTATTTATACAGTCAGAGCCCGATTTAGCGCCACCGTTTGTCCATCACTGACATTGGCGCTAAAGCGGGGGTGGTAGCAAATCGAGGTACATACATACATATGTTTGCTCTATGTAATCATAAGGTGGAAGTTTTGTTCGCAACGATTCATGGCGGTATGCGGCAGTGGCACTATGCAGGGAGGCTGTAAATAATGGGATTTGAACAAGTTGTCTAAAATTTAGTCACTGCGTCAAATTTGGCAGCTATTCGGCCTAAAAAGGAATAAATACGGTATTATCGGTAAACGTGACTTCTTACAATTAAAAATATTAAACGAGTAGCTTTAATTAAACGTCGGCGAGGAGTCTTCATGACTCGATTTTCGTACGGTATTGTAGGAGGTAAAATTACTCATAAACGTGAAATATTTTTATAAACTGCAATCCAACTAATGTCTTGATACAAAACTCTTATTAAAATCGAATAAATTAATTATGGATAATCTTTCCCGCTTTTTGCTTTAAATATTGATTGGAAGTTAAATTCTGAGGCGCTCAATTTTTTTACCTTATATGCACGCCTAAGCTGTACTTGATCAGAAATTATTGACCTTCACGAATGAAAATTTTTTACTGTAATTCTTGCTTCAACTTAAAATGAGTTTTAAAAATCACATGGACAAAGAGATAAAAAGTTTTAACGCCTAAATTCACATATCAAGCAACAAACAGATACATTATAAGTTGCTTATTAGATTGGAACTGCTGAAATATTTTGCCATCAAGATTCCTATAATGGCAAGTGCACTCCACAAAAATACTCGATTGCGAATTGCGCGAAAAAATTCTTGTACAATTCAGTCCTTCGCATGCGTCATAAAAACACATCCAGACCTCTTCCTTGATTATTTCTGAGAACGTCTCTCTGAAGTAGATCCTATTTCTCCAAAAGACAACACTTTTTTCTGACACCTTTACGAGTAGAAGTAAATACCACGATTTATAACGTCCCATCTGACATCATAAAAACGAAGGAGAGAAACGCACTTTTGGAAACGAAACTCGCTTTTTTTAGAGAGAAAAAGCGCTAAAACATAACGAATCGTCCTCTTTTTATCGAGGCGATATAATTCACTCGAAGCACCAGATCTTTCCGGTCGGAAGAAAAAAAAGGACCTTGAAAAAATAAATAAATAAATCAGGTCTCTTACCGTGGAAGAATCTGCCGCTCTGTACAGATAACAAACTAGGAGGTTCTCCGTAGGGTCCCTCACGAGGTAGAAGAAGCACCGACGCCCTCCGGTGTCCAGGGAGACGCCCAATCCGGGTGAAAAGGATGGGGAGGTGGTGAGGGTCGGGGCCTGCAAGGGTGTAGTCGGGGTGGAGGGGGCGGAGGACGAGTGGGAAGGGGGAGAGGGACGTCTAGGGTCGGGGGCGAATGCGATCCTGGTGATGGCGGCCAGAGGATGGCGGAATACGGTACGCAAGTTACACTCGTCCACCACGCGTACGCACCCCTCCTGCACGCTCAACCACACCTGCGGGAGAGCGTCCGAAAATGAGGGGAAATGGTCATGAGGTTTGCAGAGGAAAAAAAATAGTCGAGCGTCGGAAATCCGAAACCTTTAGGGTAGCCGAGCACATTTCGGACCCAGGAATATCCCGGATTTCACGCGACTTATTTACCAGTAATCAAAATTAACAGATTGAGGTTAAGACTTTGAATACAAACATTAAATGTCATTGAGTAATTTAAAAGTAATAAAATAAAGTAATATAATTTTTAAAACCGGGAAGGAAAAGAGCTGCTGAAGCAGACAATAAATGTTTTCTTTAAACTTCTTTACACAGAATGTTAAAATTTATTTATAATAGTAAGATTATTCTGAAATGATATTATAAAAAATTTAGACGGTCAGACAGAAAAACCGAGAAAATGTGCAAAACGAGACAATACTGAATCGACCGGCAAAAAAACGAGGCCTTGTATCTGCTTTTGTTTAGGAGTTAGTGCGTCAAACAGACACGGACAAATCGAACGCATAAATATAATTTTGAAAAGACCACTAAAAATTAACTAGATTTACGTATGTAAATATTTCGTTATAAAAATTAAGTCAGGGGACTCAAGCTATAACTGCATAGGGGCCAAATGGATAACTTTGAAATAGATGACTGGTCGTGTGCGACAATTTCTATATAGTACCACCTCACAGCAATGAGCCTCAGGATTTAAATTCAAATTTTAAAACACACGACTCGAATCTGATTATAATTTAATTAAAATATAATTATCATACAATTCCTAATTATTAAACAATGATAATTTTAGTATACTTTTGTTACTCCACTATTTTCTCGCCCACTTTTTCTCTTTCACTTATTTACAGCAGAATCAAAGCACTCAGAGTCGACAAATTTTGAAATGGCCACGAGTGTGGAACCCCTGAATTAATCTTCGAGGTACTAAGTGCTCGGAGCAGTAGGAGAGGCAGACCAATGAGAGAGTATGAGCCATGGCAAGTGCCGGATTTCATAACTGTAAGTTTTCGACATTCGATTAAAGTAAATTGTTAACTTAATCGATGTTTCAACGCAATCTTAGGAGATAATGACCAATAACTTTTTAAGGATCTATCTGGGCGCAACGCATAAATCAAAAAAGAAAGCAAAAATTCAAAAATAGTTATCGAAATCATCTCCACTTGAATCCAATAGATGCCTAGGGTTAACTTTCAGAGCCATAGAGCGATACCGTAAAACTGTTATTAAGCATACTCCGATCACATCGATGGTATTTATTTTTAGTACGAGATCTTGGAGGTAATTTAGTTTATCTGAGGTAATTCCAAATAAATTAATTAAATGCACATTCAACAGGTTATGGCAAAACCATATTTTAACTTCGAGTTCCTTTTCAAACACAAAAGAGGTCCCTGAATGTATCAGAAATACTGAGAATAATAATAAAAACCCGAAAAATTATACCGAAAAAGCTACATCACATCTCCTCCTATAAATGCATTTTTTTAACACCAAGTATGGAATCTGAAATTAGGAATAACATTTTTTAAATCTGGAAAATTTAATCAGACTATCAAACGGAATACAGGCGTCCCTTGTTATTCGTCCCCACGATTTTCGTCTTATCGCTTATTCGTCCATAACCAATTCTAATCAAACCCCCAACCATTTGTCCATTCCCTCGCTTCTAGGACCTATGGAGAGGGGCAGCCCATAAAGATAAATATTTTCTTTTTGTGGCATCAAACGGTGAGACGCTAAAGAATTATCGTTCTCAGGAGTATAACCTTACGATTGAGAAAACATCACGTAGGAAGTCTGTTATTCCCTTTGCCATTGCGACTAACAGCAAATGAAAGTAAATGACTGTGATGATGTCATCATCACCTGAGTTTAGGAGGAATCTTGGGTGATCTGTTTTAGTATTCGTTAAACCGCTGACACCGCTGACTCCGCTGATGTCAGCTACTCGGCCGCGCTCCGTGCTGTTGTTCGTTCTACCTTAGGGGACGTGCATTTAGCAGTAGGTACACACGGAGGGGGGGGGGGGGGGGGTTGAAGTTTGCCCATACCCTGCGTATGGATGGGAGGAGGGGGAGTAAGAGAAAATGGTACGTGCGCACGTAAAATAAAACAAACTATATAGAGATAGATTGTTGTTAACTTTTTAGCCTGCAAGTGTTTGAAACTGAGACATCCAATTCTGTTCTTTAATATTAAACTTCATAGAACGCTGTAGAATAAATACAAAGTTCTATAAACTTTAATATTATAAATAATAATTATGTAATATTATAAACAAATAGTCTTCATAATTTAATTACAAAAATGGTTTTTGCGACGAACTTGTGCAGTTGGAGGGGGGAGGGGGAGGTTACTAAGAACTAACGTACGCACGCATGGGGGAGGGTAGACAAAATTACACCATGCAACAAGGCGTACGTACTAAATGGACGGCCCCTTAGTTTGTGTGATAGGAGGAGGCTATAGGTAGTATTTATAGTACCAATAACTCTACAAAATAAGGTTTCCAATGTCAAAATTTTGGTTTGGTTTTTGGGTGTCCATGAACGGATTACCCATTTATAACATCGCTCCTGTAGGAAAATAGCCCTCGATATTCGTCTTTTCGCTCATCGTCCATTTTCTGCGGAACCAATTAAGGACGAATATCGAGGGACGCATGTACAATGTACATGATTCAATAGCATGTTCGACCAAAACGTTTATAAGTATCTCCAGACTGTATCAATGACATTAGATGAGCATTATAACAAGCATCAACTCGTGCGAACCTGAATTTTATATTAAATAAAAAATATCTAAACCAGTACTATCTAAATGATATTTAAATTAGTTTCAATGAAAATGCGCATCAATTTTCTCAAGCCATTATCATGAAAGAATTCCAACTATTTTTGCCTAAAATAAATGGCACATTACAGTGTCAGACAAAATCGCAGCAGAATTTCGAGACGAAATACAGAACTGGCGAACTTGAAAGCGTGCTTAACAGGACTGAAAGATGGAGATATGTATATGAAAGGCACGGTTTCAGAAGAGAGATACGGATACGGACACGCAGCTCGCTTTTGAAACTCAGTTACGTGACGACTTCCTTGTCTAGAAATATGAGATAATAAAGAAACGCATCAAGTCCGGAGACATTTAACACGGAGTCTACATTAGTTTCTTTAGAAGTTGTGCAATTTTATGCGGAGTCGAGCGCTTTCTGATTATTTCACGCACTGTTTTGCACACCGCTTATGGATATTTTGAAATTTCTTCAGCCATATCAACCTAATAAACCGATGATCAAGGAAACGCTGAGGACGAAAAAATTAAAACATCGAATCCTAACTTATACTTGCGCAAAATGCAAAAGACTCCACACACATGTTAAACAAGTGCGAGTATGCAGGCTAGTCGAGTAACATAAATTAGACGCGTTTTATTCAGTATTGAATTGAAATTTTGATTTTTGTTACTATTACGACGACACGGTAGGACGGCACGACTCAAATTCGGTGTTATCTCGCCGTAATTTAAACTTATCGTTAAGTGCTAATTTTAACTACTTGCGCTACATCTAAGGATTTCGGAATTGAAATTTCAAATTTTTATTTCCAATAATGCGGCATGCCTGAGTGAGTGATATGGCCAAAGTACGTTATTTTCGCGCCGCATTTTTACATCGGAGAAAATTGTCGACCGGGGTTGAATGACAAGATCCAGACATTTTACTTTCTTCTTGTTCTTCAGTAGTAATTTGAAACTCTAGAATTGTTGTCCATAGATCACATATATGCAACAGAAATTTTTGGAGAAACGTTATTTGCATAAACGGAACATCCAATCAAAAACATTCATGTGATTGAAATTTTCTTCATTCGTTTTGCTCCACAACTTATGAAATGATGTTATAATACAGTTACCGTTTATCCGGCAAGATAGAGACCGGAGGCTTGCCGGATCCAGGGATTTTCGATCCCTCAGCCCTCAATGTACAATTATTATAATATATAGACTAACTGCATCCAAATATGCTAGTAGTTTGTATCATAACTACTGCATTATCCCTGGGGTATAACAAATAAAATATTCTCTATCCTCACACTGGTTAGATTGCCTTTATAATGGAATTCCAACATATTCCATCACAGCTGTTAGCTGTCTCGGCCTCAACAGATAAAATTCGCATTCTGAAACAGGAGAATGTCTACCACCACAGATCGGTGGTAGAATATCTGCCCGGCAAGTGGAAGATCCGGGTTCGATTCTAGTCACGGCAGATATTTTTTTCTCGATTTCTAATTTCTCACCTATTTCAGCATATGCCTGTCGCAAAGGTCAGGGATCACCTAACTTTGAGCTAAAAGGTTCACATATAACTTTATATGTCACTGTGCGGGCTACATATGACCTTTCAAATGGCTGATCTTGGCCGTGTGTTAATCTCTAAGAGCTAGTTATGAGTACTTTTTTAATGTGTAATGTATAATACGCCAATATTAAGAGCATATTGGATCCAGAAACTCGATAAAATATCGTTTAGACTTCATAAATGATATCTAATGACACCGCCAGCAGGCCAATATATGAATATGAATATGAATCTCTTAAAGGAATTGAAGAGGTAGTTTGGAGATCCCTGGCCAAGAGGATCAATGATCCATACATTCCATCGGACTGGAAGAAGAAAAAACGGTTGCTTCGGCAAAAATTAGTCGAAACCCCAAAATATAATTAAAAGTGCTTGAAATCAACGAGAAACTCCGCAGTTTAAGTGGGATCTCCGATTGAGAAATAAATAATGGATCGAAGGGACCATTTATTTTCGCAATCTACGACGGCTGAGCCTCGAATGAATCGCACGAAGAACCTCCCCAGGACTCGATGTCGCACAAAAAAGCAATTGCCCAATACTCAGTCGTCAATGCCACCCGAAGGCCACGCCTCGACCGCGGTGAGTTACCAATACAATCACTGTTTCCAGGCGAGCGGCTGGGAAAACAATGGCCGATACTATAAAGCACGGGTTGATTTTGACCCCTTGAGAGCTGTCAGTCATCATAAAGAGCTCACCTCTCACCATTTAAGAGGAAAAGAAAAAGTTGACGGGATTATCGGCGTTTCTGACACGTGCTGCTGACTCGATTCATACGAGTTCACCGGCAAAAAAAGGAACTAAAATCGCTGGTTACGCCGATTAGACGATTCAGCGAACATTTCATTCTCTCCCTAAATTACATGTTAAACTTGAAAATAAACCCACCATAACGACTATAGATTGACGTCAGCATTAATTCGCACTTTCTTATATGCGCAGTATGTAGAGAAAGTAATGAAAAAATTCGACTTCATGACTTAGATCAGGGCTCTCCAAACTATGACCCGCGACTCTATTTAATGTGGCCCTCGAGCCTGTAATAAGTCTTTGCCATTTTGTTTACTAGATATTAGAGAATTTTATTAAACATTCATTTGATTAAGTGTTCCTTTAGTTATCGTTTTTATTGATAAATGGTTAATATAATATCACTTTGTACTTTGGTTTTAAGTTCCTAATAAAACCTTTTTACACCAAGTTTTATTTATCCTCTTTTTTCGTTGTTTTTTTTAACCATTTGTCCACTTTTCACTAAGTCAAAATCTGGTCACATTACATACAACGCTGTAAGGACAAGCGTGTCAGAAGGAGGCAAAAGTGTTGTAAGGGAAGTAAATGTTGCAGGGACAAGGCAGTCTTGCTTGGGCGGTATATAGTTCAGGAGGAAAAAGTGTAGGTTGTGGGGTACATACAAATATGTTAGAGGGAATGGGGGTGAGGTAGGATAGGGTGAAAGGAAGGGATAGAATTAGAAAAGGATGGGAGGAAAGAATTATAGGGCGAGCAATGGATTGGGAGAGGGGGGAAGGAGAGAGGAGAAGGGGGATGGTAGGAAGGAGAGAAAGGGAGGGAGTGGGAGGGAAGGGAGGAAGAGAGGGAGAGGAAGAGAGGGATAGGAAGAGAGGGATAGGAAGAGAGGGATATGAAGAGAGGGAGGGAGTGAGAGGGAGTGGGAGAGAGGGAGGGAGGAAGGGAGAGAGAGCATTACTCTAAAAGGCACTATCTAACAAAGTAACAGAATGCGGGAAATTCTGAGAAACGTCAAAAAATATTATAATAAACGAAGAACGAAGAGAAAAGAAGAATCAAACGTCGGGAGAGTGGCAAAATGAGAAACAAACAAATAAGAACAAAGAAAGAAACGCAAAGACGAACAAAAATGATAAAAGCAATAACAAACGAAGTACAAAGATAAAAAGAATAGTCAAACGTCGATAGTGTGTGACAAACCATTTAGTTACAATCCCTTACAACAAATAAATTTTCCACCTCTCCTTGTTTTCTCTCTCTCTCTCTCTTCTGTCCTATTCTCTCTCCCTCTTCCTTCCCCATTCTCTCTCCCCCTCTCTCTATTCTTTCCTCCATTCTCTCTCCCCCTCTCTCTTTTCCTCCAATTCTCTCTCTTCCTTTCCCCCATTTCCCCTCCCTCTCTCCCTTCCTTCCATTCTACCTCTCTTCCTTCCTCCCATTCTCCCTATCTTTTCCTTCCTCCCGTTCTCCCTCCCTCTCTTTTCCTTCCATTTTCTCTTCCTTCCTCCCAGACTCTCTTCTTTCCTTCCATTCTCCCTCTCTCTCTCTTCCTTCCATTCTTTCCACTTCCTCCCATTCTCTCTCCCTCTCTCTTCCTCCCATTCTCTCTCTCTCTCCCTCTCTTCCTTCCATTCTCTCTCCGTTCTTTCCCCCTCCCACCCTCTCCCTTCCCCCGTTCACCCTCCCTCTCATTCTCCATCCCTCTCTCTCTCCCTTCCCCTTGATTGTCTTTCAATATTTGAAACAAGAAATAGCTTGTTATGACATCTCTTATTTAGATGGACTGACCTTAAATTCATTCCGATGTCTTAGGCTTACGATGTTGAGTTTGGCAATAATATCGGTCGCCATGGAAAGGAAAACTTTTTCATTAAAAAAACTCGACATTTTGTAGTTTAAAGCTCAATTTTGGAAAATTCGATCTGTATTTTAAATTTCACCGTAGGAAAATGAAACTTCATAATTTTTTCTTCGTCCTCGAGTTCAACTGCTGATTTTGTACGATGATGTTTAGTAATTTTTACATACAAATGAAAAATAGTCCACACTCATCTCCATGATTTTAAATGGAGAAAATGAAATCAGAAATTACTAAAAAATAAAATAAATTGGTCGAATTAATCACTTTAAAAACCAGCCTCCCACCCCCATACTCGCTATTGTGGTTAAAATGATATATTCCACTTGTCTCTACGTTTGTAGTTTTTGAGTTATAGATATATACTTATACTTGTCCGGAGACCACCTCACACACTAAATTATATATATATATATATATATATATATATATATATGTATGTATGTATGGTAAGATAACAACCAAGCAGTGTTGGAAAACTTTATGCGTGTAACGAAATTATTTTTGAATAACGTAACAAAAAACGTTAACGAAAATTTCAAAATAACTGTAGCGAAAAACGTAACGAAAACGAAAAAATCGTTATTTCATTGTTTACGCTTCTACTGTATGACATTTTTTTTCTCGGTCTCTTCCTCAGCGGTCTTATTAGCCCCCACGTGCAGTCATACCGTAATATAATGCACCGAGAACGGGATGATTGGGGATCTTTCTGGTCCCAAAGCGTGGCAGAGATCCACCGAAGTTGTGTTCCATTATGTCTGATTTCGATTCATATTCCGTGAAGAAAAAATAAGTTAGTTGGACATGTCGAAAAATTTTTCTGAAAAATCGTAATTTACCCAATTCACTAAACCAACCTTTAATACAAAAATAGCCTACATTTGTATATTGTGCGGCTATATTTTCAAAATGTTTTCATGTGGATAGTCTGGCCCGCGAGCATAAAATTTTTTAACCAAGTGCTCCACTTGTAAAAAGGTTTGGAGACCCCTGACTTAGATGAATGTGCGCGCTTTAGGCATCCGAAAATGTGGTTCTTGGAATTCAATGTCTGTAGACTGCCGTCTTTGCACGGCTATATGGGAGAACCTTAAACTTATTGACTGCTACTCATGTCCTCCGACAGCTTACTTGTGATAAATGATAAAATAAATAGAAATTATATGCGTAAATAATTTTTTAAAGCCTACAGTCAATTAACATTTATCAGGCTGTTAAGAGGAATGGTGTATTTGGGTGAAGAGAGCCACGGAAGATCTTAGGCCATACACCGAAAATGGCTTGACGACCCGATTATGGGTCGCGATCCAGAGATTAACATCCGATGGGATAACGGAGATTTACGGAGTCTCGTATTTATATAGGGTGTCATGCGAAATAAAAACCGTGTTGAGATAATTCATATGGTGCAACAATGGTGGGTAATATATACTTTTTGATTTTCACAATGTCAATTTATTCAAAAATGGCTGTATGAATGTTGATTAAAATTCGTCCCGTTACAGGGCTTGATGTCACAAAAAGTGCAGCGTAAGCCTTTTTTCCCAAAAACAAATAACTCCAGAGGCATTGCAATAAATCAAGTTTTTTCCAGGCACCACCAAGCCCATGTCCAATAACGCCAGGAGCATCATTGTTGCTACAATACAAACGCCGGGAAAACATTTTCCGCGAGATAATTTGCATTCATTTAACCGGAGACATTATAGTTTGGACTAGAAGCGTACGAGTACGAGAAAGTTTGCGCTACGAATTTGCGCCGGTACTTGCATTTTGCTGACGACAGCAATCGCACGGGATTAAATTTGAAAAAATAAAAAATTGTACTTCTACATCGTATCGGGTCAAAGGGACCGTGTCCTTGGTTGTACAGCGGGAAATCTCATAACGCGGGTCGGCGCGCCTCTCCCTAGATTCTCAACCTTTTTTTGTGTGCGTCACCCCATTTTCAAGTCTGCGTCATCCCGTTTATAGTTGCATCTCCTTTGACTAGCATTTAAAGATAAACTGGGCTTTCCCTGTCACATCGAGATAAAGATTTACGTATTTAAAGAAACATGGCCCGCACTCTTCTGATTTCATTTATTTTCACAAGTCAGAATAGGACACCCTGTGCATTTATCAAATTTTCGTGTCACCCCTCAACAACTCTCACGTCCCCCTGGGGTGTGACGTCACCCAGGTTGAAAACCACTGCCCTAAATCCGCCTTATAAACGCGTAGCACTAGTTTTTTTTACGTCAACGTACCTTTCCAGACGCAGATGCCGAGGGGTTAGAGAACGGCGTTTAAGTAACAGGTGATCGAAATACCGCGCCATAAAAGTCGCAAAGACGCACTCACGACCGCGCGCACGAGCGGGCGTCTTGTTAATAAAAAATTCGTGACGGAAGTGTGGAAATAATATTAACGGCGCGAGTCTTTCGAAAAAATTTGCATTTTTGCCTCTCCATTTAAAACAGTTTAGTCGTGTATGTGCGGAAAACAAAATTGACACATGCAACGTATACAAAAAAATACCGATGGCTTTTTTGCGCGCTGATTACATTGAAAGACAAATTCAAGGGAGAATTATCTAGCTCTTCTTAGGGTTGAAATAAAATCGACGGACTATGTCTCTCCTAAAGCCATAATAAGCTTGAGGAAACCAGATGCAAAGTAGCTGTCATCAGTGGTGATAACAGACTTTTTACAAATTTTACCGACCTTTTTATTGGCATTGAAAAGAGTTTGTTAGTATGGCCGAAAAGAGCTTATAAAGAATGGTAAAACCTAAAAGGAATTATTTGATAAAGGATCAACCGCCAACTACACGATAAGTAAATGTTATGATAATTTATGAGTGGAATTAAAAATTAATCATAAATAAAACACGCGGAAAAAATTTCACTCGATGGAAAATGTTGACCTTAAATTTAATGTAAGGAGGCACATGGTGGACTGCTAAGAGTTTCTGGAAAGAGTGAGAAAATTTCTGCCCTGACAAGGAATCGAACGAGGGCCTTCCACTTTCCGAGAGGATCAACTAGAAACGCGCTATTCTAAAACAGGATTATTCAACCTCGATAGTTTATTAGTAAAATATACTTTTTAGTACGGCACTTGGAGATTTATTACCTTTTATCAAATATGCTCCCGGCAAATGGGAGACCAGAGTTCGATTCGCGGTCTAGGCAGAATATTTCTCCTACTTTCCATAAACTCTTTTAACTCTCGCTAGACATAATTAGCGCAAGATAAACACACACACACATATACATATATATATGGATGGCAACAAGATGTTGGGATGAGGAAGCTCAGTGAACACTCACCAATCGGACGACTTCAGGTTGGCGAGGCCCTGGGGATGTCGAAGCGACACACGTAAAATAACACTAAAACAACACAGAAACATCACAAACGTAGAAGCTTTCGGAGTTATTCCTTCTTCAGTTCTCTCTCGGTAGCTTCCCCATCCCAACATCTTGTTGCCATCCATATATCCATTTTACCTTTCCTTTTCCGTAAGCTGTTATATATATATATATATATATATATATATATATATATATATATATATATATATATATATATATATATATATATATATATATAATATATATATATATCTTTGAGGCTAATATTATGGTTTTCGAGTTCTCCCCATCTGATGATGCACCAATAGTTAGCTTTCGGTGAATTGGAAAATACTGACTCCCCATTCCAATGCAAATTACACTCGTAAACATCCGCTAACAAGTCTAAGTGGCTCTTGACTTACGATGTGAATATCTAAAACGACTATGTACGCTCCCTCATTGAAGGTCGAGTATTAAACATGGAATCATCTATATACTCGTAGAAACTTGCATAACTAACTTATTCCTTACTAACATAATGCAAACGCCAATTATACGAATTATACCAGAAATACTTCTGAAAAATATTATGAAGCACAAGTATTCTATTAAAATGAATAGTTTTTGCCAGCGAATGAAGTATAATGCAACCCTTTCCCGGTCCTTTAATTTTAGGGCGGTCTTATAATTTACTTTCCATGCATGAAACTACATCCTTCATTTTATTTGCCATCCTTTATGGTCCTTTGGTTGGTGTTTGTGTTGAATTCATATGCAGCATCCAATATACAATTCATAAACACCCTGCATTATTATAAGACTCTACGATCGCTCACTTTTTTGGGGTAGTCTTTTATTTATAAGGCTACTAGCAGAATTATCCGGCGATGCGCGAGGGGGGCGGGGGGGGGATCTAGGTAAAACATGCTAAACTTCTACCTGTTCTCGTTTGGAAAAGAGTTTCGAACTGCTTCTTGTCGTAATCTCTGTTATTCTATGCGTCCCTCCGTGAGTTCTGATGTTTTTGATGCTCTCGAAGCAGCCTTTCTTTGCGCATCTGATTTGCTGCCAGTTGAATGTGGCTTTTTTGGGTGGCATGGCAAATCTAAAACCCATTTAAGTATTACTATTAAAATGAAAACAAACTGACCCCAACAATTAGAAGTAACTATGGTGATATTCTGTGAAAATGCCTAAAAATCCATGCAATTCTCGTACTCAAATGTAACTTTTGATCGTTTTCGTGTACCTGAATAATATTATTTATACTATTAGGAGTAAATCAGTGTGTATTTTACGACTCTATGTCAATGACTTCATATGTTAATGTTCAAATTACAAAATGACTACCCTATTCCCGTATTACTCCCGTGTTAATGTTATGGAAATGCTATTCTGTGGACCCCATGAGGTTCCAAAGACCCCACGGATTTCAAACCCCACCTACGCTCTTCCTTTTGGTCCTATTAGATAGCATGCCAAGTTTGGTGGCTCTAGGATCGAACGTGTAGATTTGTATAGCCGGACAAACACACAAACCAACATACCTTCTGAATTATAGTAAAGATTATGGATGCATATAGAAGGAATGTTAAGCAGTTGACCCCTTGGTGCTCTTCGTAAAGAATAGGCTAAGGTGTTATATCTATAATTGTCCAAGAAGCTGATTAGCCAGAAAAACAAACAATGGAAACATATAGCACCATGTATTTATCAAATCAAGCTGAAAGACGTTAGTGCTACATTTGTCCTACAGCAGGAGTAACGAAAACAATAGCTAACCCAAGAAATCAGAAGACTCGAAGAGCTAAATCCTGCCTTACCAGGTTAGACATCCGACCAAAACAGAAAAATAGCAATATCTTAATCAGTTGAGTAGATTACCGGAAAGGTCTAAGTGAAAAGCAAATCTAAACAATTTCTTAGCGCTAAAATCACATTAGAAAAGGTTTTTTACTATAATTTCAATTAAAAAATCTAATGTGGCCACCACATGACTTTCTCCATGCTGTAATATTTTTAAAAATTCCAAATAGGTTAAATGATAATAAATATTTTAAGGAAGAGCGAGAAAATTTTAAGACTTAACAAAGAACAGAAATACACTCAAACCATAGCCTTCTGGTATTGGATATAGCCACGAAGCTCCAACAATTAACAAAATAACAAGAGGTCCGAACCAGGGCTAATGCAGGCTGGTTTCCCCAAGTTGACGTCCCGAATTGATTACTTATAATTACAGGAAATGTTTCAGTATGTATTAGTCATTCCAAAGAATTCTCACACCATAAATACCATTTATAATTCATAATTTATCAATTAAAGATAAAAATTGGAAAACAAATTAATAGAGCATTTATTATCAGGTTTAAAATACTAAAAGCAATGTCAAAAACTTTCTGATACGTATTTTGCATGTATTTTTTTTAATGAACGATTTTAATAAATGTTACTATTTATTTTTTATATTTTATTTATTTATTTTATTTATTTATTTACTATTTATACATATATCAACTTTAGGGTAGTCGAGCGGAAAAGAAAATAACCCATTTGTTCACTCGTCTATGCTCAAGCCGAGTTCGTTAATAATCGTACCCATTGCAACAATCCGATAAAATGCGATTTAATACGCAAAAACGTTATGTTTTAGTAGAAATTCAACAATATACAATAAATTATCAAAATTCTGTGATAAAAATTAGAATCCACATTCTTTTCCCCTTAGAACAGTACAAACCGCTCCAATATCACAATTTTAAGATATTTTGAAGCATTAAAGAAAACATCTCTGCACGATGGATTTAAGATTTCCTATGTAAAACAAATAGGGAACAAAACGTTCCTGGAATGAAACCCGAGACCTAAATATTCGCCAAATAAAATAAAGCCCGGAGGTGGGCCCTGGCAGCACGAGCCTCATACCAAGTTTCATGCAAAAGTTGTTAGTAGGGTCCACACACACAGACAGGACCATTTCATAAGACTATGTTACCAGCATAAAAAGGAGCGTTACTAAGACGTAACTAAGAGTAAAGTGTTTACAATAGTCGCCGGTTGGTGGTGTGGTTGTGGCAGCTAAAATATTTAGTTTTTAAAATATCTCTTCAGCAATGCATAATATGGGGAAATGTTTCGAACAAGCATCGTAGAAAATTACATTTCCTACAACTTTTATTCCAATACATTTTTACATATAACAAATATTAAAGCAAATATTTCAAAATAACGGATGTGACAAGAATAAACACCCACTTCCTGTAACCGACTTTTACCAAAAACTAATCAACTTTTGTGACTTCCATAAAAATGTTAAATATAAAATTTCGCGTTGGCCTGATAAATAGTTTTTGAGTTAGAGCACATCATCGAGAAAGTGGTCAAAACGTGTTCAGGGGTCCTCAAAACGTGTATTTCCGTTTAAATCTAAAAATCGATTTTTTTTTCACGATAACAACACTTACCCCTATATGTACTACGTATGGAGAAAGTAAAAAAAACTTGAAATTGTCTCACTAGAGAATTATCGGGCTCGTCTTATGGCTGAAAATAAATTCCAGAATAAGCATTCAAATTTCATATATTGACAAATTAAGTATCTCCAATAGCCATAATAAGATTATAAAAAAACAAGCACATTTCGACTACAAAGCAGTCGTCTTCACTGATGATTCGCCGAAGGTAGATTCTGAAAAATAACTTTCGACGAATCACCACTAAAGACGGCTGCTTTTTAGCCGAAATCCGCAAGTATTTTAAAACCTTGTTATGGCTACTGAAGATACCTAAAACCATTGCTTAATTTTTCAATTTTTTTATGCCTAGGTGCTTATTCTGGGATTGAAATTTTTCGTAAAATTTCACGAATCGTTTTATTATCCAAGATTCGTGGACCGAATGAAATATTCTCGGCGGCCGCATGCGGTCCGATGGCCGTGGGCCACCGACACTTGCTGTAAATGAACGGTTCAAGTCTAAACATCAGCGGAATTCTACGGAAAAAGACTTCAATTTGCGTGCACGGGAAAACAAACCAACTGTTTCAACCGCTATCAGCGAAACGACAACTTGAAAGTTGTGGCGACACGTGCAGGTTTGATTCCACGACACTTCCGCTTGCTTCCCTAACATTTACAGCAAAAATAAAAGCGAGCGAAATTGGCAGAAGAAGAGTATCGTTTGCTTATGGCCGCGGCGAACGAAAACACTGGATAAAAGCGCATGGCTACTACCTTGGACCCCTTCCAATTGTTTCGGCCGTTCATCCGTATGATAAATTTGAAAAGGTCCAAAATTAGAGGCAGAACACATTTTCAAGGCCGTATCACGCTTCATTCGCTACACGCTCGTGCGTTTTCTGGTCTGCTCCGAGCGCAGTCGGGCAAGAAGACCAAACAACGGATTGTTCATGACAACCGACAAGTGTGTCAGAAAATCCCATCAACGGGGGTCCTCACCCCTTGGCTGTAATTATACAAAGACGTGGGTGGCACACTTCCGTCCTTACGTATAAATGGTTTTCAGAAACATATTATACGACCGCTATTACACGAGATAATACTACACCATCGAAACGCCTACGTTCGCCGAAAAAACGTTTGATATTCGACAGCCAATATAAAACTGATACTTTTATTTTGAATTGATTGATGTAGTGTTTGAAAAGACGTCGAACCTCGATAAATCGAACCTCAAGGGATAAGAGAAAAGTTCGAGTTATCGAAACTTCGGGTTAAAATAACTTCTCTTCATTGAAACTTCCAGGGACAGAACTTCATCGCATATGAATACGTACCTATGTGAAAAATATCAACTTCGCCTCTTCGAAATTTCGAGTCATAGAAGTTCCAGTTATCGAGGCTCGAGTGTTTTATCGTGAATGAATCTCTACGAATAGCGGGATGGATAAAGGAATGATACCTACCACACAATCTCCGAACAATAATCACGAAAAGTAAACGCAACTTTTTCTTCGGAGTGTAAACTTAAAATATTTTTACCGTTAGTCAAATATTTAACCAACAATTCTAACTTTCAGCACGCGTCCGCATATCTGCGAGCAGCAACAAAGGAAAAACGTCGATTAATCAAAATGCATTGAACGTCGTCGACGAGTTGACAATGGCTCTTAAAATCCACGCAAGTTGACAAGAGTGACGACCGGCAGAAAGAGGATTCGACTCGCGATTTAACCGCAGCGATCGCGAACACTTAAAAAAAAAGAATACCGTAATGGCACGATTTAAGGATGATTTCTAAAATATATAAGGCGACCTCTTAATTTCAGGAGCGCATCAAAATAATACACCCAAACCCTGATTAAGCGTCCCCTTGTACAGTGTCATCCCTGCATATCGCTCATGAATCGTTGTGAATAGAACTTCCATCTTATGATTACATAGAGCAAGCATATACCTCGATTTACCGTCAATTCCGCTTTAACGCCAATGCCAGTGATGGACAAACGGTGGCGCTAAATCGGGTTCTGACTGTATTTTACTGAGAAGCACGATACTTGGTGTATCTCCATAATAAGGAAGTACACTCGTAATGAAAAAATATGCGCAAGAAATTATTTAAACTTTGTCCATTTTTCCATAGCAGAAATAAGTATATACTTAGTTTCAATATTTCGAGCGTCTTATTTTTCGCGAATGTTCTTCCCTAACATGCCAAGAATTCCAGTTAACCAGCCAACATCTATTCAATGTCACTACTTGAGGAGATAAGGCGAGTACGCACTTTTTCCCTGGCGTACAAAAGTAACCTTATACTCCTCGCACTCCTATAATACAGGTTCTTATAACACAGGTTCGCTACGACAGTTTGTTTTTTAATGCCTAAAATTCAGATAACGTGGATTGTGGTTCTCGTTAACGCGGTTCGGTCGGACCATGGATTTGGTATTCCAGATTGTCGAGCGAGGAAGAGACCTATTGCAGTGCTTTGCTTACAGGGTTAGATAATCGACAATACCACCTTTATTTGTACAGTGTCTGTCCACAATGAAATGTACCAACTTTGAGGTGCCATATATTTTTATTGAATAATGCGAACAGAGGAATAGTCAATAGTCTCACGTCCATACATACAAAATTATAATGCTTCAAAGTCGTTATATTTCAATGTGCACACCCTGTACAATATTTGCATCAGAGAGAGGTTTGGGAATTTTGGATCAGGAGGAGGGCGCCTGAATGTGTAAGGAACGCAACCCTCCATTCACCACGTAAAGCTAGGCTCGCATGGATCGGATTCACGTTACACGACACTTTTTCAAAACTCATCCCTCGCGTAATAGGAGATAAGGCTCTAAATGGGCCAATAACAATCACACAACGTTTCCACAGAGAAGTGTACATATACATACATCCATAATCTCGCATACACTCCGATCTGGATCGCAGACAAAAGAAAACAAAAGAAGTCCCGCGAATCGATGTCGTCCTTTATCAAAAAACAAAGGAAAATGCACGAAGATGGAAAAAAAAGAAAAGTCGCCGGTCGATAGAAGGCGGCCACACTGAGGGCCGAGATGACGACAATGAGCTCTCTCTCCGGAGATCAAAAACCCTTGTAAAATATCTCGCGGACGCAACAACTCCAACAGCCTCTGACAAAGGACCCTCTCCCTCTCTATCCTCTAAAGGATGTCCCATCTCTCTTTCACCAAGCTCCTCCTCCAGAACCACCAATAAACAAACCCTCGCCACTCTTCTCCTGCTTCCCCTTTCCATCTCCGATGGCACACTTCACGTCCCCCGTCCACCCTTACAGCAACCCGATCGCCTCCGCTCTATCCAGGCACGTTCTTCGATGATTTATAATGACGTCTCGACCATTCTCTTTGCTTGCGAATTCGGCGCCTTTAAGCGTTCGCGTAGGGATACCAAACATAAACAGAATAAGAAAAAGACTGGGTTCGATTTTTGTGATCGCTCGTTCGGTCTCTTGAGATTTGAAACTAGCGTCGTCTTCCGGTTACTAAGGATAAAAATTTGATGATTCGATTGATTTCTTCACGGAAGGTCCGCTTGCGAGTGATTCCGTGCTTAAACAAACAAACAAATACCGCAGGCGTGCAAAATATTAGGGAAGCGAAAACGAGATTCCAATTCGGTATTTATTTTTGGTTTACGAACGAGTTATTTACCTTTGTTGAGCAATATGAAGAATATTTTATGCTGATGTAATTTCCCGTCAAAAATGACGGGCAAGCATGAATAAAGTACTAAATTTAAATATAATTACCGTATTTACACTATTATAAGACGACCTTCCTTTACAGAAGCTAATTTGGGGGGAAAATGTTTTATAAGTCATACTGAAACAAATATTAAACACAATTATTAGTTATTTTTATCTACATCTCTAAAGATTGCTATAACAATGGGCAGTTCAAAGATGTGGTTTAAACCATGCTCGACCAGCCACAATCGCTCTCACTATTATACATTTATTTCTTTGTTAGCGAAGATAAGACGAGCCTCAACCTTTGATTAAAAAGAAAAACAAAAAATCTCGAAATATAGTCGGGTAAATACGGCATTTCCCATTCTCTCTCCCTCTCGCTCTTTCTCTCTTCCTCCCATTTCATCCCTCTCTCGCTTTCACTATCCCCTAAAAAATAGCTATCTCTCTCAGCGTGATGGAATTACAAACAGCTCATTATTTATATTGAGAGTTACCTATATGCTCCTGGAACTTATACAGCTATTGGTGCATGTAGATGAGTGCGAGCTATTAACAGGGATAGCTAATTATTTATACAGATAGATAACAAGACATACTCCGGGTGATATCCTAAATAAATACAAGATTTCGTCAGATTCGGTTTAAGATTAGACTAGGAGTCTCGAACAGGCATCGGTGTGTGGGCCGCGTGAGGGCAATGTATCAAATCCGCGAGTCGTATTAACGCACCTTACCAAATCCGCGAGCCGCATTCCATGTTACAGCCTTTCCCAGTCCTCAGGCAGTGTCAAATTCATGGACATTCACTCCCTCTTTCCACTGGTGCCATAGATAGCCCCCATCGCACTTACATCTATTCATTAAGGAAATAGTAATACATTTGGCGTCTCAGGTTTGATCCTTCAGATAATGGTAAAAAAATTTGCGGGTAGCGGAAAGAACATTCTTCAGTATCCCGACTGTGTAGTGTTATAAACGGGAATGGGCAATAATCTGGAAATATTTGGGATGATTTGATACATTTCTTCGATTTTTTTATTACTTGCAGGCGACGGACATGCTATACGAGGGCCGCAAGAAGCCCGTGTTTGAGACTTCTCGCTCACAGACGACAGAATAAAGAGAGACGGAACTGCAAAAACAACTTATTCGGACTCAAGAGGCACCCAAACCGTGCAAATTTATCTAAATCTCTAAATTGAATTCTTTCATGATTTTTCTCTATATACTTCGTACGTGAGAAAGTAAAAAAATCGGTCAAATATACATTACATAAACTTTCTCAAATACTACGTATGCGTCTGGTCTCACTACACTTTCCTGATTGGAAGGAACTCCTGCTGCTACGAAAACGAGAAATCCGAGGATTTTTTTCTGCACGTAAATGATGTTAATATATTGATTACCTCATATATACGAAAATCAAACGTGACAAATAGTTATACCATACATAAATATCAAGTACAAGTAGTTGGTGCTTGCATTCTGCGAGCATATCAGTCCATATCGAAAGTAACACCATAGGATTTTGAGGGGGTGCAGTGCATCATTTCTATCACGGTTGCTTCTCCTATTTCCTAGAGAAAAACAAACCTATCCGCTCCTTCCTGCAGTCGATATCCCAAATTTAATCGTCGTTTTTGGGATTTCAGCATTACGTTAGAATTCTAATTATTTATGATACCCTCAATCACAGTGCGTGAAGCAATTAGTATTTTGGGTACAGTAAAATCTTACACATTATCGGAAGAAAACATAGGTGATGTTTTCATAATATGCGTGATATTGAAAATTAGAGTAAGTTATATCTATGCTTACGGGAACAAACTTGATGCCAACTCAATTAAAGAAAAATGAGAAAATATATCTCCGGAGCTCGATTTTTCTATAACTCGAATAATTTTTGTTTTCCCTTGAGATTCGAGTTAAAGAAGTTTCACTGTATATATACAAATATATAAAAAATATACTTCCGTCTTTTTAATTTTCTATAACTCGAATAATTTTGACTTTCCCTTGATATTCGAGTTATGGAAGTTCCACTATAATTCGTTATGACGGCATTAACTTCCATTAAAATCATTAAAACGTCCTTAATTTCCATTAAAAGCATTAAATGTTCCTTTAAAAGAAATGAGGTCGTTGCCATGGTTTTTATAGGTACGAGTATATTTCCATTGTTGAAAAGAGGAAAAATTCACACTTTTTTCGATTTAAATCAGATATTTACGCTAATTTGGTACGTATTTGAATTCTGCCTTAAAAAATTAAAAACTCCGTTCTTTCAGCTAGTTCTTTACCCGAGTTCGTATCCCAATTTTAAGTAATTTTAAAATGCTTTTTAGAAAGTCTAGCTCTGAATCCCATGCATTTCTTATGGGACATTTAAATGGAACATTGGGGTAAAAAAGACCCCTTAAATATTAAGGTTTTTGTGATTTTCGATTTTCTCGTCGGTTGTGCCACTCGAGCAACCTACATGCCAAATTTCAGATTTGTAGCCCTTCCCTAAGAGTTTTATGCCAGTCAGTGAGTGAGACATAAGTAGCTTTATTATTATACATTATTCGGATTGACGAAGGTAAATAGGCGCTGAAGCATTATTGCTGGACGAAGATTGTTGAAAGAACTGGGGAGAGCTGAGTGGTAGCTAGACGTAAAAATCGATATATTGCATTGTTTACGACTACAAGCTCTATAGCTGTGAGTGTGTGTGTGTTTTTGGCTAATCAACCTCTTGGATTATTATAGCCATAGCTCCTTCCACACCGAACACACAAGGGAGGAGAGAAATCCGGCGCCGGCATTAGTCTACTCTTAACGAAGAGCACCAAGGGGGCCAACGGCTTAACGTCCCTTCCGAAGGACGGAACGCTGACTTTGTGCATTATCAAACCACACAAACAGGAGGATGGGCGACCTTGAAAAATCCAACTTCCGCAGGATTCGTGCCCGCTTCCCTTTCGAGCAGCAGGCGAGTAGCAGCCAGCGTTCTAACCACTACACCACCGGCACCCCTATAGCTGAGTGAATTTCAATCAAAATCGTTTCATTCATTTTTTAATAAATCGAAATTTTGTGAAAATAAACAATAATAAACCACCTTTCACTGGTGCTCATCTCTTCACAGCTTATATTCTGGATAATGCTATCAGTGCCGTAACTAGGGTATGGCGAATGTGACATTTGCCATAGACGCCGCTTGTAAAAGGCGCCAAATGTTCCCGCAAAAAATGCCAACAATTTATTTTCCCATAAACAAGTATTAATTTAATACTCAAATATTAGTTATTGCTAATAAAAACGCTAATATTCTTTATAAAAACGTAGCAAAAATCATATTCTGCCTGCACAAGGTGTTTCCATAAAGTTTTGCCATAGGCGCCATATCTCCCAGTAACGCCTCTGAATATCTAAATACGAAATATAATTTTACTTCGTTGAACCGCCATGTCACTAGCACCGCGTACAAACAGACAGACACGGCATGGCGAAAACTACTTTTTTGGACTCACGGACACCTAACACGTGTTATTTCCGTCAAAACCTCGAAGTCGATTTTTTTCGCGATTTCGCTACCTTCTCTATTTATGTGAAAGTAAAAATTATAGTTTTTTACATAATGAAAACTAACAAACTCCTCCGCCCGATTGTATCTCCAGATGCACTCGAATAAGAAGGAAAGCAATTTCCGAAGCGTATGTACGTATTTTCAAACTTAATTTCATCGTCTGCTACGCCAGTGTCATCTGTGCCAAAAAAGTTGGTCAAGTCCGTAGCATTACCACGTACACGACATTTTATTCCACTATGGCACTAACAGGGAAACTCCAAATGGTTGAAGTAAAGAAATTTGATCAAGTTCTCGCCACATGTACCGCTAATTAACTTATCCGCCCAAAACTTGCCCTTAACGTAGACTAATTAAGTCCCACAAGCGCGACCTGAGACTTTATGGGTGAAAGTGAGGGATCAGTTCCAAGACCTTTTAAACGCCTGTAAAGACGAGTTAGGTAAGAACCTCGCGTGATATTATATCTCTAATAATTCGCAAATCTGGAGTCGGCAGCGGAGTAAATAACAATACATTAGGGTTCACAAGCACAAGAAGGAATGAACTTCCCATAAAAATTATTTTTTAGCGCCTTCATCTCGCTGGCAATTACAGAGCTTTTAACTATCGAATCATATCCAACATTTTTTTCCCAGAAGGTTAGTAGAGGCTTGCTAGGGAGATGAAATCGATCAAATCATTTTTAAAACTCAATATCGGTTTTAAAAAAAACTTCCATAAATCTGAAGGAAGGTTTGGATTGGTTCCAAATTGATTTTTTTACTGGGAGCCTGATTCGGCTGTTATATTACCCTTCTTCTTTATCTTTGGCTTATTATTATTATTATTATCTCGGGTCCGGAAAAAAACGAGCGATCGTTGCAGACCGAGAACCTAGGAAAAATTAACTCCCCGTTAAGAATCGCTGAGAATGAGGTAAACCTAGATTCGTGTAAAACGGTCGAATAAATTATGTATACATTCCTAAATCGCCCACGACAATTTTTATGGCCAACCGTTACAAATTACCAGACATAACCGAATCTGTGACGAATTTGTTTTGTTATACTTTTTAGTTAAATAAAAAAGAGCTTTTTAAAGGATCAAATTTACAAATTTATCGCGAAGCTTATTGCTTTGTTAAAGTAAAGCAAAAGTTTGATTTTAAAAATCTTAATAGTTCCTAGCGATTTTTCGAGCAAAAGTTACGAAAAAATTCAGGTCTTGTATCAGTACATAGCCGCTGTGCATTTTTCATTGAATACGTAAGCGTGGATGCTCGCATCTGCCGATAACAGAACACCAACCTCGACATTTCCTGCCGGTTTGGAAAGGAACCGGTCTCTTATAATATAAAACTTATAAGGTAATAGTTAATTATTACTATTTTAACCACCATTTTCTGTAGTAAGAAGTTCGTCTAAATTTTTTTCATTTAAATTCGTCCTTTCCATTTATAGTTATGCCTTCATTTTTGAGTTTCGTCTTCGATTCAGCTGAATACGTTACATAGACAAGAGAAAACTACAATGTGAGTTGAATCGAGTTGGCGAACAAACAAGGATCAAGATTCACTCTCGTCGAGGCGACCGATATGAACCACTTTCAACTCGAGCAGCAACTTAAGGTGAATCAGCTGTTGTTGCATCCGACCACTCGAGGTGTTGGTCCAGTTTCACGCTTATCCAAAATCGGAAGAAACGTAAACTATAAAAATTCGGCTAATTAAGAGGATTAAGAGTTGAAACGCTCGAAATCTAAAAAAGAAAACTTTCAAGGCGGTGATTTAAAAATTAATCTCGTAAAAACTCTTATACACTAAGTACGATAAAAATGTATTCGTCTAAAAATATCTTACCATCTCTACTAGGATAAACATTGAAATAAAACTTCCCAGGGCAGCATTGCGACATGGAATAAAGAATATTACGTTGAAACAAAACTTTGTTTCGGTGACTTAAAGCGATCTAGGTGTTTAAAGTTAACGTTTCAGAGAATTTCATTAACAGAAATTTTCTTATCGGCATCGCGATCTGCTAACTTGACAATCACGCTTAAACTACAGTAATTTAAGGGACGACAGGATCGGAAAATTAATGAATAAATTCAAACCAAAACTCAATTTATCTTTCTCGCGATAGATTCAAGCTGAGAAAAAAATTCGCAGTCGGGATTTCGAGGATTCGCTCACTTTTTCGTTCATCCCGCGACGGCAGATCTCAGCAATGACCCAGGGCAACATAGGACTGGAAAAGCGCCGATCCATAGCGGTGAAGCCCATATACTCTGCCTGGAACCACTTGGTTCTCGGAGCCGTTGCCGTTCCCATTTTCTCTCGGTGGTTGCTGAAAGGCAAACCTGAGACACCACTGTAATGTTGAGCAGAAGACTCGGATGGATGCATTGCTTTTGGGAGGCGATAGGGAAAAACTGAACAGTTTCGAATAAAAACGTCAAGTAGATGTTTAAGATACTGGATGAGAATCTACTATTGTTCACTGTCACCGCCACTCGACACTTAAATCCATTTTCACAGACTCACCGCGGGTCAATTCATCTTCCTATGGCGTACAGCCTGATGGACCTGGAAAAAAATAAAGTTTTATGAGACGAGTTGAGAAAAAATCAAAACGCGGAGAAGATACTACTTACTATGAGTGTAAAACATAAATTACTTGGCAGGTCACAAAGAAAACATAACATTGAAAACTTGCGGTAAAGGCATTTTTATCTTACGTCGATCCATCAAGAAATGCATTGCAGGATTACCTACATTACTATAGTACATGCTAATAGAATTAAATGAAATTTTTAAAGACTAATAGTAAGGTAATGAGATCTATGCTGTAATGTTATTTCAACTAGTATCTCAAAACTCAATATATACATATATATATATTAAGTTTTATAAAGAGATTGCTCTTAATTTAACCTTACACGCTATTTTTCTAATGAAGAAATCGTACCTTAAAAAAAAACAAAATTTCGCGAAACGCAAGCTATTGTACTAAAGAAATGTGATCGAGAGATTTCTACAATTAATTTTCTGAACAAGATAAAAAAACAAACCTCATTTCAGGATTTAAAAAGGTCTACAATTGGTAAAATGGTTGCTAAAAAATATATACTTGAAAATAAGCGCGTGTAAGGCGAATGATAAACATAAATATACAGGAACATTCGAATGAATAGGTAAGTTCCCTCCAAAAGGATTATTGTTGATTTAATTTGGTATTCTCTAATAAACCTCACATAACAAGGATTCTGGTGACTAAAACGCAATGTTTAATCTCATATTTCGTAAGAGATATTCTAATGAAACATATATTTTTATCCAAAATACTCACTTTTAGTGGTTTACAACAGGAACATCCCGCCTGTAAACATGCCTCAGCTGATCTGCGTGAATGACTAACGGAGCGCCAACGAATATTTCTGTGCTACGGCAAATACTGAAATGTCAAACACCAATAGTGCTGCCATCTACTGGCAAAAGCTGGACTTAAAGTTTTGTTTACAACTTTATGAATATACCAAATCTGAATGCTTGAACTGGTATCGATGTAACGGCCTTCCGGTGATGAAGTTTTTGATATACCTTGGATTACGTAAAAATTTTACTGACTCGACAGTAAGCGATGCCCTACTATTGGGTGCGGTTTCGATGAAAGGGATTTTTAAGCATATAGTTATCAAAATTTCATAGACGAAAAGTATGTAGGTCAGTCATACTAGGCAGTCTGATTTTTTTATAATAAAGAATGGTTACGAAATTTTCATTGATGGGTATTGTAAATTATCATTGCTGTTCAATAATAGCGATTAAGCTTGACGGCTAAATGCCAAAATTTTCATTTACATCAGTTCTGTTGTGTAAGTTAGAAATATGTAACTTCTTTCAAAAGAGGGATATATAAAAGCATACTTACTTTTCATTACAAATTTAAGGTGTCTAATTACCTTTCAGTCACTTTCGTGCCTTTTGTACTTCCAGTTATGACATGCGATGCAGTGACGATTTTAGGCATTGTGAGGGTATGGCAATATCTTTTTGGGCCAATATATTAGTAATGACATTCATTTTGCTAATTTATAATGAAAACGTGCGAATCTTCCATACAATATGAAAAATCTTATATATATTTATATTGCTTCAGGTGGCAAGATTAGGGTTACCATATTTTTAATCTTACTCCTCGGTCAACTGAGCACCAAAACCCGGACTTTTAAAATTTAACTTTTTAAGCTCAAAAAATTGTACTGTGGTGTTATATCAATAAAGGAAATATTATTACATAAATATTATTAAAGTAAATTATCGAACGTAAATGTATTTGTTACTTAAACATTTACGCATAAAAATATCATAAAATGTAATACTTAGAATTTCATGCGTTAATATAACTTGTTATCCGAAAAAATAATTCTGACGATGCAGAATAAATATGTAAATAATATATAGGAATATACAAATTTTTATACATATCTTGAATAATATATACAAATATAAACTCTAAACCTAAGTTTACCAATTAACTTAGAAATAAAAGGGATACATTATTAAAGAATAACAAGATGGAAAAGTATACTCCATAAATGGAATACACAGAGATTTCAAAGGCGTTCTTAACGGTACCGACCCAAATTGTGTAGACGAATTCTTGAATGTTACTACTAATTCTAAAAAGACTTCCCAAAAATTAACGTAAATAACATAAAAAACGTACAATAGAAGGAAATAAATCTCGGACAGGTTAAAATCCCCCCCGGACACCCTAGAAAAAAAGGACATGTCCGGGATAAACCTGGTAACCCTAGGCAAGTGTCCTGACACAGCCCTGTCAGGGATGTAACTATACTCCCAACATTGAGGGGAAAACCTAAATTTAAAAAATTACAGCAAAAATAAACAATTATGAATAAAAACAACCCAAAGGTCTTCCACAAGGGTAAAAACACTTTTAAATCAGATTATGAAGTATTTTGGTTTATGGCTTTTGAACCTAAATCCACCTTGCCAAAATTTTGAGTTTCCGAAGAAAGGATTATCTTGGTATTCAATTATCTTTATACCTCTGTGCCATTGATGAGCTAAAAAATTAATCGAAATCATTTGGCCAATTGGAAATTAAAAACAGGCCTTAATTTTTAAATTAATTATATTAGTATACATGATGTTTCATATTAATAATATGATAATTTTAAGATCAAAAGTATTGTCAAAAATCTGCAACAATTCAGTGATACAACCTTATGATACTTATTCTCTATAATAGTCTGATACATGTTTACACTATGCCCAGGAGATTATTATATAATATTATGAGTTTGAAATTCTTCGGAGGAGGATTCAAAGAAGTTTTGTTGAAAAATTTTTAATAAAATAATTTTTAAAAATATCAAAATTGAGTTATTCCTGAAGCTTCAGTCATTCGGAGGGAAGGTTTCAAATGAATGGACACTAAAATGAAACGTAATCCAAAAAGGATAGATCCAATTAGAAATTCCAAGTGGGGGTTGTTGGTAAGAGAAAGATTTGTAATAACTTGAAAAAGGTCCATGTACTCTTATTAACGTATTTCTTTTAATTAGATTTATTTAAGAAAATTTGCAGCACCATCTATGGACCTAAACCTCTAAAGTTCACTTCCAAAGAATACCCTATAGAGCCAGGTAATTTAAGCAATACAGCAACACTGGAGTTACGTTCCTTGAGAATGCCATGTTCAGCAAATCTGTATTGGAGGAACTTAGAACCATTTGGGATTAATTGGGATACATGAACATGGTCATGTGAAGTCTCCGATAAATACCTAGATATGAAGATTTTTTAAAATAAAATAAATCAACTGTACAGCACTGAACTTTGTGTGGTATCAGCTTACACAAGACTGAAGTAGAGGAAGATAAGTGCAGGAAAGAAGGCAGGGCAGCATTGGAGAGAGGTGCAGGAAAGTGAGCATCATGCCAAAGCTGGAGATTGTTTATAAAGTTCTAGAGCATGCATACTGTTGCGTGTTTGGCGAACCACGCAAATTCAAATTTTCTGCATTCGGCAGATAATTGATCACATTTATTTTTGAGCATATAAACGAATCCACGCTGGAGTAACCCATGTTGTAGGAGGGTTTTCTGTATATCTTACTTTAAATTTTAACAATGGTTGATTATCTAACAAAATATTTTAATTTCACACAAACCTAAGACTTTTATCTTACATCTTTTCATTTCTAACTTTAAATTTTCTAACTTGCCTTTCCTAAGCATCATCCTGACATTCCAAGTTCTTACTCTGATTTCTGAAGCTTTCTTTTTCTTCATTGTTCCGTTGACATGAGCTGTGTAAGGATTTCGTGGTATGACAACCAAGACGGCCTTGCTTCCGTCACTGCCGAACACAGCACCAGCCTTGATGGGCATGTTGTGAATCAAATTATTATGAAGCTATATTGTTTGGGATATTGGCTGGGGTGGTCTCCGATTGCCTTCCTCAATGGTGTTTTTAACATGACACCATGACTTAATTAGGCCAGCCCACTGGGTACAGACACTGTGTGGACTACTCTTTGTCTGGTATCTACCTATTGACCTCACTGACATGGGCGACCCTACCAAGACCAAATGCTCCAGCCAGTGTAGCTCTCAAGGTCTACAGAACACTCAAGCCCTTCTACCGCTTCAAGGTAGTAGTCAAAATAAGGACAAAGGGAAACTACCACATTATCTAGTTAAAGATCCAAGTTTTGACATGATGGACCCTAACAAGATATAATATTCCAGAAGTAAAATATCCCTCCATTCAGATCTCTGTGAGGGGACTAACTTGGGAGAGACATTGGTTGGAGTAAAGAGCAAGAGTAGAGCATGAAAGATGAAAAAAGAACATGAAATGTAAGAACAATGAACAGACCAGATATATTACAAAAATTTAAAGGAAGAAATGAGAAGAAGTAATCTGGATATTGTAGTTTTATCAGAAGTAAGATCAGAAAATCAAGGAGAGTTCAAAAGAGATGAATACATAGTCATATATTCAGGAGAGACTAGAAAAGAAAGAGGAGTAGGGATGGTTATAAGAAATGAAATAGTAAGAAGTAAACAGACAATAAATAACAGAATGATGACTGGAAATTACAGCAGACCCAGTGGGTATAATTCTGATGTAGATGTACATGCCTACTACAGATCATGAAAATGAAGCAAATGAAATATATGAACAGATAAACAGCATTAATCAAGAAGAAGTGGGAAGAATAAACTTCATAATAATGAGGGACTGGAATGGCATTTTTGGAGAAGGAGAGGAAGGAAGTGTAGTTACTAAGTATGGATTAGGAAGAAGATACCAAAGATATTGCCCACTTTGGGAACCAGTGTTTTAGAAGATCAGAAGGGGGGCCTGCGGATTTTAGAAGATCAGAAAGGGGGGTGTGAGACAAAAAAGGTTAAGAACCACTGGTTTAGAGGATTTGCATGAGAGCACTCTTGGAAAATTCTCGAATTTTCATGTCTGAGTGAATTCTTTGATTGCTTGCTACCTCACAGATCACATAAAAGAGGAAAATGTTTTTTTTATTGCACTCACCAAAAAAATATTTGTGCCAACTGATGTAGAAAAATACATAATGGAAGGTTTGGCACTTTCTTGATTTTCTATCTCCGAAACCATAAGTTGTATATATGTGCCCTCACTAATTTTTTGTGGCAAATGTTGTACTGTCTCCGAATAAATTTTCTAATTGGTGCTTAACAGATCATGTAAGAGTTTGTCATCTATGAAATAATGGGCAACACCAGGTACTTCAGCTAGTTTAACCTATATGCAGAAGGCCTAATACAAGAGACCATGTAACAAACTGAAGGATTAAAGATAGGAGGGAAAAGGATAAAAACAATAAGGTATGTATATGATCAAGAAATAATTGTGAGAAGTGAAAAACAATTACAGTAAATGTAAAACTAATAATCACAGGGCATAAATATGGATAAATATTTAAATTTTCCAATTTTTAACACTGGGAAATAAAACTGCCAAAGCATTATGTCCGCTACTTTTAAAAAGAAAACATATTATCACATGCTCCCTTGAAGAGAAGGACACCAAAGTGAAAAACGAACTTGAAACGAAAGAAAAAGTGATTTCTTTATTAAAACAGGATATAAAAACACTTAAAATAAAGAATAGGTCTCTTGAATTAGAAAATCAAAGGTTAGAGAAAGAACTTAAGGTGAGCAAAGAAGTCACTAGTTTTTCTGAAGTTGTTAGCAATAAGAAAGTAAGCTTTACTGATAGCAAAGGTCTTCGGTATCCCCCACTAAATACTCATAATAGGTTCGAAGTATTAAGTTCAGTGCCGGGAAGAGAAAAGAACCAAGAATGTACCACATCAAGGGATAATTTCGAGAATGTGTGTAATTATAGAGTGAAAAACAAACATGAGCTATCAAAACATCAGTGGCTACATACACCTAACAGAGTGAGCTCCACAACTTCTGGTTATGGAAAAAGTGTTCTCCCTCCCCCTGCCCCCCCCCCCCCATATGAAGCTACCAGTGTAAAATCAAATAAAACAAATGTAATGGTAATAGGTGACTCAATTATTAAACATGTGAATGTGAAAAGTGCTTCAAAAAAAGTTTTTAGTGGAATAAAGGCAGAGAAATTGAGTACCAAGATCGAAGAGAAGGATGAAATGAACCCTAACCCTGACACCATTGTTCTTCATGTAGGAACAAGTAATGTGAAAAGAGCCAGGTCTCCAGAAGAGGTTATGGGTGAAATTTATTGCCTGATAAGGACTACAAAACAGAAATTCCCCAATGCAGGTATACTTGTAAACTCAATTGTGAGCAGAAGAGACATTGATCCATCTTTCTTAAACAATATTAATATTAACATAAGGTGGGCATGTGAAGCCCTAAGGGTAATATTCTTTTATGTGAATATATATATAAATGATAGTTGTTTGGGAAAGGATGGTTTCCATTTAAATCAACGAGGCTCTTATATCCTAAGTAGAGCAATAGAAAAAGTTACTGCTTTGTTAAACAAACAGGAAAACTAAATTTTGTTACAGTTGGTGTTAAAAGTAATACTTACCCTAGTAAAAATCGTTAATCTATTTCTATGCCTAAGAACTCTGCTGATGTCCTCAAAGGTAGTGCTCACAATGTTAATTTCAATGTCACAAAAAAGATTCATAATTTCACAATTTTGCATCAGAATGTCCAATGCATTAGAAACAAAATGTATGAACTTGAAATGCTTTTAAATAACCACAGTGATCCTGTTGATGTTGTATGTGTATCTGAGCATTGGCTTGTAAAACAAGAGGTTGAAACCCTAGCCATTCCAAAATATAAAACAGCCAGCATATACTGTTGCTCCAATTTCAAAAATGAAGGGACAGCTATACTGGTCAGGGAAAGCATCAATCTTAAAGAAAAAATTATACGGCATATCTGAATGATGAGAAACATTTTGAGCATTCTGTAGTTGAAATGTTTGTCTAGTGTTAATATTCTAGTGGTATCCTTATATAGATCTCCCTATGGTTGTGCTGCCACTTTTTTAGAAAAGTTTGAGCTACTTATTGGCATCTTAAAAAATGAGAAGAAGCCCCTTGTGCTGTGTGGGGATTTCAATATGGATTTTCTTAAAAATTCATGTGATAAAATAGAATTACTTTCAACTGTTAGCTCCTTTAATTTGGTAGCAGCTATTAACAGTGCTACTCATGTTAAGGCATGTCTTGATCAAATATTTCTTGATGATATTTTCCTTTATTCAAGTAATAACATTGCTTCAGGTATTTAAGATCACAATGCTGTATCTTTTACTTTACAACTATCAGTGACCCAAACCGAATCTTCCAAAGAGAATTTTACTTGGAAAAGATTTTACAATCCCCTTTCATTTGAATATTTCAATAGGCTTCTGTCATCTGAGAAATGGCTTGATATAACTGCTATGACAGACCTGAACTTAAAAACAAAACATTTTCTAGATGTTATAACTTTCAATTTTAACCTAGCTTTTCCTTTGAAGAAAATACAAACCCATAAGTTACATTCCAACTCCTCATCTTGGACAACAAAAGGCATTCTCACCTCTTGTAGAAATAAAAGGGTGTTATACAAACTATGCATCACCTCAAACGACTTGAGCTTAAATTCAAAATATAAACAATATTGTAAAATTTTAAAAAATGTCATAATACAAGCAAAAAAATTGCACAACAGTTGTATAATTCTTCAATCTGAAAATAAGAGCAGAGCAATGTGGAAAGTAGTCAAAAGTGAAGTAGGGAAAAGTAATCTCAAAGATGAACAACCAATTAAACTTAGTCAAAATGATAACATGATAACTTAATCCCAAGATGTTGCTAATATCTTTAACAATTATTTCTCCACTGCTGGTATATCTCAAACAGACTTTAGCTCTACTGCCCCAAGCTTCGTTACT
The DNA here is from genome assembly GCA_028673005.1 of Tanypteryx hageni. NCBI lineage: Eukaryota > Metazoa > Arthropoda > Insecta > Odonata > Petaluridae > Tanypteryx > Tanypteryx hageni. The sequence continues at coordinate 196,868,456 of CM054113.1, read as the reverse complement.
ACTCAAGTAAATCCTCAAACTTTTTTCTTAAATCCAGTAAGTGAAGCTAAAATCTCAAGTATTATCGGTAGACTGAAAAATAAATTCTCATGTGGCCTTGATGGGATATAAGACTGTGTGCTTAAACACAGTGCAAAATTTATTTATAAACCATTGACTGATATCTGTAATCAATCTTTTGCAACTGGGGAATTTCCCAATCTTTTCAAAACAGCTAAGGTTAAACCATAATTTAAAAAAGGAGACAAAAGTGATAAAGAAAATTATCAACCTATTTCCCTACTCGCAGCATTCTCCAAAATATTAGAAAAGGCCATGTATAACAGATTAGTTCCCTTTCTGGAAAAATATAAGATCTTATCTAGCCACCAATATGGTTTTAGGAAAAATAAATCTATTAATGATGCAATATTTTCCTTTTTAAACAGCATTTTGCAAGCAAAGGATGACAAGGAACATATCTATGGCATTTTTATAGACCTTAGAAAAGCTTTTGATGTGGTTAACCATAATTTGCTTCTCCAAAAACTAGATAACTATGGCATAAGAGGTCAGGTCAATCAGTGGTTTCGTTCTTATTTAGAGGGCAGGAAGCAAATTGTTGCAATTAATGGAGTTCACTAAAACTATCTCCCCTTAATCTGTGGTGTGCCTCAAGGTTCCATTTTGGGCCCTATTCTTTTTCTGGCTTTCATAAATGATTTGCCAACAAATCTTTCATTATCTGAACCAGTTATTTTTGCAGATGACACAAATCTAATTTTAAGAGCAACAGTTTTAATTTCCTTCAATACAAAGTGAACAAAACAAAGAATGACCTACTAACTTGGTTACAAACAAATAAATTATTTTTTAATACTAATAAAACTATCTCTATTAATTTTAATACTAATATGAAGCAAACAGAACCCTTAAATGTAGAATTTGATGGCATGAAAATTAAGGAAGAAAATCAAACAAAATTTCTGGGTCTGTGGATTGACTCTGACTTGTCATGGGAACAACATATAACCCAACTAAATGAAAAACTAAGTCGCATATGTATGTGTCTTGAGTAAAATTACAACACTCAATGTCCTAAAGAGCTTGTACTATGGCTATGTAAAATCTATAATATCATATGGTATCTCTTTGTGGGGGTCTTCCCCTAAAATATTTCAAGTCTTTAAAATGCAAAAAATGATATTAAAAATTATGAAACAGGTTCCATTAAGGACTCCAAGCAAACAACTCTTTAAAGAACTAAAATTTCTACCAGTGCCCTGCATATACATACTGGAAACAGTTTGTTTCATTCACAGCAACAAAAGTATTTTTTTTTAATTCTGATTTTCATAATTACAATACAAGATCACTTAACTCCATACACCTAAACAGCCATAGAACCACAAAAAGCCTAAATAGCATTACTCACTGAGGATTTCTCCTATATAATAAACTACCCCATACAGTTAAATGTCTAGAAAAGAAAAATTTTTAATTAAAGATTAAGAAGCTCCTTCACGAAAAATTATTCTACAGTGTTACTGAGTTTATGGACAGCTCTCATATATAATCCTATTGTAGTGTTTGTTGTAATCAAAGATTGTATTATATCTCCTATTTTTCTTGATGCTGTATTTTATACTGTTAATTTATGTGTTTGACTTTATATATGAATGTGCTTTTTTCATATTGTTTGCTATTTGAAATGTAACAAATTTATGTTTTTGATGAAACCATGCAATGTATTGCCTATGGTGAATAAAACTACTACTATTACATAGTATTAATACAATACTTTTAAATGGAATTTATAAACTATATTATGAGGCTGTCAATCTCAACCAAAGATGTAATCTTATGATGACATCATAAGCCAGTGGCATAGCCAAATATTTAGTTTGGGGGTGCACCATGACTTGACATTCAAGAAGCTTATTAGCATTTTTGAATTTATATTAACAATCATAAAATACATGCATTATGGTTGCATTTTAACCCTCTGCCCCTAGCGGGTTCTCACGTTTTTAGTGCCTTCTTCTCGGTTGCAAACGCATGGAACACGTTCATGAATTTGTTTTCCATTCTGCTAATATTATGGGTTTTATTTTCTGCCAATAGATGGCTTTAGTTTTCTGTTTTGGCTCTGTTATGACTTTATGAAAAAATTAATGTAATTCTGATTTATGTTATGATGTTATGGTATAATGTAATGTAATTATGAGTAATTCAATGCAATTATGATAATATTTTATATAATTGTGGTATTGTGTATAACTATATTCTTAAATTTGAAAATTAAAAAAAATTTAGTTCTGATAAAATTTCTACATTTTCGTAAGTCACAGAATAAGAAATGTTAATGAATTCCAGAAGAAACCCAATGCTGGCACTTACACATAGAGGAAAAAACTTAGTGCTCAGAGGGTTAATTAACATTATTACTGCTGTGGTTAACTCACTGAAAATTTCATATTATCTGGAGCAGTTTTGGGGGTGCACATGCACCCTTTCCAGTTACACCACTGTCATAATCCTATAACAAGAAAAAATGGCTCATATTGCTCTGCAATTCTTCCCTCACTTGTTATATTAAAAATTCATGAAAATTTTGTTTCCATAGACAAATTTATATTTAAATTCATATTTTATTACATTTAAATTTAAAATAGAAGGAATGCTATAAAAACTTTCTTAAAATTTTAAAAATTATGCGGCACCCAAAAAACAACCCACCCCCAAGCCATGACCTTATTGCAGATTTGCTATTTTCTATTAGTGAAAATAAATCTGATAAACCAATTCATGGATATTATTTGAAGACTTAAATTAATGAGTATATTCATTATTTCTCTTTAGTCTTATGTCAATAAATGATTTTCTGATGGAGTTACTCTGAAATGTTGCCCAGCAGTAAACATTATTTCTACAGTAAATAATTTAATTATATCAGTCATGCATTATTGCTCACAAAATAGTTCTATAGAAAGAGAAAATTTCCAATAAGTTGGTCAATTTTTCAATTGTTGCATGGTAGAATTGTGTTCTCACTAGATACTATATTTTTCAGCATATAAGATGCACTTTTTCTAGAAAAATTATCCCCAAAATCAGCTTGCGTCTTATACCCCAAAGGTAAGATTATTAATGTTCTCAATACTGACACTAACGAGCACACTCATCCCTAAAATCATCTAAAAAACCGGGGTGTGCCTTATACCCTGGTGCATCTTATATGCCGAAAAATGTGGTAATTAGTAACATTGATGAAGCAAGTTCATGGCAGAAATAATATATCAAGATGTGTTTACAGAAGAATGAAAAATACAAAATTTGTAAATTGAAAAGATGATTGTGACTTGGATTGCTCTTCAACATGATTTGTTAAATAAGAATAACAACTTACAGTAAAACCCCTATTTAACGAATCGCTGGGGGATTAGAATATATTTCACTAAATCGAGGTTTTCATTAAATGGAGGTTTTCAATTAAAATGAGTTAAATTTATCTTTTTTGCTTGTGTATTAGTTCCATTATACAATACCAGAATAAGGCCACTGAAAATGGTCTCTATAATAAAAATCCATTTTTCAATTTTGTATGCACAATACTTATATTAATACTTTTAAAATAAACATTTATAAACAAATTCCAGTGACAAACAAGCCTTATTGCTATTGAATATGAAAATTTCTGTAATGAATCATTCATATGATTACAAAAAATAATTTCAAAATTTTCAAAGTATTTTCAAAATTTACATAAATCTTGAAACAATTTTTCATCCCTCCTTTAAAAAGCTTCATCATACAACATTAAATAGAAAATATTAAAATATATTTGTAATTTCACAAAAAATATCAAAATTATTCAAAAACCAAGCATACATAGCTACAAGAAAATTATTTATTAAAATATTCCAGCAAACTTGTTTGCTTCTTCTGGCAGGTGCTCTGAACATTCAGAAATTCTCGCTCCAAAGAATTTACTTTTGATATAGTAGTGCTGTTCACATCAAAAGAAGTTAAATATCTTCGCACCACTTCAAGTGCCTGAACCGCTTCACCAAGTGTGGGAACTGATTCTTCTTCTTGTACTGCCTCTTCTTCTACTACTGCCTCTTCTTCCTCTGCCTCTTTGGTATTACAGATTTCTTCCACGTCTTGTGGAGGACCAGACGTACTCTCAAGATCATCACACCAGACAAACTCTTCAAAATTTGTGTCCATGTCAGGTGCAATTTTCAACCAATTTTCGTGGTCAATCACATCGATATCTACATCAATTTCCATAGCATTGTTGCAATTGAACGCAGCCTTATGAAAACATTTTGATATTGTTTGAGGTGTAACTGAATTCCATGCAGCTGTTACCATATGCAAACCCTGAAGGACGCTCAGTTTCAAATGTTTATTCATCTCAATGTAGGATACTGCTTTCTGCACCAAAGCCTTCCTGTACTTTGCTTTCATGGAGTGAATAATGCCCAAGTCAAGTGGCTGCAGATGGCTAGTACAATTTGCTGGAAAAAACACCACTTTAATATTGCGAAGAAAATCAGTATCTGGAGGGTGGGCCGGACATTTATCAATAAATAGAAGAATTTTTCTATTTGCACCACCCATCTTTGCATCTAATGATTTCAAAAATGTTTTAAATATATCCGTTGTCATCCATGCATTTTTATTACTGGCATATTTACATGGCAATGCCCGTACATTTTTAAAACACCTTGGCTTGGCAAATTTACCTATTATTAGAGGCGTCAACTTTTCACTGCCATCTGAATTTGCACATAAAAGTGCAGTTATCCTATATTTACTTCTCTTTCCACCATGGCACTTGTCTCCTCTAGTAGCAAGAGTTTTTGATGGAAGAAGTTTGAAAAAAATGCGTTTCATCTGCATTAAAAATATCATTCGGCTTATAGCCTTCTAAATACCTTACCAATGTTACACTCTTCCAGTAGTCAACAGCTCCTTCATCAACACTAGCACTTTTGCCACAAACACTTTTATATTCAAGTCCATAGCGCTTCTAAAATCTGTCCAGCCATCCATTGGAACCCTTAAAGTTTTCTATTCTAAGCCTAGTTGCTACCCTAATTGCTTTCTCTTTCAACAGTACACCATTGATTGGGAGGTTGGCGGAGCGCATTCCCACAAACCACTCTATCAATATCTTCTCCATTTCATCATATGGTGATGATTTGATATTTTTTCTTTTGATGGCTTTACCCCCACATTTCACTTCTTCGTCAAATATTAATTGTTTATTCTTCATTATACAAAACAATGAAGACGGTGCAAGATTAAATTTGCGTGCAATTTCTATCGCAGGCATGCTTGGGTTCTTTTCCACTTCTTGAATGATTTTCACTTTTTCCGTAATTGTCAGCTTCTTCCTTTTACTAGTAGCCATTATTAAGGAATAGAAATAAAAATAGTAGAAAGAATATTTTTCACAATTGCTTCAGGTTTACACAGTGATCGCCGAACAGGCAGGCAGCACAACGAAGAGTTTAACTGCTAGATAAGGTAGACGGAGAGGGGACAGGCATTACGTCATCGGGATCGGAGTAATCAGCTGACATGTCTCACAAGGGAAGCCCCCAAGGTGTGACACTCGTATCGGAATTCGACTTTGCAGAATGAAATTATATGCAAAATAACGGACTCCTATTTCTACCTAGGTGCCAACTCGACGTCGTTTACGAGAAAATGTCCTTTGAAAATCGCGATTCGAGAGTCATCGAGATAAGAACGTTAAAACTTTTTCATGAGCAAAAAGAAATCAGAAAAGAAGCATATTGTACGTAAAAATTACGATATACGCTCAAAACATTGTGAATGGCTCATCACGCGCAAGCGGCTACATTGTCTGCTAAGACGGTAGCGGCCGCAAGGAAACGGTAAATCCTACAATGTAATGAATCCCGCTCGTATGTTCCTCATTTCTGGTATCACGCTCAGTTACCTGTTGTCATAGTGTGCTATATACTCGACGTCGTTTACGAGAAAATGCCCTTTGAAAATCGCGATCCGAGAGTCATCAAAATAAGAACTTTAAATCATGATCAATACATGACGAGATGGTAAAGCGAATGGGTGATCTGTAAAATTATGTTCGTTAAGAATTACGGTGAAGAATTACGATGAAGAAAATAGTGGTTATAATGCATTGAATACATTTTTTAAAATGGTTTGCATGTTTTATCGATGATATGCTGGAAATTGCGAACAAATTTAAAAAACCGGAGAAAAAAATATTGGTCCCTTCGGGAATCGAACCCCGGCAAAAATATCCAACTCGTTTCCCCTAGACCAACAGTCCAAGAAAATTAGGGAAAGGACTTTTAACGTTTCGATGACTCTCGGATCGTGATTTTCAAAGGGCATTTTCTCGTAAACGACGTCGAGTATATAGCACACTATGACAACAGGTAACTGAGCGTGATACCAGAAATGAGGAACATACGAGCAGGATTCATTACATTGTAGGATTTACCGTTTCCTTGCGGCTGCTACCGTCTTAGCAGACAATGTAGCCGCTTGCGCGTGATGAGCCATTCACAATGTTTTGTGCGTATATCGTAATTTTTACGTACAATATGTTTCTTTTGTGATTTCTTTTTGCACATAAAAAAGTTTACTAAATGCGGGAAGCGTCAAATAAAAATTGAAGTACGAGTACATAATATTTTTTCACTAAATGCGGGTTTTTCACTAAATCGTGTTTCACTAAATGCGGGAAAATAATACATTGTTTATATGGAGCTATTGTCGGGACCTGAAAAAATCTTCACTAAATCCGGGATTTCACTAAATGCGGGAACATTTAATCGGGGTTTTACTGTATATGCAAAATTCCTTAACCTCATACTCATAATAATTGATAGTAGCTCAATAACTTTGGCCAAAACTAACAAAAGTGGAATACTCCTTTAGCCAAAAACAACTTGTTGTTTTGGCTAAAGGAGTATTCCACTTTTGTCATACTCATAATGATACCTGATTCTGACATAGGATTACCTTATTATGAAACTGAATACTAACAAGGAGCATTATATATGGGAGCATGACCAGTCGAGAGCATTTTTCGGGAGATGATTACCCCCGATTTAGGAAATATTTCCCTAAAATTTAACAGTCCACTTTGAATTTGTTTATGAGTTATTTTAAAAAAACTAATATAACTAGTATAATATATACTGCTAGCGAAACAGTGGTTCAGCAGAGTCGGTTGTGGTGCAGCCAGTTAGTGCATGCTCCCTGAACCTTGACACTGGGGTCGTATGTTCAAATCCTGTTGCTGGAAATCTTTTTATGTAATATTTTTTTATCCAACTAATGTTGTACATTAATTTGTATTAGTATAAATTAAAATACAACATTAGTTTGGTTAGTTAAAAATACTGAAAAACGTCCAAATGCTGAAAATAGCACTTTCAGCATTTTTAACTAACCAAATTAATGCTGTATTTTAATTTATATTAACACAAATTCATGTACAACATTAGTTGGGTAAAAAAATTTACATAGAAAAAATTACCAACAATAGGATTTGAACGTACGACCCCAGTGTCAATTGTTGGGGAGCATGCACTAGCCGACTGCACCACGACCGGCTCTGCTGAACCACTGTTTCGCTAGCCCAGTATATATGGCTCGCTCATTACTTTTTTCAAAATAACTCATAAACACATTCGAAGTGGACTGTAAAATTTTAGGGAAATATTTCCTAAATCGGGGGTAATCAATCATCTCCCGAAAAATGCTCTCAAATGGCCATGCTCCCTTATGTAATGCTCCTTGTAAGACATAACACATTATGAAGATGTAACCCTGAGAAAATACAATATTTTTAGTCTTATAATACTGCATACTTAACCCTTAACTACTGACACTTAGTTTTGTCATGCTAATACCGATAGACGAACGTAACGGCTTTGATGACTGCTGCCACTCAACTGATCATTTTGAAACACTACAAGCTATACCAAAACACTCCATATATAGCCATTTGAAGGTACTAGAATGCAGGAGGTTTCAATATTAGATAAAAGAGAGCAACAGAGATTACAAAAAATGCACTCACCTCATAGACGAGTGGTCGTTAGTTAAGGGTTAAATATTAAATAACTTTTGATTTTCTTGAATTTATAATCAAGCACCAAGGACATTGGTATAGCTTAACAAATCCAGGACAATCCAGACAATCAAGATTTGAGATTAATCCATCAAGACTGCTCCCACAACATGGAAGTCACATCAGTATTACATGCATCAGAGGATCTTGATTAATTAAGTAAGATTAGTTGGTTCAGTAAGTATCTAGCAAATAAATGACCTGTTATGATGTTTGGGAATGAGGAAGTTTTTTAATAATGACAGGAAATAAAACTGAATGATAGAGAAAAATGGTCGTTAGGCATAGTTAATGAAATTAAAATGTAATGTATCCAAAATGTCAATGAAGAATGATATATTATGCTTTTAACTCCAGGAAACATGAATGGAAGCCATAATTGTTAAAAATTTAGTTTATTGGATTCTAGGTTTCTTTCTGTCTGATACAGAACATGCCAAAGCCAATGAGCTTTCAATTCCTTAAATCTATGAATGTGTAGTATAAGATAAGTGATAAAAGTAAGTTTGTAGGAAGTTTGAAAACTGGGTTCAAGCCATAGCCATACCAAAATGTTTCAGTGCTTTCTCTTTATTAATGCTTATTGTTTATCAAATATAAAAACTGTGGTTGAATGTATTTTTTTCATTCTTCAAGAATAACCATATTTCATGAAAGAATCTGTTACCAACTTGCATCTGATTCAACGAAGTTATATATCAACTCCTTGGATTTCATAGCATGAAAAAGTTTCATTTCTAATAGCTACAATATAAAATTTTCAGTAGCTTTTGATATTAAATGCCTAATTTCATTATGACTAATTAAGGTTATTGCATTATTCATTAAATTATAATCTGTTTAAGAGTGAATTCATTTTGTTTGTTAACAACATTTTCTTTTCAATGTCTATCTTTTTGGGTATCTCAGCAAAGTGATATAATCAAATTTTTACAAACCTCCACAAGAAGAATGCATTAAAAGGATTCCATTTCATCAATGAATTGCAATTGGTAATTTCATATTTCAAAGGAAATCATTTTAACAAAAATGTTAATTCTAGATGATTGAATCCTGATTTTGTATTATCATTACGATGAAGAGTCAACATTTTTGACAAATCTCAATCGATGAATTTTGCTAACATTAATAAAACTCATAAAGGCCTTATAACCAAGGTTAATGGTATACCTATTAATCAGGTAAATTATACTAAATTTTTGGGAATTCATTTGGATTCTCGTATTTCATGGGAATTTCATTTATGTGAATTGTCAAGTAACCTTAGTTGTGTTTGTTTTCTCATAAGATGTATACAATCTACTGTAACGCTTGATGTCCTTCTTATTTTGTATTAGGGTGAATTTTATTCACGTGTAATTTGCAGTATTTTATTTTGGAGTTCATCCCCTCATTCTTTCACTATTTTCAAAGTTCATAAAAGAGCTATTCGCTTGATTGCAAACAAATCATATAATGGACCTTGTCGCCCTGTTTTTTTAAATCGAAAATTCTTCCGTTACCATGTGTATATATCCTTGCAGTCAGTGCTGTAACTAGGGGATGGTGAAGGTGGCATTTGGCATATGTGCCCCCTGCAAAAGGCGCCAAACTTTTCCGCAAAATATGCCAAAAGTTTATTTTACCATAAATAACTATTAAATGTTAAATTCAGTTTTAATAAAATGCTACTATTCTCTATTAAAATGCAGAAAAAATGATATTTTACGCAACTAAGGTGTTTTCTAAAATTTTGCCATAGGCACCATATCTCTCAGTTACGTCTCTGCTTGCAGTATTAGTATTTATGAAGAGAAATTTATCTGATTTTAATAAAAATTGTGGTATACACAGCCATAGTACCAGAGGCAGTAATAGCCTCCATATTCCATTTGTTCATACAAGATCAGCTGCTCTTAATCCTAGATTAATGGGATTACAAGTATATAATAAACTTCCAAATGATCTGAAAACTGTAAAAAAGTATTTCAACTTTTAAAAATAAGGTAAAGGAATTCTTGTTGAACAGAATGTATTATAGTACAGTATAGGTGATTATATGGATGTTGTATAATGATGTCAATGTTTGGCATATACTTATTATTCTAAATTTAATGTTTGTTTAATTTCTTTGTTTTACTAATTTCTCCTGTTTGACTTGTTCTATATCTATGTACTCTGGAGCAAATAAACTACTACTACTACTTTAACAAGGAATGATCCATTAACCGATGCTTTTGTTGTTTTTAAGACATTTAAGAGCACATTCAATTGAAAAAATACTGTATTTGCTGGATTATAGGACAACCTTAAATATAAGGCGACACCCTATTTCAGAAGCTTCGTGGAAGAAAAAAATCGGTGTATTGATACTTATCATTCTTTTTAATTATAAATTATTCCAACAATTTTTTATTGTTTTCAAGTGATAACATTGCAAACAGCTCACAAAAATGCTATGCTGAATTTTTCACCCGATATAATTATGCAATAAGATTAACGAATAATTAAAACATACAATTACTGACTTCTAATGGTCTATGTTAAATTATTAGTTGTATTTCTTAAAAAATTTAATATGGGATGAAGACATCAGTGGTGGCTCTAATGCAGGAGAAATTTGGCAGCTGTGCGCACAATAAGCATAATACTGTCTTCTAAGGGTAGAACAGACTATAGCAGGGTTTCCCAAACTGGTGACACATACCCTTGGGGGTACTATGATAGGTATGAGTGGGTACTTCAAAAAATGTATGTAATGGCGGATGGTTTAATTTTTTATTATTAAAACTCAGTTTTTTGTAGTTAAAAGTGTCACTTACTCATAAAATCTCTTCTAATAAACATTTAGCACTCTTGAACCTTTTTTGGCTGACAGATGTTTTAAATTGTCCAAATTCCAATCTATGGTCTGTTATTTCTGCTTTCAGGAAATACTTACAGTTAGTAAAGTTGACAATAATTCTCAGTAATGTATTTCTTATAGCAGTATAAGATAATACTAAAGAAAATAGTACAACAGAAACCAAACCTTTGTATGATGGTATAATTCTTAGCACAAGGCTCAAAACATAAGTTACTACTTTTAACAATGTACATCAGAAACCTCAAGTTAAGAGCATATAACGATTAAACTTCACATTCATTCAATAAATGTAGTTAAATACACCAAAATGCTAAAAATCTCGACACAAAACTAACATTTAACTACAGAATAGTTACACAGCAAATGAAACTGGGAAAAAGAGTCCTACTACAAATTATCATGAAAAGTGGAAGTGTGTGACACTTAGATCCCTTTCGTCTAATTATGTAGGACAGGGGTTGCTCTAAATCTTTTTCCCCTATTCCTGTAAGAGGATGGATATTAATTGCGAAAAATAACATTAATTTGACACAAAGCTTGTAGCAATTTTTAAGAGGGTACTTCATTTGATTGATAATGCTCATAGGGGTATGTGACGAAAAAAGTTTGGGAAACCCTGGACTATAGGACATAAGAGGATTGAATTACTGGGGGTGAGATGAAGAGAAGAAATAGAAGACATCTTTATCCGCGATTATAAGGCGAGTATGAATTTTTCGACTAATGTTTTAGAGAAAACATAGCCTTATATTCAGGCAAATACGGTATTTTAAAAAATTTTCATAGGTTTAATTTTTATTATGATCATAAAAAAGTAGCATTTGAAGTCACCATAACACATTTCAATTCTGTTCATATAACTGGGGATGCAAAGCGTAAACAAAGTGACATAGTGCCACCGCTGAGAAATGGAACTACTATGCCACACGACATACTCGTACTCGGCATGCAGGATATGACTGCTCGGCCCACAACACACTCTAACTTGCCCCTCCCCCCCCTCCCCCCCCCCCCGGGTTGGGAAAGTTAGTTAAAGTTTTTTTGGTTTCTTCCCACATTCACTGTGCCTCACTCCCCCTCGGGTAAGGTTGGGTATCACCCGTCGTAGTATCAGCATTAAGTGAAACACCACTGTTAAAATACCACCAATTGCCACTGGGAAAAGAAGCAAACCACAGGTTTTTGCAGGAATGGGGAATTATTGAAAGAAAATGGAAGTGCAGCCACCCAATGTATATCCGCTTCGGCTATAGTTCCCAAATTTTACTTGAAGCAAATAGTACAATGAGTGATACCACGGAAGATGAGGGCTACCCTACCCAACCCAACCCGAGGGAGGTGGAACAGTGAACGTGGGAAGAAACAATAAAAAACTTCATCAAACTTACCCAACACGGGAGGGCCGAGTTGGAGTATGTTGTGGGCCGAGTGCGAGTATGTCGCTCGTGTAGTAGTTCCTTTCTCCTGGTAGTTTCACTTCTTGCGCTTTCTCATCGGCGTCGCTTTGTTTACCTATCGCATCCCCAGATATGCAAACAGTACCAAAGTATGCTCTATGATTGCATCTTCCCTGAGTCTTTGAAAATTAGTAAAGTTATTCCTGTTTTTAAGAATAAAGGTCAGAGAGTTAGTCTTGTAAATTACTGGCTTATCTCTCTCCTCTCTCAAAACTATTTGAGTTTGTTTACTTTAACCGTATTATGGCCTACCTTGAAAAATATGTAATTTCTGATTCCCAGTGGGGATATAGGAAAAATCGATCGCCCGAATCAGCACTCTTTCATGCTGTTGACTTTATTTCATTATCGGTTAATAGAAGCAATGTAATGTTTGCCCTTTTTTTTATTTCAGCCGTGCTTTTGACATGGTAGATCATTCACTTAGGGTTACCATCCATCCTCTTTTACCCGGATTTGTCCGGATTTTTTGTCTAAAATATCTGCAGGGGCGAATTTTTATAAAATTTTTGAAATGTCCGGATTTTTACTTCCTGTGACATTTTGTTTTAAGCAAGCACAACGAAGAATGCTGAATTACGTTATCTGATATCTCTTTCAGATACAGAGAGACAATTGGTCAATTCAAATTTTTCGCGGGAGCCAAGCAGCTGTGAAAGACCCTGATGATGCTAACTTCATAACATTGAAGCATTGTCAACCTATGCTTACTCCAGAATTCACTCATATATAAATAGATATTTGTAGTGGTATAACCTGCCAGGTGTTTCAGGACTCTGTTTTCTCGAACAATACAACAACATGGAAATGTGGACTTGAGCCACTGAGAACAGCATTGATCCATAGTTGTGTTCTGTTCACTAATTTCGCAGAAATTTAGCAGAAGATCAACCAATGGTGCAGCCACTAATACATTTAGTACTGAAGTTCAGCTTTGTTTAAAGCCACAGTTCTTCACTGTAAATACGAAAATATTTATTTTTCACTTTTGTAGTTCTAGAATACAATTTTCTGATTCATTACTTATAATATAAAATTGGTTATGATTATTTCATATATGAAAATGAATATTATTAAAGGCTATCATTCCTTTAAAAATGCCTAAAAGGAAGTGCACATTCACAGAAGAGATGAAAAACAAATTTCCATGTTTTTCATCTGGCCAAGATGAATGGGAAGCTGAGTGTAAAGTATGCAGAATGGGGACATATGTTTCAGTGGCTAATAAAGGGGCTGGTGATTTTAAGCATCACATAGAATCAGACAAGCATAAGAAAGCACCTCTTCGGGAAAGGTTACAGATTTTTTTGCCAAAGCTGTCAGTAAACCAGAATACGATCTAGCTGCTGCAGAGGGCGCCTTTGCTTTTCATACTGTGAAACATCATAGCAGTTATAAATTGATGGACTGCACGTCTGTCATGTTAAAAAATGCATTTTTTGATGCAGAAATTGCAAAAAAAATTCCTGTGCTAGAACCAAGACAGAAGCCATTGTAAACTCTGTACTTGCAAACCATTCTCTTAATATTGCTTTAACAACTTTTAAAGAAAATAATATTGCAAACTGTGGGGATTCAACTGATGGAAGCTATCATGGTTATGAAAAGATATTTCCAGTAATTATTCAGTATTTTGATGTGAAGGCAGGAGGGTTACAAACCAAATTAATTGAATTACAGAAAATGCCTAATGAGACAGCAGATACCATTTCTACTTATGTCAAAGAAACTCTTGAAAAAAATGGTTTGTATGAAAAATGCATTGCATTCACAGGGGACAATTGCAATACAATGTTTGGATGACTCAGATGAAATGATGAAGGAAATAATGTCTTTGCAAAATTAAAGAAATTGTTGCAGAATAAGACCTTAATTGGAGTGGGCTGCCCTGCACATATTTTGAACCATTGTCTTCACAGTGGTGCAGAACTTTTGGATGTTGATATAGAGAATATTATTTTTTAAATTTACCAGTATTTTCACATTTATACAGTCCAGACTGAGGAGCTTAAGGAATACTGTGAGTTTGTTGAGATTGAATATAGACAGCTTCTTTCCCACAACAAGACGAGATGGCTGTCATTATTTCCAGGCCTTACTAGACTTGTTGTTTCCAGCTTTAAAGGCACTTTTTCTGTCCCAAGAAAAACTTCCCATTCTGATCAAATGGTTCTTTGAAAATGAATTTAGTGAAATTTATCTTTGGCTCATGCAATCACTTATGAGTGTGTTCCATACACACATACAACAAATTGGAAGGGAAAGTAACTCAGTTGCAGAAGTATTAAATATCCTAGTCTCTGAACGAATGGATCACAACTTCATGCCTTTGAAAGTGAAGGAACTTCTATCCAAAAAATGTTATGAAGGACTTGATTATGAATGTGAAAAATTTTGTAGTGATACAAAAAAATCTCTATGGTAATTGCAAAGAATATTTGGATAAGTGGCTTAAACCTATGGAATCCATTTTGTGTTTTATGTGGATGACACTTAGTGCAAAACCAAATTGGAATGATGTGGAATATTCTGTTCACTACTTGATCGATAAAGGGGTACCAATTGTTGACGTTAAGTGTTTTGACCAATTGAACAATCACAAGAAATTTGTTGAAGGTCAAATTAATAATGAAGACTTTAAAAACATGCTTGCATATCAAAAGTGGGTCAAATATTTTAGTAATTCAAAGAATATTGAATGCCATTCAGAAATGTTGAAAATTGCCCAGTTTTTCTTCGCAATTCCACCTCACAATGCAAATACAGAAAGAGCATTTTCAGTAATGCAGTCAGTGGACAAAAGAAAGGAATAGGTTTAATGTTAAGTCTGTGAAAGGTATTCTGTTTTTGCAGTGCAATTTCAAACATACTTGAGAGGCAATCCAGAGATAATGAAAGAAATTATTTCACAAGACAAATATGAATGGGGCAATCCAAAACATTAGTAAATATTGTTTACATTGTACTTTTTTATTGTTTGCATTAATAAAGTTGTCCTCTTTTTTTAATTCCAGATGACCTTTTTGTCCTCTTTTTTCCCCCAAAAACATGGAAATGTCCTCCTTTTCTGTGTACAGAAGATGGTAACGATGGTAACCCTATTCACTACCACTGCACAAATGCCAAAATTTAGGGATTCAAGGCATAGCACTTGACTGGATTAGCTTGTACCTTTCTAACAGATCACAAAAAGTTACCCTTGCCATTAATGAAAGAAGGCTTTGTTCAGATCCCCGACCTATAGCCACTGGTATCCCTCAAGGATCTATTTTAGATCCTTTACTGTTTATTATTTATATAAATAACCTCCCTGTTACACATATTAAACCAGATGTCAATAGCATAATTTTTGCTGATGACACTAATTTTTAAACTCTGTACATGACATAAATTCAGCTAAGGAAAATTGCCAAAGCATCATGAATTATATGATGTATTGGAGTCATGCAAATAAACTTTCCCTTAATTGCTGTAAAACTCAACTATTATCTTTTTCAAATACTCCAACTGAAATATCCTTCACATTGAATGGCGAAAATATTTTCCCCACATCATACACCAAATTTCTGGGCCTATACATTGAGCTGTAAGGTAACTGGTCATTACATGCATCCAAACTCCTACCTAAACTCAACTCTGCCTTCTATTGTATAAGATTTCTTAAAAGCTCAGTCTCTCAGGAGGTTATAAAATCTGTCTATTATAGCTATTTTTATAGTAGGGGTACTTATGGCATTATCTTCTGGAGCCCTTCACCAACTATATTACATCAAGTCTTTATTATTCAAAAGAAAATCATATTATGTATGCTAGGTACAACAAGTAGAACTTCATTTAGACCGTTTGACAAATTGAGTAGGGGAAGAGTGGGTACAGTGAGACAGTGGTTATTATAAGTTAATTAGGAAATTCCAATGTTGGCATCACTGACAGATGCTTAAGAAAACAAATGAAGAATGAAAATTTCCATACTGAAGTTGTTATAGGTGAGTTATAAAATTATTTTTGTTAAATCGGTGTCTCCAAATTTAATTAAGTCTCTGTAAATATTTTTTTTCTAGAACATTAACACAGCAATTTCGTTTCCATCACATGAAAGCATGATCATTTAGTTTACTAACCCTTATTTTGCATGTGGAATGGTGGTATATTAAAGTGTTGGCCTCAGTTTATGGAGCATGTGCTACAGGGAACAGTGAGACATTTGAGAAGAGGGAACAGTGATACATGTCTCAATGTTCCCTCCTTCCCACATGCTGCATATTTCCCTTTTCTTTTGTTGGTCTGTTATATATTTTCATTATTAAACAAACAAACAACATGAAATTAGTTGTATTCCTTAAGCTGGGATAAGCTAATATCAGAAAATTTAATCTATTTATGGTGTTTTTCTGAGTAAAATTGAATGATCGCTTTGATTCTTTTGCTCATTTTAATATAAAGCCTGTGGTAAATAAATGCATGCATGTTCTGGCTTAAGAATGGCTATATAAAATACACTGAGTAATGGGACGAGAAAATTATTAAAGTTAACCAAAATTTCTTTTTCCAGTACAACCAAGATGCCAAGAGTGAAGAAATCAGACAAGGAAGTAGGGAGATTCCCTGAAGCCACTATGAGGGAAGCAACAGAGCTGGTCATTAAGCATCACAAAAGCATTAGGGCAGCTGCTAAAGAAAAAGGTGTAGCATTTCAGACTTTGAGCCGATATGTTCAAAAGTACAAAAATAACCCATCAGCTAAAATGTGCCCAAACTACAGAGTGAAGCAGATTTTCCACCGGAACTGGAGCAGTCTCTCATGGATTATCTTGTTACATGTTCGAAAATGTTTTATGGATTGTCACTGAAAGATTGCTGCCAGCTAGCCTATGAACTGGCAACAAAAAATAGTGTCACTATTCCTAAACAGTGGCATGTTGAAAAGCTAGCATCAGTTGATTGGTTGAAAGGATTTCGCAAAAGATTTCCATCATTGTCATTACGGACTCCTGAAGGGTGTAGTTTATCCCGAGCTTCAAGTTTTAACAAATTTAATGTGACTTTATTTTTTGATAAACTGGAGGACATAATGAAACGTCATAAAAATTTTTCCAATGGACTGCGTGTTTACAACTTGGATGAAACAGGAACTTGAACCGTAAACTCTCAAAAAGTTTTAGCACAAAAGGGAATGAAACAAGTGAGCAAAGTCACCAGTGCTGAACGTGGAACTCTTGTCACAACATGCTGCATTGTTAATGCTGCTGGAAATAGTGTTCCACCTGCAATGGTTTTTCCGAGGGTGCATTTTAAAGAGCATATGATTACAGGGGCACCTAATGGAACTTGGGGCTTATCAACCAAAGGGGGATGGATGAATTCTGAATGTTTTGTGCAAGTCCTTCAACATTTCATCAAACAGACTTATTGTTCCAAGGAAAATCCTGCCTTACTTATTATGGACAACCACCAAAGCCATTTATCTCTTGAATCTATTGACTTGTGCAAAGAAATTGGTATAACTGTGCTGACCCTACCACCGCACTGCACAAATAAACTTCAGCCACTTAACGTAGGTCTTTTGAAACCATTTCAAACATACTACAATGCTTCTGTAGATTCATGGATGATATCACATCCAGGTGAAACATTTTCTATTTACAATGTGGCTTTTTGTGTTGGCATTGCCTATCCAAGAGCTATGACACCATTGAACATAACAGCTGTGTTCAAGAAAACAGGCATATTTCCTTTTGATAGGCACATATTTACAGAATATGACTTCTTACCCAGCTCCATAAGTGACAGACCTCAACCTGTAGATGTAACAGTAAGGTTACTATCCGTCCTCTTTACCCGGATTTTTTGTCTAAAATTTCTGTCCAGGCGGATTTTTATAAAATTGTTGAAATGTCCGGATTTTTACTTCCTGCGACATTTAGTTTTAAGTAATCACGACGAAGAATGCTGAATTACGTTATCTGATATCTCTTTCGGATACAGAGAGACAATTGGTCAATTCAAATTTTTCGCAGGTGCCAATTAGGCAGTCGCGAAAAAAAAACGAGGACCGTCTAAACGTGACCCCTCCGCCGCCTCAGTGTGTTTTGGAAACTCTTCCCTTCCCATTGGTCGAAAACTTTGCCAGGCAACGAGCTACGCAAGCAGTCATGTCTCCTCTTCTCATCCTCCTCCTCCCTCTCCTCACCCTGCTCCCTCTCCTTTCCTCCCCCTGCTCCCTCCCCTTTCCTCCCCCTGCTCCCTCCCCTTTCCTCCCCGACCCAATTGCCGCTTTTCGTAGGGCAGCGGATTTTCCGTAAACCAAAATGTTTAATTATTCCATAAATTTGACGGAATGATCCTTCATCAATTTTTTCAGTTCTGAAAACAATTTACCCATCAAATGTATGTGTGGGAATTGGTATACACTTCTAAAGAAAAAAGAATATATTTTTTTACACGTTTATTGCGAAAAAATGAAGGCAAATCAATTTACAAAATATAACAACATTATTGACCCATTGATCTGTAGAAACAAATATAGGACAATGTCGGTATAGTATAAACAAGAATGGATATCACATAAGAGCTTCTTTAGGAGCACATGATAAGCAAAAATAAAACATTCCAAACATTATTGATATAATAAAAGTACATAGTTTCATAGTGCCTTCAATGAAATTCTCCTGAGAGAAATGCATCAGGCAAAGTCTTCTGGTGTTATAGATGGCCATTCGGTCCATGGACAGGAGCTTAGGATTCCCAACCAGCTTCAACCAAACATCGAATCGACGATTTGAGTCGGAAATGGGATGAGGGAACCTGGATTTATCATTTAAAAATATACATCCTCTTGCCGATTTTGCGTATTTTACACTCGGGCATTTCTAAATATTAATAAATGAATTATATGCCAAAATACTTACCTAACTCGAGTACCCGTCTTCTTCCCACAATTGGGGCCGCAACAAGAAATGCAAACCATAGCGCACTTTTCATCTCACAAGAAGAAAACTGGCAGTCAGTCTAAACAGAAGCTCACAGACGTGCACAGATGCTCACAGAGGCTGATTCAAATTACTCGTTGGAACCAGAGTAACACTATTAACACCTAACAACACATAACACAGCATAAGGACTCGCAATCACATGAAACCACGCGAAATCACGTGAAAGCGCTAGAAATGACGTGAAACCGCTCTAAATCACGTGAAACCAGTCGAAATCACTTGAAACCACGCAAAACCGTTTGAAAGCGCGCGCAACCTATTTACCCTCCTACTTCCTTAAAATATTTTAGTAATTCAAAGAATATTGAATGCC
Organism: Tanypteryx hageni; assembly: GCA_028673005.1. Lineage (NCBI taxonomy): Eukaryota > Metazoa > Arthropoda > Insecta > Odonata > Petaluridae > Tanypteryx > Tanypteryx hageni. The sequence continues at coordinate 196,848,718 of CM054113.1, read as the reverse complement.
ATTCAGAAATGTTGAATATTGCCCAGTTTTTCTTCGCAATTCCACCTCACAATGCAAATGTAGAAAGAGCATTTTCACTAATGCAGTCAGTGGACAAAAGAAAGGAATATGTATAATGTTAAGTCTGTGAAAGGTATTCTGTTTTTGCAGTGCAATTTCAAACATATGTCATGCACTGATACATACTTGAGAGGCAATCCAGAGATAATAAAAGAAATTATTTCACAAGACAAATATGAATGGGCTAATCCAAAACATTAGTAAATATTGTTTACATTGTTTTTGTTTGCATTAATAAATTTGTCCTCTTTTTTAAATTCCGGATGACCTTTTTGTCCTCTTTTTTTCCCCAAAAACATGGAAATGTCCTACTCTTTTCTGTGTACAGAAGATGGTAACATTATGTAACAGGATCTTCCCAATCAGGAATTAACAAAACTACAAATTCTGATACACCTGAAATTATGCTCAAAATATCTCCTTCTATGAAAACCTATTTAAGCCCTGAAGACATCAGAGGGTTTCCAAAAGCAAAGCCGAGAATTTCAAACAACAGGAGGAGGAAGGGGAAAACCATGATAGTAACTGATACTCCAGAGAAAATGCATTTGGAAATGAGAAAAAGGAAAACCCCAACAACATCCCTTAGTTTGCCATTGAAGGTTGGCAAGAAAATTAGAACAAAATTATTTAGTGACAAGGAAGAGACAGACACATGCGAGCCCAAGTCAACTCGTCACCTTCATTTTTCTCATGATCCCATTGCTGATAACTATGTGTTAGTTCAATTTAAAGGGAAAGAAAAAGTTTTTTATATTGGAAAAGTGTTGTCTTGCCTTAAAAACTCATCTGAGTGTGAAGTGACGTTTCTATGAAAGAGTTTGAAATGTCAAGGAAAATTTACTTCCCCATCCCATAAGCCATGGACATACAAAACATCAGCAAAGATTCTTGAGATAAATCTTGATTCATATCATGTTAACTAGTAAATGATGCATTGTCTCACTGTTCCCACACAATATTTTTTAAATATTGTTTTTCTTTATGATAATGTTCAATATCATTTTGTAATTAAAGTTAATATGGTAATGTTTTCTATCATAGAGTTATTTTAATAAAATATTTGTTAATCACAATAAAATTGACAAATTTTTGTGTCTCACTGTACCCACGTCCCCTATGTTATCTATCCCATGTGTATATTTATTGCCTGGTAATTTTCATTAAATCTACTTGAAAAAAATAGCTGCATCCATAACTAAGGCACTAGAGGAAAAAACAACATTCAACCGGAGCACAATAAAAACCTAATAGCTATTAAAGGGCCTACTACCATGGGTGCCAAATTATATAACAAGCTACCGAACGATCAAGGATAATAATAATAAATTTAGATAATCTAAACAGATTCAGAAATTCACTTAGTAATTTTCTACAAACAAAATGTTATTATACTGTCAATGAATATATGACATTAAAAGCTTGAATAGGTTGTTTCTGAATAATTTTGTATTACCCATGGATAAATGGATTGTACTCATGAAAGCCATTGTCATACTTTTTTATAACATGTATATTGTTTTAAGTAGTAATTTTTTCTTTTTATATTATTTTCTCGACGACTCCAATACCTACCACAATTTTTTGTATGGTCATAAGGACAATAAATCTATTATTATTATATATGAATGTGTTTACTATTATAAAAACTAGCTGAAATTTCTTTACAGAAAATCAAGATTATTCTCTCACGATCCTTACGAAAATTCATATGAAGTAATGGACGAAATCCGTTAGTTGAAGAAAATATCTGTTGGCCAAGTAAGTGTTCGACCTACCTGGACCTACCGCACTCATTCTGGCGGTTATTGCCCTATTCTAGCCCCTTTCAGATAAATGGTTTAGTTTACGTATCCTCTAAGAGATGGCATGTGAATGCATTTTCACTTAACACCTGGTTAATACAGAAATGTCTCGTTGATAATATAGCTTCAAAACATCAACTTGAACAAAGATTTTTAGACAAACATTACCTGGTTTTATGAGTTGTATTATGCACACTATTTTTTACGTAATTTATCGTAAGAAAGGAACATTAATTACAGACAGTCTCTATACAATTCATTATTATTATAGAGGGAATAAATAAGCACCGGTATTTACGAGCGTAAACTGGATTTACACAATATTTAATCTTTTCAAAAAAATAATACAGCTGCAATCATGTTGCATAATCTAATCACATGATCCAGCCAATGAAGTGTTATTCAAATCGATTATTCCGTTCCACGATGAAGGAAAATTTAATCTAAGGAATTTTAGCATTGGACCAAATACTACGGAACGGTGTTCTAAGTGGACGTACAAAGAACTTGAAAATGGCTATTTCATTAAATTCGAAGTTACTATTTTTGCCCAAATTTCCAATTCTATAATCCATTTCTAAAACCATTCTTAAGATATATAAACCTCTAAAATTATCCTTAAGGTCTTGTAAAATTCAATTTTTCAAAATAATATATTTCGCGCTGACAGTTTAAATGAAACGTAACGGACGTAATAATCGCCAATTTCATTACAATAAGATTACTTAAATAAGTTACGTCATCTTAAATTATAAATTTTAATACACTTCAAGATAAAATGAATGCACTTAAAATTCAAGGAAAAAGATTGTCCAAGATTAAATTTTATTTGCCCAGCTAAAAATATTCGAATTAGCTTGAATCTTCGATGAGACATCCATGAGAAGTTACTCGGATGGTATAGTTTTTAAAAATCCACCACAATTTTCTTCAAAGAACAACAAACATTTTCATAAATTAATTTTAATGTGGTGGTGACTCCAAGAAGAAACAGGCAAGAAAATTCGAAACTAACTAAACTTAACTATTAATTCATAAAAACTTCGCATTAATAGCCAAATACGTCTCATTCGTCATCGCTTAATGTCAATTAATTATTAATAATCGTTTTAAACGAACGAATAGGTAAACTACAACTAATATAATCTCAAAAACAAATCACTATCCTCGTCCGATCTGATGAGCACGATGAGCACCTTTGGGTCAGCTGATAGCGACGTACTTAGCCGATAGAGTGAACTACTCTTTTAGACAAATAGTAACTCGGTATCTTTCTATTCTTAACAAGTTTATTGCGTATCCGACTCGTAGGTGGTTGCTACCATAATTCGTTTTTATCTATTAACTTCAAGATCTGATAAAACTTTTGCATTCTCCATTTTGTTTTACGAATGTTTGGACGTGCGCATTGTTTGCCAAAATCGTATATTCGTGGAGAGTTATTTCTGTAAAATTTGTGCATATAAACAGCAATTTCACCTAAATATTATTTAGGGATTATTATTATTGGATTATTTACTTAAATAATTGGTATAGTTTTTATGAATTATTGAATAGTTTATGTACGCCATGACATGCATGCACATTGGTGCACACCCTTTACCGTAATTGAATTGTCAAGCTATGTTACGGCTTATGTTTTGTGATAAGTTTATTGCAGCTTGAATCTGTGCGCTAAACTCTAATCATGGGTGGTGCAGTTAGCTCTGGAGTTGATAATGACGACTTGGTTGATCAATTAGCAAATGCGGGGTATATCCGAAGTAAGTTGGTAGAAAGGATTTTCCGTGCTGTGGATCGTGGTCATTACTATACGGAAACCCCACCATTCTCAAAAGATAGTCGAGAAGGCGAGAAATTTGAAGGTATAATTGCAATTACCTAAATTATATGTTATGTATAGGACTTCTGTCGCTCCAACGTTTTCCAGATTTAAAACTTACGATACCACCTGGAAAACTTATAACCTTTGTTAAATGACTAGGCTACATGAGTATTGTTCCGTCATCTAGCTGACGGTGAAAGGAGAAAAGCGGCCTACCGGGACATGGCGTGGAAATTTGGTCTTCTACACTTGTCAGCTCCCTGTGTCTACTCACAGGTGATTTCTCGAATAAGAAGTAGAGCTGAACCTATTTTCACTATCTCATCATGAAAGTCTATATTTCAACTCATGTGTTACTAATGTAAATCCTCTTCATTCTGTATCAGTAAAATATTCATCAAAGTATGCGATAATTCATTATATTAGAAGAATTCGATTGATTGCAATACACTAATATGTAATGAAATCATTTTACACTCGGATATTGCATTACCATAGTTATTTAGGTATTTGAAAGTATATATGTTGCTATTATTTCTACACCGATCATGTAATACATTGTCAGCTTTATTTTCCCATATTTAAATTTAATGTTGAATCATTTTTATTTCTGCAATCCAACTATGATGTTAAAGATGATACGTTCAGGGGATATACCAAATTTTTATCCTTTGGTTACAGGATAATATAGTGGAATTAATATGCTATAAAATTGATATTGTAGTTTATTTGATTGCTGTACTTTTATTGGTTCAATATTAAACATATTTAGTGCTTTTTGCATAAATTTAAACTCAATAGGTCAGGTAAAATAGTCTTTACCCTTCCCTTAAATGTGTTTATAAATTTTTGGCATTTGATAGTAAGAGAACCCTTAATTCTATTTTTTTGTGATTGAATAAAAGAAGATTTTGGATTATATTTATCCTTAGGGATAAACCAGAATTTCATATTTATGCATGCATTTTATTAGACCAACTTATTCCATAGCTCTTCACTTAGTAGATTAGATTTAGTTCCAAGGGCCATTGTTAGCTTGTAAGGGTCCTTCAGTTGTAGGCTGATCCAAAAATGCAGTTCCCTGATGTGCAATGCTGTGGTGGGGCAAATGGAGATGTGCAGGGAAGTTGGTTCATGGATTATTTTGTCTGTTGAGAATGGTTGGCTGAAAAAATTGGAAAACCTCTTGAGGTACATCAGTGGCTTCCAAATTGTGTGTTGGCAAATCTGGCTGTGACAATAAAAATATGTAGCATTTTTTGCTTGAGTCAGCAGAGACAATGTACCAATCAAAATGAATGAGTTAGGATGCCCATAGTTAAAAAAGTTCGTTGAATGCAGATCCAAACTTTTCCCGTATGTTTATTTCATTTTCCATTCTAATAAACTCATTTTCTCCAGTATCCAATAGAGGTGAACCCCAAACTGAAATATTATGTATTCCATAAGTTGCAAAATATTATTTTAGTAGTAAAATTCTTGTGATGTTCACAAGTGAGAAAAAGTGGCTAATTAATTGCTCCAATCTTATGTTTCTGAAAAATGATGAAATTATTTTTCTATGCCTCAATGTAAATATTAAAAACCAGCTGGCCTTGGTTGAGTGGTTGGCATGAGGTCTTCTTCCAACTCCCAAGGTCATGCCCTTGAAACGTTTCATGGAATGTTGTTCTTCTCATTGCTACTATTATGATGCTGATGCAAAATTTCTTTTTGTAGTTGTGAGTCATTCAAAAAATATATATCTGAAAATGGAGTTGAAGTATCTGCACAAGTATCTCATCACCAGATTTTATAATTAATTCTCTTTGTGGACTTCATTGTCATGTAATATTCATCTCTCACAGTTTATGACGTACAGTATTTTACAGTTGATAATAATCATCGACTTAAAAATAATGTTGATATGTAATCTCAATACCAAATTTATTTTGACTTAAAAAAACCCAAATGTCCTCTAATTTCACCTGCAATGAAAATATCTAGTGAATTTAAATCTTGGTGTATATAAAAACAATTTGGAGAGCATTTGCTCTCTATGAAAATTTGTCTAAATAAACTTGGAAAAACTGTAAATTGTATTTATGATACTATAGTACTAAAATATAAAAGAAATTCTGTGAGGTAACATTAAAACATTTTTATGCTTCATTATAGCTTTAGATGGAATGAAAAATAATATTTTATGAAAAATTTAGTATTTCACTTTTTAATTTAAATCATCTTGCATATTGTTTTATTCATTGTTAGCCCTCAAGTTTCATCGCAGAAAAATTTAAACATGTAAATTATATTAATAGGTTTTATAATTCCCTTAATCAAAAGTAACCCGCCTTGGTAGAGGCGTGGTTAGTGTGTATAGCTCCCAAGGTAAGGGTTGCAGGTTTGAATCTTGCTGAGGGCATGGGCATATGTGCTTGCCATAAATCTATTATAACTCATATAATGTGTTAAAGATTTTATTATTAATTTCAGCTAAATTTTATACTTTGAAATCTAATATTAAAATGAATTTGGCATACAGATTTTATCAGCATTAATAGCTTTAGAAGTGAGAAGTTCTCATTATATTTGATGCTATTGTAATAAATTTTAAACAAAGGAAAATTGTAATGAAAAATTCTTCCAGAAGATGCATAAAGAATTAGTTTGAATATTTTCATATCTTGATAGCTATGTATATCTTAAACAGATTTGAAATTAATAAAAAGATTAAATTTAAGCCATCATCAAGTGATGTTGTGGATTTGCTTGTAGCTTAAATGATTGTGCCTGCGGAAAAGGAAATGTTTGATTTGAAATCCATTTTACAATTTCTAGCTTTGAGTAATTACTGATTAATATTGATAAGTAGAAGTTATACTTTTATTCAAATGCCTTTAAATTATAGAAACTTTATATATCATAGATGTAATCATTGCATAAGATTTGTAATACAGGAAAATAAGAGGAAAACTATCACTTAACTATAAAACGCTTACTCTTGTTTATTCTGTCCATAACACTCAATATCTCAGCCATTTCTTCAGCCAGCTCAACCAAATTTGGTATGATTGCTATGATCACGTACCAGTAGCAAATGACATTAAAATTGTTCAGAAAAGGTTCCGGGTTCGACTCCAGAGGGTGATTTCAATATCCTATAAGATAACACAAAAATCGATTTTTCGACTTACAGGCTTTTACTCTTTTGCAAATTAAAATTAGAAATAATTGACCCACAATCATTGGACCTGGACCATTTTAAAGAAAAATAAATAACGTTTCTTTTCTTATCATCACATTTTGCCTACAATACAAAATTGCTCAAGTTCTACATTTAAATCATTTCTATCGGAAAAATTTAAACTTTTTAATGATATGTTGCCTTACAGTCCATCTCATTGTTAAACCTCAAGATTGTATTGTTGCCTTAGTCAAACTATATGCGCAAGGAATGCGTGCTTTGAATGTTTTAATACGTGAGAGAGATGAGAGGAGGGAGAGAGAGACAGAAAAAGGAAACAGGAGAGATAGATAATGTTCTTTATTAGGGCAAGATTGAGACTATGAAGTATATTTTTCCTGAGAAGAAGAGAGTGGGAGAGAGAGAGATAGTAAGGAAGGGAGAAAGAGGGTTAGATAGATCATGGTCTTGATTAGGACGAGATTGAGACTAGGAAGTCTATTTTTCCAGAGAAGGAGAGAGAGGGAGGGAGAACAGGAGGGAGGAGGATTGGAGAGAGAAAAGGAGGAAGAATGGAAAGTGCCTTAAATTTAATACTTAATCCATGCAACCATATTTGGCAGGATTGCTATGATCACGTACCAAAAGTGAATGACAAAAAAATCTTCAAAAAAGATCCTGGGTTTGACTCCAGAGGGTGATTTCAATCTCCCATAAGACACTCAATATCTCAGCTGTTTGTTTGATTACAAAGCCTGTTTTAAATGAGCTAATTCATCTAGTGCCCTTATAATATTGTAATATCATACCTTATGCTATTAAGTGAAAAAAGTTTCCTTAGAAGCAGGAGGAAGCAACAGTATCAAGAGTTCTAATCTTTAAAAATATAGCAAACAATAACAATGATATTTTTGGATGGGGAACTTGTAGCATAATATTTTCATTTATTATTTTTATAGTAAATCAAAATATATTTTTACATTATATTTAAGTTTAAAAAATATTCATACAGAAGCTGCTGATTCTCTATGAGAGGATAGATCATTATAGAGATTTATCAGAAAATCTACCAAATAACATAATGCATAACTTATTGTGAAAAACATGAAATTTAAATTGGACCGTGTATAAATATTTGAAAGAGGTCACTTGCTACAGGGCATTCAACCATTAAGATGTCTTTCCAGAAAAAGTTCACATTGGGTTTTCAAACAAAGTTTAAAGTGTTCCTTTGTGAAATTAACATTATGTACTACGTCCATTTAAAATTCAGCATTAAAGTTAACTCATTATTTACTTTTCAAGTGGGAACCTGCAGCATATGCCAAAGTTATATTAAACTTCTTTATAATTCTAGCATAATGATGATTATTATTCATTAGTGATTATTATTTGTAGTATTTATGATGACAAAATTTTCAATGGCAGTCGAGCCAGGAAGGCTACTCATTTTTGCTGTTAATATTTTCACTAAGAAGGTATTATTTTCTGTGGATGGCCAACTGAGGTGAAATAACATTTACATAATGATACAAATGTATTATTATTATTAATTATCTGAGATATATACAAAAATTTATCTTGGTAACCTACTATGGTTTGGACAAGTTTGTTGCTTTTTTAATGAATGCTCATTGAAATCTGCATCCAACAGGTGGTGGAATCCCTTGACCTTCATCCTGGACTCTCCTTTCTTAATCTTGGATCAGGAACTGGTTATTTAAGCACAGTTGTTGGACTTATTCTTGGTAAGAACAGTTTAAATCATAGTCTAGAGTATTATTTCTTACATTAAACATGAACATGTTTAAATGTTATGCAATTAAATCACATGAACCTTGGAAGGATTATTTCCTATTTAAAGGATTTTATTGATTTAAATTAGGTTGTTTAAATATTTTTAACGTGTCAACTTTAAAATTACAGGGCCAACTGGTATAAACCATGGAGTGGAAATACATGAAGAAGTTGTACAGTATGCCAACTGGAAACTTCAGGAGTTCAAACAGACTTCAGATGCTCTGTATGAATTTGAGCTTTGTGAACCAAAATTTACTGTTGGTATGTTTGATTTTATTGATTAGTGATAGCAAATCTAAAAGATGAAATTAAATTGAGCTGTGACATAATCAGTGATTTATTCAGACCTGGCTAATCTAAGCAGTAACTAGGGCAGCCAGCTTCAGGGGAGCAACATAGCCCAAATGCACTGGCTGAAATACATATGTTAAAAACCACCCTTCCTTCGACTTATCTTCAGTATTTAATTCCAAATAAATTTACCTTTCCCAAACTTTCCCTGGCAATGTCAAATAGTGCATATTTCATAAAATTTGATTATCTGACAATCCTATTTTAATGTAAACAAGCAGCAAAAGTAAAATGCCTAGAGATAATATGCAGCATAAATGTATTTCTGGATATAAAACATACTTCTGTACCTCACAGCATTTAAGTGGATCTTTAAAGCTCTAAACAATCTCAAAATTAGCGTTGACTTAAATGCCATGTTAAGCTCCAGGCAAATGACAGCGAGGATCGTTGGTTAACATTAAACCAGCTTCATTTTGTTTTGATCAGCAGGGCCATGATGAGGGATGTCATTTAGAATAAATGTTATTATAAATTGGAATAGATATTAAAAAATCTGATGTGGCCAACACATGACTTTCTCCATAGCTGTAATATTTCTAAAAATTCCAAATCGGTTACATAATAATAAATATTTTAAGGAACTGCGAGAAAAATTTAAAGATTTTACAAAGAACTGAAATAAACTCAAACTGTAACCTTCTGATATTGGATATTGCCACGAATCTCCATCAATTAAGAAAATAAAAAGGAGCACTACTAAGACGTAACTAAGCATAAAGTGTTTATAATAGTCGCCGGTAGGTGGTGGTGTGATGGCAGCTAAAAAATTTAGTTTTTAAGATATCTCTTAAAGAATGCATTATATTGGACAGTGTTTCAAACAAAGGTTGTAGAAAATTAAATTTCCTACAACTTTTATTCCAGAACGTTTTTACATATCAAATATTAAAGCACATATTTCAAAATAACAGATGTTACAAGAGTAAACACCTTCTTCTGGATGACCGATTTTTACCAAAAACTAATCAACTTTCGTTACTTTCTTAAAAGTGTCAAATATAAAAATTTGCGTTGGCCTGATTAATAGTTTTTGAGTTAGAGCACCCACAACTCGCATACACACAGACACCATCGAGAAAATGGTCAAAATGTGTTCATTGGACCTCAAAACATGTATTTCCATTGAAATCTCAAAATCGATTTTTTCATGAAAACAATACTTTCTCCTATACTACGTATGGAGAAAATAAAAAATGATACTATGTGATGTTGTACATGTCATGTGAATGTACAGGAACTTCCCCCATATTTCCAAATAGGAATTTTCCTCATTTTCTGATCATCAAATCAGGTACTTACCGTTAAGATGGTTAGTTCCATGTCTTTTACAAAACTTTTGTATTGGAGCTTAATTTTCTCTGAAGAAAGATTTCATGAAAGGTTTTGGTTAACTGAAAGAGTTGGATCCACTTATATGGTATGTGCCAAACATACGTTTATGCTGAAAAATTGAGGTCGGCATATAAGCCTCAATATATGGAAACTCTTAGAATATGGTGATATAGGGGAGACTGTTATACTTTGGGTCAGTTGTACCTTGGGTCATAGTGAATAATGATGCCATTTTTTGAGATATGTATGGTGAAAACTGTTTGTGTGCTTGCACTCTAAGCCATGAGGAGTACTAAGGCCGTGTCCTAATTGGCAGCATTGCTGTGCTATGCTAGGCTGTGCGAAGCTGAGCTGAGCTGAACTTCGGGTCTGTCCCAATACACCGCGAAGCTACGCTGTTCCAAGCTGATATGTCAACATCCGCAGCCACTAAGAGCCCCCATCAGAAGTCACGTGGCATCATTCTTGCGCTAGGCATAAAGTGCAAACACGAAGATGCCACGAAGATATAATGTTTCATTCAGTGAGAGAAATGCCGCCGATGAAGGCAAGTCGTTTGCTGCTATTCGAAAATAGTGCACTAAAATTTTTACTTTTGGATGAGGCGAGGAGTTCCACGCATACCAGCTTTAAAATCAAACTGTTTTGGAAGGAACTGAGCTTCGAGTCTGCCCCAATACAGCACGAAGCTATGCTGTTCCCAACAGATATATCAACACCCGCAGCCACTCAAGTGCCTTCTCCAGTTCACCAGGAGAACAATCACATAGCATCATTCATGCACTCAATGAGGCAGGATGTGTAAACACGAAGATGCCAAGGAGATATAATTTTTAATTTAGTGAGAGAAATGCCACCGATGAAGGCAAGTCGTTGTTCCTATTCGAAAATAGTGAACTTAGGTTTTTACTTATGGATGAGGCGAGGAGTTCCATGCATGCCATTTGCAGGAGGAGATTAATTTAGGGGAATTTCATCATCTCTACTCAAGAGTTACGCTTACGCTAAGATAATATTTTTTTAATACTGCAGAATTTATAAGTCAACGTTTGATTACATAGCGAATGGAATTGGAGAACTTAGTAGTCACAACGACGAATTTCAATAAGCCGATATCTGTTGAGGAATGACTCATAATAACAATTAGATGTGTGAAAGTATTTTTTTTTAATTCCCTGTAGATAAGCATGTAAACTGGAAACAATATTTTTCAACTTGTTACTATGATAGGAAAGTTCGCAGGAAAGATTTAAATATGCTTAGTAATGCGAAACCCATCACCTTTTTATTTTATGCTCGTGGAAATGAAGTATTTTTGACATCCATTGCTTGAAGTTTACAAGAGAAAAGTTTCAATACAGTACAAACTAAACAGAACAAGTAGCAGGTAAATGAACAGCTAAACTGACGAAAAAAATGAAGTAACTAATTAAATGAAGGTATGTTCAATCCCCTGTTTACGTAATTCTTACTTCTCTTGTACAACAAACTAGTTTTTCCTGTAAACAACAGAAGTGAAGCAGTGCAGCTTGAAAATCAAACTTTTGCCAATTAGTGCAAAATCCAGATTTTCGTAGTTTTTGACATAATTACTCATTTAAACTCCTAGCGAAGGATGAGAAATTAACTAAATGAGTAAGAAAATAAACTAAATACTTTTTTAAACAAAAAAATTGCCGCTTTTACATGGTTAAACAATAGTTGCCGCGCTTTCATCGTATCTTCCGAGTTTCTTCTGCCGCATTCATATTTGAACGGCTAAATCTCACAGTCTATTCGTTGAAATCACACGAACATTTGCCTGTAGCTTTCGAAAGTGCTCCATAAGCCACACCTACCATTAAAATGAACATGTAATGCAATTAATTGTTGTTAAAAAATAAATAATACCGAACGAGGCTCTCACATTCTGTATCTGTGCACGAAATTTTCACTCTCTTGCTAACTTACGTACTATTAGGAATAGTTTGGTAATATCTTCATATGAAATGTTGATAAAAGATTCAAGTTATTTTTGAAAGTGAAATGAACTCATTATCTTTATTGGTTATCGAGATATGGAATTTTACATTGAAGCGCGAGAAACTACTGCCGCTTACAGTTAAAGTTAAAAAAAATGCCGTGAATAATTAAATGAAGTTATGTTCAATCTCCTGTTTACGTAATCTCTACTACTCGTGTCCAACAAACAAGTTTTACCGTAAGAAAAAACAGAAATTAATTCCTCCGTATTAACTTCCAACGTGCGCTAAGTGAAGCGGTGCCACTTAAAAATCAAACTAGTTTGCTTTGCTAGCGGTGCTGCGCGGCGCTGGGCTATGCTGTGCGGTGCGAAGGGTGTCAGTTAGGACAGTCCCATTAGAAACCATAGGTTTGATTTCTCGAGCGGCATCGCGCCGCATAGCATAGCTCAGCAACGCTGCCAATTAGGACACGGCCTAAGAGTGTAGCATGTTTATAGAACGTACATGTTGCAGTTTGTGATCTAAGTTCAAAGTTTTTTAGTTTCAGAACTAAAATTTATTAGTGAAATGTGTTAAGCTGAAGAGATTTACATTTTTCCTGTAAAATTGTAAATGAAGGTAAGATCTCCATTTCCTTCCCTATCATTTGGTGTTATACATTTTTCCAAAACACAACCTCAATGTAGAACACTGCAGTGATTATTGTTTTGGTTGCCATTGTTGTACCTCAGTACATATGTTAAAGTTGTACCTTGGGACAGGCCTGAGGTACAACCAGGTGAATTAAAATATTACCTATTATGTAAAAAATATTTGATTCTGTGAATAAGGTTGACATATTTCAGTAGGGTATTGTTTTCTTTGCAGAATCATTACCCGTAGTAAAACTGGCAAAACAAGGCAAAAAGTAGATGCATATATATTTGATTCTGTGAATAAGATTGACACATTTCAGTAGGGTATTGTTTTCTTTTGCAGAATCATTACCCAAAGTAAAACTGGCAAAACAAGGCAAAAAGTAGATGTAGGAAACTTGGAGAGAGCTTTCAAAGATGTTTTGGAAAACAAAACGTATGTGCAAACAGCTATCAGAAATTTTGGAGTTTCTAAAACTACTTCAGCTCGTCACCTCATGCTTCATTGAGGCACACATCCAGATAAGTGCTGAATATAAATATCAAACAAGAAACGACATGTGGAAAGTATTGAATGGAGATCAGGAACAAGAATTAGTGCAATACTTTTTGCAGGCATCTCGTCTTCATTATGGGCTGGCCAAGATGGATGCTTTTAAACTTGCGTATGAATATGCAAATGAGAATGATATTAAAATACCCAAAAGCCGGACAGAAAAGAGGGCTGTGGGTGAAATGTGGTTGAGAGGTTCGAGGTGACGGTGCCAAAATTTAAGCCTCAGAAGACGTGAGGCATCAAGTTTGTCCAGCAATACCAGTTTTAATTGACAAAATGTTTCTGCTTTCTTCCAAAATTTAAAGGACCTAATGACAAGGTACTATTTTTCTGCTCATAAAATTTGGAGTTTGGATGAGACTGGAAATTCCACAATTCATACACCACCCAAAATATTAACTTCTAAAGGAAGTAAACAAGTGAGAAGTATGATAACTGGTGAATGGGGGATAAATATTACAATGGTTGCAGCTGTTAATGCAATTGACAATCATGTACCCCTGATGCTGATCTTTCCCAGGGTTCACTTTAAACCTCATATGCATATTGGCGCAGCCAAATATTCTATTGGCAGAGAAAATCCATCACAGTGATCTAATGAGACACTATTCATTAACTATCTGAAGCGTTTTATTTCTCATGAGAAGCCCTCGGAAGAAGATCCTGTTCTTCTGATACTCGATAATCACGAGTCACATTTCAGTTCTTGCAATTAATTTAGCAAAAGAGAATGGTATCATCATGCTTACTTTTCCACAACACACTTCTCTCAAGCTCCAGTCTTTGGATTGCACTGTCTTGGCTCCTTACAAAACCTATTATAATGCAGCTTTAAACAGTTGGCTTTTGGAGCATCCAGAACAGTTAGTCCATATGATGTGGGTGGGATTATTGGAACAGCTTTTTCAAAAGTGTTCACAAAAAGCAACATCGAGAAAGGTTTTCAATTCACAGGCATCTATCCTTTCGATGATAATATTTTTAGAGATGGTGAGTTCTTATCATCATATGTGACTGACCATGTTCTAAGCGATGAACATATAGCAACAACTACTGTCTCTCCTGCTACAAAATCACAGAGACATCAAGCAGAAATAGAAATGAAAAACCCATTCCTTCCACATTGGGTCAGCATGTAGGTTCTGCTAAGAAGTCTCCTGAAACAATTTGACCATTCCCTAAAGCTCAGCCCTGGAAAACACAAAGAGGGAGGAAGAAGGCAAAGACACACATACTGACAGACATGCCAGAGAAATGCAGTATTGAAATGGATAAGGCCAAGATGATTAAGAGAAAGACTACCGGCAAAGACCCATGTGCAAAAAAGTTGTGTTCTAAGGATAGCTCATCTGAAGAGGACACTGATGAAATTGTGCCATTGATTAATTCTAGCAAAGAAGAGTATCAAAGTGATTATGAAAAGGAAATGGAGCAAAGAATTGAGGAAAATTTTGCAAAAGGTAGTCTTGCAAAAGGAGATTTTGTTTTATTGTGACTATGCAAAAAGAAGACTGTCTTATTATGTTGCAGAAATAATGAACATAGAACAAGATGATTATGAAGTGAGGTATTATAAGAGATTATAGGCATCTAAGAATTTTATCCTTGAAATTGGTTTAGGTAGCAAAAGACATGGAGAATCTGCTACAATGATTGAATTTATCAGGAAAGTGTCTCAGACAACATTAACAAAGGAAAAGTGAACACTGACCCGAGATACAACAGTCTCCCCATCTTAATTTTCATAATTTATCCATTTTAGTGTCATAGAAAGGAACTATTGAAAAATGCTATCAATGGTCATTTCTAAATGAGATTTTCATCCAAAGAATTAATATATTTTCATCTAGAGTATTTTTTATTATTTTCAATCAATTTTACCTTTATGAAGATGGTAAATTCTGTAACCAAATATTGAGATGTACAACATTTAAACTCTTTATTTTTAAGTCAATCTTATGATGTTTTTAGTCACTACTTTTACAATTCTATTACATGAGTTTTATTCCTCCCTTATGTGACCGAAAATAAATCAAGTTACATTCCTGAAATATATTAAGTATAGTCTTGTCATATCGCAACTATCTTTTGTAGGCAATTTTCTCTCTTCTGAATTGAAATTATTGTGTGTTGTTTACCATAAGGGATGTCATCAAACAAAATTCTCTGTTAAAATCAGTTATAATCTATTATAGATAATACACTAAAATCCTCCTAGCATGTTTATAAGTGGCTAAATATTAAAAACTTCAAAGAGGGGAAAAATTGTTGGGAAAGAAAAGGAAATCTTGTGTTTTTCAACCCTCAGCCTCATGCATAGTTCATAGGACTATGTGCATAATATTAGACTATTAATAAAAGTCTTAATCTGTTGGTTGGTTTTTTGGTTGGAATGCTATATGGGATATCCCATAAGAGGGATCTTAAATATACCTCTTTCACACTTGCAGACTTATTTCATTTTCCAAAATTAAATTAGAAGTAATTGATGCACGATCTTTGAATAAGAACCATTTCAAAGGAAATTAAATGAAGATTCCTATTCTTATCGTCGATTTTTGTTTTTGAATCGAATTCGCTCACATTAAGCTAAAATATTCGAAAATTTGTCAAAATTTTCCATTTTTATTGAGACTTTCCCTTGGCGATCAATAGCATTGTTGTTCATACAGAAAATCAACATATCTGGTGAGTCCATAATAACTAATTTTTTTCAGATTAAAACGTTAAAGATGTTGTTAACTTAGTGAAAATCTGACTACATTTTAATATTAAAAAATATAATAATGCTGTAGATTTAGCTCACTTCCTTCCAATATAGTTGAATATATTAAGTTCCAATTTTCCTGTTGAATTTCAATGGGCAATTATGCTAGTTTTCTTATAAACCTGCTGCTGTGAAATATAAACTCATAAATCCAGCATTAATCAATAAGTAAGGAAGGTTTAGGAGGCTGATAATGACAACTTTTTGGCATATAATTCTCTAGACATATTTAACTGAATGGCATATTTTTAATGCTCCAAAGTAGCTTATTTTCTGCATGCAATTGTCA
Source organism: Tanypteryx hageni (assembly GCA_028673005.1). Taxonomy (NCBI): domain Eukaryota; kingdom Metazoa; phylum Arthropoda; class Insecta; order Odonata; family Petaluridae; genus Tanypteryx; species Tanypteryx hageni. Next base: position 196,832,165 of record CM054113.1, on the reverse strand, counting down.
AGGTCCCACTAGTTTCTTCAGGATATTTAAAATAAAAGTTGCCTGTGCTCACCACTTATTGTGCTATTTTTATTTTAACGCCTAACATTTTTTGCATAAGCTGAAAGTATTTAAAGGTATGATATCAGAAACAAAATTCATGGTGGTATGCATAACCTTATGGAACTGTTCCATGATGAACAAATGAAATGAATACTCTGTATTTTCCAAAGCTTTTAATATTTCAATACAACCCAGGTTTTGATGTGATACATCATCATCTGAAGATGGTGTATTACATCAAAACCCAGGTCATATTTAAATATAAAAAGCTGTGGAAAATACGAAGTTTTCATTTTATTTGTTCATATGGGAAGCACTTTCTGTGCAAACATTTTCATAAAAATTAATACATCATTCAGCTAAAATAATGTGACTAAAAATTGAAATGACCTTGATAAGAAAAAATTTTAAGGGATAACTTCTTAAATGAGTTGTGCTATAATAGTTTTCCTAATTTTTTCACCCAAGAATTCCCAGAGCATTTAAATAATCATAAAAATTTAACAGGATAGATTAAAAAGCTGCATTTTAAATTCACAGTTGTAATAATTACTGTTTTTGTGTTACTGCAAAGCAGTGATACAAATGTGTGGTCCAAAAAATTGTCAGTACTGGTTTCTTATGAAGCTTCAAGCTTTGAAGTTTCAAAGCAAATGGATATTAAAAACTAATCTTGGCAAGCAATTCCATCTCAGAGAAATTTTATTTGGCAAACATTATTTGATACATTACTCATTGAAATATTTAATAGTGAAAAGGTCCTATCTTTAATGTTACTTATGGTTTTATCATTTCTTAGGTAACTGTCTATGCCTTGATTCAGAAGTTATGCAGTATGACCGTGTCTACTGTGGTGCAGCTTGTCCCGAGTCTTATGAGAATTACATGAAAAACCTTCTCAAGGTATGATTTTGTTTGCTTGTTTGTGATTTTTTCTCACTTAGGTCAAGTTAAAATATCCTTACTAAAACTAGGCATTGTAAAATGTACTAAGATATTTTAGTGTCAAGGAGAAAATGTGTCAATTGTGTTTGTGAGAAGGAATTTCTGTGCTTCTTCTGCATAGCTCATAAATTTCATTTTCCATTCTTTGAAAGGGAAAGAAATTTGTTTGTGGAAGTTGTTATGGCAGTCTTTTTGTATAATTTTCACTTGCTTCTTGTATTTTTTAATTATGTCAGTTATAGCTTTTATTTGCCATGGGTGGTACATGACCAATAAAAGAATAACAATTTGAGTCTGGGACAGGATTAGGATGATAGAGTAATAAATCAGTAGAAATTTGTACTCAAGTTTGTACTAACAACAGCATTTTGGGCCCTGGTTCTTGGTTTGTCATATGGCAACTTTACAGACTCTTGCATATACAAAATACAACATACAGTAAAACCCTGTATTTACGTTATCAGAATGTACATATTGCCGCTATTTACAACATTTTATTTTGGTCCCGTCAATTTTCCTATGATTCCAATGTAAGTAAAACTCTGTATTTACACTATTTCATTTTAAGTTTTCCCACTATTCGCGCCATTTTACGTTCGAATTTCCGATTTTTAAAAAGGATTTAACATGCGATTCCCAATGGTTTTTAACATTTTTCGGCTTAGATTTGCAAAAAATCAGAACTCTTGGATGAGATTTCGAAAACAGCAGCAGAGTAGGAACAGCATCCCTAGAGGCAGAAATATGAACTCTTTCTTTTCAAAACTGCACTCACTTAGCAGATGCTACGATGCTACTCAGGATAGGGTACTTACAGTCTGGACAAAATTACTTTGGGATTGATGTTTGAGGCGGCTCGTGTGCAATGTTGCCAGCATGTGCATAAGTGCCCTTTTACACGTTCCTTTTGCCCACAACAAAGTCCTGGGAGTTGCGCAGATCTACTACATAGACCTACTACTATGTAACCATATGTTACATAGACCAAGTATTTTGTTTACAGGGGAACGCAGCATGGTTCCCCTTAGCAACACTTACCTCCCCTCCATCTGTGATTGGCTGTGAGGGAGGAGAGTCTTTCCTGCCAAGCCCCCACCCCTCATCTTCCCTGAAATGTCAATCCCAAAGTAATTTCATCCAGAGATTAGAGACAGAAATACGTATAAACTCTTTTGGGTGAAAACTTCAAAACCTCGTATGTAAATCACACTAGCAGAGCATAAACAGCGCACCTAGATACGGAAATACTATTTATGCTATTTACTCTCTGAACCAAGTATGAATGCTATTGAAAAGATGTTTAAGTTTGGCGCTATCATGTTTTTACCCTTTCCACGGAAAACAGGCAATTCTAGAATTAGAAGCATATAATTTGCATCTCAAAATAACCAAACATCTATCAGACTTCGACCTGTCTATTTGGGACCTCTACATGAACAAAATACATACAGTCATACAACAAAAAGTCCACAATAAAATGGTAAAACTTTGTAGAAAACTTTACACCCTAATCAATTAAAAACCTCTTTCCCTTCCTTTCACTTCAGCACATAAATACCGCCTACAACACTCCCACCCCTCATTACACATCAGCTACTGATGATGAAAACATTGCTCTCGAAATACGTATCGAGTACATTTACCTCATCTTTAGAGATCTTGTGTGCATGTATTCGAGTGCTTGTAGGTGTGATTGTTAGGTCCCTGTTGCTGCCGAATGCACATAAACCTACAGGCCGCTGTGTGCGATACTAGGTCCCTGGCGTGGTTTAATCTCCCGTAAACCTAGTATTATTTCCCCTTCCCCTTTTTTTGCCTTTACCTCTTGGTGTGCGTGTGTCTGTGGTTGCTTAGTAGGTTCCTGTCGTGGTCGTACTGACTCACAAATCTTCTAACAACAGTGTGAATTTTTGGGTCCCAGGCGCAGAGTAATTTCTCGCAAACCCGGTCCTGTTTCATTTTCCACCTTTAGGATTAGGGCTTGTGCGATTGAGTGAGTGAATGTGTGAGTGACATCAGGTCCCTGGCGTGAAGTAACAACCCCTAAACCTGTAAGTTTATAATTTTTATTGTCTTTTGCCTTTTCCTTCCTTTCCTCCCCCCCTTTTTCATTGTCTCTAATTTTGAATTTTATGGTTAAGAAGTTAATTTCTATTTAACACTGATTTTATTGTTAGTCTTACTGTAACAAATGAGCGAGTTTTAAAGTAAAGTCAGTTTAGCTATTTTTCCTTTTCCCATAATTTATGCTTTCCTGCAATTTACACTTTTTCCCCAGCTCCCTAGAAAAGTATAAATAAGGGGTTTTACTGTATTTACAATTTTAATCTTCTAAATCCTTCTTAAATTTTACATTATTATATGATTTTCAAATGACATTCACAATTTCAATAACTAAAAATAAATCTAAGTTTATAACATTTACTATTAAGCTACAGGCTAATCTATTACTAATAGAATAGAATCTTGGTTTCTCAGTATCTCCCTTGGTATTTCCATCTGAATCTCCATAGTTTATATGGGAATTGCGTTTAAGAGAAACAATGCAGCATAATTAGTACGAAGGCTTCCACGGCATGCTGTTGATATGGTGGTGATTTCCGGGATTCTGCCGTGTTGATCCATTTCCTGGACAATATTTCGCCGACGTTCCAGTCGGCTTCTTCAGGTCCGAAGGAAGCCGACTGGAACGTCGGCGAAATATTGTCCAGGAAATGGATCAACACGGCAGAATCCCGGAAATCACCACCATATCAATGCAGCATAATTTTCATTCGCATTTTAAAGTTAGTTAGAATCATTGAACTAAACAATGTTGAAAATTGAAAATTCATTTTCCTACTGTCGATTATGAAATACATGTCAAATTGGATCATATATTCGTTTTGAACATGAAAATTTTGCATTTTTTTGGTTAAAAATCTTTTCGTCAAGGAGAGTTGCATTGTTGTTCCTTGAACAAATTTAATACATTGCTTAGATGTTTGCCACCTCTCCAGACCCATTCTCCATACCATCCAATTTTTGAACTACAAGCATAAAAAGACGAGTATTATTACTTCATAATAAATATTGTAGTTATTTTAATATACAGTTTGTCTTTAACTACTTAAAAGGTAAATTTAAAAACAATTTAAATCTAAACGTAGGATGATTTCCATTTTATGCCTTTAATTACTTTGTGGAACAATAATTATCCTTTATAATTTTGTTTTAACATTGAGGATAATCACTTGGTTGTATTTTTTTTTTTATTTGTTTGCATAACAAAAACGTTGTTATAATATCATTGTTTTTATCATTACAAATATGAATTGGTTCAAATATAAATACAAAAATTAATTTTGTTACTTTGGCAAGATTGATTGTTGCACTGTGTCTATTGGGTATGTATAATAAAATGCTACATACCTCACTGTATTCTTAATGAATTGTTTCAAATGTTTATGCGATAAAAATTTTGGACAAGATTTGTAACAAGACTGAAATGAATGACATTTTATGAACTTTAATTGCCGTTCATTTTTGAAAAGGTCGAAATCAATGAAGATGTGAAATAAGCAAGTAGACAGCACAAGGATGGCATGGTGTACGTTTCATTTGCATTTGAGATTCAGTGCACGAATGAGGGATATGAATGGAAGAATAAATGAAAGAATGAAATTTTGTTTTAATGATAAAGTTGGTTCTGATATTTGACATTATAGACAATTGTTATCTTTGGAAAATAAATAAGAATTTAGTTGTTTTGTTTCTACTTGTAATCAAATTTTTACATTTTAAAGATATAAATAAGTAATTTCAAAGAATGATAAATAGGAAAATTAATTTAAATAACAAATAATATATTTCTTCCAATCATATTGACAGACTTTTGCACGTGTATTATGATAATATAATCTAAGGATTTTTAGGGTTCCTGGAAGGCCTTCATGGCTGTTGAAGTGGTCCCGGGGCTCAAGAAGTCCCCACTGTACATCATCCCACCAGGGTATCCCCTACTTCTTCTCTCACGTGTAAATCCAGGTACATCAGGGATGCATTCCTGAAAAGTGCAATGTAAATCGAAGCCGTTTTTCCCATAAGAATCAGTGGTGTGAGGGGGGATGCATGCAGGAATTAGAACAGTTCGGCACCACCGATTACATCAACCCCTCCATGGTGGTGCTAGATAGTTGGAACTGAGTCCGAGTTCGGACAGAAAAAAACTCAGTGGATCCAGTGAAAACAGTATTAGGTGGCCACGTGGGCGAGAATTCCCTGTCCATCTAAACAACAGTGCTGCCTGCATCTTAGGGTCACCCGCAATAGGATTGCTGCTGCCTTTCTAATACAAATTTCGTAGTTGCCTGGCTGGACGATGCGATTCCCATCATGCTGGCGTTGTTCTGTTATCAGGAAACATGCACGTCTTATTCAAAGGTGGTGCAATACAGAGCCCCACACTCTCTAAAAAATATTTGTTGTATTTATAAAGTGCAACCATTTAAAAAAATCAGGAAAAATATGATATATATGTCATTGTGAGAGAGGTTGCTTTATTTATTGAAATTTGCTATTAAAAATTTTTTATGCATCCACGCTTTGCACCGGGCCTCGCGATAATCCTAGCCTCCCCTGGTCTTATCTGCAGAGAATTATTAACACTAGAACGTCTGGACTTGGTCTAACCCCTAGAACCCCCGCAGCCGTCAATTTGACGGCTATGTGATATTTCCTTTCGTTTGGCATGTAAAAACAAAAATAAAGTGGACATGTTCTTTTTCTATAAGTGAACTTTATTGAAACTTCTTTATAATATTCATCATATATTCAGGTACAATAAACAAAATTAGTTTAGTAAAAAAGCAGAATTGGTGTACAATTTTATCTTTATAAAATGATAGTCTCAGGAGTTTTACGGGAAATCAAAAAGTAAAGGCAATTTGCGTGTAAGAATAATACACAATGCCAGAACGCACTCTCAAGGTCATCATACCTACAATGTAGTCAAAAGAGTCTAAATGTGTCTTCCCAGCTGCTGGTGCTCATTGTGTCTTGTACATTTGAGGGATAAACATGTCAGCTCCGCTGTCTGATTGCACTGTTAGTGAACAACATGCTGTCAGCAGATTTTTGTGGTCAGAAGGGATAAAACCTACTGAGATTTAGGGAAGAATGTTAGCACAGTATAGTAAAAAAGTGTATAAGTCAACGAAAATTGTACAAATGGGTGGAAAGGTTCAAAAGTGATGGAACAAGTTTGCTTGACGAAGAACGTTCAGCCCATCCGACAGGTTCAAGAACAGCAAACAATGTTGATCGAGTTAATACTCTCATACGAGAAAACAGATGGATTACTGTTACTGCTGTTGCTGAAATGTTTGACATCAGCTATGAATCTGCGTATTCAATCATGCACGATGACCTGAAATATCACAGGGCTCGTACTATTCACAGTAAACGCATAGGATTGCTGTCAAAAGGTGTTCTTTTGCATCATGACAATGCTTGACCTCATTCAGCTGCTGCAACCGTTGAAACAATTCAAGAGCTTATATTTGAAATTCTTCCTCACCCACCCTACAGTCTGGACCTCGCCCCAAGTGATTGTCACCTTTTTGGTCCTCAGAAAAAAGCATTGCGTGGGCGTCGATTTTTACATGATGACAAATTCAAAGAAGTGGTGCATACTTGGCTGCAGGAACAACAGAAAGCATTCTTCTTAGACGGCATTAAGAAGCTTGTGGACTGATTTAACAAGTGTTTGGAAAAGTAAGGGGACTACATTGACAACTGATACTAAAAGTTTGTACATTTTATCTTTCTAGATTTAATAAAAAATAAATTGCCTTAACTTTTTTATGTACCCTCGTATTTTCGTTGTTGCCAATGCTGAGAAGCAATGTTCTTAATGGCCTTTCCCTGATAAATTGTCACCATTTTTCAGAATATTTCAAAGAGTGTTTAGGCTTCACATTTTTTTCACGTTGGCAGGTATTTCCCTCCTGGGTTCACCATACCCATTATGCTTTTATCCTTTGTTTTGAGCTTTGTGGCTAGTTCAAGTGATGTAAATAAATTGTCCATGGTGACAATTCTTCCCCTGTTTATGAATGGTTCATGAGACCCAGGACTATGAACTCAGATAAATGCTGGCCCTCAGAACGCTGGTCGTCCTTGTCTCCCCTTCCTGTTCTCTCGTCCTTTGTTAATGAAGCTCTAACAAGTCTTCAGTGATTAATTCTTCCCCATTAAAATTTAGCAGCTCCACCACGTCACCTTTGTCCACTTTATCAAAGCCAGCTTCCCTCTCCAGCCCCACAATTTTTGTCGGATATCTGTTTAAAATATATCTATAAACCCTCTAAAGTGTATACACTCAGGTCAAATATTTTTCCAAGAATCATTCAGAGTTGAGTGTGTAATTTCATTCCAAGAATGTTATCAACCTCCTTACTGATGTTATAATTTTTCCAAAACTTCCAAAGCGTGGGCTTACCTGCACCATCAGTTTCTTTTATAAGCTCTTTTATCGTCCGATGAATGTAATACCTGTTAAACGTCGCAATAACACCCTGATCCATGGGCTGTATTAATGACGTTGTATTTGGTGGAATGAAGACAATCTGGGCATTGTTGGCAAAATCTTCAATATTCAAAGGATGTCTGGGGGCGTTATCTAATATTAGCAGGGCTTTGTTCACAAGATTATTATCTGCACAGTATTTTTTCACAAAGTGATCCATTGCTGAAACAAAGTCTCTGTCATTCAAGCTTTGTGGCTCGACCTCCATATCACAGGAAGCTCGCTCTTTGACCGTCCCTTCAGAGCTCTTGGGTTTTCTACGTGGTGTATCAATAGGGGTTTCAGCAGTCACCAGCAGCATTTCTCCCAAGGAGGAGGGTAAGGTGGTCCTTGGCTGCTTTGAAACCAGCAGCAGTCCTCTCTTCCTTCGCAATGTATGCTTGGCCAGCATTCTCTTCCAAATGAGACCCATTTCGTCTACGTTAAACACCTGATTGGGACTTTCTGCATGATTTTCAGGCATTTAACGAATTAAAAAATCGACCTTAATTACGTTGGAACACATTCAACACTAAAAACTTGGGATGCCTTTGAGTTGCCTTGACGGAACAAGCAATGCCAATGGGAGAAAAAACTCTTTGGCTCAATACATGCCCCAATCTGTTTGGTGTTACAAATAAGACAATTTTGTAGGTGTCATCAGAGAAGAGATGTATTGTATCCTGATCTGTTAGGTGTTACAAATTTATACGATTTTGTAGGTGTCATCAGAGAAGAGATATATTGTATCCTGATCTGTTGGGTGTTACAAATTCAGACGATTTTCTAGGTGTCATCAGACGAGATATACAAGGTGCATCTGAAAAGTTTTAGGACAGTTTTTATCATTACAATACTATGAGCACCATCTATCGGGCAACGCTGGGACTATTTAGTATCAACCTTTTGCTAACACATGGCCAAGTTTTATCAGTCTACAATTAGATGTTGTTCAGCTGTGACATGTTTTGTAAATTAATTTTTTGTGAGTTGTAACTGAAATTATGGATGAACAAAGAGTAGCGATTAAGTTTTGTGTAAAGGCCGGTAAAAGTGCTCCAGATACACTGCAAATGGTTCAGAATGCATATGGCAGTAGTGCACTCAGTTGTTCCAACATTTACCGATGGTACGCTCGTTTCCGTGAAGGGAGGGAGGACGTGAAAGATGATGCCAGAAGTGGCCGCCCTTCCACCACGCGCACCGATGAAAACATCAAAGCTGTTCGTCGCCTACTGATTGATGACCGGCACATCTCCCTCTGAATGATTGCAGAACGTTTAAACATTGGCAGGGATGCCGTTCGCATGATAGTGGAGCAAAATTTAGGGAAGAGAATGGTGTGCGCAAGATTTGTTCCTTATGCATTAACGATGGAGCAGAAACAGGAACGGATTGCATCGTGTCAGGACCTTCTTTCCATGGCAGAGGTTGAAAATATTTTTTTTTAAATCGCCTGATCTCGCCCCCGCTGACTATTTTCTCTTCCCCAAACTCAAATTTGCCCTGAAAGGTCGGCATTTCTGGTCGATAACGGAAATTCAAGATGTGGTTACAAGGGAACTGAACAGCATTCCGTAAGAGGCCTTCCTAGAAGGCATTAAAAAATTGTATGAACGTGCAAATAAGTGTATAAATCTAGGAGTGTATGTTGAAGAATAACAATAATTTTTTTTAATATCTGCGTTTTTTTATTTTTTACAATTTTTGTCCTAAAACTTTTCAGACACACTTTGTGTTGTATCCTGATTTGTTTGGTGTTACAGATTAGATGATTTTGCAGGTGTCATCAGAGAAGAGGTATATTGTATTTCTTCTGTGATGGTGCCTCTTCTGCTGAATGGAAGGACTGCACATTTGGGCGTGTCTGCTGACTCAAATATCATTCCCCCCCTCTCCTTCGCATTTGCCTGCTCCTACACTCGAATCGACATTGCTTTTAGATAGAAAAAGATACATCCAGTAACAATGTTAAGAATGAAAACATACGTAGTTCGCTTGTGAATATCAAGACATCGTGCAAAACTATTTTTCTAATGAGGTAAATTTGATGTTTCAATGAAATTGTCCTTTAAAACAGCATGAAACGATGTTAAATCAAAACAACAGAAAGTTAGAGACAGAAGGTTGTATAAATAAAGTAACAACCTTCATGTTAACTGAGTAGATATTGTGTGAGGACAGGAGAGGCTAACCTGGCAAATACGATGTAGCCACCAGCTCTCTTTCATCCAATAAGTATTATAAAACATTTATAAAACAAATTTCAACGAAAAAAATAAACCACGGTAGCTGTAAAATAGGATAATTTATTCTAATCATTCCATAGCGATGTTTTTTAATGTAATGTTTATCATGGAGAATCCATTCAGTAACATTTGAGGATATATTTAGCTACATTGAGGAAATTGCGTAGATACTCATTGTAACTGTAGCTTGTTACCACAGCGGCAAAGCAGCATGACGTAGTGCTGCTTTGATGGTGGGAATTTTTGGCATTGATGTTATATCAAAATGACATAAAGCAGGATGACGTAAAACGAGGACTTACTGTATTTACTTAGACAATTACATTATTTGTAAACATTCCTGTTCAGTTACAGATATCTCTGATAAACAAAACGGTTAATTCCATTAAAGTAAATGTTCATTGTTTTAATAAAATCTTACATAAATACCTATATTTATAATGTTTCCCTTGTCATTCGCACTTTCACAAACAGTTTAACTGAACTGATATTGAGGATTGCTCAAAATACTCCCTCGGATGCGTTGTATATTTTTGCAATTGATTTACCACGGTAACATGAATGACGAGCATATTAAAACTGCATCACGTTTAAAATTCTTTTACGCTTTGATGATTCTCCCATTACTATGCTTTCTTTGGAATGTCTACGATGACGTAATTAAAAATTATCCTTACAACCATTATTTTTCACTTTCGCTGTCAACGAATTAAACAGGAAATAATAATGGCTTCAAATATGGCTCCTCTGGGAATCCCTTGGTTAATTCAGTGTAGCCAACCAACGTGTTACCCAGCTATACATTTCCGCTAAAATTTCTTGACTTCAGCTTTTAGTTCTTGTTACGATTCATAGATGGCGGTAAAACACTACACCTGGTTTTGCTATCCAAGTTACTTGCCCCTGCTCATCACTGATCTGGTGCCAACATGGAGGGATTATTGTAATCGGTTGTGCCGAACTATCCTGAACTTTTGCATGCATCCCCCCTCATACTATTTGGTTCTTATGGGAAAAACTGCTTGATCTACATCGATTCAATTTACATCACACTTTTCGGGAACACATCTTTGATTTAAATCGGTATACCTGTATAACTAAAATGTTAAACTGTGGGTTCACCTGCTTACTAAAGGCAGTGACAATCACCTTTTCATCCTTGGATGACTCCATTGCTCCTCCTTGAATGCACTCTTGAGCCTATTCCTTACATAATTCCTTTATTTATGGACAATGACAAGAAAGACCATTACAGAAAGATGGATGTGCAGAATGAATGGTTTTTGGCTTTGGTTAGTTTCTGGATTGACTTCTGACTATAGGGAATGTGCAGTGCTATGAGTGATACTCAAGTCAAAACTAAAGGGACATTTCCATTTATTCCAAATTTTCGTTATTGTAGAAAAATAAATATTAGGAGCCTTGCCCGGTTTCATGGTAGAAACAGACATACATGACAGTTCATGAAGAAATTATTGAGTAACCATTTTTATTGTTTATTGCTCAGGTGGGAGGCGTATTAGTCATGCCATTGAATCACCAGTTGATGCAGATAACTCGTCTCTCAGAGACCATGTGGGAAACAGTAGCAGTGCTGCCAGTGTCATTTGCATCTCTAATTCTTCCGATTCCAAACAATACAAATGCAAAAGAAGCTAATCAGTCCATCAAATTGCGTAAGTCAATTTTTTGCCAATTTATGCTAGTAACTTGTTCAGCATTCTTATGGAGTTTTTCTTGGAAGTTTATCATGAAATTGTTGTTTTGAGAAAAAAGTTCGAATATTAATTACTTGGTGATGTTTAGTCAATTATTGCTGAAAATTCATCTTTCTCAAAAATGTGTAAACGAGAAACCATACGGTAGATATTCTTCTGAAATTATTTTAAATGAATGAATCAAGATTCTCTAATTTTAACAGGATGTGATTTTTTCTGATGCAGAATCATAATTGTAAAGTTTAATAGAAGATAAATATACTTCTAAAAATTCTTCACTTCAAAAACAAAAATTTTAATTTGAATCTCTATTTATAGCTTCTGAAATTTTACAGGAGCTCAGCTTATTTATTTTTATGATGGTGTTTCTGAAATAAATTTGTAATTTATCATATAAATTAAATAATAATTAATATAAATTAATTTGCATAAGCTTTCACTTTTGTTTCCTGCTAATATTTCCCTTTGATTTCTTAATATATATTTATCTGAAAATTTGGGTATTGGTTCTGGTAGTATTAAGAAAATGTAAATGGTATTAAACCATTACAGTAAATGTTAAATGCATTTCTCTGCTCTCATTATTATAAAGATTTTCCTGTAGAGTAACTCCAATAAGTTTGATGTTAGATTTTGTAATTAGGTTTATTTCACTTTTAAAATTTCAATATGGAGCCAGGTTGATGTATGAATTGGTCAAATTATATCCTACATCATCACTCTTTAGCTTTGTATTTCTTGAATTGTTACAAAGCTTGCAGTGTTTATCAGCCAAAATATAGAAGGGACTAATATCATAAGCTCTCATAATTTTTGATGTTTTTAAATTTGGGACATACCTCTTCACGCAAAACATTTAACGTGCTGACTGACAATATCAAAAAACAAGTGTTCTGCATATTAATTCTTTAACTACAATGCAGAATGTAGAATGCCATGAGTAATGCATTGATGTACATATTTTCTTTTTCCCCTGCAGCAAGCCTTGAACCACTTTGTCTTCAAGAGGCTTGTCGTCACCTTGTACGTACGTTGATTCGAAAGAAAATGGAGCGTGAACATCCAATCCTGTGCAAGAGGAGCTATGTGCGCCGAATAAAGCAGAAGTTGAAGAAAGATAGTGAGGAAATGGAAAGTGATAGAAGACATGGAAACATATTTAGAAAATCTGGTGAGAGCAGTGGAAGTAGACAATCTTCGAGCAGGGATGGTAACAACGACGGATGCCTTAGAAGCTTAGGGCTGGTATTCTTTCGAGAGCTGGAAGGAATGCAAAATATGGATCAAGTTCTGACCCTCATTCATGTAAACCGAAGATTGGTTGGGACTGCATTTCGCATGGGAGAAGATGTTAGGGTTGACGAATTGCATAGTTTTAGCGATTCCTCATTGTCTTCATCTCCTTCGTCCTCATCTTCCTCCACATCGTCTACTTCTTCTGGTATTCACGAGGATGAAGATGGCTTAGATGGATATCTAAGTGAAGATGGTCTTGGAGGAGAGGATGTCTTATTCTCATCCAGGTATGGATAATCATTTTCTGTTGATGCATTAGAAAATTGAGACGTCTCATTTAGCTACTCTCCTGTAATAACAAATTAGAGACAAGAAACAACCCTTTTAGAGACCACTAGTGCTGACTCAAGACAATCAAGATAAGCTAATTGTAATGTAATAAGCAGAATACTGACAAATATATTGTAACAACAAGAATAATACAAAATAGGACACTCCACTTTGGAGGAATAATAAATGATACAAAAAACAGGATCGGAGGCTGACTAGGATGATTAGTCACAGCTCCCCTTGTTCAGCTTGCCTCTCTCTCTCTCTCCTGCACTCCCTTGTTCTGGGCTTCTCTAGAGAACACTGCTCGCATGCTTCCATAGTCTCTCTCTGCTCTTCCTCTGTGTCCCTGCTTCGCTTCTGGTGTTGCCAGAAACTCTCAAGGTTTCTGGATTCTTTCAACGTGAGGGCAGGTCCCTCGCAAAGGACTATTGGCCAATTTTGCTGGTTGTCACGAAATCTCTCGGATTAATGTCTGTCTGCTATATACCGTATTTACTTGTGTAATACCAAAACTTTTTTCCCCAAAAGTTCCCATCGAAAAAGGAGGGTGCAGACATTACACTAGATTTGCCCATTCATCTGTTGAGGGTAGGCCACCCGTGAAACGCCTACTCAATACAGTAAAACCTCGCATAGTGCAAATTCACAAGATGCTATTTCGCTAAGACGCTGTATGCATTTCACTACCAAACCTCAGAAGACATGGTGGTTCACATCGCTAAGTCGCGCTTTGACAAGCCAAAGCCATAGTTAACCTTTAAATTTCTCGTAAAATATAAATGATAAAATTTTCAAATTAAAATATTTTAAAGAAAAAATACTGACAAATTGATTCATGTAATTATTTTACCTTATAAAAATGTTGTGTTGAGAGATTCGTGTGCTTCTCATATTGTGCTGAAATGGTAAAGCTTCGCAACCGGTGTGCTGAGATAAAGTATTTGATGTGCCACAGTATATTTTATGTTATAAGCAAGGGAAGAATATTACTACATTTTATTATCTTCCAACTACGACCACAGAAAATACATATTATATTATTACACATAAACAGCAATGCTTTATGGCCGAATTTGTATTCTAATCTTTTGCATACTCATGTCATGTGACTATCTCAATCTCTCACACGACACTCGAAATTTCCTTAGTGGCAGTGAAAATAATACCATATTTACTCGCATAATTCACGCACCTTCTCTTCAAATTTCGTGAATAAAACTATTATATTACTAAAGTTGGGAGCATGAACGAAGGCGGGTGGCAACTGTATGCGCAAAGGCAAGGAATGGCACGTGGTTTCTCTCGCTCCTTTACTTGACCAATCAGCATCAGTCACAGTAATTCTTGGCATGCGGTACGTACATTTAAATAGTACAATCTTGCGATATTCGAAAATGGAGGGTGAAGGAAGTAAATGCAAGGTTTTGCACAAACAAGTAAGAGAAATAGTATATTAAGTGTTTCAGTACTTCAAAAACCAGTTGGTTCATGCAGACGAAGCAACACGTAAAGCTGGTTACAATGTTGCCAGCTGTCAAGAGCAAATGATGGTGCTTGTGGCATATGGCATAAGACTTCATACATCATTCCTTGTTTTCCGAGAGTAAGCTTATGCAGGCTGATGCTTTGGCAGCAATGTAACATTCATTTCTCTCTCTCTGCGCAGTGATCTCAACTCACCCGCCTTCGTTCGTGCTCTCAACTATTGTATGAAAGCCCATCAATATGACAGGAAGGAACTTATCTTTCACAGGAAATGTCCTCAAAGACCTTAAAAAATTCAGCAATTTTAATCTCCTACATCATCAAATGAATATCAATAGTAAGTGAATATTTATTTTTGTTACCGTCGTTCAAAACAGCATCGAAAATTCTTGAACATCGTCAAAGCCATCTATCAGAAGAAAACTCTACTAATGCGCGTTACATCAGACGTCAAGACCGCGGAAACTATATGTATAATTTTTTCTTAATTCCGCATCTAGAAATAAGTTTGCGTGAATTATGTAATGGTGTGGATTATGCGAGTAAATACGATATTGTTTTACGTTTTTAAATACAGGTCAAAAAATTATTCTAAAAGATGTTTAAAATATGAGATCCAAGAACCTAACTCCCTATTTCCTTTTAACTTATGCTTCATATAACACGATTTCACAAGATGCAGTGATTTCAAGGAATGCAACTACTGCACTGTGAGGTTTTACCATACTGCGCACCTGGCATGAGGTAATGAGTAGGCATTTTTTTCGGTAGGCACAATATACTGTGTATTTTATTTCCCCGATTTTGAACCAAGGTATTTTTTAAAAATGTGTGGAATAATATAATAAGCACGATATTTATAAGATATTTTTTAAATTCCTTGCCAGCTGTCAGTAGTAAACCTAAATCACATAAATATTCTATGTAAATAGAAGTGTCAGACAATGTTCCTTCTCATAGAAAAGGTGATGTAAGAGAAATAAACAATGGAATTGCATATATTTTTCATTAAATATAAATGAATTCTGTTAAGATTGTCTCGTAATTCATGACATGCTCAAAGCACATTTTACTTTAACTGCATTTTTTGGGTTCCTTTTACATTACACAATCCTAAAAGAATATACTTTTATTGCTCTGTATAAAAGCAAAGAACACAATCTTGCAATGGAAATTTGTCACTATATAGCTGTTGGAGTTGTTTCTGCTTTCTGAAAGCTGTAAGTGATATATTTTATCCACAGAAACGTGCGAAATGCTTCTATATGACCAGATCACAGTGCGTCTAGTGATTGGTTAATTTGTAGTATTGTGTGATCTCCGGGGGATTTATTTTGCGCATGAACAGTTTACGTTTATGTAAAATTAGATCTTTTTCTATGTGAAAAATGGCTGAGTTAGTGTGATTTTGCAAAATTGATGAAAATTACTCATTTTAAATTAATAACTTGAGAATGTGCAACAGCTCAAAATTGAAAATTTCTGCGAGATTAAGGAGTTAGACACCAAAATAGGTTTACGAGTTGTCTCGTGTGATATAATGGCAATGAATGCCGGTTTTTCATGATTACATACATTTTAAAATAGTGTTTAGAAGTCACTTCTTAAATATTTGCTTGTTGCCGTAATTGTATCATCAAACTCAGCTTCAGATAGATTATTCAGCTGATGTTGTCGTAAAATATCAAAACTGAGATTTTGCAAGTGTGGAAATTACACGAATTGCCAGTTTTCCAGGTTTTTAGCTCAAAAACAGGGGTGCAGGCATTACACGTGTGCGGGTGTTACATGAGTAAATACAGTAATAAGCGTCGTGAGACATGACTCGTGTTGCCGAGTTTGCATGACGCTGAGTTCGTGTGATGCTAAGAGTTCGGGCACATCACCTTCGGCGGACACATTACCTGAGCAGCACAAATCATTGCACCCCCTCACTTTTGAGTTCACTCCAGATTGGTGCGGCCTGACGCACATTTTTCAAACCATAGTGTCACTGAGTTCACTGGTGCATGATTTCGAAGCTCAGCTCTCACTGGGTTTAAGGTTCAATATCGCAGATAGGAATAATCATAATAGTCTGAGAGCAAAATATAACGAAATTATTACAAAGTTTAAGATTGATTATGAGAGAAAATATAATTTGCCAACTTGGCATAATTGAAGCAGGAAAATAATCATTACATGCACAGGCAAGCTTACAAGAAACTTAACATAGGATTAATTATGAAAATTTTCATACAATGGGTGATTAATTAATATAATAAACAAAAAATGATATTATTACTTTATGGCAGGATAATTTCTTAATTTGGCTAACATTTGGTATACAGTAATATTTTGGGTTGTCTGCCTTTGTCAAGGAGACAGTTGCAGGAGTTATAATATTTTCAACCAAGAAGGGTCCTTCCCATAAGGGAGAGAGTTTGGCAGACAACTTATTAGACTTTGAAACTTTGGGAAAAGCTTTGAACACTACCTGTTCACCTGGTGAAAAGGCTTGTGGAGAATGTTTAGCATTATATTTTCAAGCAGTACACTGTTGTGATTTAGCCAAATTATTTAACACCTTCATCCAAAATTCCTGACCAGAAGCTGAGCTGCAATCAGCTGATGCCAATTCACTTGGCAATTCCCATTGAAGCAATAAAGGATGAGGTAGCTCACGACCCATAAATATTTTAGCAGGGGAGGTATGAGTCGAAGAGTGTTTAGCTGAGTTAAAAGCAAATGTTAACGAAGGTAGAAAAGAATCCCAATTATTATGAGCATCCTGCATAAAAGCAGACAGCAAATTTGAGATTCCCATGGATTCTCTCTGGATCTATCCTCGGGGTGCCATGTATAATTTGATGTTTCAGGAAAGTAAGCGATGACTGACTGACTTTCATTTTATCTTGGTGAACCGTGAGACCTGCTTTGCAGGTAAAAAGCTAAATTTCAAGATAGTTGTGACACTAGACATCTTCATGTGTCAGTTTCTTTTGATAAAGTTGTAAAATGAACCAGGTTTTTATTTAGTATATGAAAATGATGATTAATGCTGGAGTTCCTCTTTTTAGATACTGTAGCATAGGATTCTTATTTATTTTTGCTCCACCAATGAAAAAATTGTTGGAATAAATTGATTAGTAATAAGATAAGCATAAGCTGGACATAGGGAAAAATTTTGAAATGAGAAACATTCTGCCATGACCGGGAATTGACCCTGGGACTTCTTAAAAATTTATTTAATAGATCCAAGAACAGCAAAATGACCTCTTACATTGGACATATAACAATATGAGCTAACAATATAGAAATTACAATAACAATAAATTCAACAGAGAAAATTGAACTTGTCTTATGGCTGAAAAAAATTCAAGAACAAGCCATTAAAAATGTACTTGCTTGAGGTATCTCTAATAGCCACAACAAGATTAAAAACCAATTGGTTTTTAACCTTGTTGTGGTTATTGGAGATACTTAAGGCAAGTACATTTTTAATTGCTTGTTCTAGAGTAACAACAAAGACAAACACAAACAACCATGACCAAGGTCGGACTTGAACCTGTGACCCTAACATTGGAAGCCAGATGCGCTAGTCAACCCTCTGCCGAGGCTGTTTTCCATTTGATGGGTGGATATTCTACCACTGAACTATGATGACAGACTAATTTTCCCATTTCAGAAGGCAGATGTTTTTCTTATTTGGGTTTATAACAAAACGTAAAAATATAACAGTAACGTTCTTATAATTTCTATGAATATTTACATGTGGGCCTGTCCCAAACATCATGTTTCCAATCAGCTTTCAGAAAAATGTGCCTTTCTAGAAAGTTTTTTTTCAGGATAGTGATTTTCAGGAAAGTGAACTAATGCATAAGGAAATAGCTTATCAGTCATAATTTTAACTAATAGAATTGCTCAAATAATAATTTTTCTGTTAAAATTTGATCTGGCTGATAAACAATATTTCAAAACAGCAGCTTGCATATGGGATTCAAATATGTTTTTGCCTTGCATGATAATGGTGATTAACTTTGAGTTGATCTATTGCAATGGTTCCCAATACATTTTTAGGCTTGACACCCCATCAAAGATTAACAGAATTTTGTGGTACCTCCAGTGCATTGTATATTTATACATTCAGGTATTATTAATTTTGGAAGCATTCATTTTTTGAGACTTCATCATTATCAATTAATTAAAGCAAACATTATTGAACAAAATACTTGGAAATATATCCAAATCTTTGCTTTATTTATTTAAAAAACATTAGTTTGCGGAGCCCTAGCATACCACAGGTCCATTTTGGGAACTATTGACCTAAAGAAACAATATTTGAACCCAGTTTATTACCTCACTTTTCAGCAAACTCAACATTTAGATGAAATGATTAATCTATTAGTGCTGAAAAGCACTATTTTCTTTGTGATGTCCATCTGTATGCATATATCAAGGAAGAATTGGCTGAACCTATTTTAACCAAATTTAGTATATAGAATCTTCACATAAATGACCAAAATGACATACAGTAGAACTCGGTTATAATGACATTCAAGGCAAAATATTGTTGTTATACCTGAGTCATAATATCAAGGATAAACATAGAACATAGAAAACATAAACTGTTTCCAAATTCTACAATTTATTATAAGGTCTTAAAGTTCCACATTTAATACAATAGGTACATAATAAGTGAACATTATATTTTAAAAACAAAATAATATTTTTAATGTTTAGTAAAATAATTGATATTTTTTCTGTATTGTATGTGCAAACTTGTAGTATTTTCCAAGATCATCCTCTATGTAGTGCATAATATTAACTGTCTTTTCATCAGTCTCTTTCGATTCATAAAACCATGATATCGCTTTGATTGCTTGCATAGCTTCATTAATAGTTGGAACAAGTTTGTGTGGATTTTCTTCCATTTCTTTGTCATTGCTACACTTTCCCTGCTGCCCTGTCATTATCTCCTTCACAATGTCTAGATCTGTTTAAGCTTCTGTTATTATAATATCCTGGTTGATTTCTGTATATAAATTGATACCTTCACAATTTATTAAATTTTCTACTTTCATTTCCTCCAACCATTCTGTTATTGTTTTTCCATTAGAACTGACATCTACTGACTTGGTTTTAAAAAAACCGGCATAACGAAAAGTTTTTAATCATTTCCGGTATCACTCGTCTCCATGTTTTCTCTAACATTCTGAGGGCATCCAATAATGAAGTTCTGTGATCTTCTTTGTTCTGAATGCATTCAGTTATTCAAAGGAGAATTAATTTTTGAAAATGGCACTTGAGGCTTCTGTTACACCTTGGTGCATTGACTGAAGAACATTTGTGATGTTAGGAGGCACATTTACAAGCTTGATGTAGCTAACCTTTTATCCAAGGTTTGGTTGTGCTGGACAATTATCAATTAATAACAAAATCTTTCTATTTTGAGAATGAAGTTCACGATCCCAACTTACTATAATTTCTTCAAAAAGATTTGATGTCATCCAAGCTAATTTGTTTGACTGGTGTCAAACAGGTAAGTTTTTAATATTTTGAAAATATCTAGGATTTTTCGATTTGCCAATCACAAACAACTTTCATTTCTCACTCCCATCCATATTGGCACAAACAAAAACAGTAATCCTATCTTTAGAAAATTTTCCTCCCATGCACTTTTGACCTTTAAATTTTAATGTCTTATCTGGTGTTAGCTTAAAGAACTACCCAGCCTCATCTCCATTAAAAATGTCACAGTCACTATGACCTTTACAAAGTTTATGCCATACCACTTTTAATCAGTCACTAGTTACTTCTAGGTCTGAGCAAAATATAAAATTCTTCAGCCTTTACTTTTAATATGTGCCCACTTATCAGTATGTTTAAGCTTCTTTGCTGCATAAACCACTTAATCAAAGCCTCGTCTACGTCACACCGCACAGGTTTCTGGATCCGTTAAGACATTCAACTCGAACTATCCATGGCACTGCAAATTTTCTCTCAATTAGAGCAAATCATACAAACCATGGAATTGCTAAGTTTAAATTCTCTGCACACTTATATTTTAGTTGAACCACTATCAATTCATCTAACTATGTCTACATTTTCTTGTTAACTTAAAACTTTTCTTTTTAAACTTGCCATGTTTCCAACTCCATATAGGATGTGAAAATTAAAGAAGTTTCTTATTCTATTCATCTTTTTATGCCTACCATTCGAAATCTCTCATATTAAACATTTAAATCACATACTTTGGGAAAATATCGGCTTTTAAATGGGATGTTGCCTTGCCGACCACGTCATTGTTGAACTTCAAGAATCAGTAGTTGTATATACGAGTGCATAGATTACATTGTTGAACTTCAAGAATCAGTTGTTGTATATACGAGTGCATAGATTACCTTAAATTATCATAGGATTTTTCGTGAAATTATGTAATCCTAATGGGACTGGAATTACGTTGGATTCTTTTGCTTATCTAAACAACTATATAGATGTAGACTAAGAGAGAGGGGAATGTGGGGATGGAGATAGGAAGGAAGGGATATAGAATGGAAGGTACATAGAGAGTAAGGGAGGTATAGAATTAGAAAAGGACGGTAGGAAAGAGATAAAGAGGGAGACGGAGAAAAAGAGGAATAGCTATGGATTGGAACAGGAGGGAATGAGGGAAGTGGGAGAAAGGAGAGGCAGAGAGAGGGAGGGAGAGAGAGAAGGAAGGAAAGAGAGAGAGGGATGCCAAAAGGGAGGGAATATTATTATTTATTTATTATTATTACTTCATTTGTGACAAGGGGCTCATCATTGGAGAAAACAAGAATGAGAAAGAAATTCTCCTGAATCTCTATTTTAGCTTATTTTATACTGGCTCTTACTCAATAATTACAGCTATTATTATTCATTTCTAAGTTCCCCCGTTGAGTTTCAATGGGTGATTATACTAGAAAAATAAACTAATTTTGTGATTATCCATAATAATGAGTTACGATTACTTAAGATGTATGGTTTCAGTAGGATTACCAGTCTTACGACGGGTTTTTCAACCATATAATAACTGACACCTGTCATATGATGGGCAATACACTAATTTATAATAACACCAATTATTCTAAATGACTAAAGCAAATGCAGAAACAAAGTATTATATCTTTAATACAATCTGAGCCAATATGTAGTACAGGCACTCCCCGGGTTACATAAGAAATGCGTTCCAGCACCCATTGCGTAACTCGAAATTTGCATAAGTCTAAAATTACTATGGATAGTATACAGTACAGTTGAGGTGGGGAAATTATAGCCGTTGGCCAGATCCAGCCTGTGAAGGCATTTTATTTGGCACACGAAGCTATGTTGAGAAAGCGATCGGTGAAAATTAAGTACTGAAGATATTTAATCATACAAAGTTAAACCGGTTTAATGCAGGATATATTTATCTATTCACATTTCATTGCTAAAATATTGTTTTATTTTGATTATTTTAGGATATTCGATATGATATAATTTCCATGTAGCCCCTTATCCGTTCCACTGAGGCAACTGCTAATGCAGGGAAAGAGCCCCTGGGAAGTGTGTTGAAGTCAAATCTTAGTGCGGTGGGATTAAAAAAACCCAAGTGCCGGCTTTTATTATCGGTCACTGGGGAAGTAGAAATTCGAGGGTTGCACTGATACCGATTTTCGCATTCGCATCTAAACTTTACCCTCCGCATATTTTCCCATATCCAATATATGTTGTCTGCTTTCAACGACAATGAGTTATAGGACAAATGCAATTTGAGCCCATAAAGCGCCTAATGTTAAATCAGCCTACGAGACAAACTCATTAGCTGCCGACAGAGAGGTTCCTCCCTAAGGCGATGCCTTACCTGATTACCATCTAGGGACGTCTCTGCACTCATTTTCTTGGTTAGCACTTTCAAAAGACCTTCGCATTCTGTCGTCTGACTAGAACTGTGCATGTAAACGGTGTATGGAAGGAATGGGTCACGCACTTGTTTACAGATGACAAATGAGGCAAAACAGTTCCATTTACACGTGCATTCTTTCATCTACGATTGTCTTATCATAAATCATCGAGGTTCTTATAATCACTTGCAAAATCCTCTATCTTGTCCTTTCCTTTGCAAATACACACACACTCCATCGCTCGCAATTGAAATGAACCCTTGCAAAATCATCTTCCTGTAAACCCTGCTAAGATTATTGCTGCTATTTGTAGACGTGTTGTTGTATAACATCAGATAAAAATGAAATAGTATCATTTACTGTTACTATGTTAATATTATAATGTAATTTATTTTTGTATTTGTATGAATGCAGATATACGCCACAATTATAGTCAGTTGGTAGAATTAGGTAGATTGTTAAATTGATTCGCTAGATTCATAGGTAGTCACTGTGGTCTTTTTTTAGGTGCTAGTTCAAACCCAAAGTCGCTAGATCTAGCTAAAAATTCGCTGGATTGGTAACAGTGGCTGGGTAGCATAGTGGGGCTACTGCATTACAACTGATGCCTTGCGTTCTTCCTCTGCGCAAATATTTAGTTCCTGCTCACTTACAAAAATTGCTAACGTAAACATAACGAAATTTTTTAGTAATTTATTTGTTTGTTTGCATAAGTGCGGATTTGCATAAGTCAAGGCTTGCGTAACCCGGGGAGTGTCTGTATTGATAGGATGAATGTACAGCGTAATAATATGAAAATAAAAACCTAAGTTTTGGAGGAGTATTTGAATAGAACCACTTCAACACCTCAACATACAGCTAATTTATCAAATGGTAAAATCTAGACAATTTTGTATGCTAGAAGACTCAAACATCTATCTATAGCAATCAACTGCAATGACAATGAGAAAACAAGTATAATTCATGAACATGGATAAAATTTGCTTTTTAATTTGCTTATACTACCACATATTAGGTCACTAGAGTCTCATTTATAAATGGCATTAATGTGGAAATATACCCTCAAATTTCAGATTTCCATCTTTTATTAGAAATTTTTTCTATTACTCTATTGCTTATTATTTATTTGGTTTGTCAAAATTCAACAAATAGCATTCAAGTAGTTAATATTCCTGGGCGAGCTTGGCAGCACCATCAGGAGTCATGACCAAATGCTCCATATAAATGAAAAAATAGTTTATTGTACCACTATGTGATTATTTTTTTAAATTATCAGAAATTTTGTCTATAACTCAAGGCTTTTTATGTTTTGATTTATCGAAATTCAACAAATAGCAGTTTATTTCCATCAGACCATGCATGCATTGCATTAAGTAGAATTAGAAGCTTATATGAAGTTGGAATTTCGGAGATTGGTATAACTAAATTAATCAGACCTAACATTTGTGATCGTAAAACTTTGAAAGGAATGACAAGATTAAGATCACTACCAAAGTATCATATAACAATAAATGATAAAAGTACAGTATAGTCCTGGTTATCTGAGTCTCGATTATCCGAGGTGCATGAGTAAAAGTAGCCAAGTATCATTTTGAATCTTTGCAATTGAAAAGTACCATATTTGATACAAATGTATCAAAGTGGCAACATATAGGCCTACATGTTGAACTTAGATATCGGGAAAATATGTGATGATCAAACAACTGCTTTTATAGTCATGGACAGAGTAAACACAACGGTGAAGAAATTTGAATTTATGTTTAGAAATCTGGAAAAGAATAAAATCAATGCATTTCCATTCTAGCAAATTTTGTTACAGAGAATAACTTGAGAATAAAACAAGAATTATTTTTGAATATCAAACAGCACTGTCATTAATTAAACCTGAGTTTTGATTCATATTTTCCTGAAAATTTGGCTAGCGAAAACCAATTTTTTCTATTCAAGATACTTTGCTGGATTATTTCAAAGTCCAGGAGAGGGGCCAGTTAATAGAACTTTCATGTGATGTAGCGCTGTAGAACGAGTTCAAAAAAAAGAATGTCTGTTTTGGTTGCAAAGAAGAAGAGAATACAAATTAATTTAGGACAGAGCTTTGAAGTTTTTATCACCTTTCTGCACGTCATATCTTTGTGAAGCTGGATTTTTTACATGCTTGTAATTAAAAACAAATACAGAAATAAATTGCAACTTAAGTCAGACTTGCGATTAAAATTAGCCAAGATTACACTGGATGTGAAAAAATTGTGCTCAATGAAACCAGCTCAGCGTTATCATTAAAGTTTTTAATTATTGTTTAGTAGTATTGGAAATCTTACACTTAATTTGAAATATAATCATGAATAATATAAGTCGGCTTTAACTGGATCTATTTTTAACACAACACCTCCAACCCAAAACCTAATCCTCTGGTGGTATACAAACTTGTGTGTTTTTTGTTTTGGTGGTACAAAAATAAAAATCTGATGTGGCCACCACATGACTTTCTCCATACCTGTAATATTTCTAAAAATTCCAAATACGTTAAATTATAATAAATAATTGAAGGAACTTCGAGAAAAATTCAAAGACCTTACAAAGAACATACATAAACTCATACCATAAACCTTCTGATATTGGATATAGCCACAAAGCTCCAACAATTAAGCACAAAAAGGAGCGTTACTAAGACGTAACTAAGCATCAAGTGTTTACAAAAGTTTCTTCCTGGTGGTGTGGTGGTAGCAGCTAAAAAATATAATTTTAAAAATATCTCTTAAAAAATGCATTATGTGGGAACATGTTTTGAACAAAGGTTGTAGGAAATTAAATTACCTACAACTTTTATTCCAGTAATTTTTTACATTCGAGTATTAAAGCAAATGTAAAAATAAAGAGACGTAATTTCACATAAATTTATTCAAAACGACCTAGGTTTTGTTGCAATGCAACATCATCAGGTGAAGTAAACTCAAAGCCGGTAGCAATTTATAGTAATAGGTAAAATGGGTGGGTGGGGGAGGATGAGTTGGGGAGAATAAAGAAAGGAATTGTGGAGCGAACGATCATTGGAGGGAAGGAGTGAACGTATGTTCGTGGGAAGGGGAGGGGGGAAAATCCGTTGAGCTCAGTGAAGTCCAGTAAGTTCAATAATGAGAAGACAATGGGGATAATTGGCAGGAATAATTAGATTAGTGGGAGGTCGAGAAGTGGAGAATGAAAAGAATACAAAATATCATTTACAACTTCGCAGTGTTTTGAAGCCACACACTGTATAATTTCCATTTGTTCCAGAATATCAAGCCTGGGTCCCTTTCTTTCATAATGCAGGATTTTGGGAATAAAGTCGTTGTTGTGTGCATGCTTGGATAGATGTTTGGCAAAGAGAGAGGTTGTTTTACTATTTATGAATATGAATGATATTCTTTAATTCTTTTTTGAATTTCCGTCCCGTTTGTCCTATATAAACCACTGTACAGTCTTCACAATGTAATTTGTAAATTCCACTTTTTTCCAAATTTTTAATTTTGTCTTTAGTATGGCATAAACCATTAACCATAAACCATTAACTATATTAAAGCAAATATTTGAAAATAAAAAATAAGTTCCAGTTGACTGATTTTTACCAAAAACTAATCAACTCTTGTCCCTTTAATAAAAGTGTCAAATATAAAATTTTCGCAATGATTCGATTAATAGTTTTTGAGTTAGAGCACCCGCAAAATTCCTATCGCATACACACACACAGACATCATCCAGAAAATTGTCAAAACATGTTCAGGGGAACTCAAAACGTTTATTTCCATTGAAATCTCTAAATCGATTTTTTTCATGAAAACAATACTTTCCCCTTTACTATGTATGGAGAAAGTAAAAAGAGTTGAGAAGGTGGCGGGTGGAGACGCATGAGAGGGGAATGGATTGAATGGGAAGGAGAAGATTTAAGGGAGAGCTGACGTCAGAGCACCTGCACAGTAGATGAATTTTGGTTCAGACGAGTCCATCAGCCTTAGCATACCTCCCTCCCTTTCCTTCTCATCCAGATTTGAAGTTCCCGCGGTCAATGCTCACACCTAAACACCACCTCCCCTAAAATTGGTCCCACCTCGAGGATGGACTCGTATATTTCAGTTGAATTTAAGATGGCTTTTGCATGTTTCCATTGGAAACAAGATGATCCAAATGGAACTTATATTGGCTTTAATAGCTTTAAAGTCACTGCGGATG
Organism: Tanypteryx hageni; assembly: GCA_028673005.1. NCBI lineage: Eukaryota > Metazoa > Arthropoda > Insecta > Odonata > Petaluridae > Tanypteryx > Tanypteryx hageni. The sequence goes on along the minus strand of CM054113.1, from coordinate 196,805,518 downwards.
AGTTGCTGTTTGCATTCACAAATTTCATATTTTGGCATTATAAAATATTACAAATACATTCAAACGAAAAACTAAATTGATCACGCATATTTGTGTGGCAAAAATAACGTGTATGTACTATACTATATTGAATCCAAGTCCAACAACAGCCATTGCAATGGCAACACTCATAATGGGTCATAAAAACTGCAAAAACGACAGTATTTATGCAAAATTCAAAGAAATATGATCGATAAGCAAAATCCTACGATAAAAATTAGGATCTCCAATTCCTTTTCTAAGAGAATAGTACAAATCCTGCTCTGATATTACAATTCTAAGATATTTTAATGTGCGATAGAAAATTACCCTGCACGATGAATTTCAGATTTCCCATGAAAATCAAATGGGAAGGATAGGGAATCGAACCTGGGACTTCCAATATTTGCAACAGAAACTATCCTCGGGAGCTCGGCCCCAGTAGTAAGAGATTTCCACCTAGTGTCATGAAAATTGATGTATTTGTTCAAAAGTTGATAGGGGGGACAGACATGCACAACAACGAAACTATAAGCCATTTCCCTTCTGGAAAGTAGCCTAAAAAATCACCTCGGATGAGTTGCTCTTTGTTTTCCCAAATTTCATAATTTAGCATCATAAAATATTATAAATGCTTTCGAATGAAAAACTAAATTGATCACGTATATTTGTGGCAAAAATAACATGTATTAGACCAGTGTTTTCCAACCTTTTGAACTCCACGGACCACTTCAGCAACCCTTTCAGGCCCTATGGACCACCTCATTATTTACACTAACCTACTTTCTGTATGTAGGATTTAGGAAAGGGGGTACTTGGTTACATAGTTTATTTGACCATTTTCAAGTATACACGCAGGCGAATTCCAAACGGCATGAGCACTCTCAGCTTATGAGGTAATAAGATCAGTAAAGTGTAACTTATGGATGGCAGAGAGGTGGAATCAGGAGATATGCAGGGGTGGGAAAATGTTAAAGTAAAAACGCCATTAATGAAAATATTCAATATATGTGATAGTGTACAACTTGCTTAATTTTTTCCAAAAAACATTCCAGCTAAATGTGAGGTGCGGTCTAAAGATAAACTAATTTTGGAAACCTCCACAGACCACCAACAAAATCTTTCATGGACCATAGGTTGGGAAACACTGTATTAGACTATACCGAATCCGAGTCCAACAATAGTCTTTGCAATGGCAACACTTTCGTAATGAGTGATAAAAACTGCAAAAGTGCCACTATTTACATGAAATTCAAAGAAATATGATCGATAAGTAAAATTCTACAATAAAAATTAGAATCTCCATTCCTTTCCTCAGAGAATAGTACAAATCCCATTCCGATATTACAATTCTAAGATATTTTAATGCGCAAGAGAAAATGACCCTGCGCGATGGATTTCAGATTTTCCATGTAAATCAAATGGGAAAGCTAGTTCCTGGAATCGAACCCAGGACTTCAATCTTTACAACAAAAACTATCCTCAGGAGCTCATCTCCAGTACAAAGAGATTTCCACCAAGTATCATGAAAAGTGGTCTGTTGGTCTATTCCGTTCTGGAAAGTTGGCTAAAATTAAATTTCTACAACTGGGAAGTATTTTTTTATTTCAATGCCTGGTATGTGTACTTTTTGTTCATTTCGAATAAAAAAGCAAAACAAAATTAGGAATTAAAATTCAGTTTTTCATGGATATTTGATGTTTATTGGAAATCAGAAAATAAAAGTCTTGCAGAAATAAAGGTTAATAGCAAAATATTCACTGCCCTGCTGAGAAGCAGCCATTGGGGATTTGGTAGAGTAGGAACTGTGTAAGTTTAGCCATTCTGTGAAACCCTTTGTATCTTAATGGAATCCATCAGTTTTTGAAAGTGTTAATAGTGAATAGAAAGCTCCTTCAATTGACAAAATTTAAAACAAGAAAGGTTTAAGTTTTTTAGAAAAAGTATTGAAGATATTAACACCAAATCAGTTGTAGATCAAAGAAGCTGAGTGTCATCTGCATTCAGAATGTCTACCTTCCAATGGCATATAGGAAAATGTATAGGTGTCCCACCTAAACAAATTTGAAGTCCTGGAAAAAATTCAAATCCCTAACAAAAAATTTGGGCCCCTCTGCAATGCAGGGGTATTTGGTATGCCTCTGCTGCCTTCTTGTATCAATTAACATAGACAGCAATATTGATGACTCGGAAATATAGAGGACAACTGATTTATTTTTTAAATTCTTTGTCTTATAAAATAGCCATATTTTGTGAATTACCGAACTTCAGTGTTCAGTGAAAGTTTATATTAAGCGACTCTCCATAATCTCAGGAGTTAAATGATGTTTTCTAAATTCTATGTTGTGCTTTTAAAAGATGATAGGATAACAGATTAATTACATTGAGTTAAACTGTTAATGATGTTTTGTAAATTCTATGTTGTGTTATTAGAAGATGATAGGTCAACAGGTTAATTACATTGAGAAAAACAGTGTGTGCTTGCAAGTTATGGAAAAATAGATAATTTAGATCAGTATTTTTCAAAGCAAAGGACATGACCCATTTGAAAACTCATAATTATAATGTGAATATTCAGTTCATGACCAGATGGTGGAACAAAAATAGTTTTTATTTTATTATCTATTGCCCTTTATTTGCAACTTCATTAAAACTAGTCAGAAGATTCTTTTTTTGTTGCATTTTCTTCCGCTATGTGATGTGACAAAAAATTTGAAATCATCTGATCTTGATTACTTATTGGTTGTGTTACCTACTCTTTTATGGCAACAAGAGCCATGAAGGTTAGCATTCATTCCCTGAGAAAGTATGCATACAGTTCAATGTTTTCTTTCTTCTGAAAGAAAATGAGTAAAATTTTTAGGGAAATTGATAGAGTCAGATTGTCTCGTGCTACAAGACTCTCTGGACTCAATATCTAGCTGATGTGCCGCCTGGAATCTGAGACTGAATCCTTCCAAATGTAGTGTCCTAACAATCAGCCTTCACCCTATCCCAATTCTCCATACTTATTAACTAAATAGTAGAGAATCAAAAGGACTTTGGGGTTATCACTGATAGTAAGCTCACTTTCTGTCTGAATTTGTCAAAATTAAAGAACTATGCTATGTCTCTTCTGGGAGTTTTATATAGATTTACTGACATCAAGTATCCCTTTGCCCTATACATCTACTTCTCTGTGATTGTCCTTCCTGTTATTTCCTATTGTTCCTCCATTTGGGCTGTGTCAGCTAACCTAGCCTCTCCAGACAGTATCTTAAATTTCTTTATAAAGATTATAAACATTCATGTTCCTTCTCTTCGAAATGCCACAATAAACGAAATTTTGTCTTTCTCTCTCTTGAACCACTTCTTTCACTCCATGTTAAATCAGAGCTTTCATCCTTATAATAATACACAAGTGTATGTTGGAGCACTGTCGACTCTGAGTTCAATGCCATGCTATAAGATGGAAAAAAATTAAAACTGGTCAAAATTTGAAAGAATATCTAAAAATTTTAAATATGATATTTTAATTGATCACAGAAACAATATCCCCCAGTGACCAACATAATAAACAACAGGCTTTCAATGAGGTTGGATTACTTTTGTCAGAACCCTATGTTCAGCTACGGACAACTTTGTCATGCTGTCACGATCTATATTGATGGAAAAATTGAAAATAAAATTTCTTAAAACAGATGTTCAAGAGTATATATGGAATTTTTATAGCTATAAGTTAAACAAATAAATTAAATTTTAAAAATAAAATTTTGTTTTTTGGGAGGGGAGGGAGGGAGAAGAGAACTCGTTATTTTTGATGGGCTATATGCTTGTTTCTCTATAATATCCTCAATACTAAAGTCAACTAGAATTATATGAATAAATAATACTAGCAGTTGCCTGTCGATAAATCAACTAGTTGGTTAGGTTAAATATTGTCTTGGTAGTTAGCCTTCTGTCACATTACAATGAAGATCAGCAACTGCAGGGTTTATTTCCTTCTACTAATGTCCGCTAGGGGTGCCACATTATTTCCTACAGCGTCTAATGTCCGCTAGCAGCGCCACCTTAACATCAACCACTATAACTACATCGAGAAGAGCTTAGCCAGTTACAAAAAACCTTGTTATCTAACCAACGGTTTAACCAATTTCAATTTTATCGTTTTCCTGCAAATCTGCAGGTTGAGACATTTAATTTCGCTTCACCTTAAAAACATCATTTTTTACGCTATTAATATGCATGCATGCACACACACATATATATAATATTTGTAGGCTGAAAGCTTAATTCAGACAAATTGTAGGCATAAATTTTCCACTTTAGATACTGGCGACTCCTATCATTAAAAAAATGTTAAGTAAGTTATTTGCACATTTTAACCTCAAACCTTATTGGTTATTCTCAGGTTATTTGGAATAGTTATCTTCATTGATTATTTCATGAAATCTGCTGATTTAGCTCATGAATTCATTTTGAACTAAGTTTCATTTGTTTAAGAATTGAAGTATGAAAGTTTTCAATGTTTGGTGTATACTAAACTATCTTCCTTTTAGCTACTTAAAAGTTTTATTTTTAGATTGTCTCTATCAAATTGACCTCCAGCACATTACTTTTATCTATTCATTTTTCTCATGATGCTTTCCGTTATCACTAATATTTTCTCATTAACTGACATATTATTGAAGTTTTTTACTAAATTTCAGGGTGAAAAACTCGGCAGAACACCCTGATAACAACTCTCAAGAAGAAGATAAAATATGTGAAAGCAAAGTCAAAAGGTTGAGATTGCAAGGAAATAAGCATGACAGAGGTCTTTATGGTTTAGAAAAGAAGAAAGAATCCATTGGCAGCAAATCGTCAAAGCAGACTAATGAGTATCCCAAAAAAAGATATCTCAACTCCAGTAGTTGCTCTCAATCTGATCTAACAGATGAGGAAATTGATAAAGTGCATGTAAAGATGGCCTGTGATGGACCTCTAAGTAGCAAAGTAAAGAATTCCAAACAGAGAAATTATATTGCTCCCTCCAGTTCTGCTAAGAGCAGTATGGGTGAAGAATGCATCCTGAATCAAGATGAACAAGAGTTTAATCCATCCACACTGTTAGATCCAAGCGTTTCTGCATCTTCTTCGAGTAAAAAAGAATCAAGCATTACCCCTTTGGAAGAGTCGATGGCTAAAGAGTATCAGACACAGTCTGAAGAAGCTTGTAATGAAAAGGAGGAAGCTATGAGCATTAGCAGTGACACAAACCTTCCTACTCATTCCAGCGAACTCGGAAGCAATGAAGATTTTGTTAAAACTTCGCCAGAATCGGAAGAAAACTATTCTGGATGTAATAATTGCGAAAGTAATTCAGTCAGCCACGAAGGCGATAAAGCAATGAGAGGAGAAGGAGGTCCTATGCCAGATGATAATTTTTGTGATTTGAACAGTGATGGGCTTGATGGAGAGTCTGAGAAGGAGAAAAACCAAAATGTAGGAGATAATTCAGACGATAAAGATCCTTATGATGGCATCACATATTCAAAACTGATGCGTGCCAGCATCCAAAGTCTTCCACTTCCCCCTATGCTGAAGCTTTATCTGAATTATCAGAGACCTCTCTAGAAAGCACTTTTTTAAACAATTCAACCTGAATTTGCCATGTAAATTACTTCAAGGAATATTCTCCTGTCAAAAATAACTGTGTTTTATGAGCAACAAATGCACTCAAAGTTAAAATGGTTTATTTTGTCCACTTATAGCCTTGTGATAAACAAAAATGGTAAAGTTAGGCTTAGAATTATTTTTTGATCTCTTGATAAATAATATTCATGATGCTGTTGAAATAATAAATACTCAATTTGTATTTTGCCTGTATGGTGTGTATTAACAATTCAAACAAGTGATTCTGTGAACGAATAACACTGTAAAAAAATTGTAATTTTTTCTGTTAATTCTCTCAGTTTGTAGTGTACCTAATACACATTAAAATCCTCTATTGTTTAAAAGTAAAATTTATTATCTTCATTTCAAGCAAAATTTGAGGTGGGTAATACTATATGCTAAATCTAGAAAAATAAATTATTAAAATTGGAAACTCCTGCAAATATATGTTAAAGAAGTTAAGGATAATGAAGCATATTTAGATTGTTAACTGTCCATAATCAGTGATAATGTGACATTTAAGAGAGCAGTACTCAGTTATGATCATTTTTGCTTTTAGCTGTCTGTGGGAGAAGCTACCATTAGTAGTTTTCAATTTTAAGTAATATACAGAGCTACTGCATATGCAAGCAGTGCAGCAGCATCTGGTACCATACAAATCCAGGGTCCAGTGTTTTTTTTCTTTCAATGAAACCTTTTCAATACAAAATCAACTAGTAATACAAAATGTTCATTTATAGAAAGTGTTCTTCAGTTTTCTGTGAAAACATATTTCCAATTCAAACAAGGCATTTAAAGCTAGATTCTCAATGGAGCAGCAGATGAAACCTTTGTTGAAAATTTTATTTTGTCAGGAAACAGATTTTTCATAGATATAATTCTACATCCAAGTATATTTGGCTAACTTTCAAGATATTTCTTAAAGACTGAAAAAATTCAAAAGAATATCTTTGCTTGATCTGAATCTAACATTTAACTCATTCTCTTTAGAATTTGCAATTGTTCAGTTTCTTAAAAATTTCAAAGTAAAAGATTTCAAATTTACTGGGAGGTCATAGTACAAGTCATTCCAATTATTGGGGAAATGAATTACCACCTGTTGAAATAATGGTGATCCAGTTATGAAATATTGGGCTTTTATGACAAAATGTTGGCAATGAATTAAACTAATCGAGAACTCGTTAAAGAAATACTTAATAGAGAAAACCACTTCATTTTAATGTACCACATCTATGAATGAAATAACTTGTGTACTCATAAATTTAATGTTTCAGTTTCACAATGAAAAACGTGAAATGAGATCAACATTAATATTGAAATTCAGTTTTACTACATGATAGATATTTTTACATAATTAGCTGAATGGATGAAAAGTATATTAAAATTTTAACAAGAAAATTAGCTTATACAATGTAGTTACAATGAGTGTTTATACAGAAACGTCTAGTTTCAAATTGAAAAAAAAAAACAGCTTTATATATTATTATTTACATTCAATACAAAGAAAACAATGTTCATATATATGCTTTGTAAATAAAATATTTTGTTTTAACTGGAACATTTTTTGTCCAATAGATCTCTTCATCCAATGAATCAGAACGCGTGTGAATCTCAAAGATCTAGAAATTCGTTTTATCTCCATAACGCATTTATTTAAATATAAAATATATTAACCTCTCGATTGTTTGCGGATGAAACGGTAAGCAACGAGAAAAAAACTGAAGACAACGAGAATACGGTATGACATCAGCAAAACTCTTCCTCTAAAGAGAAAAATCTACAAAACTTGAAAATTTTCCAGGTAAGGTATGAATAACATTTTCAACTTGAACATGTTTTAGATTAAGTAAACGTAACTAACTGAAAAAATCCATTACTTATCCAATCCTTTTTCCACGTTTAAATAATCAAATTTCATTAAAGTTAGTCTAAGGTGGATATAAACAATTACATAAAGTATATAATCTTTGAAGACCCACAAGTAAAACAATGTTTATTGTAACATTTCAGTTAGTAAGCAACTAAACGATATTTTCAGCTTAATGAACGCGACCCACTTAATGTCACAAACAACCCATTTTCGCAATTATTATACATCCTTGTTATACCGGAAGTTATTAGAACGCGAAAAGTAAATAATCATTCGATCACGCAAAATTTATCACCCGTGAACAACAAAATATAGTTATTCTGCCCATATTCAAGTTAATAAAATAAACGAATAGCTAAAACATATACCAAAGCGTTTTTGGCACAACCCAGAGATAAAAAAATATATTCTAAGTTTCGGAGGCAACTTCGGCATCCATCTTGAGAATAAATCCACTAATATTTAAGTTAAACTTCAAGCGTCGTCTCTAGTTTCTGGGAATTTTCATCACGATATTCCATAAGAAACTATGTGATATGGGAAATTTTCAATAATTCGTGGTTAATAATTCACTAAGGTCAGTTTCCTAGTAACGGTTACTACTCCGCAACTCAAATCGAATAACGAGATATACCGGTGGATTACAGCCATTTAAAATCGTAAAAGTACAGCAAATATTAATATCAAATCCAATTCAATAAGCAAATGACTGAAAATGCAGTTGGCACCAAAGAGAAAATAATCTATTATCTATTTTATTCTATGCAGCCGATGAAGTTTCATAGGTTTTACTTAATTTCGTATTTTTACTTCGACAACTAGATATTTACTGGTTACAATGAAAGTTTTGAAGAAAAGTCGACTCCTCCATATCTATAAGATAACATTTCGAATAATTTATAAAATTCTTTTGTCACGAGGTTGCATTGATTTTTTAGCAATCGACCGTAGCCAATTTGTTTGTTATACTGTATACGGCGGCTAAGTAACATTAATATTAATGAAATATATTTCGTTATTATTTTCATAGACGGACGTTTCACAAAGTAAAAAATAAAATCAAAATGATAATCAAACCTAATTTCACTATTTTACTTAGATTTATTGTTTGTTTCTTTCATAGTTTTGGTCGATGAATTACATACGCTTCCGAATCTCCACGAAGTATCTTGCGAAGCGCGCGCGAAGTGACCGAAATATCCCGAAGTAATCCGAACGCTAAGCCGCCATTGCCGGACAAGAAATTAGTTCCTGACGCTTCCGGCCTTCTTCAAGAGTGTACGTATCAAGCCAAGTAATCCGTTGCACGTTGTTAGAATGAATACAATTGAAGTAAGTATGGTTTATAATGCACTATTAAGTTATTAGACATTATATATAAGAGTAATACAGTAAAATTGTTAAGTATTTTCGTCGAAATAATAATATTTTGTCAATTTCAGAGTGATGGCGACTCGCGTGAGGTCGGCGATTCTCGTCGAAATGGAAATACTGAGAGGAATTCCAACTACAGAGATTCTAAACTTCACAATGACAAACCAACTGAGCCGGAGCAATACCGTAAGCTATTTATTGGTGGTTTAGACTACAGAACAACTGATGAAACTCTTAAAAGCCATTTTGAGAAATGGGGTGACATAGTAGATGTCGTGGTCATGAAGGACCCCAAAACCAAGAGGTAAATCTTATCTTTTTATTTATATCTCAAAATTGTTACTTTTATTTTTCTTGCCGAGCTATAACTACCCAATTGAATACAGATCTAGGGGATTTGGATTCATCACATATTCTTGTGCCCGAATGGTCGATGACGCTCAGGCGGCTAGGCCTCATCGCGTGGATGGGCGTGAAGTTGAATCCAAGCGAGCAGTGCCCCGAGAGGTAGGTTTTTGTTATAGTGCTTACACGGTGCCAGTTTAATTATTTTTGGCCGGCTAAACGTATAGGCACAGCCATTTTAATTGGATTTATGTTGAGAATACTTGACTTTTTATGGCCGATAGATATTTTTATGGATATGAACATTTACAATGGTTTGAAAAATTATGACTTCTTTAGGATATTGGAAAGCCAGAGGCAGGTGTGACTGTGAAGAAGCTATTTGTGGGTGGTTTGAAGGATGGAATAGATGAAGGAGAGCTGCAGAATTATTTCAATAAGTATGGAAAGGTGTTATCTGTTAATATAGTCACCAATAAGGAAACAGGTCAAAAGCGCGGATTTGCCTTTGTGGAATTCGAAGACCATGATGCAGTGGATAAAGTTGTTCGTAAGTTAAGAGAATAAGTACTAAATTAAATACTTTTTGGAACAATGACCTAATTTTTCGTAAGGAAAATTGAGTAGCAGGGTCTTTATCTTATCCTCGGAAGTAGTGAAGTATTTGCGGTATTTTAGTTTGTTTTGTTAAATTATCTTGGGATTATCAGCAAATGCATAATAGTAGGTTATATATGAATAAAGCTGACAACCCAATCGATATTTTAGTTTAAGGGATAAACGTAGTCGGGAAATTGGGAATTGTATTTCAGGTTAAAAATTTCGCTGAACAAGTCCTTATTTGACATTTTTTCAAATTCTCTCATTTATTTTGTGTAAGTAGCGCACATCACAGTGCCGCAAATTTTTATAAGAAAATTTTGTATTTGTAGTGTTCTGCACTTCAGAACTAGGGCTTCACGAATCCGATGGATGACACTATTCTTTCGTATGAGAAGTGGACACTGGGAGTATCTCTGTGATATTGAAAAAATAAAATTTCATATGTACATGTAGCATTTTCTACTTCATTATAGCAATATTTAAAGTTGCAGGTGATGGCCTCGTCATTTGGGAAGTAAAACATCTCATTTTTCTAATAAAATTATATTTGAGGTTATTAAGAAGTGATTTAGCGTAAATGCTAATCAATACAAAACCAGTTAGATCTGGTGTTTATTAAACTATAATTCAACTAGTTACAGTATTTTTTGATAAATCGGTTGATATTTCCATGTGCTCTACTGATCATATATTGTTGACTAGCATTTTTTCATTTTCAGGTATTGTTAAAAGCACTGGCTTGTAGTGGCCAACATATGTAATAAACTTGAATGCATGGCTTTTTATATTGACAGTCATTGACAGTATCCTTTAAGCATTACACTAGATAAAGTCACTTGTTCTAAAAATTAACACTGTTTAGTTGCTGATACTAGGTTTTATGATGAAGTTGATGGTTTCAGAAGGAAATTGCAGCAATCGCTATTCTTAACAGAAAGAATAGTTGGCGAAGACTTCTAATGAATTTAGGTATCAGGTAAATGAGACCCAGATAGATTTTTCTTGTCCTCGAAGACTGCAAAACTTGATGAAAATCGGGAGAAGAAAGGTTGCTCATAGTTAAATCTTTGACATTAAATGCCATAATTTGTTTGCAGCATCCTTGTGCTTTTTTGCTTGTCAAAAATTAAGTAATATTTCCAAAATTTGCATTATTGTGATATCTGCAATTGTGCATTTAAATATGTTTGAAGAATCCGGTTTGCTTGTAGATTTATCACCTGTTGTTTCCGACTGATGAATAATGTTTGCTCTTTGAGTCAATGGATCATGCGTCATAACTTTATAGAGTGAAGAACCTTAATTTCTGGAACTAAGATTAGTTTGGAAAAATGGAAAACTTGCCAATAATTTTGCAAAGAAGAGCATCTTTTCATTATGTAAATAATGTCTCCTGACATTTGTTGAAAAATTAAGATACTTAAAGGTAAAATCATGGATGCTATGGCTTGCAGATTGTATTAACTGTTGTTTGCAGTTTAGATTGGCATTGTCTTGTGCATCCTTTCATGGAAAATAGGTTTTTTGGTCTACACATGGAAGTTTTCTTCAAGGGAGAATTGTTATTATATGTAATTGCAGCATTTCTTTTTAACGGTTCTGAGATTGACATTACTATTGCTGGTATTTGTTAAATTTTACTTATACATCTGGCATATGGTGCAGTAAAGTTACATATTTTGTGAATCGTGGAGTTTTATAGGTTTCTTTTGTTTACTAGGAAAGCAGTTGTTTTATCCAAGATCAAATAAGAATCAGTTGGTAGGTATAATTATAGATTCAACTTCATTTAAAAGTCGTATTGACAGTTATGAGGCAATGCAATCCATTAAATTTGAATTAAAGTCAACCAAAAGCTTTATTTATGAACTTAATATTTTTCTACGGATTGTTAACAATGCGGAAGAGATGTTTTGGCAGCTTCCATCTACTGATCTTTCAAGAATTGATTAACATTGCATCAGGTAGAGGTGAAGTTAAGCTTGAATTTGTCTGCAATTCCCATCACTTGAAATTACCAGCGTTATGAGTTCAGAAGTTAATATCCAGGGAGACTCGCCTATAAGCAATAAAATTCTTGGTGGTACACATCTGTAGAGTGTAGCTTTCATGAGTGCTAAAGTGACTGAAGGGCTGGTGTTACTCTCTGTGCGTGTTGCTGATGAGTACAAATGTTTTTTTATAGTTTGCAAAAACCACACCATCAACGGGCGAAGAATTGATGTCAAAAAGGCTCTGAACAAGAACGAGATGGCTGCATTGCAGACTGGAGCTAGCTTTGGAAGCAGGGAAAGAAGCTATGCTGCCAGTACAGGCCGCACTGGCAGGGGTTATGGTGGAGGAGGCAGTCGTGGGTCATGGGGTGGGGAAACTGGAGGTGGAGATTGGGGTGGCCGAAGGGGAGTTGGTGGAAGTGGGTGGGGAGAAGGTAATGTCAATTTATATAACTGTCATTAATTTCCCAAGACAAACATATGCTTGTTGCAGCATTTATCAACAATGTAAATGAAACAAAAGTAAGACCTAAAGCCATAAATGCATTACATGAACGATCTACATATGCCAACGATAAACCAGCTGACGTCAGTGTTAATGTCCCAGTTTTTGCATCTGGAAGAGATTTTAATTCCTTGAGAAGTCAGCATGGTTTTGCTATTGTATGGCCACATTGAGCTTTCACTTAATAATTCGTTTTGGGGGAAATTAAAGCGGATTCCCTTGGGAAGTATTTAAGAATAATTTTTTGCAGCTTTTTATCAATTGTGTTGTATTCCTGAATCTTATAAAATTGTATAAAAGACATGGGAAATTTAGATTTGCAATGACACCAATATTTTAACCTTTTTTATGCATTGAAGGATGGTTTTCTTGCACATTTATTATACAGATTGATAAGAATTAATTTTACTTAAAATATTTATGAATGTGCTTCCACAAACTTCAAGAGTTTGGTTATTGTGAAAGCTATTGTTGGCTTGACCATATTTTTATTTTTGTAATGGCTCGCTTAGTATTAATCCTTTTGAGCATATATAACACCATAGGACATCCTGTGCAGCATCCAGTTTTAAACTTTTTGTCCTTCGTGTTGAATTTCTGCCAAAAATCATGTCTCGAAGCTTGGCTTAGTGAACCTTCCTATATTAATATTTTCTCTCTGCCTCAATAAAAATGACACGTTGCATTCTATAACACTTAAATCATGATGATAGCCATTTGTAAATCATGCAGGAGCAGTTAATTTACTAATTTTTGTCAACGCTAATATTTTGAAGCAGAGGAAACACTATAAAATGAATCTCACCTATTTTATTATTTTAATTAGACTTATTTTTAACTAAACCATAATTTTAATGTTTTATATTTAGGATATGGCAGGGGACCATGGGATGGAGGTAGTGAGGGTGCTGGTGGTGGCTGGAGCCAAGATGACCGCAAGGGTGGTGGTTGGGGAGGTGCAAGCCACGGAGGTGGTGGTGGTGGTGGTTATGGAGGTAAGGCTTCCAGAACTTGATTTCTCAAGTGAAGGTAAGACTAGAAAAGGAGCTAAAATTTTTATTTTTATTAAGGTTCAAGATGGGAAGATGACAGCATTCGAGGAGGTGGATACCAGCAAAGTTACAATGGTGGACCAGTTAGAAGCAGTTACAGCGGTGCAGGACGCAGCACACCTTATGGAGGTAACGAAGTTTTTTCCCAAAGTAAGCGCTTAAAATTAATTGGAAAGCCAGTAATTGCTTGGATATCTCCAATAGCCCTGAAATAGTTATGAATAACCATGTGCATATCCGCAAGAACCTACCCTAGGTCAAAAAACTGATAAGGTAGCCGATACACATGTGATTCTTCATGACCTTTTATGGCTATTGGTGATACTTGAGTAGTTCTGTTTATTTAGCTCTAAGACAAGTTAAATAAATCTGGTGATTGAAACTTAATTCTTGGTTGTATAAGGAATTTGTTCTGATGAATAATTTATTATAGGTGGTGGCTCTGGAGGATATGGGCCAAGTGGATATGGCAGTGGACGACAGTATTGAATAGTCTCCAACTACTATTAAGGTAATTAGGTCTTACATAGTAGCTTGTTATTTTTTGGTATGGTTGCAATTTGAGATATTTTTATCTTATACTATGTTTTGAAATTGCAGGTCATGGTGATGGTCGAACAGAATCAGAACACAAGCTTTTTTTAAGCTAAAGATTCTGATGAATGCCTTGACTAAGTCCGACTATTCGAATCCTGAAATCTCAAGATGACTGTTATCAGGAAAATACAGTCGGTTATAGCAGGGTTTATAATTTTACTATTCTTGGGGCGAAAGTTGGATTTCACTGATGTCCAATGTTTCCAATTTTCAGTTTAATTTTTATTAAGTGTTTTAGATATATATATGTATTAAGATCAGTTAAATTGACTATTTTATGTGTACCATATTAATTTCCAAATATATGTAGCATTTGTAATTTTCCTTGAAGGAAACTGGTCTTTTCTTATCATTTATATTTCTTAGATTGAGTAAAAACAAGTGTTCATCCTCGCATATGATTTAAATTTTCTCAAAATTATGACTGCAAACTTAGTGTTGGAGTTTGCACATGATTTGATTTCCTGATGTCCACATGTATTGGTATGATGCTGTTTGAAACTTTTCTAGTTGTAAACCTCTCATGTTTTATGGACTGCCTCTGAGTAAAATAAAATTTTAAGTGAAATTCTCCTTTCCAAAGATATTATTTAAAATTATAAACAAGAATTATTGTCTTGTGACTGACATCCAAATTATTGAAGTACTATTGAGTTAAAAAAGGGGACAAGTTGAAATAATTGTCAAGTGCCGAGTGGTACATAGCCAGTCATTTAGCAAAAATTTGGGCTGTCGGAAATATTTCCGCGTGAAGGATTCTTCGAGAATCATAAGTGGCCCAGATTTTTTAAATTGCCTCATTACGATTTCCCTTGATGCTTGTATGCGGAATGTTTTCACTACGGCATTTAAATTCTCAAGGACAAGGTTTCTCAGATTGTCGGGGCTTAAATAGAATGCATTTGAAGAAGCTTTTCATCCTTTCGCTGGAGCAGCTTTAGAACCAGTCTATTTTAGTGCGTCGAGATTTTCCGAATTTTGAGAAAGTTGTGCTCATTACTTAAGGCAAATCTTTCGTAAAACGACGCGGATGAAGTAAATTGTATGCAGTCTTCGAGTGTATTATCGATCTAAAGTAATTCAACTATCGATAGTTGATTTCCACCTGTTAATAAAGAGTTCATTATTCACCCTCGAAGATGACCCATCGGTACTTAAGCGGCAGTGAGGTCATCTTTACAAGGTTTTCACATATAACAGTAACGCCAATGTGTAGTCAAGTGTTTCAGGATTATTCTGCATGCCGCTTTCTCTGATGAGGTAGCATACGATTAATTTTAGTTCTTAAGAGAATATTTATTCATTTTGGCAGAATGACTGAGGAAAGTGGTTCTTGATTGACATCTTCGTTGGTTTCGTACTTGAAAACTGAATGAATTTTTAAACACTTAATATTTTTCTTCGATGCACTAAAATGAAAAAATCCTGAGACAGGATTATATTCTTATCGTACTTAAAGGGAGGTGTTTTATCAGATAAATTGGTATTATGGATGAAGATAATTATGAAGACACAGTTTCTTTAAACTCTTTAAATCACAAGCACCCGAAAGAAAATATTAACATGTCTAAATTTAGTGTATATCACAGTGCACAGGACTTGAGAGAGGAAAGATCCGATGATACAACAGAACTACCAATGAGCGAAATAAAACTGGAAGAATATGAAGCTGATTGCAAAGGCGAAAAGGTAATTGATAATATTTAATTAAATATTCCTCCAACGCTTACGTCGTAGGTTAAAAATACCTAATTCAGAATATATTATTAGAAAATGCTATTTTTTCGGTTAGTCTCCTTTCTGGCTGTGATTGAGGTATCATCTCTTTTTTATGTTGCTTTAAAAAGGATAACATGCGAAATTTGAAGGAGGTAATGAAAAACATACGTTGTTAAATTATTTTGCATTGCAAGTAATTTTATATCAGTCGTAAGTCTTTAGGTCGTTGATTTTTCATTACTTATTATGAAAAAATTTCTTCTGGCATTACCTTTCGAAAATACAATTGTTGGAAGCGTTTGGTAGAGGTTTTTCGCCGTTTTGTGGGTCAAATGTTAAAAATTACACATGCTGATGTATATTTTTGTATTGTGAACAACTTATGATTGTTAAGCCGGAATCAAAATGTTATTTATTAATAAGTGAAGTATATAGCGCTTTTACTTCTTGGCAATTAAAGTAGTCGTTTGACAAGCTTCCAAATCATTTGGATAAGATATTAGTATTGTTGAAATTTATCGGCGATGTGACTAAATTATACATTGCAGAAGAATACGTGGTAGTATGCACAATTACATATAAAGTGAATTGATTGCTGGCGTGTTATTTTTACAGAAATCCGTCTACTTCAGAGATGGGCGAAAAAAGGTAGACTTTATCATTGCCTGTGACTCACGTTTGCCAGAGTCGAAAACTATGGCAGCTAGAGAAAAAAGGAGGATTTTCGAAAGGAATTTGATGGATGAAGGTAATGCTATTATTAATCAATCATTCCACGAGCACATATGAATAGAACCCATTGAATAAGTCACCTTTCATTTACCCATCTGTTTGATAAAATTTAATGACATGTTTTTGCCCCAAAAAATATTTATACATATTTAGTATATATTGCAGTGAGGCAGCCTCACCAAGTAAAAATTCTCTTGCTTATTTGTAAATTCTTGATTATAACTGTGCATTGAACTTGATAGGAAGTGCTGATGTTTTTATGGATGTTAATTTCTATTATGTACACAATATTGTATGTGAAACTTTGCATTTGAAATAAATTATCTTGAGTATCATAGTTGAAGGGTGGGCAAACTTTTCTAAGCATGACCCCCTCCCTTCTTAGTTTAATTACATACTGGCTAAAAATCAGTTAAGAAAATCTAGTTCTCATATTACCAAGAAAACAGTATACATTTTGGTACTTACATGATAACAATACATCATTTGCGTAGCACCACAAGGAGTGAGATATAGAACTACAAGGCGCCATATATGACCAATGTCATCCTCTCCATGCCAGCGGAGATTGGGTGCCCGAAAAGTAACATATACCAATTCTCCTTTTGAGTTGAAGTTTTGATGTTAGCGATATGTAGTTGGAATATAGGTGATACATAGTTGGAATAGACATGTAGACATTCCCTCCGTGTAATCCATATCTTGCCACTTGATGGCGCTGTGCAAAGGTTGTATCGTTAATACATAAGTACCTACATTTTTGTTGCATTATTAAATTCAAAAATCATTAATAGTGGTTCTAACAAAAATAATTTTAAGGGATGATACAGATATAAATTTATTCTTAATACGATGGGTGAGTCTGTTCTCCAGCTGTGGATGCCTGAATCAGATGTTAGAGTGCACATATTTTGAAAAATACGCAATAAGCTGGCTGTGCCCAAAGCCATCTATAATTTTGAAATTCCATCCATTTCTAGCTTGGCTATCTCACCATTTGAGAGGGAGAGGTTTTCTTTGTTGTATCTCTTAGAGGACATCCATTGGGGCTGGTTGGCTAGCCCGTACCCAACTAAGAAAACATCCACATTCAAAAACGGGAAAAATAATCTGCTACAATAGTTCAGTCTGCTAAATTATAAATACTGTAACAGCAGATTCAAATGGCAGTCACCTATGTCGATGGATAACTTGTATTGGAAGATTTTGGCTACATTTCCCCGAATTTCAATGTTTTCATTTTTGCACTCTGCATATAAGTTGATGCTGGTTTTTTTGGGGAAATTTTAGCACTTCAAAATTCAACTTATATGGCATGATATACAGTATTCATATAAATTTTTATTACTAATTTTTTATGAATGAGGATGTCTTGTTAGAGTGTTACATTGAGTTGGATTGGAGAGAGAGAGATTGGAGAATTTCTTCCTTCATTCACATTGGAGCATTGGTTTTTCAGTCCATATTATCATTTCATGTTGCAGGGTTGATTTTGGAGAAAGAGCAAAATGAAAATAATCATGGTTTTATTTTTGTTAAAATACATGCTCCAAAAGAAGTTCTTTGCCGATACTGTGAAATAATGAAGCTCAGGATGCTAATGAGAGAGGCAAGTAGATTATTTCATGAAGAATTTAAGAAACGATTTCTTTGTACTGCTTAACAAAACTGATTAAATACTTGCACAATTCACAGATGCATGAACATGATGATTTGAAAGATTCTGAATTTGATTTGCTAGAAGAGGTAAAATCTCTCTTTCGATCAGCTGTGGAACGCATTTTCTTTGATGCCAATGTTTTTCGAAGGGATGATTCAAAGCTTATGGCCGTGTACTGCAGAGATAAGGAATACTTGTAAGTTTTTTTAAGATTTAAATAGTTTATATGAAAATATTTTTTATTTAGTGTTTTTTATAACTTTTGTTCTAACTCTTCATGTTATATCTAAGAATGGCATTCATCAATTTAAGTATGGGGCCTCAGTTTCATTCTTCTTATGGAAATTTTTCTTAGGTTTTTTTATTTCTTCAAATAATAAATACAGGTTTATCTTGCCATTCACATGAGTTACATTCCTGGAGAAACCAGATAATCCCATTACTGCTAGTCTTCAAGCGAGATTTTAAATATTATTATATATTTGTTATGCTATTTCTATTATTTTTGGGAAATTTTGCATCTTACTTTTTTAAATGGATACTAGTTACAACTTTCTATCCTTTTTTTCCCACTTTTTAGAATTTTTCGCGTAGTTATGAAAGAATAAAAAACTTTTATTTTGAAGTTGGATTAGTTAGGAAGTAGTTTACATGTTATTATGTTTAGTAGGTGTGTTATTTTTATAGTAAATTCATAATATTGACAAACTTATTTTTTGTTATTTTGTGATTTTAAATAAGAAAATTAAAATTACAACTTTGGCTCCTGGGAAAGGATCACCAATATTTGGAAGGCAGCAAATGTGTTAACCTGTAAATTGCTATTATTCAAATTGCCGCAATTATATTTCTTTTTCTGCAATAGTTTTCCCTAGCCACTAGTACTCCTTATTACTCATTGTAATTGATTTCAAGTTACATTCAGATATTGAGCTACAGAAGTGGTGGGTCATTTTTATCCATGAAAGAGCTTTAGTGTAACAGAATTGTATTGAGACCATGGAGAGTGTAGCCCAGAAAATAGGCGCTGAATAAAGAAGTCGTTAAGTGCTTGTAAATTACTACAAAAAAATTATACAAAAATAAATTGCTTATATAAGACTGTAAATCAGTGAAAAGAATGGATACAAATGCCATGCGATGGAATGTGAAAATTTGCATAGTGAGCTTATGACCCATTATTTCCATCAATTTTTAATTAAGGCATTCTCACAGTTGAGATGGTGAGGGTTTTCTTCGATGTATCTCTTGGAATGCATATGTTAGGGCTGATATTAGTTAGGCTAGTCCGGTCCCAACTAAGAATAAAATCTGCTTTCTGAAAGCAGAATTAGTCTGCTGTGATAGTTCAGGTGTAGAATAGCTGCCCTGCAAATACGTCTTGTCTTTGAATCGCAGTCCTGGCAGAATTTTTCTTTCAATTTCAAATTATTCGTATAAATAAAAATGAATAATTGAATGTATAAATACAGCAGACCTGCATTGTTCGCAGGTTTTTGTACCACAGTTAAATTTTTGAGGGCATGCTTTGCCGTTTGTGGCCTAAGTACCTTGACTAAGGAGCAGAGAAATCAAAACTATGCAGTACACACACGTTCCATTGCAAAATGACAGGCACATTAAAGAGCTATTACACTCGCCGCATCTTCCACGGTATCTCAGATGCAAGTGAGGAGATCTTTGTTAGCATCAGTGAATGCTGAAAGTCATACAGCATAGCTGATTGCATAGCAAATATAAAGGAGTCCCTGGACTTAGTCGATCATTTCTTTGAGGTTCACCATTCCATTGAGAAGTGCCTGAAATTTAAGTGTGAGATGGAGGCTGTCATAGGAGGTAGTGTTTTGGTTTCCCGGCGATATTTTTTTCCCAGAAAACTGGAATTAGATTTTCAAATATCCTGGAAATAACAATGTTTTAGCATTTTTAGGCTGGTCTTATGAAATGGTTCTGTCTGTCTGTATGTATGTGTGTGTGTGTGTCCCCTACTAAAAACTTTTGCATCAGAGGACCGATTTTCATGAAACTGGGTATGAGGCTGGTACTGCCAGGGCCCACTTCCCGGTTATATTTTATTTGGCGAAGATTGAAGTCTTGGGTTCGATTCCAGGAATGTTTTTCCAAAGACTAGTACCCCTACGGAAAGACCGGAAACTTAATGCTATAAAACGATTCCCAGGTTTTCCATGGAAGGCGACAATCGATGGGTCAACAGGAAAATTTGGAACTACGCGTTAACGAAGGCTAGCGTGACGTCATCACAAGATGTCGCTCTCCCCCCTTCCCCTCCCATTTTAATATGATAATCGTAACAAATATAAATTGCACGGACAGAAGAAATGGACTTAAATGAAAGAATTGCATATAAGAAATCAAATTTATTACCGTATATCACACATTGCGAGAGTACAAAGTCATTATCAAATTACATAACAGTGAGGTATTTGTACATAAATATTATACAATCAAGATATAAAAATGAATTATTGTAACCGAATTTTATAACGTTAATACCTTTTATGCATGAAACGTATTTAAAGCAAATTCACGTGGACGACGAAAAATGTCAAACTTTCATGTCAAGAATGAATTTGTGGATCAAGCAAAAATCTATTTGTAAAGTGATTTCTTCGGCCCTGGAACACATTCTCATTCTGTTCCACCTGTAAAAAGAATGAAAATGAATTTCTAAGAATGTCAATCATTAAACCTGCTAAACCTAATGAAATTGATGCAGGAGGCAATGGGCATGCTTCAAATGTTGCAATAAATGTAAAATAAGGCAAATGTGCTTACGGCTCATTGCGGTTCATAAACAATTTTTCTATGAAGGTTACATTACTATTTGTAAAATTAAACGCATCACATTGCACTACAAAATGTCCACTTTGTTTATTTATAATTTATTCTAAGCACAGTTGTATTTGCTGACGTTTAGGTGTTCGTAGCAGTTACAGTCAGGCCATTTAAGATCTATATATATTCATCAAATAACAAGGAAAGCTTTTGATATGGAAATTTCTAGTTCGAAAAACATATACTTCGAAATACGTTTTGAAACAAAAAAGAATTATCTTCAAGTCTATGATTACAAACTAATGCATAATGAGAAATAAAAAATAATCAAGTTAACAATTTCTGTAAATTCAAAATATTTCGAATTAAAACAATGAGACATCACTATGGTATACTTATTTCATTCTATTACAAGCACAATTCTATCCCCTGGTGTCTATGTTGCAGTTTAACTTCCCAACTCACTACAATCTACTGATAACCGCGAGAAGTTTCAAACAAATTTCAATTACTCAATCTAAAATTACGGTTTATTTTGTGACTGACACGTACCATATTTACGGCCAGGGCAATGGATGGCACAGCTAGGTGAAGTAAGCGAGACTTAACACCTACAAATGAGAAACATTTCCTCTCAAAATGCTTCTCGCACACAAAAAAAACGAGAGAAATTTCTTTCCTTCCTTCCTAGGAGATCTATCCAGTGCAGGTATCTGTTAAGAAAATATAAAAGCATTCTCACAAAATGCATTCACATAACACTTCGTAGAACTAGTTCGTTAGAATTAAAAAAATAATATATGCTATTTTTAAGACTTACCTGTTGATTGGAGATCAGAACAAATTTATTCTGTCACGTTTTCTTAAACAGTGATGAATGCATATCTACTATATATCTACTTGACAAAATCAGAGTAACTGTCAACTACTAATGTACCTGTATTGCAATTCCCTTGAAGTTAAAATTGAGGGTAGAAAATTTATGGAAGAGGTTTAAACAACAATGTATATATAATTCACTCGGTCAGAGTAGCTATTTGGTCGATTAGGGGCAGAGGGAGGGGGGGAAGAAAGAAGAGTAGGAGAGGAAGGTCATACACTTTAGTGCCTAGTTTGAGATTTATGCAACCATTACTTTTTGTTTACTGATGAATTTCACTGACATGAGAAGAGGCAAAACCATTTTGACATTGTATTAGCATTCCTTTAAAATTGAATTATTAGCGAGAAATACAACCTGAACCTTAATCTCAAGCTCCTAATAACTCACAATGTTACCAAATGGCATTCAATGAAATAATATTTAGTATTCATCAGAAATTCTGCTGGTACAACATGTATAAAATCAAAACTAATTCTGATAGTTAAACATTTGAGGCTGAAATTCGGAGGAATATCTTTTAAAAAATCGAGCTATGAAGTATGCTGATCATGATTCCCAAATTTTTTGGGACAGTCCCGATTTCAAGGATTTTGTCTCATTGTCCCCAAGAACGATCAAAATTTCAATATTTCAGCAAATAGGAATTGAATGGAGTCAGTAAGCATTACAATAAAAATATAATTACAGAAAATCACAAAAGATGTAGAGTCACAGGCTCAAGAAACATCACTCATGAAAATGCACAGGTACTATCCCGTATTATGTACCTATAGCTACATACGTGCTATTTATATGTGTGTATGGTTTGGGTGGCAGTGCTGATGATTCGGAGTGAAGCTTCTGGTATTTCTAGTGATAAAGCCCATGGACACTGAGAGTCTCAAAGCAAAGTAAAATTAACAAATATTTTAAAATAACAGTGATATAAATTAACCCTTTGGATTCTAATTTTTTTGCCTTGTGTTTTCTACCAGGTTCAGTTTTGCAGAAAAATTGTGCGTTTACAGGCAATACAAAACACTTGCTTTTTATAGCTATAATATATGAGGCATATTCGGAAAGTAAGTACCATTTGGCTATTAAAAAAACGAGAATTTATTTTCAAAAAAATTTTATTTTTCTCAGATTCGCCATACATTAAACTACTTTTCTACATAGTTTCCACCATTATTGAGGCATTTATCATAACGGGACACCAGTTTCTGTATCCCCTCCTCATAGAACGGGGCCGCCTGTGAAGACAGCCACTTATGCACTGCTCCTTTGACGTCATCATCATTGAAGAAATACTGGCCACTTCTTCAGATGCAGGAACAGATGAAAGTCACTTGGCGCTAAGTCTGGGCTGTAAGGAGGGTGATCCATTTGTTCCCAGCCAAATGACATGATGAGGGCTTGACTTTGAGCAGCAGTGTGTGGCTGAGCATTGTCATGAAGCAAGTCAATTCTGCGAGTAAGCATGCCACGCCTTTTGTTCTGGATCGTGCGATGCAGTTTCTTCAGGATCTCACAATAGGCTGCTGAGTTTATTATTCTGCCTTTACCCAAGAATTCATCCAGCAAAACTCCTTTCCTGTCCCAAAAAACTGTGCACATGATCTTGCGGGTTGAAATTGTCTGCTTGAATTTCTGCCTTTTTGGCGATGAGGTGTGCTTCCACTCCATGGACTGCTGCTTCGATTCCAGAGTCACATGGGACATCCATGTCTCATCACCTGTGACGATATGGCTGGCCGGCCACTCCGCGCCTCATCATGCACGTTCTCACGACCTTCATTGAACTGTCAGACCCATTTCCTCACCATTCCATCACTCATGGCATTTTGACGGTAGACCTCACAAATCTGACGATGAATGTCAGCCGGTTTCACATTTCTTGCATTCAAAAAACAGATAACAGACCGTATTTCACAGTCGGCGGGTCGCTCGATCATCTTAAACATGTTAAATGCACAGAACAATACGTAAACACGATCGGATGTGCTCGTAATGGCATCTCTGGCTTGCCAACAAATGAGGGAAATCAACGCGCATGCATGAAATCATGACCGTAGCTCTGCAGCGGAAATATTCACAAACGGTACTTACTTTCCGAATACGCCTCGTATATCCAAAACTTCCTTTTGGTCAGAATATTGATTTATGCATATTTAACGATATTCATTGAGGGTGTGGTACTTCTCAAAGTATTTGTTGGGGTGCAGGACAGGTTTTCGGGGGCAGGTGTCAGTCATCAGGATCAGCACTTAACAAACTCCAGGGGTCAATCTTGATGTAATTCATCAATAATATCATGTACACAATGACTTTTGACTAGTGGATACCATTTCCTATTGCAACTATAAACAGGAGCTTATGGGTGGAGAAAATATTTTTTTGTTTTACAAAGAGGTGGGAGAAAACTCAGAAAATGCCAGCACAAGACAGAAGATGAACAAGTTAACATACACGAAAAAATCACTATGCCATTTCGTTTCTAACTACTCTAAAACTAATGCCAAAGTTCATCTAGACTGAGTCAAGGTTAGGAGCACAGTGTGAAATTTAAAAAGCTGGACTCAAAAGGGAAGACTACATACCTTGGGTCGTCAATTTCGACGAAATTTTTTGGGTGGTAGAATACTTAAAATAAGAAGACCCATGTATTGCCTTTTGATTGAATGGGCCTTAGTTTCAGCAGAATCGTTTTTTCTTTTCGCAGGATTACCTGTGGCTGGATAAAATGCAATAATAGGCCGACAATCTCGAGCGGGTGGGTTGGCTGGATGGTTACCGTACTGGCTTCTGAATATTTTGTCCCGGTTTTAAATCCCATGTCATACCAAGTTCTTTTTTGTTTTAATCCACTTTATTATTTTTAATTTATTGCATTATTATTTATTTACTTCATTAACATCGATGCACAAGATAGTATTTGTAGCTATTTCGATGTGAATTGACGTCTGAAAGAGCAAAACTGTTAGATTCGTGCTATTCGTCACTTAAAGAGGAATTGTGTGGATGATAACTGTCGTAAAAACAAGGAAAACATTCATAAGACTTCACAACTGTTTAAAAAAAATTGAATCAATTCTGTTGTCATTTTATCAGATTTGGAGCACGTAACTACAACGTTTAGGAACTCCTCCAACTGCCTCATGGTTCTGCTCACTCAAAGCCCAACCGTATCTCCAAGCTCTTGCATACAAAGAAACACTTTGGGTGAGGCGGTGATCGCATACTGTGACGTGTATGAATGCGTGATTTTGTTCTTGTCTCTGATATATCTCTGGACAGCCTTTTTGCCTTTATGAGTCGAGGTTCGCTTCACGTCTACTCTGTACTCACATCCAGTTTGATCAGTATTAGTGACGTAGTCTAGGTCATAGTAGGGTATTATGCACAATGTTTGTTTTCGGAAAACCTCGGCATCTTTTCAAGTTTCTTCCAAAGACATTTCATCTTTTTGAAAAACGTTGTTAGTAACTTTTTGCTGTCGAATTCGGAATTCTTTCTTGAATTTTATTAGCATGCTCGAGATGCAGTGAAGGTGAACCCCAGTGATGTATGTTGATAGGCTGCAGCTAATGTCCACTGGATATAACCTGGCTCTTCCTTTTCCTTCCTTTACAAAATCTGTCGCATGTACAGTATTTAATCATGTTATATTTGTCCAAGCACATTCCTCCTTTCACATTATCTTTACTCCACTGTGATACTTGTTCTTTGCATTTCAACAGCTGCAATCCTCGTTCCTGTAGCATTAGATTTACAATTCACATTGAAATATCTACCAATACGCTCTTGTGCATCGATTTTATTGAAGTAAATTAATAATAGTATAATAAATAAATAAATAATAATATAATAAAGTTAATAAATAAATAATAATACTATAAATTAAAAATAATAGTGGATTAAAACAAAAAAAAAAGAACTTGGTATGACGTGGAATTTGAACCAGGGACAAAATATTCAGAAGCCAGTATGGTAACCACCCAGCCAACCCACCTGCTTGAGATTGTTGACCTATTATTGCATTTTATCCAGCCACAGTTAATCCTGCAAAAAGAAAAAAGATTCTGCAGAAACTAAGGCCCATTCAATCAAAAGCCGATACATGGGTCTTCTTATTTTAAGTATTCTACCACCCAAAAAAGTTTCGTCGAAATCGACAACCCAAGGTACATAGTCTCCCCTTGTCAGTCAGAGTTAGGACCTCAAAGAGTTATTACATTGATGACTCATGTTTTGTTTTATTTTATTTTTTCACTGTCATGTGATCAGTGTCATACCAGAAATTTTGGAGACCCCCCGCAGCAAATAATACGGAGTCCCCCTATGGATATATTAAGTATTTTCCAAGCTGAATTACTTATCATTCCTCTCCTTCTTTTTGATACCACGAGCCACCCCTGATGGCACATAAGATTTTACAGATTGTATTTACTCACTAGGGCAGTGTTTCTCAAACTTTCACTAGTCGTGGCCCCCTTGAATATCTTGCGGGCCCCTTTGAGTTGAAAATAGTAAAAATAAGAAACTTGATTGCAAATTTCTTCATTTTAAGTAACTATTAATAATTTTTATGTAATTGTTTTTCCAAAAAATTTTATTAATCGTGAAAACTTTATTTTTCGAAATTGAACCTTGCATCCAAAATAATTTTGTGGCCCTCTGTGGGTGCCGCTGCCCACAGTTTGAGAAACACTGCACTAGGGGGCTGTTCTAGTATTATGGCAGCAAATGTTTAGCTATTTTTGACTCCCCGTCGCCTCATGTCAGCAACCATCAGCATTTGGATGTCCCCCTCTCCTCGTCTTACTTAAAATTTCATTGTACCTCCCCTTTTTTAATAAAAAATTATACCTCAATTTACCACCGTCCCCATTTTAGCGCCAATGTCAATAGTAGACAAATGGTGTCGTTAAATCGGGGTTTGACTGTACAATCACATTTTTAAAAATGTTGCAATGTTTCTTCAAAAAAGAGAATGAAGTGTTTTAGTAAAATTATATTAATCTGAAATGGTCATTAAAAAATATTTTCATTATATTTTATACATTTTTTCTAGAATTTTTTTGTAGTGGTTACTAAGTTTTCGATGAATAATTTTTATATACATCAATGGTTACAATGCCCCACATAATCAACTTGTATATCTTTTTTAACATTTTTTTATTCTTATTCTTTTGTCCTCGGGTACTTTCTGTTTCCTTTAATCTTATCTTGACTTTATATTTTAGGTTTGACACAAGTTGTGAAGATTTTTTTCCATCAGCAGTGCGGTCAACTGTGGTTGACTTTATATTGGAACGAAAACGTTTTAGTGATGATGATAATGATGCATTTGCCTTTGGCATCCAGAGACTCATCAATGAAAAAATTTACAGTGCTGCTTATCCTTTGCATGATGTGAGTTTTCTTTACAAATATATAATGAAAATAAGAATTTTTAAAATTTTATCTCCAATTTGTTTTGCTCTCTTTGGCCAGAATTTTTTGTAGCTGTTTTAAAATGAATGAATGAACTTTTTTGCTTAATTTGATTTCATTTGTATAAAATTGTTATTACTATTTTGATACTACAGTAAATTTTGATGTAAAACTTGTACAGTCATTGTCTGCTGATGCAATGCTGAGTCTAGAAAGTTTTATGAAACTAAGATATGTCCAATTTTCATTAGTCATATTATGTTGATATTATTTTCATGCTCCTTTCAGGGTGATCTTCATACTCCAGGGTCAGTGAGACATATGCTTGCAAAAGATTGGGCTTCAGTCAAACGTTGGGCTCATTATCAGCCTCTTGACCATATTCGAGACTATTTTGGAGAAAAATTTGGCATCTATTTTGCTTGGCTGGGTTTCTACACAAACATGCTAATCCTTCCATCAATTGTTGGAATTTTATGCTTCATTTATGGTTGTGCTACCTTGATGAATAATCAGTTAAGGTTAGTTTTAAGTGCTTATAAATTTTTAATTCTTGTAGAATACAAGAATCAATATCTGAAAATGCATTTTATGGATAAAAATTTGCAACATTGACCTCCTACTTCCTTTTTTCCCCTCTTTCTTCCCGATATTTTCTATATAATTAATTATTCACCTGCTTAGTTCTATCAATGAAATTATTTAAGTGTTGGATTATACCAGGGTTCAGCAAACTTTTTGACAAGATGAACCATTTCTTCAAAATTTGAATAAAATCCAAAGTACCAAGAGCCGCAGGACATGTTAATGAAAAATCATATTACATACACTAAAACTATAGTTAATGACATCTCTTTTTTAAACTGCACACCAATAGAGTGATTTGTTATGTAATACGTGTTTTGATGATAATGCTTAAGAAAAAGAACTTAAGAAACAAATGAATACTTGGCATAAGTTTTAAATAACCTTTCAAATGAAGGAAATATAATGATCCTTTCAGAAAGTGAATCTAGGAGTATAGATGAAAATGAGAATGTCAAAATGCAAGTGTTATTCAACCGCCAATACTGGATCCTTCTATTGAAAACAATATTATTTCTGATAAATTTGATTTTAATAATTGTATTAATTATGATGTGCTATCCATGTGGCCTCCTCTGCTTACTTATCCAATTGTGCCTGCCAAATACAGAAAATAATTTAAGATAATAACTACTTCTTTTAAAACAAACTAGTATTTGTAATATCAATGAAATTGGTCACGAAATTACCAGGTCGAGTCAATTTTTTTTACATACCTAGTATGTTTTAATGTTATTTCTGCTCTTGTATTTTTTTGGAGAGTTGTTCAATGTTTGGAGAGTAAGCTGTTGTTTTTATTTTCAAGCAGGACTGTAGACTTCCATCATTCAGTCGGCTTCTTAGTTTGCTCTTAATGAAATTCATGTTTGAATGCACTTGTTCACACAAGTAAGTAGAACTGAGTATGGACAATGCCAGACACATACTTTTTCATATTAATATAGACATCTGGTAAAGAAATCCAGACCTCAAATACAATTTGGTCCTGTTTTTTGAGATCATGCATTTCTGCCCATTTTTGCTTAAGTGCTAGAGTGGATTTCTGCCTTTCTAGATCTTTGAGTTCGATCTCCAAGCTTTTGAATTTAGAAGTCCAGATGTCCTTGTTCTGCAAATCAACCAATTCAAGTTCCATCTGGGCTCAATCCACAAATGTGAATACTGAAAACTTTAGTAGAGAGGTGTCAGCTTCCAGGGATTTCAACATGAAAGACAAAGTTGCCTTTTTCTTTCTAAAATCCTGAAATTGCGTAGAAAAGCATTCCTGCATTTTTATGACAACATTTTTAAGGTTCTTTGTGTGAATCTCATAATTTGTAGTCTCTTTGAACATCTTCAAACATGGAAAATGAAACAGTGAACCCGTCGCAATGTCTCTTGCAAATAAAACTAGTTTTTGCTCAAAGGCTAGCAACTCTTCTAAAAGCAAGTGAGCAGTGTTTCCTTTTCCTTGTAGTTTTCTATTAAGGATGTTTAAAGGCAAGGTGATATCTACCATGCAATAAAATTTCTCTAACCAATGAGGATTTGTAAGTTCTTTATAGTCATAGCATTTTCTCTGCATAGAAACCTTGACTTCTTTCAGACAGGCCACAAAATGTCCAAGCACCATGCCTCTTGAAAGCCACCGCACTTTGTTATGCAGAAGGTCCGCATACTGACTGTTGACTTCTTCGAGAAGTTTACAGAACACCCGGTGATTTAAGCCTTTTGACATAATTTTGTTGACCATCTGAATTACTAGGTTCATTACTTCTGTGATCTCAGTTGGAAAATGTTGTGCACAAAGTGCCTCTTGATGGATTATGCAGTGAAGCGACAGCACATTATGGTCAAGTATACGCTGCAAAAGTGAAACAAATCCCTTATTTATCCCTTTCATATTCGGTACCCCATCCGTTGTGACTGAGATAATATTGCAAATGTTTATCTCTTTCTTCTTGAAACAGTCAACAACAGCTGATAAAATATCTTCTCCCCTTGTTTGGCCATTGAGGGGCAATAATTCAATAAGCTCCTCTTGGGGTCCTTCAGAATTAACATATCTGGCCATAAGAGCAACTTGTGCAATGTCATCGACATCACATGAATCATCACAAGAAATAGAGAATCCTGTAACTGACTGAATATCCTTAATCTGCTGAGTACTGATATCAGTGGCCATTTTTATCGTCTTATCCATGACTGTCTTTGCTGACAATGGCATATCCTTAAGTTTCTTAACAATTTCCTCTTTGTTTCTGAAATCACAATACAGCTCCTCCGATATTTTAATAAAGCACTCTTTAATATATTCGCCATCCGTAATCAGCTTACTTTGTTTCACTATCTCATGCATTGCTATAAAACTTGCGGCACTTGTACTACTTGGTGATTTCACCCATTTAGTGAACATGCTCCTACTTTTGTCTGGTTTATTCTTCAACTCATCTACAGCTTTCTTTCTACAATCTCCAACTGGATATTTTTCTGCGAAGTTAATGTGCTGTTTAATAAAATGTCTTGTGAGATTAGATTTTTTTATTGTTGGCGAGTTTTGTATTTTGCAAATTAGACATGAAAGTAAACCATTAGAACTCATAATGAAGGATTCTGTATATTCATTTTTAAACTCTTGGTGCTCATCTTCTATTTTTCTCTTTTTTGTAAATGTCATTCTGGGATGTATCTGAAATTTTAGTTAATTTAGATAAGTCCTAAAAATAATCTAAATACATCAAATTTTAACTTAAAAGTTGTCAATCTATAATGAATATAAATATTTTGAATAAAATTTGATTAAGTTAGGGTAAAACTACCATTTTGTTTGAGTAGAAATGAAATTAAAAATTATTTTAAAATGCAGTCAAACTCGTTTATAATGAGCATGGGTATAACAGAGTCATGGCTATAGTGAGCAAATGCTAACTCTGTTTGGTCAACAAATGTTTACGTACAAAAATTTCACATATATAACGAGCCCGCTTCATGGATATATTGAGCAAAGTTGCTCTTTGTCGAAAGACAAAATATGAAATGTTGTCAATTCCAGGATCAAAATTTTAAAATACATGACATATCTGGCCATAGTTGTCCCTTTTAGTCCCTACTTGAAGCTCTTTCAATTGTTCAAAAACACCTGACAATTTCGTTTTTATTGATGATGACTTGATAACTTTCGGACTTGCAACGGAGAATGATATAATAAGGACAGTGTTAAATAAAAAAGCGATGAAGACAACAATGAATGTGTTGAAGACACGATTCCTACGAAACTCATGCCACCATACCCACAAGCTCAGGTTGCCTTGGAAACCTTGATTGAATTTTTCGAAAATAGTGGCACTTCCGATAGTTTTTTAAGGCTCGAAGTGTGATAAAAGGAAATCTTAGAGATATCAAAGTGAAATATATCAGGGAGGACATAATTCTAAATTATCAATGTAAAAAGGAAGCGATTAATGTTTTTACATTCACGGTTATAACGAATAACTGCTATATCAAGCAAAACTACCTGTTCCTGTGGAGCTTGTTATAAGCTAGTTTGGCTGTATATTCCTAGTGCAAGAAATTAAAAAGATCAAGAAAACTCGATAGTTACAGAAATACGGAAAATAAGTATGCAGAGGAGAAAACAACCCAATTGGTCACTATGCTGAATGCTGGATTAATACCAGTCCAATAATAAAAAGTAGGAAGAGATGTATAGAATTCCAAGCTTTCCTTGTAGGATTATTCACAGATGAACACATCCAAATTAGCGATGTTATCAGTTACAGCTTTCACACTGGCAATGACTGTGTACAATGAAATGAGCTTCTCACGATCAAGAAACCTGACGCGAGCATGTTTAAACATGAGCTCAGGAAATTTGATCCTGTGATACCAAAATAGATGGCTATCAGTGAAAAATATTATGCTACATTGTTTTTATCTGTCCCTTACAGTGTAGAAACCTCGTAGTAAGCATTTCGCTAAAATGTAGTAATTTACCGGCTGCTGACCAATCCTATCGATCAAGACTGTCAATGTCATGGGATAGTGGGCGTCAGGAGCCGCAGATCATTACTCCAAGAGCCGCATGCGGCTCAGGAGCTGCAGGTTGCTGATCCCTGGATTATACATTACAGTAATTTCTTGTTGTGAACTTTCGGTCTTGTGAACAGGACTTCTTGACATCACAAATTTGATTTACAGATTTGAAACAATATTACAAGCTCTTGCTCAACTTCACGACCTAAGGTTGGGAACCACTGCTCTACAAAATGGCACCTTTTGAAAATTAGATGTGTAAAAATGGAGTATCCCCTCCCTCCCTTTATGTATTTATAGGATGGAATTTTTTTGTTTTTGGTGTGCATGGAAAACTCATTTTTTATTTATGATCTTCGTGTTTACAGCTATTTTTCAGGGAAGCATTATGCTCATATATCAGGTATTAATGTACTTAGCGTTACTGAACGATTTCATAGAAAAAGAAATTTTTACTTTTCACAATCTTATATGTTTGATACTTAGATCTTTGTGCCCAATTTTAATAGTGGTTTCTACCGAGGATCAATACAATTTATATATCTGAATAAATGAATTATCTAAAAGTTTTTAGTTGACGCAACTTATATTCAAAGTTAAAATTTGTCTTTTGTTTTATAAGTAATAACAAACTACATTTTTAAAAATTAATTATGAAAAAGGTGAAAAAAGATATCATTTGTCAAATTCACTTCATTTTTATCTTAAGACTACAACAAAATATCACCACTCCATGTGATACATTAACCAAGTATTATGAATATAATATATTATTATTATTATATATATTATAATATTGTTCATTATTTTATCCCTTGTATTCTCCTCTTTAGTGAAGATATATGCAATGAGAATAATAATATCACAATGTGTCCTCTGTGTGATCGAAAATGTGACTACTGGAAATTAAGTGATACCTGCCTATATGCAAGAATCACATATTTATTTGATAATCCAACTACAGTTTTCTTTGCCATCTTTATGTCCTTTTGGGGTGAGTATTATCAAAATTACAATAAGA
Organism: Tanypteryx hageni; assembly: GCA_028673005.1. Taxonomy (NCBI): domain Eukaryota; kingdom Metazoa; phylum Arthropoda; class Insecta; order Odonata; family Petaluridae; genus Tanypteryx; species Tanypteryx hageni. The sequence continues at coordinate 196,772,704 of CM054113.1, read as the reverse complement.
GGCTCATTAAGAAACTAAGTAGTTTTCCTAGTACAGGCAGTCCCTGACTTACAGGTGACTCGATTTACGTATTTCTGACTTCATGTGTAGGTTCATTGCTGGTAACGTTTTCTATTTATATAATATAAAATTTGTTCTAACATTACTATACGTTATTTATTTTAATTAAATGCATATTATAATATAAATATACTATATATTAATAAATATTTATATAATTATAATAAAATAATTTATATATATAATGTTGGCTGATTCATCACCTGCAATTCATTGCTTGAGAATACAAATTCCTGCTTTCACTTGTTGTGTATAGTGTGACATACTGTGTTTATTGTGATTTTTTTAAAATTTGTATTTGAATGTATATACCAGCTTTTTATGAAATTATTAATATGCAATTCCAAGAAAATTTCTAACAATGAAATTTTTTTATTAGCATGGCAACAAGTGCAATGCTTTTATATGGGAAATATATATTCCAATTTTTTTTGGTGTATCTGAACTTACCGTATCTGCCCAAATATAACCCGATGTTTTTTGTCAAAATCTATCATGAAAAAATCACCTCTCGGCTTAAATGCAAGTCCGAGAAAAAATTTGGGGTTCGTAGTCACCCATAGATGGCAGCATGTTTCTCATTGCCGTTGCATTCTAATGATAGTATTATATTTTTCGTAAAGTAAATATTTGACCTACAATGAATATTAATGAATAAATAATAAAGCTAGAATATTGAATTTAGCAGTACCCATGTTTTGTTGCCGTTGTTACCTGTTCTTTCATTTCTAAATGCTATTGGATATTTTCTTTCGTTTCTCAGGGCTATGCATATGTATCATTAAGAATAGTTAGCAATTTGTATTATTTTTCATTATGCATTAAAAGTTCCTGTTAGTTTTACTTGGCTATTGTAGTTATTGCTATAGCCATTGTAATGTTTGTATGCATTTTAAAACCTCATTCAAGGGATCTATTAAGATTGTATACATTGACTATGCAGACAATTATGCAAAATGCGATGACAGCTTTTTATGCTAAGTGCATAATAATTATAGAAAATTAATTATAATAAATATCCAAATTCACCTAAATTATGTTACGCAGGCGTGCATTTTTTTAACTAAATGTATATGAACCTATGTGTAAGAGTAATTTCCAACTTATGTAATTTTTGACTTACGTTAAGTTTTGCGGGACGAATTAAATAAGTAAGTTAGGGACTGCCTGTATAGTAAAACTTAGCTAATCCAGGCCCCCTTGGTCTGGTCTTCAGTTAACCCATACTAGGTCTTACCTGAGCCAACTCTGCCAATATTTGAGAGTGACTCAGAATAAAATGTTTTTCTGTGAAAAATTAAAGTGATAAAAAATTTTTAAAATTAAAAAAAAAAGAAAGTGTAGTGTTTATTGAAGTAGTTATAAGAAAAGTAAGTGGCACATAAACCTTTATGTAATACATAGTCCTTTAAAACCACCAAGTATATTTATCATTACGTTTTGGGTTTAATAGGTTTGTTATGCTTCATTTACAAGTGTAATGCCATATATACTCATGTGTATGTTGATCTTGTGTATAGGTCGACCTCCGATTTTTTTATAATAATTTCGGTTTTTTGCATATCTCATGTATAAGCTGACCCTAGTTTTTGAGGTGTAATGACATTTTGAGGTTTACCTAGTGTGTATTGATCCATTTGATTCAATAATACAATATATCATATTTTTTGGCATATAAGACGCACCCCCATTTTTTGAAAGATTTTTCAGGAAAAAGTATTTTAATGAGGTAAATAATAAATGGAATGCATATGTAATAACAATGCGTATACTTAACTAGTCCTTTTTCTTCAGCAACTCTTTTTGCCTAGTACACAACGATTTTGATCAGTACAGCAATACCTAACCTCCTCTGTTCTACTATCTATTACTTCTTCCTCTAGTTTTGTCCATTTAGGACCAAGCTTACAATGACTAATGTGTCATTTTTCCTGTCACCTTCAGTTTTTCCTCTTGTTTTCTCCATTCATGGATCATTTTTTCTGTGGGAGGTGGATGAAATGACATTCTGCTGTCCGATTACCATGTGCTTTTGCATATTCATTCACCTGAAACTAATAGTTAATAGTGTCAGTATATCTTTTCACTCTTGCAGCCATTGTGATCTCAATACATGGAATGGTATTTACTTTATATATTAACAATATTTTTACTATTAATTATTAATAATGTATATTTAATGTTTTTGCAGCAAATTACTGCCACTTATTCAATTTTGCAGATCAGTGGGTTTGTGAATGTCAGTACTGAATACAGTAATAATCTTACCTTCAGTGTATTAGGCGCAGGCTGATTTTGGAGGTCATTTTTCTGAAAAAAGTGCATCTTATATGCCGAAAAATGCGATAATTCAATACGTTTATAATAAGTAAAACAATGTAATTAACTATTTAAATTCATTATTGGTAACAATATATTTTGAAATATATAAATTTTTCCTGAATGCCAAATTCAAAATAATAGTTAAAACATCGTCAAATATAAAAAATAAATGTGTATTTTCTATTGATTGAATAAATTTCTATACATTTATCTTAGCTATAATCTTTGCATTTAATTTTTGTATAGTTTATTGCACTTATTTTGTAGGGCTTAGAATTGCCATCTTGGGGCCGTTCAACAGCTTGGTTCATTCAAAGTGTCAATTTTCTTATGTAGATATTTTCCCAAATACAAGCTCAACTTCAGTTCTGATTTCTTAGTGTTGCCAAGCAGTGTGTTATCCCCTTTCAGTCTTCAAATTAACTTTTATTATTCCTTGTTCTTTATTTTCATATAGTAGTTAAGAAATACTGTTGTGAACCCATAGTTTTTAAAAGTATGGATTCGAAAAGATGCAGTTACACAGCAAAGTTAAAACTCCAAGTCATCAGATTTGCAGAGAAGACTAACAATTGTGTTGCAAGGAGAGAGTTTAATGTATCTGAAAAGAATGTTAGGAATTGGAGAAAGATTTCTACACAGTTGAGATGGAGCCCTAAAAATAAATGTGCTAACAGATGAAAGCCTAGCAAATGGCCAGAGCTAGAAAAAGAAGTGAAAAAATATGTTTTTGAAAATCAACAAAATGGAACTGCTTTTCTTGTGAATCCATTCAAATCTTTGCTTTACAGATTTCAAAGCATGAAGAGAGACAATTTTGTACTGTGACAGAAGACAAAAATATCACTGCCTACTGGCAGAACTTGTTGACGAGATTATGGTGTTTCACAAATTTGTTATAAGACATCTACAAAATAACAAATACAGGTTGGCCTATATTGAAAATATACATGTAAATCCTATGAATTTTGAAATGCCATCAAGTCAGACCGAAGAAATCTGGAGATAAAATGGTGCTAATAAAAATGACTGACCACAAAAAACTAGATTCACTGTAGTGCCGGCATGTATGGCTGATAGAACTAAACTGAAGACAGTGGTAACATTCATGAGAAAAACTACTCCAAAACAAAAATTCCCATAAGGATTAGTAATCCATATCCACAAAAAGGATGAATGGATGAAGAAGGTTTATAATTATGGCTGAAGATAGTTTGGAATTCATGGCCAGGAGGGTTACAGAAGGAATAGTCATCTCATCTGGGATATGTTTAAATCAAACCGTGTGAGTGATGTTGTTAAAGAAGTTAAGCTGCAAAACACAGATATCGCAGTGATTTCAAGCAGCCTCACTAGCCATTAATAATAAGGTGACCAGATATTTTTTTCCAAAAGGGAGGACAGATCCTGTTTTTTTTTACAAAATGGAAGAACAAAGGGAAGGAAAAAGAAGGACACATTTCGTGACAAAAAACTGTTTATATGCTTGATTTCATATTTTTTTCAAACAAAATAAAGGTTGTAAAAGAACATACATTACAACAGTCTCATGACGTACGAAATTTTTTATTTAAAAAAATGCTGTAAACTTTCAAGGAAAATAACAAGTGCCTCTACATAATTTTAGAGATCATTTTTCACAGTAAAACACTCAAATTACATAATGACGAATCGCATTGAGCGAATGTCAATTTCAGAAAAACAAAGGTGAATCGCACAAATTTGAAACATAAGTGTTCATTAATTACATTGTTTTACACATTCAAGAAAAATAAACCCCAACATGGAAAAGTTTAAACGAAGTTCAAAAGCAATTAAAATTGAAAATAATAGATTAAATCCTACAAATTCTAAATTATGTCCGGATTGCTTGAAAATGATTTTATATGAACCAATATTTATTGAAAATATATTTATTAAAATATATATTTATTGAAACATCTTTTCTCAAGAGACTGAAATATGTACTGTTTTTAAAAATCAAGTATTTTTATCCTAATAATGACGTAACGATGGTTTTGTATTGAAGTGTTTGTCATTTCTGTGGATCTTTTTCAAAAGATTGTCATTTTATTTAACATTTCTGATAATTGATCACAGCTATAATCCATGTTAACTTTTATCATTATGATTGAGATCAATGTTTCCAAAGGAAGACTGCTCTTTACACTCTCACAAATCATTAATTAACAAGAATACATGCTCTACACTTGCCTTTGTCCCAGGTAAACATAAAGCCATTTCAACCAATATCTTTAAATTAATAAAAGGAAGATATTCATTTGGTTTAAAAAAACTGAAATACTTCCACCCATCTTTTGTCGACTTATATTTTATTTTCAGACCATTCAGGAAACAACTTATTGGTTTTCTTAATAAAGTCAATTGAAAAGCATTCCATCCAGAAATTTTGTCCGTTTGATCAATTAATCAAGGCAATTTCTATAAAATAGTTGAAACTCGTCCGTGAACGCCACTCTAACTGTTGGATTATTCTCTTCTAGTTTCTTCAATAAATTATCTGCATTTACTGGTAGAAATTTGATATTTAATCTGGATTCCAGTTGATCATTACAACTGTGAAAAATGGATACTTCAGCTGCACATATTTTGTTCTTTTCAATTTGCTCTATATTCAACTGAAACAATGTTGCCTTACTATGCATGAAATGCAGGGTAATTTCAGCTAATGGATTTTCAAAAAAATCTTTTAGAACTTAGGGACATTTATCTAAACTTAAAAAATTATAACCTTAATGGTTCAAATAATTGAGTAACATATTCAATGGAAGGCATTAAAGCCAACCACCTGGTTTTTGAGTAACCTAATAATTTCTTATACTCGACTGAAGCGATCTCACAAAATTTAGCTTGACTCTTTACTCTCACAGTGAAACAATGAAAATGTAAGTATATTTGTGGAAAGATTACTTCTACACCTATAGCCATTTGACTTTGAGAATACACAAATTAAAAGAAGGCATGGCTTGCATAAAAGGAAGGACAAAGGCAGATAAATGTTCAAAAAGGAGGACATGGAAGGACAAAAGGATTAGGGAGGACAGCAATTGAAAAAGGACTGTCCTTCCAAAAGGAGGACATCTGGTCACCTTAATTAATAAACAATTTAAAGATATTATGAGAAGAAAGTGGAATTATTAGATGATAGGAGGAGAATAAACATTCACCAAAGTAGGTTCCATATGGGCTATGACACTGGCAACATTGTGTGAATGGGTTGTGCAGGCTTGGGATGAAATCTACATGGAAGTGGTGGTTAAATCATTTAAGAAATGTTGCATCTCCAGTTAACTAGATGGGACAGAAGACAATATTTAGAGGAAAGTTAGGTCTGATGACTAGGTTTCTACTGATGAAGAACATCTTGGTGATCCGTGCGATGATAATATTTAAGAAAAAGATTGGGACGAGGTATTTGGATTTGATAGATAAGATGATATGGATTTTTATGGATTTTAAGATTTTTGTTAGTGCAAACGTTTTCTTTGAACTAATTCAAATTATAGTAGCTCCCTTTTTTGTATAGAGGTTTCCTCCCATTTTATGCGGGGGTTGCATTCCAGGAAAGCAAATTTGCATAAACAGAACCCATATATATATGTAAAAGATAAGGATACGTTCCACAAGCAATTCTAACTCCCCCTTTTGCTCCATAACTACTTCTTATGCACTAAATACAAAATTATACGAATAAACACTATAAACTAAACTCACCAATAAAAGGGAGCAGAGAAGCACAAGTGGTGGCTGTTGTGAGTGACATAATAGTGGAGGTTTAAAGTGCTGGAGGGTTATCTTGACCTAACTCAAGTTCTGCGGGCAAGGAGAAATCCAGTGGAGAATTATCTGATGGCAGAAATGGAGATGAGATGGAGAAGGTGTTATGAACAGGCTTGGGTGTGGAAGTGGAAGGCACATTAGGATCAATGGCGGAAGTGGAAGGGCCAGTGGGGGTAGAGGTGGTGGGGGTTAAAGAGCGTGGCTGTAAGAACTGGAGCATGGTACACTGGTTGAACGTTGTTTTTGCGCATACACTGTCTTGTATGGTGCAAGAAGATGGTCCAAACTGCACTTGAAAAGATTTCTCTCCAAGTTAAGGTCCATATCTATTGCCATTTGAGCGAGATTCTCAGCATAAGTAAAGAATTCAGTTAACTTCTTCGATGTCATGTTATTCACTTCTAGATTGAGTCCAACTCTTTTTATTCTTCTTCCTCTTCATCGACACTGATGGTAGACCTCAAGTCATTGATCCTCACCATGCAAATTGAGTATCTCAGTAACATCATCTTTTCCTATATCCCCTCTCAACTTTTGCCCAAGTTTGATGACATCTTGAACCAAGTGCGGAACCTCAGGAAAAACTTGAAAGTCGAAATAACTTTCTCATCAAGAGGCTGGAGAAGAGAGGTTGTATTTGATGGGAGAAATAAGACTGACACATTAGGTTCGATGGTTGCGAGATGCTTTGGATGGCCAGGTTTATTACCAAGGATTGAGCAATAGCTTCAAGACAAGATTCCCCTTTCTGCAGTATTGTTCTGCCTCTACAATGAAATTGTTTTTAAACCATTCCTCAATAATGTGTCTTGTCACCCATGCTTTCTTGTTGGCTGCCCAGTGCATCGACAACGTATTCCTGCTCACATCCTTTAAAGCACATGGGTTATGTGAGCAATATACCAACAATGGCTTGCACTTGAAATCTCCCGTCACATTACCACATAAAAAAAGCATCAACATGTCTTTTGCTAAAACCAGGTACACATTTCTCTTCCCTGCTAATGAAGGTACATGATGGCATCCTCTTCCAGAAAAGCCCGGTTTCATTGGCATTGAAAACTTGCTTTGGGCTGTACCCTTCGGCTGCTACAATGTGTTGCAATGCCTTGGAAAATGTGGCAGCTGCAGCATGGTCTGCACTTGCAGCTTCCTCACTTCTTTAATTTATTGAACCATTCTTTACTTGCAGGGAATGGTTCTTCAGCACCACGCTGCTCCTGCTGTAGGCATTTATACGGCTGCACTGCCTTAGCCCTTATCTGGTCTTCTATCCAAATCCCTAACATACTCTCCAATTTTTCCACAATAGGGTTTCGCACCCTTGTGGTTTTCTCCCAAGATAAGGGAGTCTAGTACAAAATGGAACTCAGTATTTTCTCAGCATTCTTTTTGATGGAGCGAATGGTGGACTCACCAAAGTTGTAGGCTCGACCGATGGAAGCAGATCCTTCCCCAGTATCAGCATGCTTTAAAAGTTTGAGTTTTTGCTCCAGCATCAGTGCGGCCCTCTTCCTCTTCATTTCATGCTTGGTGTGAGGAGTAGCTGTGAGTTTGGAAGCAATTCTTTCAATAGTAACAGTGGAAAAACGCGTAACAAAGATACAAAGAAGTACTAATGCATGTTTCGCTTCTGGCATAAGCGCCTGTTAGCTTTGGTTTGTCCATCTGTCTGTCCATCCGCCAGCATGTTCTTTCTCGGCTTCTACCAAATGGATTTTTATTAAATTTCATATGAAGGACTTACATTTAAAGAGAATAGGAAAAACAAATAAATCACGTAAGCCAATCAGGGGTACCACTTTACTGGTGACAAAAATGAACTTTTCGTTATATTTTGTAAATTTTTGGTCATATCAAAATAGTTTTTAATTAAACTTGTAGAACTAGTAATGTAGAGTACCGTATTGGCCCAAATATAAAGCGACCTCGAATATAACACGACCCTAAGATTTTTGAAAATTGAGTCAACCTCAAATATAACGCAACCCCAAACAACCTTCAGCCAATCTAACACAAGTTCCTTGTTCGTCCATCCCTTCTCCTGCTTGTGTAAGATTACACCTGATGGTAACTTTTCCTTTGGCATCCTTTTACAATTTAAAATTATATAGGGTGTCAGTTTTTGCCTGTCGGCTGTGACTGCAAACGTAACAGTTATCCTTGGTTTCTCATTTCCGGTGGGTTTTAACAACACAGATTTAGCTACGACTATTTTAAATCTCATGTGATAACTTCGTCGGATTCCTCTGTTAACCTGGGATTTGGAAGAAACATTTTTCTCAACATGATCAACACCCTTTTGTCACCCATTGTTAAATAACAAATGAGTAAAAACTCACTGGTAGTTACAAAGAATATGCCAACACACTTACAGCTTCAATTCAATGACTATCAAGGGGTTTAGCCACCGATTGAACTTGATTTATTCTCACTTCGGATGCTTTTCAAGTACATTGTAACGTACGCCTAATGTATCTACAATGTAAGAAGTATCTTGTATCTCGTAAACAGACATGCGAAATGTACGGTGATTTTTCGAAACACGATTTTACGATCTTTTAAAATCACTAGTACTTGAATGCGGGGACTACTTTTAAAATACCATTTTTTGGAAAAAAAATTTGCGTTATATTCGGGACAATACGTTATTTCTTTTCCTATACATTTTTATCGTAGGAGTAGTCGTTATCAAGAAAATCGAACAAGAAAGTTGTAATTCACTTTGAACTTATTGTTAGAAAACTTCATGCATAGCTACCTAATTGTTGTCAACATAAATAATCTTATTGGTTACTAAAGTAAATAAGATTGCTATAATTACAAAATACATTTAATTCCTTACGCCTGGATGACAGATTTTCTAACCCGAAGGAAATGAATTATCTATGTCGAAGAAAAGAACATAAACGTAAATATTATAACTACTAAACTCAAGTGAGGTAAGTTTTATATAGTTTCAGGGGCACTGAGAGCTAACGCGAGCCCCGGTGCAAAGCGTATAATGGGCCCCCCTCATGTGTGTATATGTGTTTGTGTGTGCATGTGTGTCTGCATGTAGATATGATGGTTAAAAAGCATCAACTCATTTCTGAAAAAAATTGACTATATTTATTGAAAAAATAACATGTTAATTTTAAATAACCAATACAATTTAATGATATAACATAAAAATGAAACAAATATAGCGAGTACACGAGTAAATACGGTATTTAACTTATGAATAATTATCAATAAAAATATTGTTTTAATAAATATAACTAAGGATATAAATAAATAGCGATTACTTACCTTTATTGTTAATCTCAATTACCTGTCTTGAAAATGTAAGTTCATATAATTTATGCTGGTTGCACTAAAATATTGAATACATACATAGTACATATTTATACCATATAAATGACCATGATAAATGGATGTTAACGCCATGAATACTAGGAAACCACTGAGATCTCTATTTTCGGCCACTCTTATTTTTGTTAATGTCTTTCGCCACACATCCACTTTGTCAACAATATAAGTATACAACATACCAGTATACTCAGCCAGGCCCCTTGAAGAATTGTGGGCCTGGGTACTGTAGATCCCCTCCCCCCCTCTCATTGGACCTGTATAGTTTTATATAGTTTTCAATCGTTTGGTTGATTAAAACATTAAATAAAAATTTAATATTTTCCTGGCATAATATTGGCAGATACAATCAAGATAAGTGTCTTAAAAAATAGACACTTAGTAAAAGTAATAAAGTGTTGAGGAGATTAGCACTTAAAGAGTGCTGGCCATTGGAATAGAGTTCTTGTCCTCTGTTCTGGCCATTTTACTGCTTTAAATATGTCACATTTCCATGACTTATAGATCAATGCAACTTATTTCTTTTTTATTACTTATTACTAACCTTCTGCAACAGATTTAGTTATAAATCATTTTACAATAAAAGAATTTTTAAAATTCATTTTTCATTTTAAAATTCCATCAATTTATTAGCTTATTATTTTTTCAGATTTAAATAATCAAATAATTCTGTATCTAAACACATTTTTATCCATTACTAATAGTAAAACATCACAGTATGAAACCTCTCAAGAATAAGAGCAGAAAGGCAGTTTGGTGCAGTGAAATTGGCCCATGAAGTAATATAGAAAGAAATGTCCCTGTATTCCTGAATATGCCATTGTCTTCCATCTAGTGTTGTTTTTGTAATGTACATAGTCATAGCAGACTGGTAATATATCGTGGAATGCATTCCACAGCGACTGCTCTTGTAGCATTGCGTGGAAAAGTGAAAGATTTTCATGAACGTCACCTGCACAGAAGGCACTGGTTACCAAACATCTTTAGCAGGATAAATGTTAAACTGTAGCACCTGGGAATTTTACATTTGCTAACATTTTTCTCTTCATATGCCTTTGTGTTATATTGACTTGCCATTTCATATTTAGTCCTGAGTTCAATCACATAGTTCAGCAAACCTCTGCATGTATTATTTTGAGCAGCCCTGCCATATACACATGAGATGTGGAGAGGAGCTGTTAGTCCTGGGCAATGAGTTACACATCGTGTTTAACAGTATGGTTGACAACTCTCTGTTGGTATTGATCTGGAAAAGGTTAACCCTTTCGCTGCTGTGGACTTTTAGCTTCTGCATCAGCTGTGTGCGCCGAGTTCAGTGACCTTGAAGCACGCCTGTGCTGTACTTTCTCTAGGAGGTCCACGTCTACGTTCTTTCATTCGTCTTTTAGTCTCTTTATATTTTAAAAGTTATTTTGTCAATCATTTACATTCATATTGATTATTAACCATCTCGAAAAAATATTTTCATCTTTTTTGAGCAGCGAACGGAAAAGCTTGAAACGCATATATGCGTCATTAGCAGTCAAGGCACCGCTCTGCCCGCCCACATATATGCATCGATAGCAGCGAAAGGGTTAAACAGCCACTGACTCAGCTAATGTTCACTTTGTTTATTAACCTCCTTGAGGGTGTTTCAATGTCCCGATTTTCTGTTTTGGAAATCAGGCAACCATTAGGTAAGCACTGCAGTGAAAAAATTCCTACTATGGTCTGCTGTTTTAAGTGTGGAGCCTCTATTCCATTGTTCTATTAGTTTATATACTTGCCTATAGTGATTTTTGGTTATCAGTATTTTTCAGGAACACAACTGCGTTGAAAGGCAAAGGAAGTCTGTACTCATTGTAGTGGGGTGCTGAAAAAATGCTCTCATTATAACTAAAGACTATTCCTATGGTTAACATTATTAAATTGGTAGTGTATATAAAAACACTCCTTATGACAAATTTCTCGTTATATCAGACACACTGTATTTAAAATTATCCGGGCTTTTGTCTAGTCCAGACCCTTCCTCTCTCCAAATAGCTTGGACTAGCGAGATTTTACTATATTCAAATTGAAGCCTAATGAGATATGATTTAGCACTATTTATATTATAATTTTATATCAAGAATTATTATGAAATGTTTAAGATTTTGGCTATTATGTATGCTATTTAATTTTAGGCATAAAATTAAAGTTGTGCATGGTTTTGAACTTGCTTAATATGGTTTCATTAGATTTCTTTAATTCTTACAATTGATGATTTGATTTTATTAAGTTTGTCTTATTCCCTTAATTATTGCAGCTGCACTTTTCCTTGAAATGTGGAAACGTTATTCGGCTGGAATTGTTCACCGATGGGGTCTAACTGACTTTAATGCTCAGGCAGAACATCCCAGACCTGAGTACCTTGCTCGGCTGGCTAATGCCAAGCGAAAGAAGATGAATGTCGTAACTCATGTATTGGAGCCTTATGTACCTTATTGGAGAGTTCGAGTTCCTGCAACAATTCTTAGCTTTTCTGTTGTGTTACTTCTTGTAAGTGAACATTTTTTTCTTCCGTTTCATTATAATTGGTCCAGGGTGATGCGTTTTGGTTGTCAATAATTACTTTTTAAAATACACCGCACCCTGGTTATAACACCATCAGTTATACCGTGGATTTGGATATACCATGGGTCTTTCCTTCTCCATATTTCTTGGAAAGAAAGTCTGGTCATAAATACAATTGCATCATTGGTTATATTGCAATTGTCTTATAACGAGGGTCGCAGCTCCTCCCCTGAAACCCACGTTATAACCGGGGAGCGATATATTGAAAAAGTTGATTTATACACTAAGAAAACAGCTAACAGTTGTTTAGTTGTTATGATTTGTAGCCACCTCACTATTATTTGGTATCAAGTGTTATTTTTCATAATTTATTGATTATTCTTCTAAACAGATAACAATGGCTGTAGGTGCTGTTTTTGCTGTTGTACTGTATAGAATGTGTGTTGTATCATCGTTGCATCTTTTTGGAGACACAAATGATGCATTGTTCATTCCTGCAACTGCTGGCCTACTCAATCTTGTGTGCATCATGATTTTGAACTGGGTAAGTGCTTTCTCATGAGGGAAGAATTTTTTATATCTTAACTAGTTTTTTAGAATAATTTACTTTGATAATAAGAGTGGATCTTGGACTAAATTACAAAAATACATAAAAACTGATTATAGCAATGCTAATGAAAGTGAGAACTAGTGATATAATTGCAAATCATGCATCCCCATCTCCTGTCTTAAAGAATTTGGAATCCCTACATAATTTGTTTACTTATAATTGTAGTCGCTATATTTTCTGTACAGGCTCCATTTTGGTTTACAGCAATGTCTTTGATTGCAAGAGCTGTGGGAAAATAGTTATAAGACTCTCAATCTAGAATATGCATTTAGAAAAGTCTATATCTTAATTAATTATACTGTCTTTTTTTGGCAGGTGTATGACAGGTTAGCTGTGTATCTGACTGAACTTGAACTTTTACGTACTCAGACTGAATTTGAAGACAGCCTTACCCTGAAGATTTATCTTTTCCAGTTTGTCAATTTCTATACCTCAATTTTTTATATAGCCTTCTTGAAGGGGCAGTATGTTGGATATCCTAAGAAGTATAATAAAATTTTTAACTTGAGGCAAGAAGAGGTATGAGCATGGAGATTTTTTCTGATCACAATGTAATATTTCTATGGTATAGTAAGGATGCACAAAAAATGCCTTTCCCTTTTTTCTTAGTTTAATTCTGATCATTATTATCAAATTGCTTTTACTAACTTTTATAAAATATTCTTAGTTTCTTTAACATTTAATATTCGAAGTTGGAAAGTTCATGCATTTTTCTTGCTTCTTTGCTTATTATTATGATCAATAAAATAAAAAGTATTAGTCTAGCATTGGAGGGGAAAAATAGTTCTAATCATTTATCACTGTTACCTGAGATCATAAAAGAGCATATTTTAAATTTAATGCATTATTAAATCAACTTGCAGTGTAATCCTGGAGGATGTTTAATGGAACTTTGCATGCAATTGGCGATTATTATGATTGGGAAACAAGCTCTTAATACTGTAATGGAAATGGTTACTCCGTAAGTTTAACTTTCTATTGGTTCATATGAAAATACTGAATAACGTTCTTCAAACTTTTTTAGAGATTTTTTGTATGTTCAAGCATGTATATATTTCCAATTAATATCTCTCATATCATCTTCATTATGACAGGTTTGTGTTGAGGTGGATTCACGTATTTTATGCTAAAACAGGTCTAGCTCAACCAACAGAGGAGTTAAATGAGGAGTCTAAGGGGGCCTCTTTAACTCAATGGGCTCAAGATTACAAGTTGCTTGAATGGGGACCAAGAGGACTCTTTTACGAGTATTTGGAATTAGGTATGTCAATATTTCTGTTGCTCTTTATTATTTATCATTTATGTAGCTATGGAACAATATTATGTCAGTTAACAAAGATCACAAGGATAATGTCAAAGCAACTTATCGTTACTTACCTTGTGGTGATTATGTAATTCTGTTTTATGCACTTTCTAACAACTTTATTTACAGTACTTCAGTATGGTTTTGTAACAATATTTGTGGCAGCATTTCCTCTTGCACCGTTTTTTGCATTGCTGAACAATGTGTTCGAAATGCGACTTGATGCAAAGAAATTTCTCAAATTCTATCGCCGCCCAGTTCCCAGGCGTGTACGAGACATTGGAGTATGGTTCCACATCTTGGAGGTCCTAGGAAAAATTGCTGTTATTACAAACGTGAGTAAATGAGGTCTTATTGATGGTATTTTTTAAAAGTTGACTAGTTGTCATGTTACAGATTGTTTTATATATGAGAAAGAGCATTCAATAATAATAATATCCAGTGGGTGGCACCCATTTAGGTCATGGGGAACTTGTCTTGGGGTCATGACCTATCTAAAAACAGAACATCATGAAATGATGTGTACGTATTTCATTTTAAAGAAATAAAAATAATAATATAGAAACTTATATGAAGTACAAAAGGAAAATTGAAAGAACAACTAATTTTGGACACCAAAAGCTAATTCTGTTAAGGTATGTTAACTAAAAGGAGGCAACAAAATGACACTTGTACATTTCCTCAGAAGAACAAGAATCACATGTTTGAGAGTGTCTGAGTGTTTTTCATAACATTTATTTATGTTCACTCGAAAAGAGGTCATCAGCAAAAAAGTTTATAAATGTTGGTGTGTAGACTTTTGAAAAATTTATGGGTAAAACCCAGAAGTTCAGGCAAAATGCCATAAATGCCTTTTCCTATTTTATTGTACCATTTTGTTCCTATTTTGAAATTTTATAGTGTCTGAACTTGCAGGCTCTAATTATGGGATTTAACTTGTTTTATGAAGAATTCCATGCATATGTTCACTTTAAATTTTTGAATCTGAAATGCTTGCCATTGAGTAGATCAAAGTAGTTTCTTGATCTGAGTTTAGCATTGAAAATATTGTTAATTAAAAAACATTAACATCTTCATTTTATATTTATTGCAGGGGCTGATCATCGCCTTTACTTCGAACTTCATTCCAAAAATGGTCTATGCACTGACTATCGGCAAAGAGACAAATTTACAAGGGTTCCTAAATCATACCTTGTCTTATTTCAACACATCAGATTTTGCTGCTGATGTGGCACCACAAAATCCTTCCTTTGAGGTTGAAATTTGCAGGTATGTGTGTGGCATAATTATTATTTGGTAATTCAGTTAATTTTTAACCTTGAACATCTAATTCACAAAGTAATTCACAGCACCAGAGTTATATGCCCTGTAATTTGCTAAGTCTCTCTATTCATATTAATATGTATTACTCTAGAATAAAAGAATTAACAAAAGTAAGTGATAAAACGTTCAAACAACTTTTAAAGAAGCGCTCTAACAAAAACATAGTGCAAATGAACGTATTTTTCGTGCTATAAGACACCCAGATATTTTAGAAGATTTTTCAGGAAAAAGTATTTTGGATCACCAAATATTTAGGAAGGGTCACGACATGTATCATTTATAGCCGTGATTAAATTCATATCTATCAACATTTAAAAAAGTATTATGGCATGATAATAGTTAAATATAATATTTTAGATAAGCTTAATTCGTGAAACTAAATAGGGATGATGTAAAACAAATAATTGCTTCAAAAGTTGTATAGTTGAATGTGCCTTGTGTGAAATTGGTAGTCCTATTAATTAGGCTGTCGGATTGCGGTGTGCATGTCCCACGTCCCTTAATTATAGCGCTCACTTAAACTCAAGTGCAGGATGAGATTTTAATTCCTATTAAATTGAATGCATATGTAATAATGATATGTACACTCAACTAGTCCTTTTTCTTCTGCAACACTTTTTGCCTCATACATAACCATTTTAATCGATGCAGCAATACCAAACTTCCTCTGCTCTATTATCCATCACTTCCTCTTCTAGTTGTGGCCATTTAGGACTATGCTTTTGAAGACTAATGTTTCTCTTTTCCTGTCATCTTCAGTTTTTCCTTTTTTCTCCATTCATGGATGATTTTTTTCTGTGGGAGGTGGACTGAAATGATGTGCTGCTGCTTGGTTTCCATGCGTTTTTGGATATTGAATCACCTAAAGCTAATAGGTAATAGTTAGGGAATATATTTTTCGGGTTTAACCCGATTTTGCCCATTTTTTACCTCCCAATTTGATTTTTTTAAATTCGGGTAAAACCCGAAGAAATCTGAAAATGCTACACTTATAATAAAATAATTAATATTAAGCCAGGACACGATTTTAATATACAATTTCAGCTCACATCTACATTTGATATAAATAACCTCGAGTTGATCACTTAATTATAACTATTTCAAAAATGCAGCGTTATCAAGAGAAATTGAGCCATAATTAATTCATGCGGATATCGGAGAAGAAGACACGTAATGTTTCTTCAAGACAAAACTTTATCGTTTGACCATATCACACATGGAATTTCATTTACATACCACATGACACAACATTGCATTCTTCGCAGTTTTTTAGGCTGATTGATAGCAGCAACAATTGGCAACACTTTCAAACATTTTTGTATGTTACCAGTTTACATGTGTAATCAATTCAGACCCAAAAATATATAACTTGTATAATTCGTGTGTCATATAACGTGTACTGGTTAAAAATGTTATTTCTATTAAACCTAGGAATAATTTTGAAACAAGAAAAAAGTCTGCTATGACCGGGAATCGAACCTGGGTCTTCCACTTGCCAGGGGGATATTCTACCACTGAACTATCATAGCAGATCAACTTTCTTGTTTCTGAACACAGACTTTTTTCTCGTTTCTAAATTATTTCCAACTTTACAGCTTATGCCTGTCTGCATAGGATCTTCGGATCGCTTTATTCCATCAATTTCTATTAAACCTGATTTAACCCAAATTCTTTAACAATGTAATTGCTTTGCTTTCATTAAAACCTGATTTCACCCAATTTGTTTAAAAATTTTAAACCGATATTATTTTTAACCCAAAAAATATATTCCCTAGTAATAGTGTAAGCATTCTTTTCACCCTTGTAGCCATTGCACTCTCAATATAGTAAAACCTCTATATAGTGGACCTCCGTTTATCGCAAACCTCTATATTACGTAATATCTTTCTGGTCCTGCCAAAACTGTACGTTAACAGTATAGGCAAACCTCTTTATATCGTACCTCCATATTATCGTAATTCTCCGTGTATCGTAATGGGAAAATGTACCCCTGATGAAAAACAACCTCCATATAGTAAAATGGCTAAGCATGAAATTTACCCAGCCAACTTCCTCGATGCGATTTTCGGTCTTCTTTTGCTTTTTTCTGAGTTAGTGAATTACCCATGATAACCCAGGTGTCAAAATATGGCTATATTGATACAAAGATACATAATTTAAATGTTTTAATTTTATATTAGTTTGCGTAGTTCATTCCTTGTCAGGGCTTTTTGGGTAAACTCCCTTAGGCTTACGTTTTACCTCTAAAAAGAAATAGGCGTAGCACCAACTGTCAATTCTTTCATGATTTACACCATTGCTACTTACGTATCAGTTTTCAGCACCTCTGAAAAACCCCACGAAAATATGACAACAATGTTGCAAAGATGTATCATTTAAAAATCTTTTAATATTTACTAAGTTGACACAGAATTCTCACTGGGTAAATCCCTTCAGGTGTACATCACTGTTTATATACTGCTCCTATGAACGTATCACTGTTTACGCTTGCATACTATAAAGAGCTTGCTTTAATTACTGGTTATACCAGCTTGATTCGTTAAACTGATTGTTTAAAGCCATCCTAGATACATGACCTACATATGTATTATAGTATGAAAATATGCACGTGATTTACGACAAAAATAAACTTTATTTTCGTCATAAATCACATGCATATATATTATATTTCATTGAATTATTAATGCATAAATTTTCTGATGATAATTAAAGTGTATTACGTTTATAACAAAATCCTTTGTTATCCCTTGTATCACATTAAATACAAGATTTTTAAGTAATACATAAAATAATTAATAATTATGTTTGTGAATATATTATTTTTTAGACCCATATTGATAATCCACGGAAACAGGTAACTGCTAACAATAACAACTGCATAAGCTATTTTCCAAGCCATTGATGAGGGGAAGAGAAAAATAGATGTGGCAGAAACCTTTGGCATATCACCTTCGAGTCTAGCATCTATTTTAAAAAATGTAAGGAACCAGAAGCTGCTGCACATCAAGGTTTCACCAGGAAAAAATCTCGTACAGTAAAAAATGAGGACTTGGATAAGTGTGTTTTTGATTGGTTAATGGAAGCTAGAGCTAGAAGTATACTTATATCTGAGCTCATTTTGCAACAGAAGGCTAGTGAAATGGCATTAAAATGGGAGTAGATAACTTTCAAGGTTCTAATGGATGGCTAGAAAAGTTTAAAATGTGCTGGAACTTGAGAAATTTAAAAGTGTGAGGGGAAGAAGCTTCTGTAAGTATAATTATGGAAGAAGAATGAAAAGAGACTTTGCATACAATTTTAATGGGTTATGAATCTAAAGGCATTTTAAATGCAGATTAGCTGGTTTTCTTAATAATTTACTGCCTGATAGAACACTTGCAGTTAAAGGAGAACCTTGCCATGGGGGAAAAAAAAGCAAGGAGAGATTTACGGCCCTTTTCTGTATGAATGCAGATGGTACTGAAAAATTAGAGCCGCTTGTGATTGGGAAATATAAAAAACTTGGATGTTTTAAGAATATAAAGAAATTTCCGTGTTTATATAGAAATTCAAGAAAGTCATGGATAACTTCAGCTTTATTCAATGAGTGGTTAACCAAGCTCAATTCAAAGTTGGGCATGAAAAATAGAAAAATAATCCTATTTCTGGACCAGTGCACAGCACATAAATGTGAGGGGATTACATTGCAAAATATTAAAATAGTATTCTTTCCTCCAAATACCACAAATAAACTACAACCATTAGATCAAGGTATAATTTCTAGTGTTATGAGAAATTACAGACAGCAGTTAATGCTCTATATTTTAAGAAATGTGGATGAAGCAAATGGTATTACCAGATGCAAAGAGAATATATTGCAGTCCATGCATAAGTTTTGCCTATCATGGAATTCTGTCAAATCAGCCGCTACTAATAAATGCTTTATAAAGGCAGGATTTATGAGGGCAACATATGAGGAAGATGAAGTTTCAGATGATGAACCTTTGTAATGTGATGAAATCAACAAAAGAATTCATCTTCAAACATCATTTTATGATTTTGTTTATGTTGACACATCCCTAGTAACTTGTGGACCAACAGAGGGAGAAATGGTAGAAGTGGGGATTGAAATTGAAGGGGGAGAATATTGCAGATAACGAAGAAGAAGAAGAAAATGATGACGGAAATATTGACTCCACCAAAAAAGCCTGAAGTGTATGTGGCTTTGAGTGTGCCTGAAAGATTTTTATAAATTTGGAGGATTATGATGATGGTAATCTCTTGCTATTAAATAGAAAAGAAAATATTGTATCCAATGAGTTTAAGAAAAAGATGACACAATCTGAAATTACCAGCTTTTTTCCACTAAGGAAAAATAGATGTATATTTATTGTTCATTTATATTTTATAATTACATTATTAATGTATTAAATCTATTTTATTATATAGATATAGTAATTGGACAAGACAATAGTTTTTTCTTATGTGTGGGCATTCATAAATGATAATATACAGGTTTTACGGTAAACCTCTTTATAGTGAACCTCTAATTATCAAAATTTCCAAAAATCAAGTCCCTTCAATTTCGATATATAGAGGTTTTACTGTACATGGAATGGTATTTATCCTAGGTATTTATAAAATTTTTATGATATCTACCAAAATTCTAATGTTCCATGGCATTAATCGCACTATTCAGTGGGGTCATTAGGAACTAAAACATATGACTAACATATATAAACTGATGTGGGCAACACATGACTTTCTCCATATTTATATGGCAAATTACATGTTGTTAGCTCTGGGATCGTTTTCAATATTTACTTCTGGTTGACAATTAATAAAAGAAAAGGTAGCGTTACTAAGATGTAACTAAGCATCAATTGTTAACAATAGTCTTCGGTAGGTGGCATGGTGGTGGCAGCTAAAAATATAAGATATCTCTTAAATAATGCATTATATGGAAAAATGTATCAAACAATGGTTGTATAAAATAAAATTTCCTACAACTTTTATTCCAGTACATTTTTACATTTATCAAATATTAAAGCAAATACTTGAAAATAATGGATCAGTGACAAGAGTAAACACCCACTTCCAGTCGACTGATTTTTACCAAAAACTAATCAGATCTTCTAACTTTTATAAAAATGTTAAATATAAAATTTTGCGTTGACCTGATTAATAGTTTTTGAGTTAGAGCGCCCACAAAAATCTATCACATACAGACACACACAAACATCATCAAGAAAATAGTCAAAATGTGTTTAGGAGACCTTAAAACATGTATTTATGTTGAAATCTCGAATTCGATTTTTTCATGAAAACAGTACTTTCTCTATACTTCGTGTATGGAGAAATTCAAAAGTGAAAAATACCAAAATATTCTGGATATCAATTCATTCTTAGCATCGTCAGGTTGGTGTTAAAAGTTCATGAACAGACATTCATTGTCACTGCGTCAACACACCAAAATTGCCCAAAAACTGCCAGCTGCATTAGAAGAAAAGGTAGAATTAACAGGAAACAAAGGTGTTGTGATGACTTGTTATGCATGCTCGCATAAATCTGAAATTAAATTTTGAGATTTGAGAAGGTTTTTAATAGATCTTTCCTATAAAGCGTCCATTGAATCAATGCTATTCATACCAATCAATGGCGTAAAGAATCTGTATAACATTGTACCCGTTCCGTGCATTCGAAATCACGACAAGCGAAACTATCTTATCTGGAACATTAATTTTATGAAATATTACCCGAATGCTAAAGGCATGGTGCCGAGTGACAGCAGTTTAAAGCCTATTTAGTCATTTGCAATTGACCGATGAAATAGTGAAATAGTGAATTTTTCCTAGCTTGATATGAAAGACATTTTTAATAAATTAAAATAACAATGAACAATGTGAAAAAACAACCATATGATTTAAATTCTGCTAAAAGCCATTTAGTATATGTTTTTAAGTATACAAGAGTAGCTGTGTGTATATTAAAATATAATAGTTCAATCTGAAGGTTACGACTGCGTATCGTATGGAGGGGTGGTAAGGACTGCCGGAGGGGAGGTAACAACAGAGTGGAGAAAATGAGTGGGATGAGGTAAGATGGGAATGGAGGGGAGCAGCTGTTGGAGGGGAGGGGAGCAGCCATTGGAGGGGAGGTAATGTTATAAGATAGAAAAGTGGAATGGAGGCCCAAAAGTTTTTTTTCTACTCTGCTACCAAATGTCAAAATTTAATTTCAGATCTATGCGAGTATGCATAACAAGTCATCTCACACCTTTGTTTCTTGTTAATTTGAAGCCAACTCACTTTCTTGAGTTAAAGTAGGGGTTTTTTCATGATGCCTCTGTGAGGACGTTTAGTATTGGAGTTTTACTACTCAGTTAGCCCTTCTTCACCCCAATCCGAGAATGGAGAATCGTGCTGGCTTGATAGCTTAGTTGGTTCATGTACCTATCCGGCAAACGTGGAGACCCGGGTTCGATTCCCGGTCAAGTACAGGATTTTTTCTCCTTCTCAAATGTCAAAATTTAAAAGATCGTTTTGTGATAAAGCACCGAAAACAACATCAATATGATTGATCACAAATTGGGAATATGGATGAAACCCCAATGATGTTTGATATGCCACCAAATCGAACTGTTAACATATCTGGTGCTAAAACTGTCACAATCAAGACTACAGGGCATAAATAAATGCGATTTACTGTAGTGCTGGCATGCATGGTGGACAGTACAAAATTGAAGCCAGTTGTTATTTTCAAAAGGAAAACGTTACCAAAAAATGTTAAATTTGTACCAGGCATTATTGTGCAGGCCCACGAGAAAAGCTGGATGGATGAAGCAGGCACCTAGCAATGGTTGCGCCGGGTTTGGAATATGCAGCCCAGAGCAATGATGTGCAAACGATCAATGCTTGTTTGGGATTGTTCCGGGCACACATTACCGTATCTTTCAAAAAAATCATGAAATTTTTTGGACTGATATGGCCATCATTCCGGAAGGATTGACATCTGTCTTGCAGCCTTTAGATGTATGTCTTAATAAACCATTTAAGGGTCGACTAGGTAGAAAGTGGACCGAGTGGATGACTTCTGGTTCTGCTACTCTGACAAAAGGAGGAAATTTAATGAAACCAGACAACAGTTGTGATTGCATGGGTCAAGGAGGCCTGGGATTTGATACCAGCAGATATGGTGAAAAATTCCTTTCTCAAATGTGGAATCGCAAACGCCATGGATGGATCAGAAGATGATGCCCTCTATGAAGATGACTATATGACGAACTTTATATGAACTCGGACTCTGAAAGTGAAACTGATTTTAAGGGATTTTAATAAATTTAACAGTTTAAAAACTCTTCATGGATCATGTTAATTCATTTTCATAGCTTTAGAAACATTTTCATTAATTTATTGTCTATTTTTGCGAGCATCTTTATTGATTTAATTTTTTTTGTAAATTATGGAACTAACTTTTGTTCGATTTCTCGACTTCGACTTATACTCAAGCCATGGATTTTAGGCTGAAAAGTACACTTCGATATTACATTGTCATGGCTTGCTGTTCCTCTCGATGATATTACTCACATTAATGTTCTCAGCAAGAAAGATTAGCACCTCAAGTTTGAGTTTTTCCTGGCATTTGAATTCCTAAGCATGTCTTTATTTGGTTATGTCAATGTCCGAACATATGTATTCACTTAGTATGTTGTCGCCATCCAACGCAGGAGAGCTAGAAGTCATTTTAAACTAATTGAAGGCAGTACTAAGGGGCAGTCCTGAGAAAGAAAAAATAGCTAAGATGTTAATACAGACAACAAAGAACCACAGAACTTATGCAGAAGAAATGAATTAATAAACCAACTGCAGGAGAGTTAATAAATCAGAGTCTGAAGGATTAGAGCTCATAATGAAAATATGGATGCAAACAGTACATCACGCTTGTTGGAGGGGCTGCTCATGCTAACTCAGTTACAGCCTTTCTCTTGTAATGTTTACATCCATGGGTTTTTCATTACATTATTTGGGATCACCATTTTTGTGTATTAAAATATAACCCTCTTGTAGGAAAAGAAGGCTGTATCTGAAGAAAAACAGGCTATTTCCCTTGAAATAAAACTCTAGTTTTGAATCCCTTTGAAAATGGACAATGTGCAGCAAAAATTTCTATGGCTTTGAACTTTTTACTATCAGATGTGCGCACAAAATTGAAGTCTAGCAACATTATTGAGAAATGTGCAAAAATTGTGTATGCCTTTAAGTTTACTCTTTACTCATGAGAAACAGAATCCTAATATGGTGAAGATGGAGAAGTTACTTAGTATCGGGATTAATGAGCAGGTTCAAAGGAATATGCCTTTAAGTACTCTTTTAATTAAGGAAATGGCTAAGTTTGCATCGACATTTTATCAAACTATGGCCAATTATATCAATATTTACGTAACGAGTAATTTGAAATATTTGAGTTGTGAACACATTAATCATTATATCATATCATCATTTATTGATCCAAAGTCAGCATTACATGTTGAATAGGACATAACATAGCATAGGGTTATATGGGAAAATGTCTCCCAAGTTATACTTTTTTGAGATAAGCTCAAGTTGCCTAGGAATTCATCCCCAATGTATTTTTAGGGAAACCTTTAGTTAGTTTTAGAACATTCTATGTAGATCATTCAGAAAGTAAGGTTACAAGGCTTTTTTTATACAAATTTATTTATTGCAAGCAACCGAATGAAGAACACGAAACCTTCACTGATACACTATTTTTCAACATAGTCACCAAACAGAGTCCTGCATTAGTCACAACATTTAATGAATTTGTCCATGATTTGGGCATAGAACTTCAGTCCCTGCACATTCAACCATGCAGTGACGACACGTTTCACGTCTGTATCTGAGATTAACCAAAGTCATCCTAGGAGAAATTTCAACAGTGGGAAGAGGTAAAAATTGTTGGGAATGAGGTCTGGACTGTATCGCAGATGCTCGTATGCATCTCACCCAAACTGCACCACCAACTCCCAAGTCTAGTTGTGAACTTTCAATACCATGTGACCACATGCTGATGCGATATCATAGGGGCCGTCCTTATATGATGTCAGTTTTTTTGGGGGGTTTTTTGTCCCCCCTCCCCCCTTTGTCACAGTGTGTCACAGAACTTAAGATCTCCCCTCCCCCATGTCACAAAGGTGTCACAATGTTCCTTAAGAAAGGAAAGTTTTATGTATATACCGTATTTATCCAAGTATCACCCGCACCTTATTTTCAAAACTTTTCTTTAGAAAATCAGGGTTCGGGTCTTATTCAAGGATTTCATATCAGAGAAAATCTTGCTGTTTGATACGATACTAAATATGACGACGCAGATGAAGATGTATTTTTCATTAAATTAAATTATTACTGAATGCATTGCACTTTTTTATCTATTTTTTATTATTTATTTTTTATTTTAGTTACGATAAACCTTGACTATACGCATGTGAACCACACCTTCCAGTCCGCTGCAGACACTTCGGCGCTACGCGCTTTGCATTCAGTCTCGCTAATTTCGATAAAACTTATGTCATTGAGTATTCGTTGTCATCGTGTTTTTTAATACAAATGCATTGAGAATAATTGGGATAATTTACGATATAATAATTTATAATTTCAAAGTGTGATCGAATAGTCAGTCAACTTACTACAACATCAAGTTATGCGAAATAGAATGCAATGCTACGTAATGTACCTATATGTGCGTGGAATAATTACACTCCATATTACCTATATGTCTTAATAACAAGTTCTGGGCCTTATAAAAGAGGATTTTTTACCGTGAGAACATATCTTGTATTATATAATGGAAGCTAATGGCATATTATGGCTTGATTTATGAAATTTCGATTTACGAATTGTTTTTCAAGAACATAACCCTTTTGTAAATTGCAACAATACAGGCAACTTCGGAGAGAGGAATCTATAATGCAAAAAGATACTTGTAATAATATTATCTCTTATATTTGGGTTTATTAAATTGAAAATTTAATGATATTTGATTTTTTTAATTTGCCTTCCCAAAAATTGGGGTGCGGGTCTTGTTCGGGGGCAGGTGATACTTGGATAAATGCGGTACATAGGGTTAACAGATCTATAGCTAAAAAATATGACAAATAAGAAAAGAAAAAGTACATTGGGATACATTATGCATTTCTCATTTCTCCAAATAACAGTAATAATCATAATGGTTATTATATTTATTGTGAAATTATTAATATTACATTTTATGAATAAATATGTATTTGCAACCAAAGCATACTGACTAACATTCTATAGACTTGGAAATTTTATATAATTATCAATAATGAGGTAAGGCTCAACCCTGTGAAATTATTAATATTACATTTTATGAATAAATATGTATTTGCAACCAAAGCATACTGACTAACATTCTATAGACTTGGAAATTTTATATAATTATCAATAATGAGGTAAGGCTCAACCCTGTGGAATTTACTCATCATGAAAAAAAGAACTTAGTCACTTCCACAAATTTAATTTTGAACGACCGGTTTCACTACAATCGTAGCATCATCAGGTGATAAAATATAAAAATCGTTCCATATATATATATATATATATATATATATATATATATATATATATATATATATATATATATATATATATAGGGTAAAATAAGGGGGGGGAGAGGGAGACAAAGAAAACAAATGGAAGGTAGTTGAATAAACGGTTAGGAAAAGGAAGGGGTTGGAAAAGAAGGCGAAAGCAACATAGTAGCAAAATGTTACAAAAACTTGGTAAAAGGGCCAAAGACAACAATGTTGAGACAAAGTATTTACAAAATATTCGGTAAGCTAATTTGAAGTATATATTTTGTAGAAAATTAAACTTAAATGTAATAATATATGCCAAAAATGAAGTATAATAGATCAGAAATACAATATATCTATTACGTAAAAGTACAAAATCTTTTAAAATAATGGTAAATTTAAAAATTTGCAAATTAAAAAAAATATTTCAAAAATCAGTTTTCGTATGATATATTTTAAAACCAGGGGCAGGGCACAAACCAACACAACAATCAGAACACCAATACTTTGTTTCCTTACGTTTTCCTGCTTTATAACAAATGATGCACCTTTTTGCCAGACACTTTTTTGTTGTCGGAGGGACATTCTCAGGAAAATGTCTTTCGGTAAGACGCGATCTTGAGGGCCTTCCTGGGCCTGTTTGGACGTCTTTCCCATACTTAGCAATAAGTTTTTCGGCAAGAGATATGAGAAATTCCTCCTGTTTACTTTTCCCTTATTTTTTTATACACAATATGCATTCAGCATTGCCATGTCCAACAAGTGACAAAAAAATTGTTGATAATATTTTTTCGGCCAATTTCGCGCAATTTTGTACATGTTCATCAACCCATCACTTTTATCAACCCCGCCCATGTTTTGGTTATAGTCTTGCACTACACTCGGGTTCACCACTGTTTTCCCTCTTTTCTTGATATTACACATTTTAGTACCATGGAAAGTGCTCACCATAATCACATCCCTTTTGTCCTTCCACTTCATTATCGTTTGCTTTCCTCGAAATGCCGACGATACCTCTCCTTTCTTTAGTTTAGCGGGTTTCACAGATTGAGGAAACTCTTTTCTGTTTGAAACCATGGTACCCACTACATCTGATTAATTTTCTATCAATTTGTCTACTAACTTAGGGCTAGTATACCAATTGTCTAAGTACATAGTATGTCCCTTACCCAGAAGAGCATCTACTAAATCAAGAACAATTCGCGCACTGATGTTTTCTTCTTTATATTTCTCACTGTAAATCGTGTCCTTTCCCGTATAAACAAAAAAATTCCATACATACCCTGACATGCATTCACAGAGAACAAAAAATTTTATGCCAAATTTGCTACGCTTAGAGGGTATATACTGCTTCCAAGAAAGCCGACCTTTCCTCATGAGAAGGGATTCATCTACAACAATCGCCTGATCGGGTGTATATATGGAGGAAAATTTATTTTTCAAATATAATAGCACTGGCTCAATTTTAAAAAGTTTTCTATTACAGGAATCTGCATTGTAAGTGGTGTTGTCCACAAAATGCAAAAACTTTAGGAGGTGGTGGAATCTCTTTTCGCTGAAAACTTTCGAGAAAAAAGGAGTTGCAATGCTCTCTCAAGAAATTGTTTGGCATAAGTATTAGTTTGCTCCATTATCATCGTACATAGTTCGTCATTAACAAATAGCTCAAAGGATTCAAGTATATCATCTCCATCCTCAACCTGTACATTTATACCGAGGTTACCTGTAAATGTAAACTTGTTTCGCACTTCCTCATGTGTATTCCAAATGTAAGGGTGTCCAGGCAGATTCGTTAGCTCCTCCTCCTCTTCCCAGAACGGATCCATTTCTTTGTCTGTTTCACTATCACTTACATCAGTGTTGATGTAAATATCCTCCAAATACTCACTGGAAAGACTTTCGTCATCACTCTCTTCCAATGAATGAAGTGCTTCATCTTCTGTAGCTTCAGTATGTTTCCTTTTACTGGACAAAGCCATTTCACAATGGTGAAATAAAAATTATTTCAAACAAAATAATTTGAATGAAATAATTTTAAAGTTATTGCAAAAAGAACAGTGAAATTTTCACGAATAAAAGCTCCAAATAATACCACAAACCGTCTACTCTGATGCTCAAAGGCCAACTGAACTTTTTCAATTACTTACTTACTCTCTTATATGCACATCTGTGCAGACCACCCACTCTGGGGGATTACAAGAGTATGCCAAGGAAAGGCCGAAAAACAGAAAAACAATGGTTCCTTTGAGCAAAACCGGGGGAATAAAGTAGGGTGTCATAAAACGACCCTTCTTTCCACTCAGCTGTCCTGGGAGCATAAAGCGACCGCATAACAGTGGAAAAGGCTAAATATGAAAGAAAAGGATTTACAAGTAGCATACTGTTCGAGGAAAGTAAGATGCAAACGGCGACAAACAAAATTGTTCGCATGAGGGTGTGAAATAATCCAAGATGTGAAACCCCGACTTTTAAAAAAATAGGGGCAGGGGATATGCAACCCTCGTGGCAAATGTAGGCTTTGGATACGAGACATCTAGCTTCCTAAAATAGGGAAGGAAAGTCCTACTGGCAAGACAGTAAACTAAAAGGATGCCGCTATGAGTGAGAAAAGCTGCATGATGGAATATAACAGCATACCCATAGTAAATAGGCTAAAAATCGCTGTGCCGTATATATACGGCATACCCACCACCGGAGTGTTTGGCTATGCCATATATATATACATAACGGCATACCCAGATGAGTGGTTAAACGGAAGTATCGCTTATGCTCCTTAATCCTCTTGTCAAAACTCCTTCCTGTTTGGCCGATGTAGACCGCTCTGTAATCATCACAAGCAAGTTTATATACACCACTTCTTAATGACAACTGTATTGGGTCTTTAGCATTAAGGAATAATTTGGAAAAAGTAACTGGGGAGTAGAAAGCAGGTTTAAGTTTAAGTTAATTTTCAAAATTGTTGTGTACCCCCCACCCCACCCCACCCCCTCTTCCTACTTGCATTTTATGACCAAGGTTTACTTATATAACAAAATAACTTTTATGGCATTTAATGAAATATATTTTAATTGCCTTTTCAAAAATCACTTGTAATTTATAAAAACGGTTTATTAATTTATTTATCATATCTATTAGACTATAAGACACTTCGGACTATAAGAGCCACCAAGGCTATGAATTTGAAAATTTAAGAAACAGAATCTCATTGTTTTTTTACGTTTACTTATATATAAAAGCAAAAATGAAGCACTACAGAACAGAAATGCAGCACAAAATTTCAATTGTTCTTACTCATCTTAAAAAACACAAAAAGTCTCATTACTGCTGTCACAATTTACAGTTGTGGTTGTCACTTTGTAAATTTACAATATTGAAAAAGGAACACTAAAACTTTGTCGGATAAATTTTGTCAAAGTCAAGTCTTACACGGGCGGTTTCAACATCATTCGCATCATCATCTGAAGATAATGTAAATTGCGCCGAGGCTGTTCATGCAATTTTTGAGTCTGATGGGGTAGATTTAGTGTGGTTTTGGTGTTATTTCCTAAGCACTTGTGTTATGATGAAACTTTCACAATCTTCAAATAGAGCACCATATTCACTGCCTTCAATTGCCTTGCTAATAATACGTTTCCTAAAAAACTAACAAAACAAGGGGAAGAGCAATAATATCTACAATTTGTAAGGCTAAACAATCAATGCGCAGTCATGCATGAGACATAAAAAATTACTTACATTATAGTCAACTGCTTCGACCATTACTTCGTAGAAATCCATAATTCAATAATAATGTAACTTGGTATTGTAGAAATTTTACCAAGTTACAATATTTTTGAATTACTTACATTAGTGCGATTTTTGCACCTGTTTTCCAAACATATTCTTCTCCATGCCCGGTCGAATTTTGGTCACTGCAAGGATGAGATCGTGTTCGGAGGTCAGATGATTGCGGTTCCGCATCTTTTTTGCTGTCAAAGTTGAGAATCCTATCTCAGCGTTGGTCAACCCCTCAAGATATTTTATTGAATTTCACCCGTCAGGTCGAAGGACAATTAAATAAATCAGTGATTTATGTCTCTCCCTTTCCTCCTATTCACCGTCCCACCCCCTCCCTACAATGTTAAAACTTGGTATACTAAGAGCATTTTGTGTACTGACACTCACTCACTCTACACCCATTTGATGCAAATTTTTTTACTTTCCCCTTCTCCCAAAAATTCCCTGGGTCTGCATTGACGCATTGTTGGCACTGTCAGCAACCTTGTCACTCTGTACTCCCTCAAAGAAATTTTGTACCCCCGGTTGAGAACCGCTGTTATATAGGACTGGTATGCATTTAATTTCTCCACATGATCTTCAGGTAAACATTGATTTATCGTAGTACGTCGGCGGATTGATAAATTGTCTTTTGTAGAAACGACGACACCAATGCATAGACACTTTGAAGTCTTTAATGGTTAATTCTTTGGATAATCTCAAAGCTTGCACAAGAACAGCTGATGAGCTAACACCCAAGCAGTCCCTTCTTGTTTTTCTTATCCATTTCAGCAAGCATTCTTCCATTTCAGGATGGTGTGCTTTACTACCGCGGTTCACCTTTTTGGTCTTCCCCATATTTTTTATTGTTTCT
The DNA here is from genome assembly GCA_028673005.1 of Tanypteryx hageni. Lineage (NCBI taxonomy): Eukaryota > Metazoa > Arthropoda > Insecta > Odonata > Petaluridae > Tanypteryx > Tanypteryx hageni. The sequence goes on along the minus strand of CM054113.1, from coordinate 196,742,199 downwards.
TCAGCCTTTCTCCATTTTCTTATAAGACATTCACTGGGCCCAAATTCACGTTAAGCCATTCTATTACCATGTTCTTTAGCATACTGACACACTCTTAATTTTAGAACCGCTGCCCTAGAGCAGTGGTAAGCAATCTACAGCCCGCAGACCACACATGATTAAAAAAAATATTTAACACAAATTCATATCATATACATTCAAATTATGACAAAAAAATACTTGAAATTGAAATTTTATCCCTAATAACCTAATTTAGCTCTGATTTTCACTGATATGACCCCTCAGAATATCTAAATAATGTCGATTTGAAGTATAATCTGGCCTGCCTAGCATTGACAACCTGCAGTGAGGTCCGCTGAAGAATTTGTAACCGCCAATGCGGCCTGCCACATACATAAGGTTGCCCACCACTGCCCTCAAGTTTTTGGGGGACAGTGGGACATGCTGCTCAAAATGGGACTGTCCTGCCGAAATTGGGATATCTGGTCACTTTAAGCCCATTATATTATGCATTCCAATGGAATGACTTAATACATTTTACACAGTTTCACTTTACACTGCCTTTTTTAAAAATGCATGTATCACACATAGGTATAATCTAATAATATATCTTATAATAGTACATAAATTTATTACTTAGAAAATACTATCATAAAAGTTACTTGTATATCAGTTCAATTCATCTTTCATGATCACTGAATTTTTAATTAATTCTTCATAAAAGGAATCGTAGCTTTTCAATGTCATTAGCAAACTGAAACTTGGAAGAACCAATACAGGCATCCCTCGTTATAGTGTTCTTAGTGCAGTTTCATTATAGTGCTCTTTCTAAGTGCAGAATTGTTCACACATTGTTTTGTCATACATTACATGCACAGAAGTTTTTCATAACATTTATTATGCCTAATTAGTATTTGTAGGTAAGTTACGATGAAATTAAATATCATTAAACTATCCAATCAACAATCAGTGTAATCTCTTCTGTAGTTTTTGGTGCTATTTTGATGGCAGCTAATCTACATTAGTTTTTGCTAGGTAGTTCAATCAGCAAGTTGGTCACTCTTCCTTAATAAGCAAGAAAAAATTCCTGTGAGAAACATACGTAAACTCCCTTCACCCTCGTTTAGTCTTCTGTCCAGTGTGATATTATTTGCATGATTAGTGTGTCTGTGGAGTTATTTTCTATTGTTTTAAAACCTCGTATTGTGTGTAATGAATCAAAAGCATTAATATAGTAATAATAGTAATAATAATTAATTCAATGAATTGAAGATGGAGAATGGCAAGTTGATGTTTGCAAAGCCTTAAAATTAGAGCAATTGACAATGATAAAATGCTGTGTATTTTTGTTTATTAATAGCATATATTATATGTTTTAATTGTTTCTCTGCTTTAAGAAAGAAAATATACCTTATAATGGAAATACACCACTCCCCAGTTATAACGCAGGTTTTTGGGGGGAGGGGCTCTCACCCACGTTATAAGTCAACTGCGCTATAACCGATGATTAAAATAATTCCTTAATTATTTTCTATTTTATTAATTCTCTAATCGACTATTAACTCCGTCTAATTTTTTTCACTATTAAGTGGGATAAACTTTGCTGTGCATGCAATATTTTTGAACAACAAAAAAGGAAACCAGTGTGAAATGAAGTGAGCAGCATGGAAGAAGCTTTGCGGGGCACATATTTAAGTCGTGAGCAGCCGCAAATGCATGCTGGCTAGAGGGAAAGTGACCAATCCTGCTAAGTGCTTAATACTCATGTATGTACAGTTGGTTTACTCTCAGACGCCTTTCTTATGGGGGTGCCCCCTGGTATTTATCGGGACTCCTCGGCCTGGTAGGCCATATTCCCGCCACAACTGCAAGCAGCTGCGGAGTGTTTTGCCTCGCCTCCGAGGGTCATTTAAGACAGGGCCATACACTGGCCCAGTGCATCCGTGCCCCACTGGCGGCACAGACTACCAGGATGAACGAATCGCACGGTCTTCGCTCTCCTCCCAGTGGGGGGTTGCGGTCTAGCTTCCGCTCGCCCAAAGGCGTACCTACAGCCCCCGCGAATCCAACCTCATCAACCAGGGTGGCCGATGCCTGGTTCCCATGATTCCAATCTGCCGCCTAGCGTTTCCGCTGGGCACCGTCATTGGTGGGACGGGCGCCGTCCCTTCGGGAACGGCTCCTTCCTTTTCGGCACCAGCAGCCGAGGGTTCGAGTGACCCACTCATGTTTGTACAGTCAATCTAAGTTAATTACAGAGGATAGTTCCATCTGTACAACTCGCTCAAAAATGTGAAGATTCACAAATACACAGAAACAGTCGCCTAAAAATAAAAGCGGCACAGATATGTTCTCACATCACAGATCCACTTATTCCGCTGGCAGTGACAAACCTTACATAAGCATTCAACAATCATTACTAACTAGAGTAACTAAAACACATTTCGCGAATTCACTGCTCCTGTCTGTTTTATGTTCAGGAAATACTTTCTTTTGTGGGTTTGGTGGAGATAAGCTAATCCTGCCAGTCAAAGAAAGGGTGTAGTGGTTGATATTTTTGTATGAAAATAACTTGAGATGAGCAGGAATTGCTTTGCCCAATAAACATCCTTTTTACTCCCTACCTCGGTGGAGCATAGGTCCCAGGGATTTCTGAGAAACCCTGCTTTCTCTTTTGCTCGCCAAGACTGGTTCATTTGAGTGTGCAAGCATCTTGTAGTGTGAGGTCTGGAGCAGCAACATGCATGTTTTTCTCAGCAGGGAGAAAGAAAGATCCGTGGTATATCCAAATCCATGGTATATCCAAATCTGCAGTATAATCGACGGCGTTATAACCGGGGAGTGGTGTATAAATAAAAACAAATATTGTAAATTTCCACTAGACACAAATTTATTTGACCGGTTTCGCCTATTACAGCATCATCATGTCACCTCACCTGATGATGCTGTAAGAGGCGAAATCATCGAATAAATTTGTGTCTAGTGGAAATTTACAATATGTATTTTTATTTATATTATGTAATCTTTCCACAAAGTTGAGCCTTCCCAAGTGGAATTTGCTTATAATGGAAATTCATTAGCATTGAGAGTAGGTTGAAAGTATGGATTAAATCTATTTATATTTGTTTTAAGAGGAAAATTCCCTTGCTTAATGCAGTTTGTTAGTGGTCTCTTTTTCAGGAACCAATTAAGAGCACTAAGTAAGGGATGTCTGTATTTAAATAGTATGACTAGCCTTCTGCCTCCATCGCCATCTCAACGTTGTGAAAAGCTGATTGAATATCCACATACCCTGGCTACATTTCTCACTTGCTTGAGTCTTACCCTTATGTCTTCTGGTTGAGTTCTCTTTCTATGCTTATTTATTTAGTAATTATAAATATTCGTTTCTTCATTTATCGCTAGGGAATGCGGCACATTGCCCGCTTACCCAGGCTGCATGCCTTTTGTAAATATACAGTGCTTTGACTAATCCTTTTAAGTACTAATGTCCACAAATTACTATTCTTATGTACCATCTCTACTCCTCAATGGCCATGCTGGCTGCCTTCTTGAAGATAGAAACCCTCGAGACCATTTGAATTCCCGCATCGCAAATCAGTGTTGCCAAGTTGCTCCCCTTCCATAATCACTCCAATATAGCTGAAGCGCGGTTTTCTTAAAAATGCCATAGGAACACCAATAATAAACTATTTAGGTGTAGTTTTTCACAGGGAATACGAATAATTCCTCAAAAAATACGTATCTTAATTGATTATTCTGAAATAAAATTGAGGCAGACTTGACTTGACCTGAAATCTTACCTCCTACTCTTCGTGAGCGAAAGTTTGAAACCCTCACTGCAAGTATCTACTGTGCTTCAAAAACTGAGCTTAGTCCCCTCTTGCCAGGTATATTTCTATGCTTGCCCCCCCCCCCTCCCCCACCACAAGGGATAAATAAAGCCTAAATTTTGTTGTCTTTTCTGTCAATAAAATTAAGTTAAATAATTTTTGATTTACTGGCCCTTCTGTATGTTTTTCCTAATTAAATTATCACTTTTCCCGAAAAGAAGTATTTAATATTAGAAGGTTGTCTTAGATTCAGTCTCCTTCCTTTCCTGTACATGTGCTAATGTTATGATTCGAATTATTCTTTCTTTTTTTAATTTTTAAAGGTGAAAGAGTCACTTCAAGATGTATATTTTTTCCACAAATTAGAATAATTATTAAAATAATGATTGTCACCTATTTTGGAAAATTTTGAACCATGTAATATTTAAATAATAAGTTTGAACGCTTAATTAATATCATATTCCAGAGGAATGTTTTATCAAAAGAAAATTCACAAATATTCTTTTCTTCTAGGTATCCCTCATATAGAGAGCCATATAATGCAGTGAACAAATACAAAAGAACGCAAATGTATTGGCATGTTTTGGCAGCTAGACTGGCTTTTGTTGTGGTATTTCAGGTGAGAGTTAGTATGATTAAGTGAACAATTTAGTTCTCAGGTGTAGTAAAATACATTAATTTAATTGTTTATCTGTTTGGCTTGTAGAGGAGAATTAAACTTACTTGGTTAGTAATATGATACATGTTAGTAATGGCTGTGTGAATATTATGAAATAACATATGGTATAAGTATTGCACTCTAATATAATCTTTTACCATGTTCATAAATCATAATTTTGGCACAAATGGTAATAATTGCTAATGAATGAAATGCATTAAATTTATTTTTATATCAATAGTCAAGGAATCCAGTTGATTTCACTCTCAGATCTTTGATGCAATTCTGTGTTTTCACATTTTTGGCAATTTGCAAAAATGTATACAGTAGAAACCAGTTTTAACAACTCTCATTATCCTGCAGATTCAGATATATATAGTATGTTCGTTAGTGGTGGCGCTGCGCAGAAGGCACTCACGGAAGGACAAGTCCATCCTTGAGGCGGGACTGCCTATAGAGGAGGCCATGTTTAGCCGTGGGTAAATGCTGCACGACCTATTCTCCGAAATATTAGTCCGAGCCCAAAATGTGCTACTGTGCATGGCTATGATGTAGACTTTCCCCTTAAAGGTTCCCCTCCCAAGTCTTTCCCTTCCTCTCTCACGCGTCGCCGAGTGCCACCACAAAACGAATGTGCAATACCAGCGGTGGGCAACCTTTCATGCATGACAGGCTGCATTGATGATTGCAAATACTTCGGTGGGCCCAATTAGAGTTTAAATCGATTTTATCCTGAGGTATCAAATTAATAAAGTTTTAACAAGGATTTTAGAGTGAAAATTTCAAAATTAAAGTTTTTATTATCATAGTTGTACCAAAATAATATGAATTTGTGTGTTAAATTTTACGGATCGCTTTTTCATCATAGCTCTGTGGGCTGCATACATCCTGCGGGCCATAGGTTACCCACCCCTGAGATATACCATGGGTCAAGTCCTGTCCTTAATTGAAAAATTAAAAAACCTGCTTAGTGCTTGCGGAGCAATGTGCACTGTTAGTTCAATGTGGCATGATAGAATACAAGAATTGGCAACAAAAGGGTAACACCACCTTCTGATACATCAAAGGAAAATATTGGAATACAGTGTGTCCTTGGTTTAACATTGCTTCGATTAACGTCGATTCGACTTAACATTGTTCAAAAATTACTACCCATATTCGAATTAACATCGTTGATGATTCGACTTAACATCATCCTGACTCAGCGCTAAATAAGGGACCAAAAAATGTTGCGTAGATGACTCTCATGCGCATCTGTTGTGGTGGATCACAATATTCGAGTGAAAAATGTGTTTTGGATTGACGTATTTTTATTAAATTAGCAAGGTGACATTTTGTAGCAATAAGTCCAAATAGAAGTGGTAGTAATGGCCTTCTTCTCAAAGTCCCCCCAGCAGTAATTAAAATCATCTTAATCTCCATGAAACATTACAAGCTTTGCGAGTTGTGCAAAAAGGAAGATCTGCCGAGTGCCCAATTTTAAACTTGAAATTATTCTGTACTTTTGGGATAACTTAAGTTTAATGCCTTCCTATTTTATTGACGTTTGTATCCAGTATTGTCAATCCAGCAAATTCATAGCTTGATATAGTGACTTTAGGTTTGATCTAGCGCCTAAAATAATACTATAGTGACAATTTACAAAGCTAACAAATCGATTTAACAATCTATACTCCATTTTACCCTGAGTTGACAGTATTGCACTTATGGCGTGCGCATTTGCAAAATTTCCCATGAATTATAGCCAGCGTCTATCCCTTTAAACTTCCTGCTTGATCCAGATTCCTTGTTGATTCAGGTGATTTCACAACAACAATTTCAATATTTTCGAACTTCTACCTACAACAAAAAATAATTTATAAGATACACTGACTCGAAAACAAAAACAGTTAATTGAGTGTAATAGCTAACTTGGAAAAAATTACACTATGCCGCTGCAATTGAAACACTTCACTTTCCCACCACAGTTACTATAGTAACACATTATATATATCACCAACAATCTGCAAGGCGCACTGAATCATTTAATTACACATCAAACAACCACTTGTTATGAACTCTCGTGTGAAACTGTTTCATTGGGTCCTTCTCCCTTGGGAAGATTCTTCAACACGTGTCCCATTGTGTTAGTCCCTTCCTTCCATCATAAAACGTAAATTTTACAGAGGAACCAAAACGCTGGCACCTATTCACCAACTCCTTAGAAATATCTGGGTGCAAACCTCTTGTCTATTTACTAAAGGGTCATAAACGCTCACTGTTGAGGATTTCCAAATGAATTTGGGGCTGTGTTTACTTCCAATGAAGCCTCTTTCTTCATAGCTTGAGAGGTTTTTATAATTTTTTTGCGTCTCATTTCTTTGAGGTATTTTTTGAGGCTTCAAAACTGCTTTTGAGAATAAGGCAGATGAACCCATAAACCAGAATTGTGAAGCGTTGTATTTTTAGCTGCCTCTATATAGAAAGTTTACATAATTATCACTTGGTTATAGTCATACTTGCATTTTTTAAACCGTGACATTTTGCAAAAACTCGTTAGGCAAGGGAGTTTTCCCACAATAAAAAGCTAAAACAAATAAATATGATTTATGCACCCTGAACAAGGTCCTATGTAATCTTTTTTAGAAAGATCTTTTGATTTTGTTACAGATTCGATTACTAATTTTTGTGGAATTCGATTTTTTCATTTATTTATCGATTTTGAGTTAATTCATTAACCAAAATATACCTAATGCATTGTAAATGAGCTTTATATTACAATTTTACATTTATACGTTCATTTGCGTAATATTTATTTATTATTATAAATGTCAGTGCGTGACGGAAAACGTATGAACAGACAGAAACATTTTATATAAATTTGACATTATTTTCTAATGAAATTATTAAAATGACTAAAATTCAGCTTTTATTAATTGAATTATAAAGCATTGAAATTTATTGATGATGATTGCTTCCCACTTCAATTTTTATTTACTTTTGGTGGTGGGTATCACAAAATATGTTGATTGGTTTTAGACAACCTTTAAACAAGTTTGGGAGTTACAATGAGATAAAAAATATCTCGATCTGGAGCAGCGTCTCAGCTGCCGGTCTGTTTCTCGGCATGGTACTGCACTTTTGTTTAAAAATCCGTATTGTAAGAACTACATATTTTATTGGATTGGGGTCTTTTCCAAAAATAAATTTCAGCATTTTTGCACATTTTGTTCGCTCAATGTATCCTCTAAATCAATTAGGAAAAAAGTTTCCCGCAGACCGACTTTTCATGTCCCATGAAATAATTTTGGAGAAATAACAATGTTATTAAATTTTTTAAAGACATTTGATAAATATTATATATTTATCATTTATATAAGCATGATAAACAATCCTTCAAGAGGCATGACAAAAGAAATTGACCTTATTGGGTCAGTTGAAGCCGAGATATGATGTATGTTTAAAGATACATAAAAAACTTACCGTGTTCACCTTTTTAGTTTTTCTTATTTTTAATAACTTTCTCAAATTTTTGGAAAATTTAGGTATACATTATCAGGTCGTGTAAAATTTACTACAATTGAGTCTCATAATTTTACTTAACTGGCAATATCACCATAATCAACAAATTTGGCAATTGAGCGGGATTGGAGAAGGGCAGAGCTATAGGGAAAAGCAATGGAAAAGAGAGAGATAGCAACACCATACTGTCAACTAAGTGTGGAACTCACTATAACTAACTAACAATTACGGCATCTGCGTTCATACTAAACAAAAAATAAAATTGAATAATGAAAATGAATATAATGTAAATAAGGAGAATATTATCAATAATGAGGCCAGGCTCAACCCTGTGGAATTTACTCATCATGAAAAAAAGAACTTAGTCACTTCCACGAATTTAATTTTGAACGATCGGTTTCACTATGATCGTAGCATCATCAGGTGATAAAATATAAAAATTGTTCCATATATATAGGGTAAAATAAGGGGAGGAGAGGGAGACAGGAGGGGTTACAAAGAAAACGAATGGAAGGTAATTGAATAAATGGTTAGGAAAAGGAAGGGGTTGGAAAAGAAGGCAAAAGCAACATAGTAGCAAAATGTTACAAAAACTTGGTAAAAGGGCCAAAGACAACAATGTTGAGACAAAGTATTTACAAAATATTCGGTAAGCTAAATAGAGGAGAATGATTGTGGAAAAGGTATTCATTTAAGAGAAGCGAGTCTTCACAAATAATTATCTCGAGCTGTTCAAGAGCATCCAATTTGCAGCCTTTAATTTCAAAGTGGAGGAATTTAGGGTCGAAGGAACTATGATGATTGAGGTTTAAAAGATGTTTCACAAATTGAGAATTCAAATTATTTAAACGGAAGTATTGCTTATGCTCCTTAATCCTCTTGTCAAAACACCACCCCGTTTGACCGATGTAGACCGCTCCGCAATCATCACAAGCAAGTTTATATACACCACTTCTTAATGACAACTGTATCGGGTCTTTAGCATTAAGGAATAATTTGGAAAATGTAACTGGGGAGTAGAAAGCAGGTTTAAGTTTAGGAAAAAGGTTGAAGAATTTATAAGAAATGTTTCCTAAAAATGGGAGTCTGCGCCAACTAAGAGGTTTGGACGTGAGATTAGGCGGAAAAGAAACGATTTTTTGGGAGGCAATAAGTAAACGGTTTTTAGAGATAATTTTATAGATTAAACCAGTTTTGTCGCCATTATTGATAGCGAACTGCTTAATGGTGTTAAGTTCTATAAGGAAATTGGGTTTAGAAAGGGGTATACTAAGAAGGCGGTGAAGCATAGAATGAAAAGAAACGTGTTTGTGAGAAAAATGATGGGAAGAGTGATTGGGAATGACCTGATCTGTGTAAGTGGGTCTACGGAAAATAGCAAAGGTAGGTGTGTTGTTCAGCAGAGACAAAGTGAGATCTAAAAAGTTAAGCAAACCATTGGTTTCAAATTCAACCGTAAAAGAATTGGAAGGGTGAAGGGAATTTAAAAGGGTTAAAAATTCTCGAAAATATGTGATGTTTTTCGTGATATTTTCTAGAATTTCTATCTCCGAAACTATAACTATGTGGTCTCGTGGACTTGATTGTAGTTATAGTTATAATTTTATAGATTAAACCAGTTTATTTATTTTACCCTATATATATGGAACGATTTTTATATTTTATCACCTGATGATGCTTCGATCATAGTGAAACCGGTCTTTCAAAATTAAATTTGTGGAAGTGACTAAGTTCTTTTTTTCATGATAAGGAGAATATTCTTTACGATTGTCTCTTACTTTTTATTTTATTGTTTTCTTTTTGCAATTTGAGCAATTAACTACAACACTGGAACAGTGGATATCATTTATGGGAATAGAGGTATTGTTGGCATTAAGGATAAAGGAAGAGCGCTTATTCAAAATAAATTGGGGATTAATCAATCAGGGAAGAAAGTTTTCGTCGGAAAGCACGAGTTACAACTTACTCTATTATATATGCATGTCGACTGTTTTTCTACAGCTAAAATTTGCTGGAACAATATTGACCTAACATCATATTCGGAAAAGATTTTGTGGTAAGATAACGCGAATTTCTAGCGACCAACAAGTCTCTACATGTACTATTGTGAATTATAGCTTTTTCCAATTTTGCATGCTTTGAAATGAAGTTATATCATGTTTATTTTATGTCATTTCTATGTTAGTAATAATTTTATATTGGTTTCTATATGTTATAATATCATTCATATCGTATGTTGTACCATAAATTTTTTGAACCTGAAGTTTTGGAACCAATTATATTGTATAACTTGGGTTCTTACGGTAAATATTGATTCATTTAACGTTGTTTCGCTCGATGTCGTGATTTTCTGGAACGAATTAATGACATTAATCGAGGACACATTGTACTTAAAAAATCATTACAGTGTGCATTGCAAAGACTCGTATATATCCATCTGATCCCAGTACTCTTTCCTTATTGGAGGGAACTTTTATTGCTACAAAACCAACAAAACTGCAAAAAAAATTTTCTGCACATATATGGCATTTATATATTGATAACCTTACATATATGGATACGATACAGTTATTTTTTTGATAAATATGGCTTATTTGGTACTGTTTATGGCTCCAAGCCCTATAGCTGAGTGAATTTTAATCTAAATTGTTAGTGCCATTTTTGAATAAATCAACATTTTGTGAAAATCAACAAGATTTTGTTTAACTATCTAGTCCAGTGCTTCCTAACCATTTTCAATCCATGACTCACATGCACAAATAAAAAAATATTGGTGGCACACCACCCCCTAATTAAAAATATCTCTTTTAATGTACTAAAAATTGAGCAATTATTCCTAGAAAATGTCCAGCACCATATTCCTTTGAATTTGTTTGCCTCAAATCGCATGGAATTTTGTTAATGCAGAATTCCCCAAACTGTGGCCCATGGACCACATCTAGCCTGTGCATTGATTTCAGCTGACATGCATTACCTTGTCAATTTCTTTAACCTTTAAATGCCAAATGTTCGACATGGTTCTTTCCCCTACAAACAAGTATGCAATTCATTATTTTTACAATAAAATGCTTGTTATTTGATCATTTTAGTACCAATAATTCATGAAATGCGTCATTTTTCCATAAAATGAACAAAAATTCTCCAAAATAAATCCGGCGTTTAAAGGTTAAAACATGTGTATTCATATATTTGCCAACATGAGGTGTTACTATCTAAATGATATTTTTCTAATAAGGTGATGCAATATACTTTTAATATAGCCATATGAAAAAGTGCACAAAAAAGTTTCTAAAACTAGCTCTTCGAAATTTACCCACAGCTCGATGTGTCATTTGGAAAGTCGTATTTGACTCGCACATTGGTATATAAAGCTGCATATGGCTCTTTTAAGTGGTCTCTGTTTTAATGTAATAGCTTTAAAATTTCGGGTTTTTTAACAGCCGTTCTTTGGACTTTGTGCTATATATATTTTAACCTTATTATGTCCTTGATGAGGAGAACAATTTATATTTTGAACAGAATGTCGTGTCACTAGTCACCTTGGCAGTCCAGTGGTTAATTCCTGATATGCCACGCAAGCTTCGTGATGAAATTCAACGTGAAGCTTATCTTACCAATGAAATAATCATCAGGCAGGAAAAGATAAGAGCCAGAGGAGGAGCTGGAGATTTTGGAGACATGTCTGGAGGCCTAGGCACTGTGGTTGATTCTCCTCATCCAAATACTAATGAAACAGGGGAATCATTACTGTACCCATCAATTTCAAAGAGGGTTACAGAAAGAAGGTCCAATAATTCATTGTAATGTAATCATTATTTCTAACTGATTTTAACCAACTTTAACTGAAGTTGTGCATTTAGTTGATGGTATTTATATTGACATTTTTACATCAAATGATATTTGCCATGAGGAGATTTTATAGCTTTTTTGCATTGTAGTCTTTGTTGTTAAAAATATATTGATGCATTTTTTGCTAAGGAAGAATATATTTAAATAGAGTGAACATTTTTAAAAATGTTGAATTTATGATATTTCTCGAAAGTTGCAACTTTAGTTGTTGAAACTTACTATTGAAAACAGACTGGTGACAGCTTAATTATGTACTGTGATGGTAATATACTAGCTATTTTGGTATGGTAACCAAATAAATTTGTATCATATAGAGCTTTTAATCCTCTGTTAATTTTTATATTTTTAATCATATTAATTGTTAACAGTCACTCATCACTATATTTTTATAATAAAACGTACTGTTTTTCTTATAATGCTTTATGAATTGTTTTGTGTGTTTTTAGAATGTCCTCTATAAAAAATTATAATTTGTTGTGAATGTTTTTATGATGTTATATATCTGATATAGATAATTCATGTATGAATTTTATACTATTAGGTAATTGTTGCATTCTCTCATGGTCTAACGATGCTAAAACTAAGCATCTGTTATTTTGGTCGACTTCCATTATACTTATGACAATCAAAAAGCCATTAATCAAATAATTGATTTTTATAGCATTATTGGCACCTGATATTATTTTTGAAATTGTACTGTAGCCAAAATACTCTACTTCACTTCTGTGCTTAACAGTTATATTGCTGTGAAATTTGTTTTAATCGACTAATACTGATGTCCATAATATCCTATAAATTTCCAAAATGTACTTCCATCCCTAAAAATTAATAGGGGGCCGTTCCATTACTCATTTTGTAATGTCATAGCAAGATTTTTTGGATGAAAAAAGAATTTTTTTACAATGAAAAATAGTAGTATCATCTGTAGAAAAATCCTCTTAATTTAAATCTTTCTTTGTTCCTTGATGTTATACATAAACCACAGAAGACTGATCTTGGAAATCATCCCAATTAAAACATTTTAGAGCTCTTTTTAATATTTTGCATGTTTGCTATTACTTCTTGACTATCGATACCACCAAGAAAGGCAACAAATGTACAAATTTTTGATAAAAAAACAGGCTAATGATACTTCGTATTGTCAACATTATTACCAATATTTTTAGGAAAATGAAATATTAATTTTTTGGGATATTTTCCAGCATGTGTGTGAGTTTGGGCTTAGATATAATGAAAGACAGCTATATATCATGAAAATTATAAATTTTAGAGTGATGCATTATAAACATTCTGCCATTGTATTTTCTATGCTCAGGTAATTTTTAGAATTTTGTTGTCTCGAATGAAATGTCTTGTCAAAGATACAGTGACATTGGATGTTTATATTTACCTGATTAAATTGCTGGCCTCCTAGCTTTGAAAGGAACTGACTCTCAAGGTTTGCCCATCTTCCATACCAATTTATACTGAAGAATGTGCTTTCTAAAGATCTTTTTCTATATTTATTGTTGTTGTTGTTTGTACCATCTTGAATCCATTGGGATTGCAAATATTTTTGTTGATTATACTGTTCAACCTCTTACATTATCTTGCCACATTTTTAAACATTTTGAATATTTGCACTTGGTATTAACATTCAACATTCATATTTTAACATTTTTACTAGTGAGAAAATTAATACTCAACATGGCCTAATTATAAAGGATGTATCACCCAAAAAACTCGAGCATAACTAACACAATGTCTATCTTATCATGGTTACTGGAAATTTCATTTTTCAGTCTGTAAGATGCATTTCTATCATTTACCCTACTTGGGATATATTTATTTTTCTACTTTTTTATTACAGTTAACTATACAATTTTTTAAATATACTGCAACTATATATTACTAAAATATCTTAATCTCCGATGCTACAAGGGTTGGCTGAAATGTTCTCAGCCTAAGTAGGGAAGGAATAGGTGAGGGAAGTGTCATTTATATACATTTTAGCTCACAGTTTTGTGATATTACTCAGATTTTTAGGCCTTTTCCACCTTGTCTTTTTGATGTGAATGAACAGTAATGTTTTCCTCTGTTGTGGCTGAGACATGATGCCCACTGCAGGGTTTGTCTTACAATGTCTCCCTTCTCCTTTTGAAATTTCCTACCTAGTTTTTCGCAGTTAAATTACTGGGCTCCTTTCCCAGCATCTGCTGCATATTTGCATGGATGTTGTTGGGACCTAAGCCTTTCAGAAAAAGGTAACAAATTGCAGCTTGGTGCTCGAATTTCTCCATATCAATTGAGGGTTTGCAGGACTACACTAAATGATTTGCTGAAAATGAACCACAGAGCATATTATCATTAAACTATCTATACATTGTCACAAGATGTCAAGCTATAATGCTTATGAAAGCACTTCCTTCCCCTATTCCCCTCCCTACTTAGGCCAAGAATGTTTCAACCACCCCTCATATTTAATGTAAAAATAAAGAAATCAAGCCTGCTTTATATCATGCTATGCAAGTTTTGTGCAGCTCTTTCCAACTTTTGTCTGCCTCCTGATAAACCTATTTCTCATTAACCATTTATTCTTGCAGTTCAATTTTTAGAGATATCATTATCATCGTCATTTCATCAAATTTATGATGTAGTAGTATTCATTTAATGCATTTTAAAAATAACTTGATACCAAGCAACCAAAGAATATACAGTGCTTAAAATCTTTGTATCATACTTGGATATTCCTCAATTTATCTTTTCATAATCATATTTTTACTTTTCAATTTGTCTTTATTAATTAACTTCATGCTTATAAATGTTTGTTTAATTTTTTCCATTTTTAGCTTGTAGTTTGTTTTGATGTATAGTTTGCAGTAGCTGGAAGATTTGTAGTTAAGTTATATTTTTATTATATTTTAGTTTGTCTAATTATCTAAAAAAAAATGGTCACATGATTGTAAAAAATAATTTTGTTTATGTAATGCTATATTAAAAAATGTTAATCTCATAACCCAAAGTACTCCTTTATTAGGTTATAATTATAAAAGGATTTTTAGTGGTTTGTTTTTGAGAGATGAAGCAGACATATCTGAAGATTTGAGTCATAAATTTTATTAGATTTAAAGTGAATCTTAAACTGTACTCCAAAATACTTTTCCTCTTTACAAAAGAATGCCATGTTATTCAAAGAAACTTTTAATTAGAGGTGTTTGAGAATTTCTTCCTATATTGTATAATATGATAGTTGATTGAATAATTCAATTGCTTCCAATAACAATTTGAACACTTCTAAAGTCTATGCAGCTGGTTTCTTAAATAATGATGGACACATACCACAGATCAAAGAAATCATGTGAATATATGTTTGCCTTCTGTGAGATTTGATTGCCTTTTGTACACAAACAATGACATCTTTATTTGTGTGTTGCTTTCTTCATAATGGTATGCTTGAAGACTAGAATATGTCTCTGATTGAAAATGTATTTTTGGCTATTGAGGAATTACTGTCAATAATATATCATGACACAGTGTCTTATTAGGGACCTTGTCAAATAATGAACTTGTCCTTTGTCCAAAGTATTCATCAAATACCATTTATTATCCCCAATGAGTTAAAAATATTTGAAGTAATAAGTGATAATTCTAAATTTAAACATTTTTCTTCTATGATTGCTATTCTTATATAAGTCAATGAACGTAAATACATGTAACTTTACTAATCCTTTTCTTTTCAAAAGTAGAAGTATGGATTGAAATTTACTTGTTGATTACTTTTGATTTATTTCATGGCATCTATCTGGAAAGCAGTAGGTATTCAAACAATTTTGGGAACATAAGTACAAAAATTTTGAAGAACCTATTCTTCTTATAAGATAGCATTCTTTTCTATTACTTACTTTTTCTTTTTTATCTCATAATATGTTTTCAGACAAATTTTTATTATTAATTTAGAAATTTTTGTAATTGTTTACATATGCGTTCACTATAGAAACACCTAACATAACTCCACATGTCTTAATTATTCATGTGAATATATATTTATAGATGTATCATTATATATATAAGAACTGTGCTTCTTATGTTTCTTTAGCGTTATTGGTGTTTTATTTATCTCTCAACTCTGTAGTTATGACTGGTGCTATTTTATTTATCAGCTTTTTGGGGAGAATCATTTTGTGATTTCTTAAGTGATTGGGTGGCTCATAATAAATTTATCGTCTTCCTTAACCTTAATATCTTTTCATTTGGAATAATTTCTGTGTGTGGAAATATTGGTTTTCAGGTGCAAAATATAATAACCCTCTTGTAAAATATTTAATTTCAAATTATAATGGTTGTATTAAATATTTCAATAAAATCGTTGTTTGGAAAAACACTCAACATTGTAAACACGCAATTTGAAATTGTTATATTATTTTATTTCTGCTCGTCCTTTTTTTTAAGTCTTTCATGTTGTTTGATCTTTTCCATGTAGCGCTATTATGTTTTTAAATTGACTTACCTGGCACTTGATTAACTTTCTGATTCTCAGGTATGTATTCGTAGAGGGGGCACAATAATAATAATACATTGGAATCCTGGAGCAATTTTAAATGCAGGTCTCTTACAAAAAATATTAGGAATAGAATTTAATGGTTTTTATAAAAATGAGCCTTCTCTCTCACAAATTCATGTATCATGGAAGTCTAAACTTGTCTTCCACAAGATATTTTTAATACGAAGGGCGGTACAAAAGTAATGCCTCCTATTTTTTTATTCAGAAAATATAATTGCAATGACAATAACTTTACAAGGAAGTTTCATACATCTTTCACAAACACGAGAGGCTATTTTTCCAGTCTCCTTCATTTTCAATACACTTTTGACAATGTTTAGGAAGGCTCTGAATACTGATGTGGTAAAATTCCTTTCCTCAACTTCAGAGCACATCATGAACACTTTGTTTCACTTCATCATCAGAAAAATGGCATCCTCGTAGTGCATCCTTTAGAGGGCCAAACAGAAGTCGGAGGGTGCCAGGTATGGGCTGTAAGCAGGATGGGGAAGAGCAGTCTGTTCCATGCTTGCGATTGCCTCACGTGTGCACATGCTGGTGTGAGGCCAGGTTTTATCATGAAGGAGATGGACCTTATTCATTTTTCGGTTAGGACGAGCTCTACGGATGCGTTGTCGCAGTTTCTGTAACATTTTCACATAACGCTCTTGAGTTAATTGTGGTACCCTTCTCCAAGAAGTCCACAAGCAAGATTCCCTCTTTGTCCCAAAACACATACCATGACTTTACCCACAGAAGGCTGTCGTTTGATCTTATTGCCTGGTGATGTTCTATGGTGCAACTCCATTGATTGTCGCTTCGTTTCGGGGTCGTAGTGGTGAACCCATGATTAGTCACCTGTGATGATGTGAGACAGAAAACCATCACCCTCATTCATGTAGCGCTGAAGAAGTTCCATACAGATGACTTTCCGGGCTTCTTTGTACTCCTCTTTCAGCATCTTAGGGACCCATTGTGCACAAACCTTGGTGAATCCCAGGTCGTGAACGATGCTTACGACTGCTGATTTTCCAATCACAACTGCATCGCACAACTCACGTGTTGTGGCGGTTCTGTTTAATCAGCACATCAATCCCGCTCTTGTTGTCTGCTGTACTGCCATTGCAAGCCGGCCGCTTTGGGACTTGTCTCCGATCTCTGTTTCACCAATCTTAAAATGCCTGACCCAATGTCTCACTGTGCTAATATCAACGGTACCCACACCATACACACTGCTCAGGTGCCTAGGAATTTCTATAGAACTAACCTCTTTGGCGCTAAGGAATTCAATCACCACCCTCTGCTTCGTACGTGTATCTAGAACATTCACCATTTTGAACTGCTTGTGTGTTGTGCTCATGTGACTGATCCCAGCGCCACACACCTGAGAAACTAGAGACTTCAACTATTCATTTGGCGATGCCCGCAGCTTTCTGTATACATTGATTTGGAATAAAAAAAATTGGAGGCACTACTTTCATACTGCCCCTCATCATTGCAGGTAAATGCCTGTTGCTTGAAGTTCAAATGCCAAAGGTAAATGCAAGAGACTCCAATACTTGAACTCCTGTATAAATATCAAATTTGTACTCTCTCCTTATGTAGTATGAAAAAATTGATCCTGAGATTTCAACAGAAATACACATTTTTAGGTCCCCTGAACACGTTTTGACCATTTTCTCGATGATGTCTGTGTGTGATAGCTTTTTTGTGGGTACTCTAACTCAAAAAATATCAGGTCAACGCAAAATTTTATATTTAACATTTTTATAAAAGTCAGGACTGATTAGTTATTGGTAAAAATCGGTCAAACAAAAGTGGGTGTTGACTCTTGTCACATCTGTTATCTTGAAATATTTGCTTTAATATTTGATAAATGTAAAAATGTATTGGAATAAAAGTTGTAGGAAATTTAATTTTCTACAACATTTGTTCGAAACATTTTTCCATATAATGCATTGTTTAAGAGATATCTTATATTTTTAGCTGCCACCACCACGCCACCTATAGATGACTATTTGTTAACAATTGACAGTTACGTCTTAGTAGCGCTCCTTTTTCTTTTTTTAATTGTTGGAGCTTTGTGGGTGTATCCAATATCAGAAGGCTATGGTTTGACTTTATTTCTGTTCTTTTTAAAGTCTAAAATTTTCTCGCAGTTTCTTAAAATATTTATTATTATGTAACCAATTTGGAATTTTTATAAATATTACAGATATGGGGAAAGTCATGGTGGCCACATCAAATTTTGTTGAAATATTTGCTTTAATATTTAATTAATGTAAAAAAATATTGGAATAAATGTAGGAAATTTAATTTTCTACAACCTTGGTTTGAAACACTTCCCCATATAATGCATTAAGAGAGATTTTAAAAACTAATTTTTTAGCTGCCACCACCTACCGGCGACTATTGTTAACAATTGATGGTTAGTTTCGTCTTAGTAACGCACCTTTTTATTTTCTTAATTGTTGGAGGTTTCTGGCTATATCCAATATCAGAAGGCTATCGTATGAGTCTATTTCTGTTCTTTGTAGTCTAAATTTTTCTCGCAGTTCCTTAAAATATTCATTATCATTTAATCTATTTGGAATTTTTAGAAATATTACAGTTATGGAGAAAGTCCTGTGGTGGCCACATCAGATTTTTTATTTCTGTTATATAAAGTTTTCATTACACCTTTATATTTTGAAAAATTCTAACAAAAATTGATAATTTCGTGTGTACAATTTTCCCCCACAGATACTGTTTGGTTAAAAAGTTAAACATATAAAAATTATATCAATGAAACTGCTAATACTGAACAATTTAAATTCTCAACAATGATAAAATCTTATAGGAAAGTTTCCTAAACAATTTAAAATTGTATTTGAAACTTAATCCTTCCTTTCAAGATGGCGAAGGAAAAAAATTTGTTTCTAGATTATCAATATATATTTACTTTAAACGTGACTGGAAACCTAAGAAATGGTTGTTCACCAGCCACAACAAAAATATGCAGCCACAAAAATATAAATTTATCTTCTTCTTCCATCAGACGTGATTATTTGGTAAATACATGGCATCAGAGGCATATGAGGAGTCAATGGGATCCAGGGACTCCTCTCCAAACAAAAAAATAATGGAGTACATAAAAATTATGGTACCCAGACAGTCCACAGACATTTTGTCCATGAATGTTTTGTACTAGTCACAGTTTGTCCAACCAAATATTTGTCTAATTTTGTCCAATAGATAAAAAAGAAAAGATGATTTTTTTCTCTAGTTTTCACATTTGTTTAACAAGAATCCCGGATTCATTTCACAAGTATAATTGAGAACTCAATACAAAACTTTATTTTCTTCTTCACCATCCTCTTTGTTTACTCCTACAGAGTACAATTTAATTTTGTAGCTGATTGCCTTTAGATACACTTCAATGTTGTTATTATTACAGAATTCATTGTATTTGTCCTCATTTCTGTCAATATGCTGTTGGTCCATAAGATAAAGTCTCTGTATAAGATGTTTCATGTTCCTGTGACTTCCTGTGTGTTGAATTATTAAATATCATTATCTCTATGGTCTTTTTATGTGTGTTCTAGAAATTTTCGGATGGATGCATGATGTGTTAAATGCAATTATATGAATTATGAACGAATAAGAGGAAAAATGGATAAAATATCTGTGATTAAATAAGAGTGGACATAATAAATTGGGCGTATCATCTTTGGATGCAAAAGAGGACCAGAAAATGCTGAACAAGAACTGAGTGCATGAAGAGTAGTGGACAAAACGTCCTGAAAGTAAAAATTATATGATTAAGCTATTAGTTTAGTGACATCTACTCGACCAATTTGACTATTTAATAAATGTTATCCTGCAATATACCTTGCATAGATTTCACTTCTCAAATTTCACTGACTTTGGAAACCCCTTGAGAAAATCTTGTGTGTGGAAATGGAATACATTTATTCAAGTGTCATCGTTATATATATTTATAACTAACTGCTAGTTCATCATTATAAAAGTTGAACATTATGATATTTTATCATATCAATAGAAATAGAGTTTTTTCACTTATAATGCAGAACAGACAAATGAGCATTAGTTGCTATGCAAATATAATTAATACGATGTTCTAAAAATTAATAAGAGGAGATAAAATAAGGTGATAAAAATTATATTTTTCTTATTATTACCTAACATGGTATGAACGTAGATATTTAAAATCTTGAGATTAAGAGTTAAACAAGTAGAATTAAATTTATCATTGTCATCAATTGTGTGGATTAAAATAGTCTAACTGGATCTTTTGGGACAGTCCTAAAATTTGACTTTGTGTCCTGATAAAATTCTTAAAGGTAGGGCTTCATGATAGTATTTCATTTTCTGAGGCTGCGGACTGCATCTTAGGGGAATCTGCTTAGTTGCACATGTTACTTACGTAAATCAACTCAAACTTTTCAATATTACAATTTCACATTTGGTGGAACAAGATATTACAACCAAAGAAATAATGGAGTTAAGTTGCAATTTTAATAAAAAGTTAGATGCATAAAGAAAAATAGTTTTAATACAAGCCACTAAAAATATTCTTCATGTCTTAAATAGTAATGGCCGCATAAAATTTAATGATTACTACAAATTATAGATAACATTTTTGATGATTGCAATGAGTAAATTAAAGGATGGTCCATTCAACCCCAAGAATTCAAACCTTATGGATTTTGCTAAGAGAAAAACCAACCTAGGAATTAGTGCAGAAAAGCTACCAACTTATAAAGAGTAATAATCAAAGTATTTATGTTGACGAAGTACAATGTGTTCAAAAATGTTTTTTGGAAAAATGGAAAAATAAAACACCTTTTGTGGAAAAATGAATTTAATTGTTTGAACATTTTATAAAAGAAGATATTAGATGTGATAATATTACATCTATCATTCAATGTGTATTGTCTATGCTGGGAAGCAATGCATCTGTTGAAAGAGTTTTCTTGCAAATATCAAATTTGGATCGATAAAAAGAACAGTTTAGATGTAACAACTGTCAAAGCTATTATAGGAGTGAAAATACATTTTAATTTATCTTGCAGCAATTTTCATTATTTTTCGTTAGAAAATAAAAAATCTGTTGTAAGAAATTCAATCTTCAAACAAGTATTTGGGGGCTATTGCTAGCTACTCGTAAACATGAATTTAACTAACAAAGGTGAAATACTCCTTTAGCCAAAACAACTAGAGGGCTACAAAACCCAATGCATTTCGCCCACAAGGTGGGCATCGTCAGTGGTAAAACCTGTTTCAACAGTGACTGAAAGCCAACTGCCAGGTTTGAAACAGAAAGTATTACTTAATACTTTCTGTTTCATACCTGGCAGTTGGCTTTCAGTCACTGTTGAAACAGGTTTTACCACTGACGATGCCCACCTTGTAGGCGAAATGCATTGGGTTTTGTAGCCCTCTAGTTGTTTTGGCTAAAGGAGTATTTCACCTTTGTTAGTTTTGGCCAAAGTTATTGAGCTACTATCAATTATGAGTTTAACTAGTTAAGAACAGCATTTATTTTTGGCTATAATAATTGATTGATTTTTCAAAAAATTAAAAGTAGTCTTATGAGATTGCTTGGGTGTCTCCCACTAACATCTTCTTCATGAATGGACCGATTTCAACTAAATTTGGTACATAAAATTTGCACATATATTTATGACCAAAATGACATTGTACTGGGTCGACTCAGCAGGGTTGCCACAATTGCAAAGTTAAACATTTTGGTAATTATGACTTTAGAAGGAATTGGCCAACCGGATTTCAATGAAAGTTTCTATGAAGTAGGCATGCAACATAAAATAACAAAATCAAGATGTTTAGTATAGATAAAGAAAGCAGGACTGCCACAATACAAGGAATAAAAAAATTCTTTTTACACGTATTTGTGTTGAACTGTCATAATCAATTTTAACCAAATTTAACAGTTATAATATATACAAAACCATATTGGCATATTTTAAACGAATCTGCCAAACAGGGGTGCCACAATTACAAATTAAACTCTTTCAGTAATGAAAGATTTGGAAGTAATTGGCTGAATGGAATTGGATTTGAGTGCCCAGCCGTTTCGCCTCTGTCCTATGCACAGTGGGTATCTCAGAGGTAGCGCAATGAATAGCCAGGGAAGGGAGGAGGGAAACCCGGTGCCGGCATTTGCCTGCTCTTACGAAGAACACCAGGGGGGTCAACGGCTTAACGTCCCTTCCGAAGGACGGAACAGCTGAATTTGCGCTGTCTCCTCAAACCACACAAACAGGGGGCCAGGCGACCTTGGAAAAATCCTACTTGCGCAGGATTCGTACCCGCTACCTTTATCAAGCAGCAGGCGAGTAGCAGCCAGCGTCCTAACCACTACACCACCGGCACCGCCTAGCTGAATGGATTTCAACTAAATTTTGTTTATAAGATTTGTACAGCAGACCATAATGAAATCAAGACATTTAAAGTGTAGCTAAAGAGCAGGGCTACCACAGTAATAAGTAAAATAATATTTCTTTTATACATATTTCTAGATAACTAACCTAATGGATTAACAAAATATAGTATATTTAATCTTCATACGAATAAATAACCAAAATATCATATTTCAACCGGGCCGACTAAACAGGGCTACCACAATATCAAGGTTAGAATTTTTCTGTAACTATGAATTTGGAAGGTATTGGCTGTACGGAATTCAAAGAAATTTCGTTTGTAGGGCGAGTATAGAATGACAAAGCGAGATAAATGTTTAGAGCGGATCAAAAAAGCAAGACTACCACAATATAAGGGAAAATAATTTTCTGATTTTAAAGCAAATACATTAGTATACGATTATACTACTGCGAATTTGACAAAAAGCACTTCTGTACCACGGGAAACCTGTATATGTACACCCCTATTTGTATTGAAAGGAAAGTAGTAGTAGTTATTTTAAGAACTTGTTTTTTTTTAAATTTATATATGACTTTTTGTGATTACATAGTAATTTATATTTTGCAAATTATACTTATTTTATGATAATGATAAAAATTGAAATAAACTATTACATATGACCAGTGCTTTTTTCTGTCAGAACACCGTTCAGGAACCTTTATTACAAAAAAGTTAATTTGCTTAATTTAAAACAAATCAAACGAAGTTATTTGCAATGCAATAAGGCTTTACTCACATTGTACAAATACACGTATTTCTTCGCTGATAAATTACATTGTTCCTATTTTACACAGTCACTCCTTTCGCATTCCGACACCTTTATCGTTAGGAAAAAAACGCTGCATCTGACGTTAATAAGGATACTATTTATTTTTTGTAAAAACAATACTACCCAGTTTTTGCTATCATCTATCTGTATATTATAGCTTTTAGCTCCCCAAAATTGTATTCAAACTACACGTATTTTATTTAGTGTGTACAAGTACATATAACTAACAAGAATAGGAAAAATCGCATTGACCCGGTTCGTATGGGTTTGTACGAGGTGTCCCGATTGTATCACGACTATGTTATTCCGAAAAATAATTAATCAAATGTATAAAATTAATTAGAAGGTAAACGTGTAAAATGTATCTTTCATTTATTAGTAATTTTTAAAAGTATATCTTATTTATTTTAAATTTATTTATAAATATTATTTGCGACAATTACAAACATTCCATAAACATTCTCCATATCTCCATATGCCGTGCTCCATTTTAGCTTATCATGCTCATTGTGTTACTAATACGAAAATTTTTCATAATTTGTCATTTCATTTTTTACGTATACAAATTCTGTTTAAAGCTTTCTACAATTCCGTCACTTGACAGTCTTTTGCGATAGTTTTTATTTTATTACCTACATATCTAAAAATATAGTCTAAATGATAATAATTATTATTTGTATTTTATGCCTCCTTTTTAAATATTTAATTGAAATACTAATTGAAATAGTGTTTAACAGAGCCAGCGGCGTACTTTAAAGAGGACGCCGTTTTCTATCGGACTTCAAAATTCCTACCTCGTACGGTGAGCGGGTTTCTGCTGTCACTCTTCTTTCAATTATTCGATCTTCGTTTCAAATATTAATTTCCGTTATGTGGGTGAGTGTGCTTTGTGTAAATGGTGATTGCGTTTTATAATCTATAAACTGAGAGTACTTCCAATGAATTACCCGTCACCAGCCGATGTTGGAATTAATTCAGACTACAATGAAGATGATGAATTTGTTGACGCTCCAATTCATGATGACAGAAGTTATGGTTATCCCGAAGCTGCGAGTTTGTCTTACTTGACTAGTGGTAGTTTAATTTCTGATGGTGATGATTTGAGTAAACCACGTGTTCTTTGTGAAACTTGCAACAGTTCTCATTTTGGTAGCTGCTGGGGAAACCTTTCTTCTGGTCGTTCGAATTTAGATTCCAAAGATGGAGAGCTGGCACCGGAGGAAGTTCGTTGGTTCCATAAAAGTGATAATGATAAGAGATGGATTGAATTCAGTGGCTATGATTCTCTTAGGATTGAGCAAACTTATCGCAAAACATTTTATGAGCAGCTATCAAAACCAGATGAAGAGAAAGACAAAAATCTTAAGGAAGAAAACGATATATTCTTGTGCAGCGATCTTGGTAAGAGTAATGATCAGTCAAACGGCACTTCATGTAAAGGAAGTGTGTCTTCCACTCCTATATCTGATCAGCCCATAACAGAATCAGAAGCAAGTAAGTCTCAAAGGCGAATTGGAGTTAGAGGAGGCATGTATGAAGTGGATCTGGAGTCTTGGAAATGTGGTTCAATATACTGGCCTGGTAAGATATTAGCTATCAAAATGCACTCTTCACTAATATTATTTAATTTTACGTTAATCACGAGGTTATCTTGCAGGTGAGGAATGTGCAATCATGAGAGGAACTTGGTTTTATGATGGGACGTGGCAGCCTTTGGAATCACCATATTGTAATACTTTGGAGTCTGAACATCTGAACCTTTTTTATGGGGATAAGTTGGTTGATTCTTTGCGCGATGATCCTACAAAGGGAGGAAAATCTGGTAAGCTCCATATTTGGTTGAAAATTTTCCAAATTCTTCAGAGAAAATGCTCTTGAATCCATTCGATTGAATTCACTTCTCATTATGGTACCATAATACAGAATTAGTAACGTTTCATATTTTTCGTTCAGCAGCTCTTCATACAAAGTCCTTCCCGGAGTTTCATGTTGAATGGCACACATCCCGGGAAGTTTATCTCTACAGTGAGGCCACCTCCTCTAAGCTTGTCAGGAGTGTTACTCAAAAACTTGGCTTTCAAAAAAGTAAGATACTATGGCAATTAATAATTTTCCTTTAAGTTAAGATGTGTTTGTTTGAAAATTCCAAAGTACTGAGTTTTAATTTATATTTTGCTCAGGATAAACAATTTAGCAAGACAAATGAAGGGGTCAGGGGAAAAAGGGGCTAAGTCCAATTTTTGTCAATGTTTGTCTAACATTGGCCTCTTATGTAGTTTTTTGTGAACTACACGATTAACTTATCAGAATTGATTGCAGATGGCAGCAACTACATGAAAATCAGGATTTAAAAATATCCTGTACAGGAGAAGAAAGGCTGGTGAGACCGGTGAAAAATGGTCATGTCCTTGCACATGCCAAAGCTCCTCCCGTGTTCATGTCTGTTACAGAAAGTAACTAGGTTATGTTTGAATTTTCTCCCAGTGTTTATTATTTTAAACTGCAAGTTAATTTTAATTTATATAATAATTATAGCCAATAATAGTGGGGATAGCGGTGGTTTAATGGAGAAGATTACCAAGAAACAAAAAATTAATGGAAGGCTAACTGATGTTAAAAAGAAGATTAAACTTCAAAGCCTTGAGTTAGGTAATGACTGCCAGTGCTCCAAAAGCTGTTTTATTAATATTTCGGAGGAATCAAAGAAAATGATTATTCAGCAGTATAATATGTTGCTATCCAACGATGAGCAAAATTCATATCTATGTCGGTTGATTACATTATTGCCAATCAAACGTAGAAGGCCAAGAAGTAATACTCATCTGCACTATGCCATGTATAAATACTCCGTTCGACGAATGATTGATGGGGAGACAGATAATGGTAAGTTTACTAAGTATTAGAATATTCTATCGCAGCTAAACCTGCTACTTACAAGTATGTTATTGTGAATTATATGAATTTTGTTGCAGGTTTGTGGCAAGGCCTTCACATTCATCCATGGAATTACTAAGAAGAAAATTGAGTATTTGGTTACAGACATAAAGAAAAATAGTTCTCCGAAAGATCAAAGGGGAAAACAAGAATTTTCCAAGAAAAATAAGTAAACCATCTTTAGATGCAATTTGTGACCAGATTAAATCCTTTAAAGGGAGATCTAGCCATTATGGTTTAAAGGACTCTAAAAAAGTTATCTGCTAGAGGAATTAAATTTAAAAAAAAGTACGACATGTTCCTCACTGATAACCCAGCCATTATTATTTCTTACTAGTCATATCGTATTATTTTTAGCAAAGATTTTAACATTGGGTTTTGTTACCCGAGGACAGATACTTGCAGTGCATGTGATGAGCTTGAGGCCAAGTTCCAGAATCTTGAGGCTGAAAGGAAAACAACAGTTTTATAGTCCATTTCAACATTCCATGTGGGTGAGGCGTGTCTACAGTGACCCGTGAAATGAGGGAAAGAAAATACCAGACAATAAGAGGTCATAAATTTCCCTCTCCGCTCAAAATTTCTCGAGGAGTGCTGTTGAAACGATTGCTCACACTTTCCAATCGTATTTCGGCGACAGTGGAAAGCATGAACGTGCTTTATCCGGATCTATTGGAGCAGAGACCTTCACTTGTCAGCAGCTACCGATGAACGAGCAAAATTGGAAACTTGGCAACATAGCCAAAGCGAAATAACGCGAACGGTATACTTCATGTTCCAGCTGCACGAGCTGTAGAAACAGATTATAACGGAACTTGCTGCCTTAGACAAACAAATTAAAGAACTTAACATGAAATGTCAAGAGCACAAATTCAGAGCCGCTACATTCTATGAGAGGAAGAAAGAGGCTAGGAAAGATAGCCAAAACACCACAGTAAAAGAAGCAATTTGCCTAGATTTCCTGTACTAAATGTGCCAAACAACGATGTCTACTACAAAAGGCAGCTATCAACCTTTATTTTTAATATTTATGTTCTTGCTAATTCGCAGAGCGTATTTTATATATATCTGTAGATCATAGGCAAAAAAGGCAGCGATGATGTGGCTTCTCTTTTGCAGCACTTCATATGCAACTTCCTCAGCACAGAAGTGAGGCAACTTGAAAGTTTTTGTGATTCTTGCAGTGGCCAAAACGAGAATTTCACACTTTTGTTTTCTGCACAATATGGTACACCAGGAGAAGAGAAGGAACATTCCCAGTAAGGAGCCACTCTTACCTTGAATGTGATAAGAACATGGGTGTAGTGAACCAACGTTCTCATGCAGAGGTTCGAAAAGATTGGGTCAGAATATTAAGAGAAGCATCCCCTTTCATAGTTGTGGAAGTAGATCAGTCAATTTTTCGTGGGTGGACCAGTTATCTGGAGATGCTGTATAAAAATAAGTCACCGTTTGCCTCCCGACCAATCATGGAGTTACATATAATAATCACTACGTTATTGTACCGATTACAATGGATTTTGGCAAACTGCAGTAATATCAGACAAGAAAAAAATGAAGCAAAGGAGACCACAGCTAAAGGAGGGCGAGTTCATGCTATCAGATTATTCTTATAATAGTAAATAGTCACATATTTAGAATAAATCCATATCTTTAGGTACACATTAAATTTGCTTTTCTGTAATTTATTTATACAACACACTTTAGTATTTCAGAGCTTTTACCAATCTCTTACAAAAAGTACGCAGACTTGCAAGATTTAAAAAAAATTGTGGGAAGGAGGCCTTCGAATACATAGCCAACTTACCTCATAAGAGAAAATCCAATAATTAGGTAGTTATTTATGGTATCATACCGTTATTCTTACTTAACAATAAATTGAATTTTTATGTTTGAACAGTTGTTTTAAATAATGTGATCTAGAAGTAATAAAAATACAATTTGATTTTGTGAGTTCTTACTCGGATTTTATTTGTCATGTTTAAGTTGTAATTTTAAAGATTACTGTGATCTATAAGTAATAGTAATATTATGATGTGATTTTTTGCATTCTTAGTCTGATTTTATTTCATCTTTAAGATGTAATTTTTAATATTTTACTTATTACTGCGATCTAGAAGAAATTTTAATATGATTTTTTGAATTGTAACAGTGTGATCTATAGTAATAATAATCTGACTGATTTTAAATGCATTATTATTTCTTACATTAATTAGACTGCAAAATACAGGAGAAAAGGGGGCTTAGTTCATGTACAAGGTCTTTAAAGAATAATACGACACCATTGTCACTGAAGTCTATAGTCCACTATAGCATGGTCTAATTAATTATACTTAATACATCCACCAAATTGTACCCACTCTGAAGCTACAAGTCTTCAAACATTAAAAATGCTTTCCTGCAATATTCACAAATTGTGACTAAACCCCTTTTTCCCCTGACTCCTTCAAATGAGACATTCAATTAAAAAATATTATCATGAAGTGGTTAAACTTGAAGTTTGTGAAGGTTTATGTGGAAAACACAAATGGAACATAGCTGAGATATATAATAAAGGAATTTCTCACCTCAGCTTACTTCTCCAAAATAACTTTAATTTGAGGTCTTCATTACTTGAACCATTTAAGTGGAAAAAATTTCAAGTACAAGCACTTAAAAATCAAAAGCTTAAAAAATTACTTATCTCAGATATCTCCATTATCCACAGCAAGGTTATGAAAAACCAGATTGTATTTTGGCTACAGTGTAGCCATCTTCAGTGATGATTCACCAAAATTAGATTCGAAAAGAACATGTTTGTTGTTATTTTGGTTGTTTGTATGCGTGCGTAAAGGGGTGGGGATAATTTAAGGGTGGTTATCCATTAAGAGTGTGCATGGGGAAGAGATCTAGGGCAGATTTTTCCAGCTGGTAGGCTGGTGTGCTGCAAAAGGAGTTGAAGTGGGACACGAAAATTTAAAAAAAAATTAAGTTTGGAAAACAGTTCAAAAATTAAATTTTGGAGCCCTATGGTTAATTACAATAAAAAGGAAAAACCTCCTTATAACCATAAAAATTAAAAAAGAAGTACACAAATACACACTGGTTTAGGGGAAATTACTCCGCCCCAGGGACCGAACATACAATCTCACACACTCTGGGTTTAGGGGAACTACTCCATGCCAGGGACCCTTGTTTACACATGCACAAATCATGCAAGCAAATAAATCAAAAGTGTACTTCTTTTTTAAAAGAATGCCTAAATATACATTTTGGAATCAATGATTCTATCCTCAGTAGGCCAAATGTAAAGATGGCAAAATGCAGGGAGTAAAGAGTATATACACCCAGGGCAGTAGGGAGGAGAAGAAAAGTAGGGGAGGAGAGAAGAAATAGTTACATTGTTGTAATGAGGGAGTTTCGAAGTCTGTTGGAATGACTGTTGCAAGAAAGGGAAAGCAATGTAGTGTCTACTATAGGACTCATGACTTGATTGAGTATAGCGTCTTTGTTTTGAAAATGGCTAAACTTTTGGCTGCATCTAGAAGGTAGTTACTGGAGGATTCGCCTCCACAATATCCAGTTGTAAAATGTGTAAAAGAAATCATTTTACAAGTAATTGTTTTGTATTGGTCTTATACTTAAAAATACTCAATAATTGTAAGGATGTTGTTTCATACTGTTACTATCATGTTAAATGAACACTGGTTCAGAGAAGGCTTGAGATTTTTTCTAACACTTTACCCCACAGAGAAATATTTAATTTGCTGTGGGGATAAGTTTCCCTATTAAAATTCCTGGTGAAATATGAAAAATGTTATTCACAATATTATAAAATAAGTTTAGATAAAATAAAATAACCATAAAAATTATCAAAGTTGAAGGGTTTATGTAGGGGGCCAGTTGGAGTTGCACCACTGCCCTTGCTTCAAGTCACCCCTTAGTTGACCTTCCAGGAAGATTTTTATGAATGCCCATGCAATTTAGCCTATCAAATAAAATAATCATATAGGTAAATCATCCTTTACTTCTGCAGAAGTGTTATCATATGGGAATCGGGTATTGCACTCAGCTGGATAAGTTCATATCTTGCAAACAGAATGCAACAAGTGGCTCTTACAATTGATAAGGCAAAATTTCTTTCTGATCCTCCAAGTATCATAACTGGAGTTCCACAAGGATCAATATTAGGCCCCATACTGTTCCTAATTTATATTAATGATTTGCCGTTAATTAAAATCCCAAATATAAAAAGAATTAGCTGATGATACGAATTTCCTAATTTCAGCACCAAACATTAACTCACTTCAATTGGAAAGTCAAAATATTTTAAACATATGGAATTGGTCTCAAGTTAATAAATTATCTCTCAGCTGTAGTAAAACCCAATTGTTGTTCTTTACTCAAGAATCTTCCCAATATACATTACATTTGATTTTAAATAATGGAAGAATTCTCCCTTCCTCGAGCACCAAATTTTTGGGCTTACATGTTGACCAATCGGGGAAATGGTCCACCCATGTTTCCAAACTTATGCCTAAATTGAATTCATCTTTATACAGTATCAGATTCCTAGGAAACAGTGTATCTATTGACATACTGAAATCTGTTTATTACAGTTATTTCTATGCTAGAGCATCATTGGTATAATATTCTGGGGCTCCTCACCATCTCTGCTGCAGGAAGTATTTCTTGTACAGAAACAAATTATTAGAAGTATGCTATGTGAACCTTACAGAGCTACATGCAAGCCTCTGTTTAAGAAACTTGGTATATTATCTGTCCCTTGTGTGTATATATACTGTCTAACAGTGCTGATAAAAAAGAATCTTTTTCCTCAAAATATGGATTACCATGACTATGCCACAAGAGGTAATTTAAATATTCATTTAGGGTTTCATAAAAGATTGATGGCTTATAGAGGACCTGTTTTAATGGGATCGAAACTAAACAATAAACTGCCAAAGGGTATCAAACTCATTAACAATATCAGTAGATTCAAAATTGAGGTAAAAAAATTTCTAATGGAAAAATGTTTTTATGATGTGAATGAATACATGTTGTCATGATCCTGTTTATTTATTTATTTTGTGATTTTTGTTTAATTTTTGTATTTCCTTTGTATCATCCTAAATTATAGGATTTTTCCATTCATGTATAAGTATATGGTATTCTTGTCTGCTTGGTATTCCAATTCATTGTTGTATTTGAATGTTAATCACTTGTGTGTATCCAGTTTTTCTCTTCTGATGACTCCTATACCTGCAATATTTTTTGTATGGTAATACGGATAATAAAATATTATTATAATTATAGGTATATTTATACTCATATATTTTTAAAAAGTGCTATAATTGATTTTGAAATTAGGAGTAAAATTTTAAAAATAAAAGGCAGTATTAACAGCCATCTTGTCCATCGGCTTGAATTGTTTAGAATTCATTCAGAAGTGAATTATGCACAGATTGTGGATACAACCAAGTTGACAAACTATCTCTCCCCAATACATATCCATAAAAAGGTTGGAAAAACTGCATGTGCATTTTGGATCCAGGGCAGCCATCATCAGTGCTAATTTGCTGATAGATTATTCTCTTTTAGATCCTTCTATTGGTGAAACATCTCTGCACTGCATATTGTTTCAACTCCCAAAAAGTATAATAATTTATTGAATTAAAATTATTTTAATTTGATTATCCATAAGTCTAATTGAAAAACAACATTGTTTTATGTGTGTGTGTGTGTGTAATTTAAGGCGAATCAGCCTCTTGGGGAAAATCTGCTTGTGCTTATTCAGTGCCCTTAAGTTATAAACAGAGTAAACGGTCTAACATCTTTGGATTATACAGAAGTTATATTAAAAAATGTTATCAGAATGCTTTTGTTTTTGTTAAGTATTGCAAAAAAATATTTACCAATTATTGTAACATTTTTTATTGTTAATGACAAACACTACAGGAATTGTGAAAAATATTGGTCCAGGCATGTCTCGTTTAGTGCATTTTTGATATAACACGGTTGGCATCTCAGGACTAAAATTTTAATTTTGAAAATTTTTTGAGCGAAGCTCCTAAATACCAGTCTTTTACGTATTGTGGTCCCAACATTTTCTCACTTACCTTCATTTGTACTTCACTCTCTGTTCAGTGATAGTCAATCCACTCTAATTATGACAAATTTGTTGTCATACGTTTATTATTTTTATTTGTATTTCACTCGTTCACTTTTACTTTGTTTTTTACATTGGTTTGCCACAATTCCACAGTCTTTTGCAGTGTTGTTAATATTGGAAGTTTTAAACTTGTTAACATAACTGTTGAAATGTGCAGGGTTGGGTTCACTTTGGATGGTTTTTTGCTTGGGATTAGGTAAGATTAGGTTCATGACAACTTTAACTTATTATAAGTTCTTTGCATGAAGTGAACGCATACAGGGGAGGTCGGCTCCATCCGTTCGCATATTTCAACTCGGGAACCGCTGGACATATTTAGATGAAATTTGGTATTGGGAAGTTTTACTAAAACTTGTCAACTGATTTTGGTTGAAATCAGACGATAATAACAACCACTTTACATGAAGATCTACATGTATTTTACAACGTACGTCCCATATCGTAAAATACTCATCTGAGTCAAACTTGACGACAAAAGAAATTTTTTTTCTCGGGTTACTGCCTGGGTCATGTCGTCATCCAAGACCAACGTTTCGGCATCTGGCATCTGACCTCGACGCCATCTTCAGGTTTACTGATGATGCCGATGTAGGTTTTAGTCCGGGTTTATATACTCTCGTTTCGCCCATTGCTCCAAGCTCATTGGTGGAGGTGAGTGGCCAATCCGGGAGATCACGGGATCCCAAGCTTTGCTCAGGGGAAACCCATTTCCCTGTTCAGATTTTTTGGATTGAGCCGGACCTCAATTGCCTCTTTCACCATCCTATTCCAGTAGCCGTTGGATTTTGCTCGTCGCTTGGTTTCCTCCTGAGCAAAGTCAGGCGCCGAAATGTTGGTCTTGGATGACGACATGACCCGGGCAGTAACCCGAGAAAAATTTCTCATATTCATTCGCCGGGAAAACTTCAAAGCTTTCTTGACAACAAAAGTTGAATAAAATAATTAAGTACACATTTTTTGTCAAATATTTTTCCCATAAAACGTAAGGTTTGCTAGAAATTAAAAGAAATTGAAATTAATGTATTTACATAATTATAGCAAAAGTTTATTCCCTCACATATATTCACTTGCGATTTTTGATCTTTTTTGTTCATTCCAAGGTAATAATGGTGGAGATTGAAGTAATACTATGATTTAATCCTTAGGTTCACGTTCATTCATATAGTTAACAGAATCGGGTATAACTTTGTGTAAAAGAAAGGCTATGAGTGCTTTCATTATCATTTTTAGTCCTGGGTACTATCCTGTTAACACCCCAAAAATTTTAAAATTTCTGAAAACTAAAAATCAACTGGTTTAAGTGCTGTGTTACAAACTGTTCATTTAGCACAAATTCGGATAGCACACAGATGTCTCGTCTTGTACTAAGCGAGGCATGCCTGTATATGCTATTTCTCTTTACTGAAATATTTTTTAATTGCAGAATATATATATAATTTATGATACAAATTAAAATATTTAGGAAGAGGAATTCTTGTACAGACAGTCCCTGCCTTTACATCAGGTTACATTCCTGGAAACCACAATGAAAAGTGGATCACTATTTTCCATATAGACAATGTTAAAATGATGGGTTTCGTTTCTTACCAAGGATACTAGACTGAAAAATTCTCAGAAATGCCTATTTTAAAAGATTGTAAGTGTACTAAGGAATAGACGAAACACAATTATTACATATGCAATCATTGCTTCATATTTCAATAACATGCATTCAAAAAACGTTGTTAAACAAAATCATAAATTTAGATTTTCATGTAATGAATTTTATTAAGACCTACATTAAAAACCTCTTATGTAAAGAATAAATATAACTAAATTTTAACAATAATCACCTCAGTCGATGATAAATTTGCTATCTTGACAGTGTTTATTGGCAACGAACTATTTAATCAATGCAGATTATTATGCAGATGTGGTATACTCCATTCATGTAAAACAAAATATTTCATTCCAATTCAGACAGGATTGAACGCTCGTACTGTATATTCAAATATTAATTTTTTAATACAGGTTAACAAGTATTGTAGCATTAACTCACAAAATTTGGCCAAGTTGAAACCCATAGACTTGTACAGAACACAAAACAATGAAAAGCGGAGCGATAAAAAGTTTCAATATGCTGAATAAGCAGATTACGAGGCGAAAGAATGAAACAATGTTGTCAATTAGGAACTGATGTATGAGCGAAACAATGAAAAGCAGGGATTTAAGAAATTAGGAATTATTGTATTATCATCTATAATTTTGTTTTTTTTTTTTAAAGAAAATTTTTATTAAGAATACTCGTATATGTTTAGAAATATCTCTATGAATTTTGTAGTCACATTTTTTGAAGTTTGTTTTTACTTCACACTAGAGCACATATGGTGTATGTTACCTATAGGGATCAATTGAAAGATATGGATTTTTACTTTGTCCATATATGAAGTATAGGGAAAGTATTGTTTTCATGAAAAAAATCGATTTCGAGATTTCAATGGAAATACATGTTTTTAGGTCCCCTGAACACGTTTTGACTAGTTTCTCAATGATGTCTGTGGGTATGTGTGTGTCTGTAACTGGGTTTTTGTGGGTGCTCTAACTCAAAAACTATTAATCAGATCAGCATGAAATTTTATATTTGACATTTTTGTTAAAGGTAGACATGCTGATTAGTTTTTGGTAAAAATCGGTAACTGGAAGTAGGTGTTTACTCTTGTCACATCCGTTTTTTAAAAGTATTTGCTTTAATATTTGATAAATGTAAAAACGTGCTGGAATAAAAGTTGTAGGTAATTTAATTTTCTACAACCTTTGTTTGAAACAATTTCCCATATAATATATTGTTGAAGAGATATTTTAAAAACTAAATCTTTTAGCTGCAACCACCACATCTACTGGTGACTATTGTAAACACATTACGCTCCTTTTTATTTTCTTATTTGTTGGAGCTTCAGGGCTATATCCAATATCAGAAGGCTACAGTTTGAGTTTATTTCTGTTCTTTGTAAAGTCTTAAAATTTTTCCCTCAGGTCCTTAAAATATTTATTATCATTTAACCTATTTGGAATTATTAGAAATATTACAAGTATGGAGAAAGTCATGTGGTGGCCACATCAGATTTTCAAATTGAGGTATAATTGTATGGATTATTCATATTTTCTTAAAGCAACTGGTTATCGCCTCTACCGCGGGTACAAGATTCCAGCTACACTCTGTGACCGTCCAGTAGATGTCACTCACCTAGTTTTTGTTATCCATGGCATAGGACAAAAGATGGATACTGGGAATATAATCCGAAATAGCACTGCGTGAGTATTAATAATTCATCTTAAAAGCATTTGTAAAAATGTTAATATAAATGTGTTGCTTTAGTATTTTGTTTGTATTAATAGTTTCAGGGACTGCGTATCATGGCTGAAACAGAAATATTTCCCTTCATCATCCCACCTTCGAATAGAATTTTTTCCTGTTGAGTGGAGATCTTCACTAAAACTTGATGGAGGTAAGACTGACTTTAACATGAATGAACATGAATTTTGATCCAAAAAATCTTGTATTTTATCTATACAATTGAACCTTTCTAAACTAATTTTTTGTAATTAAAGAAAAGTATAGTTGTTTATGCCTGATAATTAATTTAATTCATTTTTATAATTTTATTTGGTTACCTTCTGTAACATGTTATTATTTTTGAGGTCTTTGTATCTGATCAGAATATTTTGCAAGTTATAATTTATTATGATTTTATTATTTTGATTCTTGTTACAACTTAAAATTGCTTTACCAATGAAAATATTTATTTATTTTTGTTGTCATATTTTCTTGGAAATTTGACCTCATTTATGTTTGCTGTAGAACTTCGAGGTGTTTTCTTTCATTAATTGATAGTTATGTATTACCTAAAATTTTGAGAAGAAAGTGAATCTAATTTTGTTTCAATCATTAGATTAAGTTGAAATTTTATTCAATAGGGTTAAAAAAAATTCGTCTTGTGTATAAATTTGTCTCATATGGCTGTTATTTTAAGGGATTAATTAATATTTTTATAAAACTAATAAATATGCTCCACAGTTAAATCAGTTTTTTATGTTGAAGATATAATATGAAACTTTTCCATTACATTAAATAAAAATGTCGCAATGGCCTTTGTTGCAGATATTGTGGAGGCTATTACTCCTCATAAAGTGTTGGGCCTCCGTCAAATACTCAATGAAAGTGCTATGGATGTGATGTATTATACAAGTCCTCTGTATGGTGCTGAAGTGAGTATAGATATTTCAAAATATTTATCTTTTTTAATTGGTGGAGCTAATTTTTTTTGCGCAAGGATCATTTTAACAAACCTGTTTTGAAGTAATATAGAAAAATTGTTAACCCTCTCAATGGCATGCTCCCACTTTTGGAGGGTTTTCCTTAAATTACCAAATTTTTTATGCTGTTTTAAATAGGATTGTTTTCAAGATTTAAACAATTTTGATATGCACTCTTATGCCTCAAATTGTATGGTTTTGCTTGGTTTTCTTTTATTGGGCTACCTTGATTTGCATGACCATCATTTTCTCTTTAGCACAGTTTTGAAAGTGTCCTAGCATTAAAAAGTGTAACATGTTTCAATTTGGTCCAGAAGTTATGTGAAAGGATAAACAAAGCAATGCTGAATACAATCTAAGTAAAATGTTTCATGTTGAGCTCAAGACAGCTCTCATATATAACCTCATCTATTCCACTGGAGATATCTATCCCAGGGTTTCGCTTACCGTAAATACCCGCGTATAATGCGCACTTTTTTTTTAATATTCGAGTTATAAATTAGGATGCGTGTTATACGAGGCTACATAATCTTCCTATTTTCATTTGATCTCATATTTCCACAATTTCGGCACAGTAATTACTGCCTGGGTATCCTCATATTTTTATTGGTGATTTTTACGAAAAGATAGATAATAGTAAAAAATTATTATTTTATTATTTATTCATTTTAAAAGCCAAGAAATTCTTCGTCACTGGACCATTCTTCTTCGATGTTGTTATCGGAATCATCATCTTACGCATGACGTCACCCTACACTGGCGCCCGGCCTGGTGGTGAGGTACTGGTACTACTTACAATTAGAAACAATGGCAGCTGATGCCTTTGAGTATGCTGGGTGTTATGCTTCTTGTAGAACTAAATAAAGTTATCGTTCCCTACCTTTCTCTCGGCATTCATACATGATTTATTCTTGATTCTTCGAGTCTGTAGTTAATTATGGTTATTTGCTATCGTGTTTACGTGCTCCCGAGTGTTCTAATAAGGGTAAAACTGAAGGTTGGGCGAACCTGCCCACCTCAGGCGTGACAAAAACGTATGTAAAAAACATAGGATTATCGTCATTCCATTTTATTAGCTCAAAGAATGTCATATGCCATACTATAAAATTAATATAATTCGATTTATTGTGTATGTTCTAATATCACCTTGTAAGTAAACATAGAGTATGTAATGATTGAGTTAGCTGACGTTCTTTTGGAACGTTATTCGAAAATTTCATTTCGCACTTTCATTATGTTACCAATACATAATACCAATAATTCGATCATTGCTTTAGAACACGTTACACCATCTACTTTATTCTGGAACGGTAACGCTAAAAAAATCTGTGCGCACTATACGCGGGTATATAGAAAAATCATAGATTACGAGGCTGAAAACCCCCCCTGCGCGTTATACGAGGGTACGCATTATATGCGAGTATTTACGGTAGTTGATTTATAATAATGGTTACATAAACAAATAGTTAAAGAGAATAGCATTGATTTTCTATTACATAAACATGACTTGAAACTTGCTTTGGGCTGACACCGAGCCATACTTCCCCCGCTAATGAAAGTGTTTCACAGCAACAACAGCTGTGCCCAACAGGCACTTCAACAGTCATCAAAATCCTAGAAGTCTCCAGTATGTGATACTATATAAATTTATTTATATCAACCTATGTAAACATTTAATTGCCATAACAAACCATATATGAATTAGAAATGAATGATTTTTGTTGACATATGCTATAAAAGTGATTGAACCACATCCTTCTGCAGTGCATGTACATATTTTTTGTGGAATTCCTGGACCTCTTCCGCGGAACCCAGGTTAAGAAGCACTGTGTTAGTATATTGTGATGCTTTATTTTTAGAAAAAAATGGAGTTGATATACTGTGCTATAAGTCATTATCCCTGGATGATATAGATACTTCCATTGAGTTTGATATTGTAGTGCAAATGCTCAAGTAGAAGCATGGAATTAGAAAATTATTATAACCATAAAACAGTGACATTGAGTTTGATATTGTAGTGCAAATGCTCAAGTAGAAGCATGGAATTAGAAAATTATTATAACCATAAAACAGTGACAAACCTAACACATGGTAACATTTAAAAGCTATGGACATTCTTTTATGAAATGATGCCACAAAATACTGTCGCCTGTCAAATCGCCGATGGATAATTTCATCCTACATACAGTGATGCACAAACAACTATATTCAGTTGTTTAGCACCTTTTTTCCAAGCAGTGAATTGCTTTGTCTGGCATTCAGATAATTTGTATCTTAGAAAGTTTGTAATTAGTTTG
This sequence comes from Tanypteryx hageni, assembly GCA_028673005.1. Lineage (NCBI taxonomy): Eukaryota > Metazoa > Arthropoda > Insecta > Odonata > Petaluridae > Tanypteryx > Tanypteryx hageni. The sequence continues at coordinate 196,702,951 of CM054113.1, read as the reverse complement.
GCAATAGTATCTGATTTAGCTAGAAAATAAAAGTGTTTAATTAATAAGAGCTACTTGGAAGCATGTTGGCAGACTATCCTAGAGTAAAACTTTTAATTTTTTAAAATTTTGCTATGTATTTTGGAAGGTAAAGCTCATGAAGTTGCTGAAATTTCTTTTTCCATAGGTTAGGCAAGGTCTGTGTGCAGAACTCAACAGGCTATATTCAATGTTCTCCCGGCACAACCAGAACTTTGAGAAAAATAAGGGCAAGGTGTCTGTTTTAGCACATTCTCTTGGCTGTGTTATTTTGTATGACATTGTCACTGGGTGGCCACTTCCAGATGATGCAGTAAACTCTGAGATCCGACGATCACCATTGGTCAGTCTAATTTCTCTCTTTAATTTTGTATAATCAATTATTTCATCATCATCATCATCATCATGCTGCTGTCCAAAGACAGGTTTTAGCTGAATTGCTGCCTCCATTTCTCTCTCTCCCTAGAAGCCTCTTTTATACCTCTATAAGTATTATATTCCTGCTTTATATTCTCTAATATTCCTATTCTTTTTCTCTCTCTTCCTCTTCTTCCGCTTATTTTGCCTTCTAAGATCGTCCTTTGTAAACACTGTCTTCTCAATATGTGCCCTATCCTATTTGCTTTTCTTTTCCTGATTGTTTTTATTAGCATCCTTTATTCTCTCACCATTTCTAATACTTCTTCGTTTCTCTTCCTCTCTGTCCATTTCACTTTCATCATCCTCCTCCATACCCACACTTCAGAACTTTCTAAATATTTTTCCTCCTTTCTCCTTATCGTCCACGTCTCTGCACCATAAAGAGCTATGCTCCATATGTAGCATTTCACTAATTTCTTCCTTGTTTCTAAATTTATTTTCTTGCTTGTGAGAAGCTCCTTCTTCTCGTTAAATGCTGCTTTTGTCATTGCAATCCTACTTCTGATGTCCTGTGTACTACTTCTATCCTGCGCTAAAATACTGCCAAGATATTTGAAACTACTTACTTGTTCCAGTTTTTGGCCATTTACCATTGTATTTAATTGTTTATGTTCCTTTGAAACCACCATGACTTTCGTTTTTTCTGCATTGATCTTCATTCCATATTGTTGGCCAACCTCCACTACTCTGTCTGTCATCCTCTGAAGTTCTTTCTCGTCTTCTGCTATGAATCCCTGATCATCTGCATATTTAATGGTGGTAATACTTTCACCTCCTATCTTAAATCCTTTCTCTTCCATCAACGCTTCTTCTGTTATTGTTTCTGTATAAATATTAAATATCGCTGGTGAAATAGGACATCCCTGCCTCACTCCCCTCCCTATTGAAGTACTTTCTGTTTCTCCTCCTTCAACCCTGACTCTAAATTATTTAGCCGGTTTAAAAAAATGTGTTTGTAGTTTCACTTTGGCGTCAGTCTGTGAACTTGGTTAAATTGAAATTATAACGAAACTGTAAATGATAGAGAGCTGAAACTTCGAGGTTAAATTTCTGTACTGCTGCCATTTGTTTTTTGGATTTGTTTTGAAATAAAATAATAAAAAAAAAACTTTAAAAGATAACTTTTATGCTTTGCACTGAAAAGTAAAAAATAAATTTTGATTTACTAGACTTGATGTATATCTCGACAAAGTGAACTATTATGTAAAACTTTGAATTCTCCAACCACCCAGCCTTTGATGCATAAGGATCTCTTACTGGTTCTGAGTTATTAATGATTTTATTAGACCTACAAACTGTTTATATTCGGTGTTCTTAATATAAAAGTTATTAAAATGTACAAGTATGTAAAAATTTGTATTTTGAGTATCTTCAAAGGTGTAAATGATGTAAAGCTGAATATTTGAGCATTCATTTCCACATTAATGTCACTTATTATTGAAAAGTTTGAGAACTATCTAACAAGATAGTCATAATTTATATTGAACAGAAAATTTCTTACATAGTTTTATCAGTTGTTGTCAATGAAAATACTAATCTTCATAGCAAATGGAGTAAACAAGATCTACTACAAATACATAAATGTGTTTAACATCTTTTCATGTGCACACAGAACATAGTAAATGAAAGGATATGGATTATCTACGATGAAGAAATGAATATGAAATACATTATTTTTTCTTTCGTGCACACAATGCAAAGGAATGAACTTAAACTTAAAGATTATATTACAATTACTAAAGTGAGGTATGTTTTAAATAATTTTTGTTTTATTTATTCTCTGAAGGTATAAAAGATGGAATGCTGAAACATTGATTGTACATTTTCCCATAGAGGCCACTTATTCTTGAAAAGTTTGAGTTTTGAATACTTACTTTGAAGAGGCTGGTAGGGAAAGTTCAAAATTTTAATACAGAATTGATTGCATCCTAAACTTAAATGTCATTTTGGAAGTATCAATTACCCAAAAAAGTATATTTTCATGTAAAATATATGTTTATGTGGAATGATGATGTACAATAGAATGCTAACTTAGCTATTAAGCCTCTCTCATTTAAATGCTAACCTCATCTTCACATGGTACCTCCGTTATAAAACAACCAAGGCTCTACTAATTAAATATGTCGCTGTATAATCACATGAAAAAAAACCTTGTTAATTTTATCGATGTTCCTGGATAACACTTATTAGAAACTGTGGTTCCTTTGATCAAACAATATTTTCTAATACTCCCATCACAAGCTGTTTAAGGTCTTTGTAACATACCGTACTTACACGAATCCAAGTCAACCCTGAATCTAAGACTAGCAGACTGTCAAAACAAAAAAGATTTTATGACCTAATTTCTCATTGACTGTATTTGGTGTATATATCGAACACAATTCAGTATATGTGTACTAGTTCATTCATTAATTGAAATGGTTTGTTACAAATTTTTGTCTGAAAAAAGGAAGAATTTAAAATATTTATTTTAATTTTAATTCCAGATTGTTTTCAATGAAAAATTTCAGTAGATACAATTATTTTGTTTAATTTGTTTAAAAACATTGATTAAACGCATAACCATAGTTCCTACGATTCTATGACAACTCATTGCTGTTCGTTGTGTGTCAATTTGTCACACGAAAAATTCTCCGCACAACAAAATAATCGCGCATCAGTTCATCTATCGACAAATTCTTCGTGTGGGAAATTGGAAAGCGAGACATGACTGGTGAACAGCCGAGGGAGACATTTTTGCACAAAAAAAATTTCTTTGTATGTATTTCGATAATACCAGAATGAATCGCGATTCTCTTTGCGAATTACTCGAGACACATTGGATGGTGTATAGCAAGAGGTGACCCTCAACTCAACAAGTGTATCTGCCAGCCATACACCAGTGGTGTCTTGTATTCCGATTTGTCTCATGATGAATTTGTCTAGCAATGAACTGATGTGCGATGAGTTTGTCATGTGACGAATTGACATACCACAAATTGACACATGATCAATTGATGCGCAATCAATTGACCATGCTATATTGCCGGTATATGACTTCGTACTCGAATTTAAGACGACCCCCGATTTTTGCAAGCTGAAATTTGGGAAAAAGCCTCATCTTGGATTCGGGTAAATATGGTATATCACCAACAATAATAATTTTCTAAATGCCAGTTGGATTCCAGCATTACGCAGATCAATAATTCCTTCATTGAATTGAACTGATTGTTCACTATTATTTTGTTTCATGTAAGTAAAATGTGTAAATTTATTCTGGCTATATAGCACCATGTGATTTTTTTCTTGCTGTCCTTCTTGACACCTGGCACCTCTGCTAGCATTGTTAATTCTTTAATCTATCAAGTTTGGGAACCATTGATCTGAAGTTGAAAAAATTGTTTATGGACATTTATTTTAGCAGAAATGTATTAAATAATTTTAGCTTGCACAATAATAACGTAATTTTCAAAATTCAGTTGCTGCCTTCAGTGCCATCTCCAGATGAAGATAGATCCAAGAATAGAGAGATCAACATTGGAAATGAAAAATTTGCACCACAGTCTGGAAAGTCTGGTCTTTTGTTTGAGGTACTAATTGTATTTATTTTGCTCTGTCACTTTAGTATTTATCTAATATTGCTATTTTACTCAATTGATAAATTCAACTGAATCACTAGTAAGTCTTTTTTAAATGTTTATTTTCTTTTGATAGTTCTTGAAATATATAAAAATCTTTATTTTAGTCTTTATATCAAGATATATCACTCCTGCTCAATCATATATCTTTGGTGTATAATTTTATTTGGAATTTTTATTTAGGTAATTCTTAAAATAGTGGTTGTTCATTAAATTTATTTTAGAAACTATTCTGCCATAAAACTTTCCTTTACAGATTGACAATTTCTTTTGCCTTGGGTCACCTCTCTCAGTGTTCTTAGCTCTTCGATGGAAGGATCCTCGTGACCCTCAATGCCATACTGAAATTATCCCTCCAACCTTATGCCATAGACTTTTTAACATATACCATCCATCTGATCCAGTTGCATATAGGTATGTCTCAATAGTTGTATTTCCTTTTAATTTGTAATTGCCTAACCAGTGGCATAACTACAAATTCTTGGCCTCCCTGCAAAATTTTTGGTTGGACCCCCTTCAAAACAACCATACTAAAATCATTACACTCGTTTCGAAAATGATATAATGTACAGTCCTGGACAATAAAACTGACAAAATAGTAACCCGTGAATGCAGGCTTCCCAAAAAACTCCTGAGAAAATGTGAAATCTTGCATCGTTGGGCATGGGTGAGGGAGAGGGTGGGAGTGGGATGGCCGACCACCGACCATAAAACCTCACAAATGCAAAAAAGGGAGGAAAGGGGGGAGTGAGATGGAGGTGGAAGTTATTTACTAGGTCAGTGCCTTGGGGCATAGGGAATCTCGGTATTTGAGGGGAGGGTGCAGTGGTACATTTTCGCCTAGGGGCATGAGGCGCATGTCTAAAGGGGGCTCTACACACTCAGTTTTTCCAACGGTTTTAACCGTACAGATAAAACAGAGAGTGTGTAGGAGAAATCTGGAAGAATGAACTGGAATGAACGATATCTGTCATGGCTTGATTTTTGCTCGGTCCAGTCATGGTGTACAGGCAAGTCTGCCAGTGAGGAGCTAAATTCATGTTTGTTCCAAAACATTAGTTTTCTGAACTCATGGTGTGTTGCATAAAGTCACAGGAAAAAAGGCACAATGCTGATATACTGTTCAAATTTCGATATTTTGATGCTGCTTTCAAGTTTAAACAATACCTTGGTTGCGATGAATAATACAACGTTAACGAAAAGGAACAAATTATCATGGTTACATGCTCTGTGAGCCATCCCCGAAAATGGCCTTCGACTGCAATTTTCTCTTGTCTTATTAATAATTTTTCGACCTTCTTTACAATGATAAATGGGAATTACCATATTTGTCCGAATATAGACCATCCCTGAATATAGTCCCCTCCCCGCTATTTCTGAAGCCTCAGTTTTGGAAAAAAAGTTTGAACCCCATTACAGAACTCACTTTTTAGCCTACTTTCCAGAATGGAATAGGCTTATAGTTTTGTCGTATCTGTCTGTCCGTCCCCACTATTAACTTTTGAACCAATAGACCGATTTTCATGAAACTTGGTGTATATCTCTTGCTACATGGGCTGAGCTCCCAAGGATTGTTTTTGTTGCGACGATTGAAGTCCAGGGTTCGATTCCAGGAACTATCCTTCCCATATGATTTACATGGGAAATCTGAAATCCATCGTGCAGGGTAATTTTCTCTTGCACATTAAAATATCTTAGAATTGTAATATCAGAGCAAGTTTTGTAGTATTCTCTGAGGAAAGGAATGATAATTCTAATTTTTATCGTAGAATTTTGCTTATCGATTGTGTTTCTTAGAATTTCATGTAAATCCTGGCGATTTTGCAGTTTTATCACTCATTATGAGAGTGTTGCCATAGCAACAACTATTGTTGGACTCACATTTGGTATATTCTAATACGTACATGCGTTATTTTTGCCGCACATGCGTGATCAATTTAATATTCTGTTCGAATGTATTTGTAGTATTTTATAATGCTAAATTATGAAATTTGGGAATACAAAGAGCTACATATCCACGATGACTTTAAAGTTATTAAAGCCAGTATAAGTATTAAATAAATGATTTAGTAAGGAAAGTAGGCATCATAAGTTCTGTTCGGATCATTTTGTAATATTCTAAAGAATGAGTTTTAATATGTACAAGCAATTTAGTTAGAGCTAACAATTTACAATGAAACGGTGACATCACGTTTTGCATGTTATAGTTGTAGGCATAATTTAAATATGTTTCAAGTGTTACTGGACTAAATTCGAAAATTTTGATTTATGAATGTTATTTAAATTCCATTTGTATCATTCAGATGCCTTCGACAATGGCTACTTGAATCGTGCCTGTATAAAAATGTAATTATCACCAGATTTCCAGTTAACATATTCTTTTAATAATTTATTTTACCTGTAATTTTGTTACTTCCGATATTTATGCCTCGGAATATCACATCAAGGAATACATTCTGTTGATAGTTGAAACACCTTCAACACCTCGGTGTGATTTATGTAAGTAATACTTTTATAATGCATTTGCATTATATACAATCAACAGCTGTGCAAACTGGACAGTCGGATTAGCTGACAGAATTCCCTATGGTCCTATGGATCACTACGGATGGATGGGTAACGAAGATAATTTCTTTCGTCGTAGTGAGATTTTCTCTAACAAAACGATAGATGGTACCACTACATAACAATATTTGCATATTTTTTACTTACGGAAGGGATGAAGTTAGGCAATCAATGCTTTCAAATTTAAAACTTCTGCAATTCCCGCTATTATGAAAATACAAACGTTAAGGCAAGGATTCCAAAGAGTGAACAAAAAGATGTGTTATTGAGGCATATGTATCAAGAAATTCTCCGTAAAACAATCAAATTAAGGGAGGGCATTAATTGTTACCTATACTTACTGCCGGCGGTGATATTTTCGTTTGCTAATTTTTTGGGCACGAATGTAACTTTTCTTACTAATATTTTGGCCAAAAAGGGGGGGGACTATATTTGGACTAATATGGTACTCAATAAAGGAATGATATTTGTTCGAAATTTGGAAGAAATGCTTGATTTACATATTTTAAGGTGATAACAAAAAGTCTCGAAAAAAGCCCTGGGTTCGACTTCAAGGAAGACATTTCCATTTCCCATAAAATAACACACAAAAATTGACTTTTCGACGTGCAGGCTTTTATTCTTTTACAGATTAAAATTAGAAAGAATTAACATAAGATCTGCGGATCTGAAACTTGTTGAAGAAAAGTTATATAAAAAATATCATACCCGAAATTAAAGTTGCAATTATGTGGCCTCATGGACTGTTTTGTGGCAAATGTTGTCCTCTATCCAAATAATTTTTTAAATATATAGCTTACAGATTATATAAGAGTTAGGGAGAGAAATTTATGGTTTTTAACTGTTGCTTGACTGATGCCATTTAACGAGGTACGAGTATAAGTTTAATAAAGTATTTATGTAAACTGGAAGTTCTAATTGACGGATGCAGTTAAAAATCACAATTGGGAGATAAATTTTAATAAGGATCACTTCTATTTAATATAATTAAATTCCATCCAGCGGCTTAGAAGATGAAAGTTACGATGGACTGAGGAGTTGTGCCCATAAAGCATTCTGCTACTACCGCTTTGCTGGTAAAGAATGCCTAATAATACAGAAAAATGTTTTAATCAGGAGAAAAAGTCACTTCTTCCAATGCAAAAACTCATACTTAACAATAGTAAAAAGTCATTGTGATCTCCTTGAGCACAGACGCAAGACTGGCAAAAAACTGAGTGTTGCAAAAAAACTGAGTGTTGGTCCACCTCTGATAAACACATACCAAATTACCCAAATGGGTAAAACTGGGAAGAAAACCGAAAGTGTGGTGGTGACCTCGGTGTACAGGGACCCAATTAAAAACCATAAATTTCTCTCCCTAGTTCTTATATAATCTGTAAGGTATAAATTAAAAAATTGATTCGGTTAGAGCACTTCATTTTCCACAAAGAAATCTACGAGACCACATAATTATGAGTTATAGTTTCGGAGATAACAAGAAGTCCAATCCAGGACTAATGCAGGCTGGTTTTCTCAAAGTTGACATCCCGAATTGGTTACTTATATTGACAGGAAATGTTTCAGTATTTGTTAGTCATTCCAAGGAATTCTCATACTATTAATACCAATTCTTCACCACTTCACAGTTAATAACTGATAGAGAAAAATTAGAAAAACAAATTAATAGAGCGTTATCAGATTTTATACTATTAAAAGCAATGTCAAAATCTCTTTCTGACATTATATATATTTTGCATGTATTTTTAAAAATAAACGATTTTAATAAATGTTACTATTTATACGCTAATATATATGGATCAACTGTATGGTAGTCGAGTGGTAAAGAAAATAACCCATTTGTTGACTCGCCTATGCTCAAGCTGAGTTCAGTAATAATTGTCTCCATGGCAACAATTCGATAAAATGCCATTTAAAATGCAAAAATGCCACGTTTTAGTAGTAATTCAAGAAAATACGATCAGTTATCTAAATTCGGTGATAAGAATTAGAATCTACATTCTTTTCCCCTTAGAACAGTACAAACCTCGCTCCAATATCACAATTTTAAGATATTTAAAGGTATATATTAAGGAAAACATCTCTGCGTGATGGATTTGAGACTTCCTATGTAAAATAAATAGGAAAAAATGTTTCTGGAATTGAACCCGGGACTTCAGTCTTCGCCAAATAAAATATAGTCCGGAGGTGGGCCCTGGCAGCATGAGCCTCATACCAAGTTTCATGAAAATCGGTCCATTGATGCAAAAGTTGTTAGTAGGGGACACACACTTGCACACATACAAACAGACAGGACCATTTCATAAGGCTATGTTTCCTTTGGATACCAGCCTAAAAATTCGAGAAAATTCCAAGCAAAACATCGCATATTTTGTTTACATGGATCGCTAAGACGGTTCTCTCGGCAAGCAACAATTAAATACCATATTTTTCTATTCCTAGCACTTATGATCTGTAAGCTATATATTTAAAAAATGCAGATAGAGGACTAAATTTGCCACAATGCAGTTCCTGAGGCCACATAATTACAACAAAGTTTCCATTAGACAATTCTATATTTTATATGTAAATATAGGTTCTGTTTACGTGAAATGTTTTTGTGTGTCAATATCCTGGAACATATTCCCCACATATAGAGAGGGAGTACTGTATATTAATTCTGAAATGTTCCTGCATACCGTGATGCATACCTGCCTGTATGGATTGGTCTGTAGAATAAAAAATACGATAACTCAGAAAGTTGCGAACCAGATTGCAGGAACGTTTTTAAATACATGATGGAGAAGCTAATCATAGTAACTCCAGAATCCCATCATTTTGCTGTTGCTACAGCATTAAAAAAATCTAGCATTTATACCGTCCTCAGTTAGTATTTGGTTAATTTAATGGATATTTCAGATTTTTAGATCTCCAGCAAAATTTTAAAATAAATTAGGTAATTTATTTTTATTACTGATATCGCTAGTAATTCCTCCAATAAAAGTTCAGAGCAATTGAAAATGCAAAATAAACATGAATTCCACTACAACGTCTAAGTAAATATTATAGTTGTTAAATCAAATTTCAAGAGTTTCTTTAAAACAGTTTTTTAGAATTATGTTGTATACGAGGTGTGTACAAAAAGTTCGTGCACTGAATTTTTTTCTGCCGACTTGGCAATGCTGTAAGTTTTTACAGTTGTGCAACGTCTAGGGGGAAGCCTCACGTGTCCTCAGTAGAAGTTTGGTCACGGTCGAGTGTGATCTCTGCTTTTGGTGTCTGTTTTTGTGAACGTACTTTTGGTCATGTCGGCGGAATGGAGCGAGACGTTTTAACCGAGCAAAGAACAACATCAAATTTCTCGCAAAACTTGGCAAAAACGGCCAGGAAATTCTACAAATGTTGGAAATGGTGTATGGTGAGTCTACCATGAAGCGTAGAACTGTGTATAAATGGGTGGACCGGTTCAAGGAGGGGAGGGAGAGTGTCGATGACGACGCACGAGCGGGGCGCCCTTCAACATCACGTGTCGATGAAAACATTCAGCGTGTTTACAATTTGGTGAAGGCAGACCATCGAATTACCACTAGAATGATTGCAGAAATACTTGGAATAAGTAACGGTATTGTTCAGACAATTTTAAAAGAAGATTTGACCATGCGGAAGCTGTGCGCAAAAATTGTTCCGAAAGTTTTGACTGACGAGCAAAAACAAGGACGTGTTGATTGTTGGAATGACTGGATCGAGAGTGCCCAGGATCCAAATTTTCTCGAAAGGGTGATAACTGGAGACGAATCCTGGATTTACAAGTATGACCCTGAAACAAAAAGGCAGAGTGAAGAGTGGAAGCACCCTGGTTCGCCTCGCACCAAAAAAGCGCGCAAGAGTCGTTCAAAAATCAAGACCATGCTCATCGTTTTTTTCGATATTCGTGGAGTTGTTCATCATGAATATGTTCCAGCAGGTCAAACTGTTAATACAAAATTCTATGTTGAAGTCTTGAAGCGTCTGCGTGAACGTGTACGACGTTCACAACCCGAATTGTGGGCAGAGAACGCGTGGATCCTGCATCAGGACAATGCACCTTCGCACACCGTGCTCGTTACGCGTGAGTTTTTGGCCAAAAACAAAATCGCTACCATGGACCACCCTCCTTATTCGCCTGATGTAGCACCCTGTTACTTCTACCTGTTCCCTAAAGTGAAAAATATTATGCGGGGTGAACATTTTGTGGATATTGATACCATAAAACGAGAAACGCCAAAGCTCCTAAAGGTACTGACAAAGGAGGACATGCAGCACTGCTTTCAAGAATGGAAGAAGCGTTGGACCAAGTGCATTCTGTCAGGGGGAGAGTACTTCGAGGGTGACCACATCCCCGTTCCAGAATAATTTAATTTGGATTTTTGGTGAACCGAGTGCACGAACTTTTTGTACACACCTCATATATATACTATTTATAATAACATGCCTTTCTTATATTTTGTATGTGTATAATTTGAATTCTAGGGGGAGGGTGATAGGTCACACACTCACACAACCTCTGAGCCCATACTAAAGGTAGCCCAGCTTTGAACTCGCTTATATTGCCACAAACTCTCGGGTTGTGCGGGAGGATGGACGAGTTGTGGGGGAGGGTGATACGTCTTGAGGGCCAAAGCTTTGACGGTTGAACTCCCTTATACAGAGTCCAAACTCTTGGTTGTATTGGAGGAAGGACTAGTTGTGGGGGAGGGTCAAACGTCTCCATAAAATTGCAAGATTTCACACAGGAGTTCATCGGGAAGCCCTGCGTTCATGGGGTACTATTTTGTCAGTTTTATTGTCCAAGACTGTACTTTTTAATATATAATTTTATTTACAAGATACAAAGGAATAGCATATTTGATGATTATAACATTCTTTTGGTACATTTCTTTGGTAAGACAAAATACGTTAATGTTAAGGAAGTTTTTAATCTTATAACAAACATTTCAAAGCAGTTTTGTTATATTAGCCTTTGGTCTGATAATTTATGACCTAAATTCAATCACATTATAATGATTTGTCCATCTACTTTGAGAAATGATTTTAATTTTCCGACATTCTAATAGTTCTAGTTCTAGTAATTGCAATTTTTTTATTCAGATGTGTTATAGGAAAATAAACAATGGTGAAATGTTTGTAAGAAGATGATTAATGTATTCAGAGAGCAAAAACAGTTATTTTGCTTCTGCTGTAAGGTCTTTTAGAAGTAGTTTAGCGAAGGAGTGAGTGATTGGAAGCATCTTAGTGAATGCTTAAAATCACATTAAAATTCGCCTCAACATTTGAAATGCCATAAAATGTGGCTTGAAGTAGATTTGTGACTTAACAAGAATAAAACTTTAGATGAAGATGTGCTTATTAAGAAATAAAGAAGACATTGGAGAAGTGTGCTAGGAAGGTTAATTAATATACATAATAATTTAGCTTTTCGTGGATGTTCAGATAGATTATTTAAATAGTATAATGGTCATTTTCTAGGTCTCTTGGAACTACTAAGCAAATTTGATTTGGTTATGAGTGAACATATACGTTGAATAATATCGTCTGAAACCCACATTCATTACTACTATAAAACGATTCAAAAATTATATTTGAATGAGCTAGGAAAGTCTCCACTCCAAATAATAATGTAAAATGATTAATATGCTTGCAGGGTGTCATATTAATTAATAGAATAATTTTACTCTTATGAAATTTTTGATTTCCCAGTTTTTTAGTTGTTATTATTTTTCTAAAATGCAGCTGTGTACAGGGACGATTTTCCACCAGGGACTGTAGGAACATGGCTTGTGGCGATAGCGTTCTAGTAATGCGATTATTATTGTTCATGTAATAACAAGAATTTATATAACTTTTCTGCTGATCATCTGTGAAAAATCCTTACTTTTGCAATAATATATATTGAAGAACTTATGGCTATCATTTTTCACTGAAATCCCAAAAGTTGGGATGCTTTTAATAGGTGCCTGTGATTCAGCCTTGCACAAGCAGCAGCAACATGGAATAAAGAATAATACCTTGCACACTTTATAATGCAGTAAAATAAAGAATAAATTGTAGTGTTTTACTTAACAAATTACTCGAATATTTCTTTCTTTAAAGAGACTGAAAAATATTCCAGGTTTTTTGATAATCCTCACAGAATAACATGCTCACACTTCAAGCGATACACACAAACTAGATTCTACCGTTCTGAGCTTAGCCTTCTTCCCTATTTTGTTCTCCCGCCTAATGAATAAAAGGCCCTTTTGTCTTCCATTCGAGTCATCTAGATGGCTCTCAAGGAATAATATACATATAACTTCATAAGGCTGAGTGGCCTGCTGGTTTATAGCGGGTGGAAAAAATAAGAATTTCAGTAATGACTTGTAAACAATGCTGGGCTGGTGCAGGGCCCAGGGGATAAATCTTGGGCCCTTGTGCTTCTCTTGCTTTCGGGCCCATTGCTGCCACTTCCCACCACCATAATTATATAATTGCAATTTTCCGCTGTCAAGATTCAGCAATTGATTTTTTCAAATTCTCCATTGTCTATCATAAGCTTCTTTATAATATGATTTTGTAAGACATGCAGAAATGTTTATACATGACTGCTCGAGAACGGGCACCTCTAAATCATGGGCCCCGGTTATTTTCACCGGGTGCACTCCCCTCTTCCGGGCCTCCAGACCCTTCGGCCCCCCCTCCCCCAGTGGCAGACCTGGCGGCATAGTAGTTACGCCCCTGTACCTAACATATTTTGTTCTTTATAGGGTAATTTCAGAATGTTAACATAAGTTAAAGTGGTTGCTGTTTGTGTTTGCAGTTGGAGCTTGCATTTATTTTTCAAATTTTTTGCTTAAAATTCTGTTAGGCATTAAATTGTTTTTGCTTATCTTGGTTTACTAGTTACATTGAAGTTGATTGTTATTCATAAGCTGTCATTTTTCTTTAAGTTATTTTTACATCATTAGTTAAAACATGGGTAATATTAATAGAAATAAGTCTGAAAACTTTTTCTTCTTATTACTTTTTGATTATTATCTCTTTTTTGACTTTATAATTTAAGTAAGTCAGAGTAATTCATGAAAGAAGCATGGCAAAAATTCTGCATGTATCTGTTGTGAGATTCAGAACCTGAAATTGGAATTTTAGTTTCCAGTAAGGTAGCTGCATTGATAATGATATTGTTTCAATTTCGTATCATTTTACCATTTTTTAAAAAAATTCTGAATACTAAAATTAATCACATTCTATCATTGTATTAAGGAGTTGAAATTTAAAATGTTACGTTCATTGATAAGGAAGTCCTGACTGCGATATATCTATTGCTATGTAATTCAGTGTAATAGGTTAGGTTTGTCTTTTTATGGGTCATTGCTAAGTAAATAAATAAATAATATCATGATATTTATTTTTATGCTTTATTCTTAATTTTCTCTACATTTATATGCACCTGGGAGTGTCACATCCACACAATTTATTTATGTATGAGTGTCACAGAATTTGTTAAATGTTTCTTGTTGCTTACTAATTGGCTGGATTTTTTCATTTATATTTTTTTAATTGAATTATGCATAGAACTTTGTGATTGTCTTTTACTTTCAGAATGGAACCTCTATTAATTCGTGGCTATGAAAGGATTGCACCTCTGCAGATACATCCGTACAATTCAACTATCAAGGTTCCATATAGTAAGGCGCCAATGGAACCACTGATACTGATGGAGCCACGCTCAGTACGAAAAGAGATTGATTCAGAATGCAGCAGCAATGAGGGAACAGCTCCAAATACTCCTATTAGAGGTTTGCTTATGATGGAAATTATTTAAAATATGCTGCAGTACGGAGATATGAACCGAGTTTCCCATAAATAATTTCCAAGTAAAATATTTTATCAATATATTTTGTTTGATGATATATTTTCCATTCTGTTATTTTTGTTGCTGCTATTCCCTTCCATTAATATGATTCTCTATCTGCAGATAATTACCGTATTTATCCGAATCCAAGACAACCCCGAATCTAAGACGGCCCCCATTTTAGTAGGCTCTTGAAACAAAAAGATTTTATGGCCTAATTACATATGATTCCTGCAAAAATTAAAAAAGTTACAAAACTAGCTAACATTTTTATTGGGTCCTATAATTTTCTTGAATATCATAAGTCTTTGTATTATATTAGTCACCACCACTCTACTCTCTTCACCATTGTCCTCACTCGCACTATCTTTGTCATTCTGAACTTTGTCCATAGATCTTACAGAACATCATATTCACTTCCATCCATGGCATTGGATAAACAGCACTTCTTAAATGCATTCACTATTACTTCTGGATTTGTATGTTGCTATGATGCCTTGATCCATTGCCAGACTATTGCAACAGTAGGTTTATTTAGGTTTCTTTTTCACTCTGATATAAACCCTTTAAATTATCATTAAATATTTTTTTGACTGCAACATCAATAACTTGAAGCTATGATGTCTTTCCTCCAGATATTTTTACCAGGTCAGTATTCATTGTGTTAACTGAATCTTTTACTTTAGGTGTTGTGTGTCCTTTGAATCCATCCAGTACAAGCATCCTTCTTTTTCTTAATAGTCCTCCTGGTCATCTATTTCAGACGATGTGTAACCCATCTCTCATAATTTCTTTTTATATCCATCTATTCATCTATTTTCATGATATCTAACTATTATTCCAGTAGGCATTTGTTCCTTGGCCATTGTTTTTTGTTTTAGGATAACGTGGTAATTTTGTTCCATCTGCTAAAACAGCCAACATTACTGTAACTTGCATTTTTTCATTATCTGTCCTTGTTATCACAGATTTACACATTTTTCATTGACAGTATAGTGGCATGTCGAAGAAAACTAGTTTCATAAGCATTGCCTATTTGACTCAAGGTAATTGTTGGTTTTTCTAAGTCCAGTTTTTGATAGGCAAGAAGTTTCTTACTGAAGTCTGCAGGCAATTTTTGCCACAGTGAAGTTCTTCTGTGTAAGGAAAAACCATTTTGTCGCAGAAATTAGCATGCTCCAACCATTATTGGCCTTAAATTTCTGTTATGGGATTTTTAGTCCTCATGCAATTTCTTGTGCTTTGAATTTAATTGTTTCACAGGAAACTGTCATTCTGCACTGTCTTTGTGTACACAAAAACTCAACTATTTGCTTTTCTACATCATGAAAGCGACCACATTTTGGTCTGCTGAATGATTTCCAATTAGATTTAGCACTTTCAAGTTCCTGTTCTAAGAGTTTCCATCTATCCACATTTGCTTTAATGACATTGAATTCTCTTCTGGTTTTATGGTTATTAGTTTTATCTGTGTACTTTATCACTATCAATTTAAAATTGGCATCATAACTGTGCATAATTCCCTTTGATATCCTTCCCTTTGCTTTTATATCTCATCTCTACATGATCAGCTCTTTTAAAGTAGAGGGTTTGTGTATTTAAAACGAGTATAAGACAAAATCAAAATTACAGAATTTATGGTTTAATACTGTTGAATGGAGGAATCCCAATTAATTTTGTCGGCCTTGTTTTGATAATTGCAAAATGCTATAAGCCAATAGAGAAGGGAAGTTTTGTTCACTTCTCTTGAAAAATATATAACGTAAGAACTGACACAGGATTAACAAGTTGAGGGAAATTCCTACAGTCTACGCCACAAAAATTTGTTAGCAAAACCTTTTCCATCTCTGAGCAAAGATCAAAACTAATTTACACGAAATTAATGCACATGAACCACCTCTTACCATGATACATACCTCATTGCTGCGAAATACTGTCAAGCACCCAGTTAAAATTAGTGATTCCATCAGTTAGATGTCCTGTTGACTGGATCAGGTAAATAAATATTGGAAACATGATACCTTTTAAAATAATTTTTATTTTGAAAAGTAGAATGTCAAAATTTTTTAAAAGGGAAATAAAGTCTTGCTTTGCATTTTTCTGCATCTCCTGAACAATTGCAGTCTCCACTTCCCTAAAGGAGCTCATTGAGTCACTACATCCTTCGGAATACAGAATATATTTTTCTATTATGTCCAATGCCGCACTCAATGTGGCAAATTTTGGCTGCACTTTTACATCTTCCTCTACATGTGCAGAGACAATTTCTGATCCTTCGGACTCCGCACATGATTTGTCTGTTGCACATGTCAGTAAAGCCTCATCGACTTCCACACATACCGTATTTACTCGTGTAATACCCGCACTTTTTCCCAAAAGTTCCCATCGATAAATGGTGGTGTGGACATTACACGAGATTTTCCCACCGCGAAACACCTACTCATTATTCCGTGCCTGGTGTGAGGCTTCTTTTTTGGTAGACGCAATATGCTGTGCATTTTATTTCCCCCATTTTAATCAAGGTATTTTTCAAAAATGCATGGAATAATATAATAACACGATATTTATCAGGTATTTTAAAAATTCTTTACTTGCTATCAGTAGTAAACCTAAATCACGTAAATAGTCTTTATAAATAGACATGTCATACAGGGTTCATTCTCATAGAAAAGGTGATGTAAGAGAAATAAACAACTGAATTGCATGTATTTTTTATTAAATACAAATGCTTTCTGTTAGATTGTCTTGTAATTCGTGATATGCTCAAATCGCATTTTACCGTAACTCCATTTTTTTGGGTTCCTTTTACGTTACGCAATCCTAAAAGAATATACTTTTATTACTCTGTATAAAAGCAAAGAACACAATCTGCAATGGAAAATAGCTGTTGGAATTGTTCGTTTGTGCTTTCTGAAAGCTGTAAGTGATAATACATCTGCAGAAACGTGAGAAATGCTACTATGTAACCAAGTCATATTTTGTCTAGTGACAGGTTTATTTATGGTATTGTGTGATGTCTAAGGAATTAATTTATGTTTACTTTCATACTTTCGTAAAATTCACTATTTTTTTAGGTGAAAAATGGCTGAGTTAGCGTGATTTAACAAAATTAGTAAAAATTACTCATTTTAAATGAAATAACATGAGAATGTGCAATGGCTCAAAATTGAACCTATCTTCGAGGTTAAGGAGCTAGAGCCATGTAATATAATGTCAATGGATGCCAATTTTTCATGATCACGTACGTTAAAGTACTAAAAATCATTTTTAGAAGTCACTTCTTAAATATTTGCTTTTTGCAGTAATTGTATCATCAAACTCGGCTCCAGATAGATTATTCAACCAATGTTGCTGTAAAATATCAACATCGAAATTTTGGAAGTGTAGACATTACACGAATTCCAGTTTTTCTAGATTTTTAGCTCTACAAACAGGGATGTGGGCATTGCATGCATGTGGGTATTACACGACTAAATATGGTACTTCAAAGGATGTGTCAAGGTTCATGGTTTCCCATAAACCCTCCCAAAAATCACTTTCACTTGCCAACTCATCATCACTTTCACAATCGAGGGAAAATCCCACCCTCGGAAAACAATTTCTGATTGTTGTGAGTGAGACTTTCTTCCAGACATCACACAGTCACTGCATTGCCTGCAATATGTTCCATCTGAGTGTTGTTATACCGCTGCAACTTGGGCTTCCAATTAACCGGAATTTTTGCTAACTGGTTTTTTGGTTAAAAGATCATCAGCTAATCAGTAATCAACCGTTAAAATAGAAACCCTCAATTAATTTTTAGACATCTTTATTTAAATAAATTTCAAAGGAATACAAGAAAAACTGCTTAGTTTTTGCTGTGAATAAAATTTCTTAAGAAATTGAAGTTCATTCAGTGTTTGGTATAACAAAATTTTGAACGGAATACTTACAAGAAAAACAAGTTATTTTATATGATTTAAAAATAAAGCTTTATAAATAAACAACATTCAGTGTTTCGTATCTACAAAAAATTATTGTTTGCACAAAAGCACAAAAGAATACAAGGAAAAATATATATTAATGTTTTAAAAAATAATATTTCGAGAATACCAGAGCATAAAGTGTTTCGTATTTCATAGAACTGCGAATTTTGATCGAAAAGTTATTGCCCACAGAAAAAAGTTGCTCACTGGCTGTAGATGTAGGCTGAATACTTGCAGTTGCGTTGAAAAGGTTCTCCAACTGACAACCGAAAGTCAACTGGAAGCTTGAATGGGCAGCGGCCACTAGAGACGGTGATACAAGACAATACGTGAAGAATGCCACCTTAACCTTGACTTTTCCTACCCCACTACTAACCCATCAGTCTCGTGATGTGTCAAAATACAAATAAACGATCTTAAAAACAGTTTTTCGTTGTTTACCTAAAAAAATCCATTCCAACAGTTCACAAATCGTGGTGTTTTAAATTATTTTTTTAATGAAATAACATAGGCTTGGAGGGATCCTCTAAGAATAACTATTTATTCCAACAAATTATTTTCACTCAGATTTTTGAAAACTGATTATTGCAAGCATACTTTTCCCTTAAAAAAAAATTGGTTAATCGGACACAACCGGTTAACGAATAGTAAGAAAATTGGAAAAATAACCGGTTAACTGGGTATGGTAAAAACCGGTTTGGAAACCCTAGCTGCAACTCACTATCCTGTGCATCAGAAACTCGACTAACATTCTGCGGTAAACCCTCTTCACGGACAAAATGATCCCTGGTCTAAGGGGCTGCAATTTACTTGTGCAGTTCGGAGGGAAGAAAATAATTCTCACATTCTTCCAAGTTATTCCCTCCAAATTATGGGCAGGGCATCTGTCGAGAAAAAGATCTATTTTCCTATTCTGTCCTCCCATGTGTGCATCCACAACAGCTAGCCACTGCTGTATCCATGCATTTTTGCTGCTGGAATACAGGCAAGGCATTCGCCTCACGTTTTAAAAGCAGTGGGGTTAGCAAATTTGCCTATGACCAGCAGTGGCGACTTCTCCGACCTGTCGCTGTTTTTACAAAAGAGCACAGTGTGCTCTTTGCTCAATTTTTTCCCTGTGGCACGCATCTCCCTTCACATTCAGTGTATGATCTGGCAGGGGGTTATAAAAACACCTGCCTCATCAGAATTTAATATATTTTTCGGGATGTAGCCCTCGCTGATTAAAATGGGTAACCTCTCCCTCCAACCAACCTCAACTTCGGGCTAACCGCAGTGTCCTCTCCAGAAATCTTGAGGGTCATTATGTTCCACCTCTTCTTAAATTTGTACAGCCATCCATTGGATGCAATGAACTCATCCATCCCCAATTTCAGCACCTCAAGCCTCGCCTACTCCTGCAGGATAGGCCCCAATGCTGGGATCAATTTGGCTGATACCTGTGAAAGCCGGTTAAAAAGTTATAAATAATAACTTGCCACTATTTCACTTTAAAACTCAGCAAAGTGTGTACTACTCAAGTGCTCTCGTAAATTTTCTACGCTCTGAAACTTTTGTCCACCATTGGAATACCAAACGTAAAGCATCATGTTTAAATTGTAGTAGATACGTTTAATATCAGTCTTGTTTACATTGTATTACTAGACATCTTAATTGGTGCCTACATGACTTTGTGTTTCATATTACTCACCGAACCGCCCAGCTGTAGTCATTTCTTTCAACTTGTCACGCGATTACCTACCCAGCTCTAAACACTTCCCTACTGCCAAAGTGGAACCATTGGTCTGTGGGAGCAATTTTAAGAAATTTGACCTTCAATTTTTAAAGTATTGTAGTAATTAATTAAATACGATGTATTACTTTATGCAATAATATATTTTAACGGACATATACTTGACATCTGGATGTTTCATGGTGCATTTAAAATGGGTGTTAAATCCTCATACTCCATTCTAAGATGATACCTAATATTTTTAATAGCATTTTTTTGAAAAAACCTGTCTCCTTTCAGGTAAATATGGTAAATAGTGATTGTTAAAATAATTTATTTAAAGTTAAAAATTTTAATTCTGTTATTTTATTAATTTTAGCCATCATATTTGATGGGCAATTGCGCTAGTGCTATGTAATAATAGCTTGCTCAATTTAAATTTTGGGTCTCTAAATGAAAGCCATGTTATGTTGAAAACGTGCTATATAAATGCATGTTATATGAGAGTTTATATTTTTAACATTTCAGTGAAATGATTGAAAAAAAAACATTCTGGATCAGTTTTGTGTCTTCTGCTAAAGTATGAATGAAAATAAAATTCCCATCCTCTTAATATAAGAATGTTATAACTTAATATTGCCTAATCTTATGTCATAAATATATTTAAAATGTTCTATGCTAATTGCAAGAAGGTGTCTGATTCTTATTATTATATGTTTTTTTCTCTGTGAAGATCGAAGCCGCGGGATTTGGAATTTGGTAAGAGGTGGTCTCCGAGGTGATTCAGATAGCTGCGTTCGATCTTCAGGCCAAGATTCTTCTCCTCCAACTCCTGGCTTAGAGTATCGTATTGATTACATACTACGTGAGGGTAATCTCGGAGCTACATACCTTTCAGCACTCACATCTCATACTGCCTATTGGTCAAACTATGATACAGCCTTCTTTATCCTCACTCACCTCATACCAGAGTTGAAGGCTGAACATTCACCCCAAGAGTGTACTGGGACTTCAGATACAATCAGCGAAAATGCAGTGTAAATGGGGTGAGTGCATTGGTTATTTATTTGTGCCTTTTTCACATACCTGGTAATTGTTTGGTGTGTATTTTGTGGTCAAATACATGTGATTTGCTCATTTCCTTATCATCGGTGGGATATGGTATTATTTTGTTGCACAATATAAAAATTTTTGGCTTTTTCTATTGCACCTTGCACTAACACAATGTCAGCATGTGCATGTGTATTTTTTGTCTTGTCTGTTGTTGATTATGTTGGTGAATTTTATGGGTGCATTGTTTAGTATAGCAGTTATTTTTTTATTATGTAACCATAAATAAATCTGATTCCATTTTTTTATTCTTAGAAAACTACATTTTTTAAAAGTAGTTTTCAGCCACAATTAAAATGTTATCACATCTCAAAAGAATAAACTCATCAATTCCTGTAATAACTAATTTTTGGTTTGTTGGTTATTAGAAAAAGTTGTCACAAAATTTTTACCAGTAACTTTTAGCATAACTTTTAACATAATAATATATTAACCTTTTTACTACCACTTTGATGTAAGTTAACCATTCTCACATTAGATTTGTTAGTTTTTAAGGTCTTTTATTAAATCAATAGCATTTATCTAGAGAGTAAAATTGTTTCACTATTGCACACCAGGGCAAATTAAGAACACTTAAAGAAACGTAAACCTTTAAGTAACTCAAGTCATATTGGTTTATCTAATTTGTAGTCATTATTTGGAATATTATCAAGAATGCATGGAAATTTTACTGAGTTCTTCTTCTTGAACATGAAACATTGTTTCTGTATTATTATAATAATTTCCTTCAAACAAGATTTTATGTGCCATAGAGAGGGTGTGATCATCTTTAGTCGCTCACCATAAATTTTTGAAATTTCTCTTGTGCTTGGTTTTCAATGAAAGTGTTAAAGGAAAATGTAACACCTTATACACAAAAAAAATATAAAAAAGAAATATATGAAAAATAAATACTGGTGATAGTACTCACCTACAGATACACTTACTCAGTTTATCATGCTTCAAAAAATGCAAATTTCAACAAATCTAGCGTTGCCAACACATTGTAGACATAGCCTACCCCATTTACGTTAAGGATCTTATACTAATAAAACATGTACAAAGCACAAAGAAACTAGACGCATACAAAAGTATATACCTTCATTGACACAAAGTTAAGATAATGAGTAATGACTCTGTTTTGATCACCAATGACATGCTCCTTTTGCTTTTTACTCAAAAACCAACTGTCATCCTTTCATTCCCTTATTTCTCCTACTGAGGATGATGACATTGTGGATGCCGAATTGTGCATTTAGGATAGTAAGTACTGGTGTAGTATCTGATTTTCTATGTGAGTGTGTCTGAAAAAGCATGAGTCTCTGGCGTGGAGTCACATACCGCAAACTCGCATGCATAATACCGTATCTGCCAGAATACAAGCCATCCCCGGATTTAAGCCAACCCCTCAAAAATTTCTACAATTTTTTGAAAAAAGTAAATTTCGTAGATTTTATACATTATTTGAAATCTAATAATAGAGTGGGAAATGGTTTAGTTGTTGACATTTGAAATATTACTCCAATTAATAATTTTGCATTGTTGAATAATGTTCCACATTCATTTACAATAATTTCATTCTTCTTCATTTTCACAAAAGGTCAAATAAAGCAATAGCGACCTCACAGAGATAATTTTTAATCCACGTCTATTTCCAATGAAATTAGCATTTACATTACCTTAAGAAATTACATTTTTATAATTATACACATTCCATGTAAAGTTTTACCGTAATTCAAACAGTTGAGCATCAAAAGCCGTCATTGCATTTTGCATAATCGTCTGCATAGTCAATGTATGTAATTTTAATAGATTCCATGAATGAGGTTTTAACATGCATATAAACATTATAATGGCACTAGCAATAGCTACAGTAGCCAAGTAAAACTAATAGGAACTTCTTTTAATGGATAATGAAAAATAATACAAATTGCTAACAATTCTTAATGATACATATGCATAGCCCTGAGAAATGAAAGAAAATATCCAATAGCATTTATAAACGAAAGAACAGGTAACAATAGTAACAAAACACAGGTACTGCTAAATTAAATATTCTAACTTTATTATTTATTCGTTGATATTCATCGTAGGTCAAATATTTACATTATGAAAAATGTAGTACTATCATTTGAACCCGATGGCAATGAGAAACATGGGTGGCTACGAGACTTAACCCTAACCCCAAATTTTTTCCCTGACTCGCATTTAAGCCGAGGGATGATTTTTTCATGATAGATTTTGACAAAAAAAATCAGCTTATATTTGGGCAGATATGGTACTTTGGTTCCTGCAGTAAATTTTTTTTCATAAACCAGGTGTGTGTGTACTATCACCAGTATTATTTATTTTTTCATATATTTCTTTTTAATAACTTTTATATTAACTTCACTTGCTATATATTATACTAGTAGTTGGTGCTTGCATTCTGCAAGCATATAATCTCAACATAAAAAAACATTCATTTTTCATATTTCATCATTACAAATATTTTTTTTAATTCTAAATATTTCACCTCTGGAGCGATTTTCGTTTTTCCCTTATGTAAAAATAATACATTAAAACAAACTTTGCAATTTTAAGAATTTTATACTTTCTCCATTATGGGGTACTAATGCTACACATTTCTGACAAATTTTAAAGTTCTAGTACTTCTAGAATTAAAATAATATTTTTCCAATTGTTTAAATTTTAAACATTTTTAATGGCCGCCGCAATATGTTTATGGAGATTCAAATGTTTATTTGTGCAATTGCACTATTCTGTACATAAGTTGAAATTTTCAGCTTCCTAGCTCATCCCATAATGTCTAAACAGTTACCTATTTGTTTAAACTTTAAAAATTTTTAACTGCCAAACAAATCAAAATTTGTATAATCCCTATTTCGTTTTTTTACAATTCCTATCTCTAAAAAAATTATTTCAGCTCCGTAGAACATTTGGAAATACATAAACCTTTAAAATTTGTTTAAATAATTGCGAATTTGTAGCGGCCGCATTGTTGCACTTTTTGAAGATTTTAGATTTTTCTAGTCGGTTTTGCACAAAATCCGACCTAAGAAAAAAATTTCGAATCTCCAGCTCATCTGGAAGTCTCTAAACATTAGTATCCTCCTCTGTAAGAAACGTCTATATATACTAGTAGAAGGTGCTTGTATACTGCAAGCATATCATCTCACCTTGAAAAAAATATTAATTTTTCAGAGAAATATTTCATCATGGGAAATATTTCTTTAATTCATAAGATTTCTCCTCTGGACAGGTTTTCGTTTTTCATTATTGAACAGTAATGGAGTAAAACTATCGCTAATTTTTGTAATTTTAGGAATATTATACTTTTCCAACATTGAGTTAATAATGCCACACATTTCTGCCAAATTTCAAATTTATAGTACAATTAGAAGCGAAATAACATTTATCTAATTGTTTAAATTTAAATAATTTTTAACGGCCAAAATAACAATTTTATGGATAAATTGAAATCTTTATTTGTTTACATAAACCAACCTCTAAAGAATTTAAAAATTTCAGCTCCCTAACTTGCGGCACAGTGTCTAAGCATCTACCAATTTGTTTAAACTTTAAGAATTTTTAACTGCCAAACAAATTAAAATATCAAAATTTCTATATTCCCTATTTCGTTTTTTTACAAATCCTACCTCTAAAAAAAATTTCAGCTCCGTAGCACATTTGGAAACACACAAACCTTGAAAATTTGTTTAAACAATTGCGAATTTTTAGCGGCCGCATTGTTGCACTTTTTTAAGATTTTCGTTTTTTCTGGTCGGTTTTGCACAAAATCCTACATAAGAAAAAAATTAAGAATCTCCAGCTCATCTGGAAGTGCCTAAACATTAGTATCCTCCTATCATTATATACAGTCAAACTCGGCTATAACGAGTGCCACGGGACCGTTTAGTTTTGCTCGTTATAGCCGTTAAACTTAATATCCGTGAAGGCAAAAGCATGCATGCGTATGGTGAAATAAGACATAAGAAGTAAAAGTGAATATATAAACAGAAAGGTTATTTAGTAAATTTATGAAAAAACCTAAAAATGAGAATAAACTAGAAAATTTAAAGTAAACATACGTACATATCAAATTTACTCACAGCTGCATCCTTAATCACTACCCAAGTCGCACTTCCTCATTTTCTTGTTCGTTGTTAGGTTGTTCTCTAGTGCATATAAAATCGCTTCTTTGTTTTTCCATAAGGTTGAAACCGTAGACGATGATAAATTAAATTTTTTGCACACTTCAACATTTTTTTACCACGTTCTAACTCTCGAATAATATCAACCTTTTCGCGAATAGACAGACACTTCCTTTTATGTACGGACATGTTACTCGTTCAAGGGCAAAATCTCAACTGATTTTTGTGATCAACACTACGAACTTTCTTTGCAAACTGCGAGCATACCAATTCCAGGAAGAGTTAATGAGGAGACGGATTAAATCTGGGATTTCCCATCTTTACGTGGGAAAGGGTGTTGGGTGCATTCGGCTGAGCGACGGGGGCGGGCGCCATTGTACATGCCCTTAGCCCCTTACCCCCCTTCCAAACACAACCTCCTGGCTGTAAAAGAGCTGGGGGTTGGGAGGAGAGGACAATGGACCTCCGCGAGTGCCACTGTACCTGCAAGTTGGGAATTCTTGGTTTGGACGAAGGGATTATTTTTTAACAACAATGCCGCAGTCTTTAACCTCCCCGATGGATAGGGTGTAGAGGCTGGACTCAAGAACACAAGGTTACATATTTTGAGTCACTGAGGATTTAAGGGGCTGACCGCCGCCGCGTTTGAGACAGTGAGAAGTGGTCAAAGTTTGCTCGATATATCCGTGAAGCGTGCTCGTTATATACGTGAAATATTTGTATGTAAATGCTCGTAAACTTATCTTGGAGGTAGCATTTGCTCACTATAGCCGTGAACTCGTTACAACCATGCTCGTTATAAACGAGTTTGACTGTATATGTTATATCCTCCTCCTCCTCTGTAAGAAACGTCGATATATAATGATAATGATACAAAGTATCCTTATTCTGTCTGTTGGTCCACCGGAATGCTCTATAGAGAACACTTCAAAATACCTTTTTTTCACTTGTAGGCTTTTTTTTCTCTTGCAAAATTAAATTAGAAGTAATTGACCTACGATCTTCAGACCTGGACCATTTAAAAAAAATAAACATAGATTCTTATTCTTATCGTTGACTTTTGCCTTCGGTTTGAAATCGCTCAAGTTATACGTTTAAATCACATTTATTGGAAAATTTTAAGCTTTTTAAAGATATGTTGTCTTGCCGACTGTTTCATTTGTTAAACCTCGAGAATGTATTGTCGTCCTTATACTATATGTGTAAGAAAAGTGTTTTGAATGGTTTAGTACAAGAATTATTTATAATTAAGATAGCATTGTTCATTAATTTCTTTTACGTTACCTTCTTATTGAAAGTTTTATAGTTATTTTCATAGGTTTTTGCAGTGCATCTTATTATTAACCAGAGTTATAAATTCGCATCGCATATATGAATCACGCAAAAAGCTATTCCTTAACATGCAGACCTTTTTCATTTACATTTAAAAATATTTCAAGGATGAGGTATTTAATTTAGTTATGCATAGAGAAGAATTTAAATCTCATTTGTAAATCTCCAAAAATTACATTTTAATACGATTTTTCACATTTTCATGCATTTTGTTTATATTGGACCACTGTTGTCCCAATTGTTGAATTCCATTCTTGGCCTCATAATAAATGCACCAATTTAGTGGTGGTGGGTCAGACTTTTATACATGGGTATAACTTATTTACTGAATCTATTAAGTAATTAGAGGGAGGAAGGAAAAGAGAATGGGAATGAGCAGAAATGGAGAAAGAGGAAGAGGACGTAGCATTTGTATAGGATTAAAAGGAGCTGCGGTACAAAAATAACAATAATATATTATAATTGATTATAAAAAATGTTATACCATTGCCAAATGGTGGGAATTCATAAAGCTAAATATAGGTCACGTAATTTGCAATGGATTTCTTTAACTGATAATACAGCAAATATTTTGAACCGAATTTCAAATAGGAGTGAAAAAATAACATTTATGACTTTTATTTAAATTTCTTTAACTAAAGTGATTTTTCTGGAAAATTTTCAAAACTAATATAGTTAAAAAAAAGTGCGATCTTAAAAAATAGTTGAGCTCATTGCAGTTCATGTAAGTATTTAGTTAATAGTAAGTTACTTCACATATTTCCTTAGATGGTAAATTGGCATTTCGTTCACATTTTATCCTGTTTTTAACGAGTTAATAAGAGTAAAATAATTCATTTATTAAGTTAAATTCTATACATTTTAAATAACTTATGATTTGCCCAAATATTTCAAGTAAATTTTAGCTACTTCTTTATGCATTATATCTTATTATTTCGATTTTCCTCTTATTTTCAGCAAATATTTGGATAATCATTTGGCCTCTCTACTAATAATTACTTAAATAGTGTAATTAAAACAAAGATCACTTTCAAAAACAGTGATTTGATTGTGCATGAAAGCCAAAACAGATCATAACATATCTTACTGATTTTTCATATCGAAATCATATGTATTTGGAATACTTTTGTGATAATCCCGTCATATTTGATGGACAATTACACTAGTGTGTGTGTATATGTATATATGTGTGTGTATATATATATAATATGTTTATAATATGTATATACGCACTCCTTGCTTAATGCTGTCCCGATTAACATTGTTCCGCATTAAACCTGAAAATAATTTAATACCTTTTTCTGAATTGCACTCACGCGTTCCACATTAACACTCTTCAAAATTTCTGGTGTAATTTACGAAGTCTACTGCGTAGCGCCTCTGCACATTTACAACACACAAGACGTCAGTACATATTTGCAGTTGCTTGTGTACACTTGTCGATGTTTTTGTAGGTCCAAATATAGAGTGAACTTTGTTTAAATTATATTTTCCCTTTAAAGAAAAAGACAATGAGTAATAACCTGTGGTCAGAGGAAAAACTTAACTCTTGAGGTTAAATTAGAGGTTTTACGGTGACTAAAAGCTGGAGAGCGCCAACATTTGTGTTTTTTGTTTATTGCTCCCTTTTTGATTGTTCAGTTTTTTAAGATGTAATACCAAGATATTTGAATTCTTCCTTTATTTGGTCTCATTCCATGTTCCTTTATTTATCAAACACATGTGATATTTCTTTTATGAATCGATATTTCTCTATGGAAACGTAGTAAGGTTTCGATCATTTCGATATACGATTTTGTTTTTGTCTTATTAGTTGCCTTCTCTTAATTGAACAGTGTCTTCAGTCATGATGCTTATGTTATTATGTACCAATTTTCTTTGTGTTAATAAAATTATGACTTTATAGTGACTATTGCCTCACCCTGTATATTTAAGTAGCCGCAGGTATCTTCTTTAACTCTAATTCCTATTCCTTAATGCTCCTGTGCGATTTATTCAGCGTGAGATCAACATATGTTCTGTAAAATGCATTCTGTTCTTCATTTATATTCAAGTTTTACTGTTCAATTTTAAATATAATTGCAATGCAAATGACGATCTATTCTACGCTACGTAATATGGTTAACAAAGAATACTTTGGTGTATTATTTATATAATACTACCTATTTTCATTTCCATTAATATAATCTCAGGAACAAATTAAATCTTATAACATCATTTCTTATGGAACTACGTGTTCCGAATAGCAGTTTCAGTTAGCGCTCGATTTTTCTGGCACCAATTAAGAGCGTTAATCGGGGAGTGGCTGTATGTAGATATTTTTATTCAAACCCTTCAACATCTGAAAAATTTCTTACCTTAGCAGGATTTGAACCACCTCAGGCTTGTACTGCTCTTCATGAGTCATAGATTAAAATAATTATGCCACATTGAGCATGATTTATAAATCAAGAAATCTATCTATATATTTTTTTGGTCATGCTCTACAAAATTGATAAAGAATCGAAATAGAAAATCTAAATTTGGCAGGAATGCTTTATTCACATATTAAAAGTGATTGACGAAAAAATATTTGGAAAAATGACCGGGGTTCGACTCCAGGGAATTATTTTTATTTCGCATTAGATAACACACAAAAATAGACTTCTCTACGTGCAGGCGTTTATTCTTTTGGAAATTAAAATTAGAAAAAAATGACACGATTATCCAATTTTAACTGTTTTAAAGAAAAATTAATCAAGTTTCTTATTCTATTCATTTTGTTCCACCTACAGCTCAAAATCGCTCATATTAAACGTTTAAATCACATATTTTGGAGAAATATACCCATTTTAATGACAACTGCCTTGGCGACAATGTAATTTTCAGAAACAAAGATAGCTCAGTACTTTTGGCTTAAGGAGTTCACTCACTTATCATAATTGTCAGAACTTAAGCTCATATTGTTGTCCCAAGGCTAAATGCTTTCCCCTCTTCCCCTCCCCTACCTCAAAATTTGTTTATCTTGACAACCGATTGCTGCGAGAAATAAAATCAATATAAATAGTGATAGCTTAAATAATTTATTATCAGTTATTGATTTAAATTCCGTATTTATACAAATTATTAGTAATTAAAGTTAATTTTTGAAGAATATAAAAACATACTCATATATTTCACATTGAGACTAAAAAGAAAAAATAAATAATAAAATTTTTAAGTTAGTAACTTTTATAAAGTCCAGAAAAAGTGAAAAAATAAAAATTTAATAATTTTTTAATTAATAATATATAAAACACACTGAAATGAAAAAATATAAATTAAATAAAAAAGTTTTTAGTTAACTTCTATAAAATAGTGAAATGAAAAAATAATTTAAATTATTGAATAAATAGAGATATTGAATATATAAACAAAATGTTACATTCTTTAAGATATCTGAACTAATTATTAGAATTGCAATATAACTTTTATATATTCAATATCTCTATTAATTCAACAATTTAATTTTTTTTTTCATTTCACTGTTTGATAAAAGTTAGCTAAAAAACTTTTTATTCAATTTGTATTTTTCATTTCAGTGCGTTTTATGTAGGTTATTAATAAAAAATAATTAAATTTTTATTCTTCACTTTTTGTGTGATTTATAAAAGTTTTTAACTTAAAAATTTAATTTTTATTTATTTTTTATTTTACTTTTTGGTTTATAAGGTGTTACATTTCCCTTTAACCTCACCCTAAAGGCAGCTCGTATACTTATTTTTACAATGAAAGGGTTGTCTTGAACTCTTCAAAGATTGGTAGTTTCATATGACATCAGTTTATGTTGCCAAACATTGGTGAATGGCAAAAGTTTTATCAGGTCTCTTCAAATTTGTTTGTAATTCTCAATTAGGGCCCTATTTAAAGTTTTTTTAGTGAATGTGATGTAAGAAAAAAATTCTTAATTCATTGAGTTCATTTGAATTAAAGAAACCATCAGCAGGAGTTTCTGTCTTTAGTGACACTTAAGTGGTCAATCCCAGTATTGTTGCCTGAACTTAATAAATTCATGTTTCAGTTTGAACTATTTTCTAGAAGATATTAATTCTGACTGAATTCTAGTTTTTTATTTTTAAAATGACTTTTACAAGTATTGACTTACCTTTTGATTTTTATCAGCACATTAGTAATAAACTATTGTTTTTTAATTCTATTAGATTCTACGTGCTTGAGTTTCAATGTAGTTTTGTTCTTATGCTTTTCTGTAGTGAATTTCATCTTATGAGATAATGAAAATTTTGGAAAATTTTCTACTACATAGAAATTTTTAAGTTTGCATTAGTTATTATTATTGACAGAATTTGATATCATAGAATATTTGCAAATATATAAATTGTTATTGTAGTTTTTTGCCATTTTTGGCATTACCTATGTAACAGCAAGATTATTTTCAGAATCAGTGTTTTGTTAGTTCCTTTTTAGTGTTCATGCTTATCAGATATGGAATTATTTTACTCAGAGTTAAAGTATAACTGCATTTAGCATTAGATTTTGATTTGTTATAATGTGTTAAAAAATAGCAAATGTTTTAGTGATATAAAAATTTTCTTCCTAATCATACTCAAGTTATTATTAATCAAAATTTTTTTAAGGTAATTATGGAAATGTGTGTGTTAGGGGTAAAATTTATTTTACTTCATACTGACTCATTATAGTAACAATCTTGTTTTATTAGTTTGCAAAGTTGATGACAGCTGTTAAAAGATTGTGTCAGCCGACAACATGTACATATTTACTAACGGCATATGTGATTCTTATTTCTAGCTTGCTCTAACTTCTGCTGCCTTGGAAATCTTGAAGTCAGTACTATTCCATCTGTTAGAGAAACGAAAAACATTTTTGCATTCTTAATTTTTTTTCAACTCCAAAATGAAACAATTTTTAAAACTGTTAACTTTCATAATTGAGGAATTATTTGTTGTAATCACAGCTATGGCTGTACTATTAATCATATTAGATGTTTCCTAGTGTAAAACTAGATGAAATGTAGTTTATTTGCAGGGAATCTCTCAACATTTTAGAAATTGTAATTTTGGTCCTTTATTCACCCACTAGGAAGGTTTGTCATAGTTGTTGATCACTTTGTTCTTTAGTGAAATTTGCTCCATCCCTCCATTTGTTGACAATACTGGGGAATCGCTTGCCTTGTTGCTTAAGGAATATTGGGTTGTGGACTTATCCTCAATCCTTCCATTACAACAAAAGCAATATTGAGTGATATTGTGTGTCTTTTTCAAACAATTGTTACAAGTATTTTTATGACTGCGCAGTATTAATCATGTCAATGCTTTCAAAGATTTAGTTATTTTGATCAGTGTGGGGTCATTAATATTCTCTAATTAATTGACAAAATATTCACTGCATCACTGAGTTAAAACTACTGATGATCTATAAGAAATGCAACGGTACAATAATCAACAATAATATTTAAAATAATACAATAATTTTGTATAATATATTACCATTAGACTGCTACTTTAAGTATATTAAACACAATAAACTTGCCAAATTATATCTAGGAGTAAAGTGATAAATGAATAATAATTCATCTTGATGTGGAATTTATCATTTATTAATACACAATGTTAATTAATTAATAATTCTTAATAACGTTAAAAGTTTTAGGTTGTTAAACATATCTTATATAAAGTCTATCTTATTTAATTTTAATGTGAATGTTGAGCAACAAGTTTTTAGTTGTGATCTTGGGAACATACTTGTTCATGATCATGACAGTTTTTAATGCTATTAGAATGCATTTATTATATAGTAGTAGTTAATTTTGTTTGTACATATTTATTGAATTATTACTTTTGGAGATTTGTAAGATATTATTTTATTGATGAGTTTTGCATTGGAATCCGATTTATTTCTTTATATTCTGAATTTGTTTTGTTATTTAAGTTTGGCTTTACTCATGCTAACCTTGTTATCTAATGGTTTCATTTTCAGATCTATTCATGATTATATGCTTTCAAATCGAATTTCATATCAACTTAAAACATGATTGTATTTATACATATCCATGTAATTACCCTTGTGCATCGATGATTATATCAATGCTATTTGTTGCATGACATGTGGACCATTGTGGTCCTAGTGATGAACAATCCATCCATATGATATTAACACATTTGTTCTGAGGAGTTTCTGGTGTCTTATGTTACATTTGATAGTATATTCCCGAGATAATTGTTATATTGTACTACAAAATGTCACCAGTTTATCACAATATAAGTAATGATTAAAAATTTAACTAAGTCATTTTTTCATTTGTTTATTATTACTTAGAAACTTTAAAATATTGTCTTTTTTTAATATTTGGTATATCTATATAGAAAGCTTGAACATCTTGGGTGGACTTTCCTCTATTAACTTTGGGAGAAAAATTTCCTTTCTGCTGCTGTGCTGGCTTAAAAGCTTGCTTCTTGTAACACTGAATGAGCATATTTGATTTTATGGCAAAAATTTCATTTTCTTTGACAAAACATGTTGTCACAGCTTAAATTGCTTCATATTTTTTACCTTTATGGCTGTGGATATGCCTCTTCAAAGAGGTTAAAAGACTTCATAAGAAAAAATAATTAACAAATTTATTTTGTCATTTCTTTTGTTTAGCAGGTATGAGTTATATGTAATCATTTTTGTATTGTATTATTTTTATGGATTTTTGCATGTAATGTGAAGTAAAAAGTGTTGTAAAATATTTTATTTATTTATTACTTTAATTGAAGATATTCATATGTGTAAACTACACATAATTTTTTAATGTTCTTTGATCAATATTATACCCGTAATAGATAAACATCTTTCGTATGAAGTATAAGGAAGACATTTTTGGCCTGAAAAAGTTGCTTTTCTTTCTGAAATAAATCCTTCTGATTTGAATAGAATGCAAAAAATATATTTTGGTATTGATACTGTTATGTTGAAATTACTGTTAATTTCACAGTATTAGGTCAGTTTTGCATTTTTTTACTAATACACTTAGAGATATACAAGCTGACTTTCTTTTGCTAAAAAATATTCCAAGTAGTCAGTTTAATTTATCATTTAAAATTAATTTTTAATACTAGAGTGAATCTGAAGGTAATTGAAGTACAAAATTTATGTTGATACCGACTTAAAAATCACTGTGGCCAATTTTGTATGCTCTGTTGCCATTGGATTGAATAGACATTGGGGGTAACAAAATGATGTTATATATAAAGACATATGGGCAGGAGGTTGAGATATTTGACATAGGAAAGTAAAGTGAAAAAATATGTAATGATAGAATTAGATTTTGCAACAGCATGTTTTAGCCCTTTAAAATCTGATTTTACAAAATGGCTCAGAAAATAGAGCACTACATATTAAACTATAGAGAAGCTATAGTGCAAATAACTTGTTTTGGTGCTTATTAATGATTACCATATGGATGAGTTGATTGCACATACAGACACCATACTCATCTATGAGACATGTCCCAGTAGACAATAAAGGGATGCCATAATTGGCAATGATATTTTGAGAATGCTATGCATGTATGTTTCTGATGTTCTGTTATGGTTAGAGAAATATGTGGAATGCTTTTAAGGATATTTTTAAGAGCTGATGCAGGCTGTGAATCAAATTCAGTATTTAAGAAATGGAAAAATTGGAAGAGCTTTCTTAAGTCTAACCTAGAACCGTGAAAGGATGAGTAATTGAAGGTGGCAGTAAGGAAACTATTATAGAATACACACAGCATTGATGGTGTTATTTAAAGGGAAGAATAAGAAAACAATTTTCAATCCAAATTTATACAAATTTAGACAAAGGAAAGAATGAAGGTGAGAGGATGGCATCTGAAATTTGAAGAAAAGATTTATAATATCCCTCTCATTCTGTCGAGCAATGTAATTCTCATCTTATACTTGGTCACATGGCTGAGTTGGAGAGACTTAGATTTTTATAAAAATCCAAGTTTATTAGAAAGCAATATTGAAAGTCTGCAGTGGATGAGATGTGGGGAAGGAATATACCTAAGCAAAAAAGTTTTTTAACTGAGACATAGTAAGAGAGGATAAGGTATTATCAGCCTAGGGGAAGAAGTATGCTTGATTAGGGCATTATGAACATCCCTTCAAATGGGATGTTCTTTTGGAACAAACCTTGAAGGTGGTGTGAGATATTCTGACTTGGAATTGCCAAATTAGAAGTTCCAAATTAGCTGGAGAACTTTTAAATTGTAATGCACACACTGATTAATTTTGGTTCTGTTTCCATAACTGGGCAAAAGGTAAACAAAGTGAAAGTTGCACTGTTGATGGCGAGAAAATGACAAGAAATTGTACTAAAACACTACCACTATGGCATATGCCTCCTCAGCTCCCAGGTTGGGTAATGTTGGTTGGATTGTGTTGGTTTCCTTCGCACGTTCACTGTGGTCTCCTCCTCCTCCCCCGGGTTGGGTTGCATTCATCTTCATTTATATTACATGTCCTTATTTTGAAATCATAATATTTACATATGATGTTGAAGTTCCGCTTTTTCGTCTTTCCCCATGATAGTGCCATTCTCGTCGCTTTCTCGCCATAGACAGCTTGACCCTCACTTTCTTTAACTTTCGTCCGGTTATGGAAACAACCTTAATTTCTTTAAGGCATTTATTAATGATCACTGTGGAAAAGTGTATTATTCTAATGGTTTTATAAAAGAGGTACCTATTTAGCTGTCATATTGGTTCAGAAATGAAAAAATATAGAGCTGGAGTATGTGAAGTATATAAAATGACAAAATGTGGAAATTGTGGATCTTCTTGTTGATTTCTCCATTGAATACTCACATGGTGTATTGGACATTTTTGAGATAACTCAAAGGGTATTGAAAAATATCTGTAAGAATACAATTCATTAAGAGTATATTAAATATTGTTATTGTTTTTGACAATAAGGGATTTAGGCTCTCATCTTAATTAAGGGTAAATCTTGGCCATAAAAGGCAATATTTAATTTTGTCTGCTATATATTAATGGGGAATTATGTATAGTAGAAGTAAGTGGGGAAAATGCTGAAAAAGCCTATGAATTGTGATTGCTAGGATCAGTTAATCATTGATTCATAGAGAAGTGGAGAATCAACATAATTATATGGAAAATTTTAAGATATCGAAATAGGTTCTATTGAATACTTCAAAAATAATGTTAATAAAACATAAAAATGAGCACTAACTTAAAAATTTATGGGTAAGTATCTTTTATTAGAGGTATTAGGTAATTCATTACTTACTAAATGTATTAGTTTATGTAGTTATGTTTTTAAATAATTTGCTTAACTAGTGAGAAGATTGATTATAACTGTTTTAAATAATAAATTTTATCAAAACCAATATTTTTCTTTCATTTCAATTTTCTATGACAGCCATTGATGTAAATAACATGAATGATTGCTGAATTTTGCATGAAATTGCTGCTATTATTTAGAAGGTTTTTCTCCCTTGCTTTGTGAAATGCATGCGTATGAACTGATTGATTAATAGTTGTTAATCTATTGTTTTTCACAAATTATTTTACAAATGCCAAAATAAGAACATTGTGCTTAATACCTAAATAAGGAAAATTACAAAATATTTAAATATCCATTAAAAATTTACATTCTAAATATATTGGGTCTGCAAACATTTATTTAAAATTGTTCTGATGAAAAATTTTCATGTTTATACTATTACCTATTTTCAATAAACATCTAGTTTGATAGAACAATTTATTCACAGCTGTAAGATTTCACGTCTTTTTAAAGCTCTTCATAAGGTTCAAGTAGTTTGTGTGATCTTCCTAGCTGCTAAAAATTGAAAATTTGAAGATATTTAAATGAAAATTTTAATGAGGATAATGATGTAGAAGTATTGATGTTTCAAAACAATTGTAGAATTGATATTTTAATAGACCCGTGCTAACCCTACAACTTCCGCAGCTAATGAACATGGAACACCATTAAATGACGTCGATTGAATGACATCAATCAAAACTTCTTTTACACTTCACAATGATTTTTATTAGTCACCATATCACCAAGAAGATTATGAAATTGGTTGGAAAATGTAGTGTTGTAAGGTTGCATTTATTTGTATTTGATTTTTTTATGAGAAAATTGTAGTAGTTTTCATTTGTAACATATAACCAATGGCTGTGAGTTACTGCACCAATGTTCACTGAAAGTGAATTGACTCTACTTAGAAAAGATGTGCCTTTCAGAGTGAGGCACCAATAAGAGGCAGATTTGGGAAATACAGTGTGAATCTATGGTTACAGCTTTCCTTTGACTGATTTACAAGTGTTTCATTTGGTACTTTGGTAGTTAATACACTTTAATTTGTATGTTGTATTTTAGGACAATGTGTTTTTATCACTCAGGATATAAAATAACACTCAAACAAAACTTTTATTACGATCTCTTCACCTTGAATCAAATTTTAAAATGTTTGGGTAGATTCATCACTTTATGAAGTCACCTTAGGTATTACAATTAAAAAATGTAGGGTGTTTGACACATTTTGTTCAAATTAAAGAGAAGGTGGCACAATTACTTTGTATACATGGCAAAGAAACATGTTTGGCTCTTATGTGTTAATAAAAATTAGAAATGTTAGTAACATTTCTTGGTAAACTTAAGCAAACATGTTAGTGTGATGTCATGTTTTACAAGCCCGACTACAAAACAGAAAGTATCCTTTCTTAAATAGTGTGTATTGTGATTTCATACAGTATATGTGTATGTTTTGTAAATTGGTCTAAAAATTTTGCTTTAATTTTATTTTTATCAAAAATTACTTAACATTTTAAGGCTTCAAATTTATAAATTTCAAACATTAGTAAGGAAGAACTGAGCTTTGTATGTGAACTTGATGTCTTTAGAAAAATACTTTTATCAATTCATATTTAGATAAAATGTGACCAAAACCTATAAAACTAATGTAGTCATTTGGCTGTTGTAGGTGTTTTATAGGCAACGTGAAATTAATTTCTAAATTATTAACAAATAACCGATTTTTGGCCTATATATTTTTATAAATGTTTTGAGTAAAAGAATGAAAAGGGGAGAACATATTGGAAGCAGGGAATAAGGAAGTTGACTTCCTTGATAATTACAAGGATTATTTCGAT
Organism: Tanypteryx hageni; assembly: GCA_028673005.1. Taxonomy (NCBI): domain Eukaryota; kingdom Metazoa; phylum Arthropoda; class Insecta; order Odonata; family Petaluridae; genus Tanypteryx; species Tanypteryx hageni. The sequence continues at coordinate 196,665,088 of CM054113.1, read as the reverse complement.
TTCATATACCAGTTAAAAGTTTTTCATGGTACTCTTTCATAAAAGGTTTTGAGCTGCAAGACAGCCTTTCTTAATTAGATTTTTTTAATGTTTAACATCTAATGTTACTTATTTCTATAATTCAGTCAGAATTTTTATACATATACATTGAACAATCAACAAAGTTTACCTAATCATATCACCCATTTTTTTAATTCCATCTCTCTTGAGGATTAAAAAATGTTATGCATAATCACAACTTCGATATGAGTCATTATGTAATTGTTCTTACAAATATGAGGAAGGGCATTACTGATGAAGCTGCTTAAGTTCCTGAGTGAAGTTTTTTAACCGAGGAAAAATGAAAATCTAGTGTAATGAACTGAAATCAAATTTGTTAAATTGAGATTTGTGTAAATAATTTATTTACAAGTTGAAAAAGTGTCATGTTTGACCTTTTAAATTGACTGTGAACATTTAATTAACTATGTATACTATTATTATACTGTCTGGATTAAAGTTATCTTTAAAAACACCCTTTCACGTTTGCATGATCTCTCTAGATTATAGCTTGAAGTATATGGTCCTTCAAAGAAGATTTAACCTTTATATGCTTACTATAGCACTTTTAAAAGGCTTCAGTAGTTGCTGCATTCCTATGAAAATTAAAATGAGAATGTAAATATTATTTTGCTACACCATCCTTTAAAAATTAACCCATGAACAACTGATCAGCATAAAATATAAAGGAGTGTATTCAGTTAAGTATGAAGATTCACATATGTCAGAGATAAATGTTTGTTTTATTGATTTTCCAAATTTCTCTCTTTTTCAATCCATGCTTCTGTAATTGAGAATTTATTGAGAATAATTGAGCTCCAGCATGAGATTTTTTAATTCACATCAGTTTCTCTTTTTAAATGCTTCAATTAATCATTCTTAACTGTATTAGTCAGTGCACACACTAACTGTGTAAAATGTTTTTTTGTTTTTATTATTGTAAATAACTGTATTGAATATAAATATGTAATTTCTCAATAACATAAATTACTCATTTTGTAAAAAGAATTATTATAATTGATGGGTCTTCGGAGTGTGACCAAGTTGTGGTATGTTTTTCAATTAATGACATACATCAAAGCATTCTTAAATATTCCCTTGAAATTGATTACAAGCATTAAATTTTCAAAATATAATTTTCCAAATATTGTCAGTTATAATATTGTCAGGCAATGTTAATATGATTAATAATTTTATCATTGATTGGCTTAAAATCTTTTTAGTCGTATTGTAAATGTATCATCCCCTATAATTGTAAAAGAAATGGATCATGCATCAAAGTAAGTTGTGCTAATTTTATATTTGATGTTGGACCAGTCTTCAGTATGAGTTGAAGTTGCAATGACTAAATGCAAGTAGGAATGTAATATTGCTTGTTCTGTGTAGACTAATTTTTATATACTAATATTTTGTGTATATTAATTTTTTGCTTTTGCAATTTTTATCTGACATTTTCTAGTAATTTTTTATGTAAGAAGTTTTCAGTAATAACCGTGTTTGTCAGTGGATGAAAACAAAGAACAGCAAACCCTTGTCCTGCCAAACTACACAAATTGATTTTACTTGAAATCGATCGATTTTAATCCGATGATTTTATTTTTAATTTATTTGTAATTCATTGATTTTTTAATTTTAACCATTGTTTTGTATTTATAGTTGTTTTTCAAAACTATTTCTAAAATATAAGGGATTTTTCTTTTCGGACCATCGGTGAGATTGGACATATTTCCGTCGTATTAATAAAAAATTCGTAGTATAAATTCTATCCGATTTAATTTCCTATAATTTATCGTCAAAACTGAGGGAATGGTTCGAGTACCATACGATTTGTTCAGTAAAATAAGTTAAAACTGCTGAGTGTAACATGTAGGTGAAGAAGTTTCTATTTGAAACATGAATGTCGAAAAATTACCAATTTATGATCTGCAGTTATGACGCTTTTATTGTGACTAATTAATATGCATCTATTTCTTCGATGGCGGCCTCGCTTTTGTTTTCAAACCAAATGTGAACCTATACTTTGGACATGAGTTCGCGTCGCAGCAGTCTTTTGCTGAAATTATGAGGCAGCGCGGGATTGTGTCAAGAAGAGTAGTTTTGCTAAATAGTGTGAATATGAAATGTTAATTGAAGACATAGCTCACATCATATCTCAATTCCTGATTGTTGTGGCAGTGATGAGGAGTTCCTGGGTTTCAGTTTCCTGGTAGAATACTATCACATGGTTTTGTTTCGTAAGTCTTTTCATTAATAGAATAACATTTTATGATAAAATTTCGATGAATGTCAGACTAAAGTTCGTTGTTATAACATCATTCATTCATAATTTAAATTTAGTTTAACAGGGTTAATGGCTATTCATATTTATTCTATACTAGCGCAATTGCCCGTCAAATATAACGGGTATGCGTGGATTAAGTATTAAATTTAAGGAGCTTCCCGTTCTACCTCCTTTTCTCTCTTCCTCTCTCCCATCTTCCCTCCTCCTTTCTCTCTGCTCTGGAAAAATAGACTAATTCTATACCACCCTTACTTTCTATGTATCTTCCTTCCTATCTCCCTCCCCACATCCCCCTCTCTCTTACTCTACATCTATATAGTCGTTTAGATAAGCAAGAGAATCCAAAATAAATTCCAGTCCCAATAGAATTACGTAATTTCGCGAAAAATCCTAAGATAATTTAAGGCAATCTAAGCACTCGTATATATTACACGAATGCGGGTTGAGACAACAATTGATTCTCGAAGTTTAACGATGACGTGGTCGGCAAGACAACATCCCGTTTAAAAGCCGATATTTTTCCAAAATATGTGATTAAAATGTTTAATATGAGAGATTTCGAATGGTAGGCGGAAAAAGATGAAGAGAATAAGAAACTTCATTGATATTCCTAAAACATAGTTCGAAGATCGTACGTCAATTCTTTGTAATTTGAATTTGCAAAAGTCGCTTTTTATGTGTTATCTTACGGGAAATGGAAATCGCCCACCTGGTGTCGAACCTGGGTCTTTTATGGTATTTTCTTTCGTCATTTAATTTTTATATCTGAATCAAACATTCCTGCGAAATTTCATTCTTCCACCTAATCGGGAAGTTTGTTAAAAACGCGTTAAATTGATGAGGTCAGCGTTACGATGACAGAACACGGGAACTATATGTATAATGATATACAAGGAAACGATTTCTCAAATACGCGTTATCAGAATATAATATAACCCTTATTCACTTGGTCATTTTGCCTTTAACGCTCAATATCCCAGCCGTTTCTTCAGCCAGTTCAACCAAATTTGGTAGGATTGCTATACTATAATTTTATAATAAAATGGTCTAATTTGTTTTTTATATTACAAAGCCCGTTTTAAACGGGCTAATTCATCTAGTATTCTAAGATAACTACTAAATAAATTCGGTCCATATTTACGTATTTTAATGAATGAAGGAAATAAACCTTGCACCTTGAAAAATCGAAACTCCTGTGTAAACATATGGAAAATATAATTGTCTCCCAGAGTCGAATCCGGGACACTTATGTAAACGAAAATAGTTTTCCCGGGGTCTGCTAGTTGGCAGAAAAAAAATGACGTTTGCAACATTTCTCTATGACGGGCAATACACTAGTCCCCCTTTTAATAAAAGGCTATGTTGGTTGGTCCGTTGGACAAATATACAGATATAAACTTGATATTTGTCAGAGACAATCTACTCTGGTATAAAAATGCTTTTACTAAGGAAAATTTACGAAAAACCTCCAGGGTTCGACTCCCTGGGATGATTTGCATTCCCCATAAGGTAACACGTAAAATTCGACTTTTTGACGTTCAGGCTTTTCTTCTTTTTGAGATTAAAATTAGAAAGAACTAATCTCCGATCTTTAGATTTAAACCATTTTAAAGAAATAATTATAAAGTTTCTTATTCTGTTTATATTTTCCCACGTACAGCTCGAAGTCCCTCATGTTAAATTCACATATTTTGGGGAAATCTTGACATTTTAACGGGATGTTGCCTTGCCTACCAATTACATTGTCAGACATCGAAATACTATTGTTGTTTTAATCCTTATGTACATAAGCGTGCTTTGAAGGTTTTTAATACGAGAAGGAGAGGGAAAAGGTTTTCATAGCAATCAATGTAAACGACATTCGTAGGTGCAAAATGACCCTCGATGTCGACGCACCAGTAAAAAATGAAGAACGACATTCGTGACGTTATTTACGTGAAGGAATTCCTAAAGAGCTGAAATACTATTAAAAAGATTAAAAATGTTAATAATGAGCTAATTTCAATATTAATAAAATAGAAATGACATGAAAATCTGAGTAACGTGCTGACGTTTTAATAATCATACCGAGCATGTAAAAATTGTATAGAGTGAAGGATTGGGCGACAGGTTACGGGAGTTAGGTAGAAGAATGGAGGATTTGAGGACGGTTTGGGAAATAGGGAGAGAAAGATAGTTTTCAAAGAATCACCAGTATAATAATAAAATGCTATGTTGTCCGTCCGTTGGTCTGTGTGTGACGCGAATAACTCGATCAAGGATATAGATAGAAAATTTAAATTTGGCAGAAATTTATGTGAGATAATCAGAATTTGTTTATTTAGGGTTGGCATGATAATTTAAATTTAATTTAATTCATTGTGACACTATTTTGAGGGGGAGATATATTGCACTTCCTCCGAATAAAATTTACGCATTTAAATTTAATGAAACGAAATTTTGTCGACTGAAAATTAAAAAATATGTAATTCACATTATAGTATGTTCCATAGAGTTGAAAAATTTTGACCCGCTAAAGATGTCTAGCGTAATGTTTAAAAAAATAAATATGCTTTTTGTATGTAAGATTTGTATCTACATACATATATCACGCTGAGAGAGCGAGAGAGAGCTAGGGGAGAGAGGGAAGAATGGGAGGGAGAAAGAGTGAGGATGGGAAGAAGTAAGGGTGAAGAATAGAAGGGAGAGCGGGAAGAAGAGAGGAAGAATAGGAGAGAAAGAGGGAGAATAGGAGGGAGAGAGGGATGGAGAATGGTAAGAAGGAAGGGAGAGGGAAAATACGACGGAGAGAGAGAAAGAATGGGAAGTGCCTTAATTTTAATACATAATCCGCACATTCCCGTCATATTTGATAGGCAATTACGCTAATCTCTTTAAATAACGAGCTAAGAAATCCTGTCACGCTCGACTAATCATCATCATCATGCTGCTGTCCGAAGACAGGTTTCAGCTGAATCGCTGCCTCCATCTCTCTCTCTCCCTAGAAGCCTCCTTTATACCTCTATAAGTACTATATTCCCGCTTTATATTCTCTAATATTCCTATTCTTTTTCTCCCTCTTCCTCTTCCGCTAATTTTTCCTTCTAAGATCGTCCTTTGTAAACACTGTCTTCTCAATATGAGCCCTATCCAATTTGCTTTTCTTTTCCTGATTGTTTTCATTAGCATCCTTTCTACTCCCGCCATTTCTAATACTTCTTCGTTTCTCTTCCTCTCTGGCCATTTCACTTTCATCATCCTCCTCCATACCCACACCTCAAAACTTTCTAAATATTTTTCCTCCTTTCTCCTTACCGTCCACGTCTCTTCACCATAAAGAGCTATGTTCCATATGTAGAATTTCGCTAATTTCATCCTTGTTTCTAAATTTATTTTCTTGCTTGTGAGAAGCTCCTTCATGGATTATTTATTATGACTGAGTGTAATGCTATTTTTTAAAAACTTTTCGAGTAGGTAGAAGATTGAAATTTGGTAGAAATGTTTTATTCTTATAGTAAAAGCCACTTACGAAATAAAATCTCCAAAAAGATCCGGGTTCAACTCCAGTAGATAATTTCAGTTTCCCATAAGATAACGCGTAAAAATCGATTTTTCGACTTAGAGGCTTTTAATCTTTTGGAAATTAAAATTAAAAAGAATTGACCTGCGATCTTCAGACCTGGACCGTGTTAATGAAAAATACATAAAGTTTTTTATTCTTACCGTCAAATTTCACCTACGATTCGAAATCGCTCAAGTAATGCGTTTATATCATATTTATTGGAATAAGGTTTTTAACGATATGTTGCCTTGCCGACCGTGTCATTGTTAAATCGTTATACCATATACGTGATGCTTGGTTTCCATTAATACAAATTTCAGAAGCCAACATGTTGATCAACTAGTTAGCGAAATTTTAATACAAGTTGAAACAGTCGGTGAGAACATGTTGGATGTTTGCTGCGAAAACTCGCTGAATTTGTTGTGTTCGATTTTATTTTTAAAGTGGAAACACTTCAAATGTCAACAAACACTTGTTTATTGCTCGCTGCTGTTGGTCTTCAGTTGTTCGGCAAACTAAGTGAACACGCGTATCTGTACTTGTGGTGTGGACAAAATCAAATACAATTGAACTTTATGAAAAATATTCAGTTTTATGGGATGTTACATCTAGCGAACATAAACAAATAATCGAATTGATGCGATAAACGAAATTGGGTTAAAGTTTAACTGCGATATTAATTGCGTGGAAAAAATTGCCTCCTTAAGATCACAGTACTTTCGGGAGCTAACAAAACTGAAGGAAAGCAAGAGCAGTGGATCTTCAGCAGACGATATTTACAAGTCTTTCTGGTATGGTTTCCGAATACTTGCTTTGTTGTCACTTCGTCCATCGTCAAGAGTTCGATCACTATTAAACCTAGCAGTTGCCCGTGATAAATCGACTGATTGGTTAGATTAAATATTGTCTTGGTAGTTAGTGGTAGTTAGCCTTCTGTCACGTTACCATGAAGGTCAGCGACTGCAAGGTGTATTTCCTTCTACTAATGTCCGCTAGAATCGCCACGTTATTTCCTACGGCGTATATTGTCCGCTAGCAGTGCCACCTTAACATCAACCACTACAACTACGTCGAGAAGAGCTTAGCCGGTCACAAAAAACCTCAATATCTCGCCAACAGTTTGACCGATTTCAATTTTATCATTTTCATGTAAATCTGCAGGTCGAGACATTTAATTTGATGCATCACACGTTAAGATGGCTGTTACCTTCGCTTTAAAAATCTCATTTCGATTTAAGCCAGCATGTCGGCTCCACAACATGTTGACGACTTTTTTTATTAACGGAAACGTAGCTCAAGGAAAGCGTGCTTTGAATGGTTTACTAGGATAGAGAGGAAGAAAAAAAGGAGAAACAGGAGAAGAGAGAGGGAGTGTGAGAGAGAGGGAGAGAGACAGAGAAGGAGGGAGAGATATGTAATGTTCCTCATTAGGGCAAAATTGAGACTTGGAAATCTATTTTTCCAGAGAAGGAGAGAGGAAGGGAGAGAGTGAGGAAGAGAGAGGGAGGGAGAGGGGGAGAAATAAATCATGTTATTTATTAGGGCCAGACTGAGACTAGGAAGTCTATTTTCCAGAGAAGGAGGGAGAGATAGTGAGGAAGAGAGAGTTAAAGGGAGACAAGAGGAGGAGAGGGAGAGATAGATAATGGTCTTTATTAGGGCCAAATTGAGACTATAAATTCTTTTTCCAGCGATGGAGAGAGGGAGGGTGAATGGAAGGGAGGAGGATGGGAGAGAGAAGAGGAGGAAGAATGGGAAGTACCTTAAATTTAATATTTAATCCACGCATACCCGCCATATTTGACGGGATTTTATGCTAGTATTAGTTACATCGACATAAGATGTAATTGTTTTTATCTTAAGAAAACTTCTTCGCTACAGAAACGACGTTGAATAATATTAATTACGAAAGTGAATGTTTTGGTATAATTCAGCAACAGCCATTCCGATCTCAGGCGTTCGTTGATCATCTCTATAACTACGCGAGTTTAACTGCCGGAGCCTTTAAGTTATCCCTTGAATATGGAAATAGTGTTAAATATATTTATTTGCACTATATAACATTGTATGTGAACGAATGTTCAATCAAAATTGGATATGTAACGCATTATTTTAGTTTTGTCGAGCGAAAATAGCCATTTTGCGAGCACAGATTGTGGACCGCTTAGCTCAATCCCTTTGTTTGGAAGCGTTTATATCAATCAGCACGATATCTTTTTGGTTCTATCGATTTTCTTTAGTTTTTTCAGTCTTTTACCTTTAATTCTTCACTTATATTGGGCCGATCTGAGATACCAGCGAGCCGGGCCCCTGCCAAGGTCGACATAATCTCGGGGGCGCTTTCTCTGTAATCTATCTATCCACTACATGCTCGAGGATAATTGATGGCTAGGAATGGATATTGCTGAAATGGCGTGCATATAAATGTATTTTTTTTAAATATTTTTGTTTTGTTTTTCATATTTTTAAGCGTTCTTTACCAGCGAAGCGGTAGTAGCGGAACGCCTTATGGGCACGTCTCTTCCGTCCGTTCGTCCGCACGTTTAATCTCCGAAACTACTGCGCGGATTTTATTTAAATTAAGTATTAATGATCCTTATTAAAATATATCACTGAATTATAATTTTGAACTGCATGCGTCAATTAGAACTTCCACTTTATATAAGTACTTAAATAAACTGAAGTTTGTATCTCGTTAAATGGCATCCGTCAAGCAGCAATTAAATACCATATTTTTATATGATTTATAGGGTATAGATTAAAAAATGTATTCGGATGGAAGGCAACATTTACCACAAAAAATCCGCAAGACCACATAAAAATACGACTTATAGTTTCAAAGATAAAAATTCGTGAAAATTCCAAGCATAACATTACATATTTTGTTTACATCGATCGCTACGACGGTTTTATCGGCAATAAAAAATTAAAAATTCATATTTTATCTTCTATGCTCTTATATGATCTGTAGGATATATATTTAAAAATATTCGAATAGAGTACCACATTTACCACAAAAATGTCCGCGAGACCACATAATTGCCACTTATATTATCGGGGATATATATTTAAAAATATTCGAATAGAGTACAACATTTACCACAGAAATGTCCACGGGACCACATAATTGCCCAATCTTTCAACACCGTTTTATACGCATTTCCTCTAAAGAACGCATTCGAAATTTCTTTGTATTCCATTTGTAGAGTATAATTTTCCTTCTTGCTATCATTTAGTAAATGCATTGGCGTTTGACTTAAAAATGTCTTCTTACAAATTCTCTGAAGTATTGCGGACGCTGAAATGTATGTATTTTTTCCCGGAAAGCTTTAGTATCTTTGGGTGTCCTCTGCAAGTTTATATGTTATCTATGTTTTAATTTAATACATTGAAAATCGAAAGTGTTTTAATGACATTTTTAGCTCGAGAGCATTACGGAAATCGTTTCTTGAGAACAACGCTTTCAAATGAAGGATTTAAATGGCACCAGTTCAAGAGCATGCTAAGTAGGCTTCATCGCTATAAAAAAGAAATTCGGTAAATCGTTTATTACAATTTCGGGTATTTTTCATAGTATTCTACAAAGGTTTTTTTTAAGCGCTGCAACACTTGTAGAATCTTTATTACTGGAATCATTTACCGATTTCAGTTTCTGATACATTTACTTTTAAAATTCAACTTCTTTTGTAACACTTCTATCTACGTTTATCGATTTTTAATTTTCGTCGCAAGGCCGAGTATAGGTATTTATGAAATAAATAGCTTTCTGAGAATATACAAATGGTCAGATTATATTTCGACATTAACAGAATGTACATTTTAATAATTGAGATATATTTGGCATTTTTCGCTCTGTTTGTTTTCACGTTAATAGTTTAGTTAGCGAAGTATAACTTGAGCTCAGAAAACCAAGAATTTTTTGGAGGTGCTCTCATAAACGGCTCAAGCAAATCACCGATTCGCAACGTCACCAAATTGTTCTCATTCCCTTCGAACCTTTCTTGTGTGATTTGGTAACGTTGCCGCCTCTTCTGCTTTATGTCAGAGCTCAAGTTAGACTTTGTCGACTAAATTTCATTGTGCTCTCCCTTCATCATCGCAACATGGTCAGGATGACTTTTTTTACCTTTTTACGAACCTCCTATGATGGTTTTGCATTCACTTCCTCTTGTTCTATCTCTCGGTCGTGCCTGGTTCTCATCTATCTTTTCTTCTAGCCCGCCGGGCGCCCACGTAGACTATGCATCGACGCATGAGAACCCCACCCTTCGCGTCGGCACTTTGTAATAAATACGACGTAAGAGGAATAGAATAGGGTTGTCAGAAGGGTTTATTTACTTTTAGGGGCCTTCGGTAGCACGATGTATTTCGTGCGTTCGAGATTACTTTCCTATTCAGGGCATTTTTTTATCGCTGCAATTCAGTATACAGCTTTTGCTATGTTTTACCGTAGTTTTCGTTTTTATTTGCTGCTTTTAATATATGATAAAATCGCCCATAAATTTTTCGATATTAAACTCTAGCCTTATACTTTAGTTTCGATTTCATTGAGTTCTACGCATTGCTTCTCTACTTCCAGGTATTAGCTGTAAGGATTTTTATATACGCCAATTTGTCTATTTCTCGTTTGCGTAATTATAAATTTAGATATAATACGCATGTATTTGACAACATTTTTTCAAAATTTTTGCTCGTACGCTATATGCGTTGTAGCGAAAAAGAATAATTAATAGTATGTACCTAGGTAATTGTCGGTGTGTCACCGAGGCTACACCGCTGTGATTTTGCAGGTGCATGCAACGGAGTATGTAACCGATTTCAATTATTTTTTCAGTTTCCAAAAGTTTAATTAGATCTTCTCATTCATTATGGCTTTATCCATTAATTCCTATATTTCCACTGATAATTAAGGCAAAATTTATCTCGGCGAGATTTTTGTTTACCTAAACAAACTTGAGTTTTTATTTTTATTCCAGGATTTTCGTGCTATGAAAATTCAATAACTCCAAAAGATCGTTATGCTGCTGAATTTCATTCTTCATGATCACGAGGTACGTTTATGGGTCTCGCTCTCCGACCCGGTAAATACCCTGATATTTGCTCTTTAAGAGATCGTGTTCCGTGCCCTTTCTCCTTCGGCCCATCTTCACCCGCAGGCATTTCCCTTAATGCGTAGTCCATTATTCATGGCACAGTAACATGTGGGGACAGGTAAAAAATAAACGGCTGGTAAGATCTGTTCGAGATGCCTGTAAAACTGGATAGTTTTATGTAGCTATATCCTCTAATTCCTGCACATAATGAAAATGGAAGTTATTCCTTCCAATCGCATGAAAGGAGGGACGAACACTTGTAGATACGCATAAAAATTATTTTATCTAAAAATTTGGGCAATAATCTGAATTTATTACAATCTGGCAGATCCCTAAAAATGTTTTAATTGTTCGTTTTCAACCTCTTCGTGCGTTTATCGCGCTAATTTCCTGTCAGAGTACAATTTAACATACCATTCACAAATCAAATGATTATCAGGACAAAAAAAATCCCCGAGGTCACGGAAAGAACTGGTTTAAACAACCTCAATATGGCGTGATGCGTGACAATTTATGGGCTTGTAAGTGTAAATGACGGTGTGAAGTGTGTACCGCAATCTAGCGAAGTGATGCAGAGTGCGCAATTTATTTTCCAAGAGGAAGTTAACTTAATATCATTGCGTGCGTCTTGTTTCTAATGCTTTGATGACAAACCTAGTATGTCGCCTATAGGTTGACAATAATTTCTTTGTTTTTTTCTGCTTTCTATTTTTATCAGCCCTTTTTATGTGGATAAAATGTTCCAAACAGTTTACCTATCTCTTTGCTCGCGTGTCTAACTTCACCCTCGATATTTTTTCGTGTCGATGTCACGAACAGCTGAAATGGCACGCGGATTGCACGCAAATGAGACTTGTGGTGCTCTTTTGAAAGTATTTGTATCTCAAAACAGTTTGTGTGTGTTTAAAAAAAACATGTAATTAGTTTCTGCGAATGCCTTAATTGGGCACCACGTCTTGTTGAAATTAATCCATCTACTAAAAAGAAAAGAGGAAGTTTTCCCGTCTCTTAACTTCCGTCGGATAACAAGTCGTAATGAAGAGAACTACTTATATTTCGAGAAAGGATAATTTAAAAGCCTATCGCTGAAAATATTCGAGGGTGTTTAATACATGGTTATGAAAATTTTAAGTTTTCCTCGAATTGAAAATATTTTACAGGTAGACAGTAACTTGATCATTTATTAGGCAATTTTATGGGAAGTATTTGTAAAAAATGGCTCCAGGGGTAATTAAAAACATTTAAATTTGGCTAACGGGATATGTGAGAGCAACATTACGTTATGAAGAGGTGTTAAGCAAGAATTCTTTGTCTCTTTCTTTCTTAACCTCTATCACTTTTCATTATTTAAACAGAGTTGATAGAAATATAATAAATTAGGAAAGTGTACAGTGTATCACAAATAGGCGCGTTTCATGTGATGGTGTATTTGAAACTAAACGATATACTTGAAACGAACGCACACTATAAAACAGCTGTACTCAACGACCCGATCATGCTTGTCTGTCTACTAAAAATATCTTCTTTCCTTAAGTTGATGCATTTATATACGTTTATATATTCCCGTAATTTTAGTGTAATGATCAAATACTGCAAAACGGTGTATCAGTAATGACGCCAAGGAAATATTAAAAATTTCTTTACTGATTTATTTTCTTATCAGTTGTAATTAATCAAACAATTGAAAATCATATAAAACTTACCTCATTTGAGTTAAGTAATTGTAATATTTATGTTTTACGTTCTTTTCTTCGTCGTAGATAATCCTTTCCTTCCGCTTACAAAATTATGCCTGCACAATTAAGGAAATGAAATGTATTTTCTAAATCATAGCAGATTTTATTTGCTTCAATTCAATTGTTTTCGTTGGCTACAATTAGGTACCCACGCATGAATCTCTATAAGTTCAACTCGAATGAAAACTTTCTTGTTTGATTTTCTTGATAACGGCTACTCTTACGATAATAATGTATAGGGAAATTAATACTCGACTAGTTCTACAAGTTTTATTTAAAAACTATTTTGATATGACCAATACTTTACGAGATATAACGGAAAGTTCATTTTTTTGCCTGTAGTCAATAGTCAACTGACTTACGTGTTTCATTTATGTGATTTTCGTTCTGTCTTTGTCTGGAAGTCCGTAATATCAAATTTCATGAACATCTGTTCAGCAGAAGCCGAGAAAGAACATGCAGACGGACGGACAGACCGAAGCTAATAGGCGCTCATGCTGTAAGCGAAACGCGCCTAAAATGGTAGAAATAAAAATCAACTGTCTTCCACAATTCCACATATACATTATGTTAAACAGAGTTGTTTTGGTATATAGCGATAAAATTGCGATGCGGTTCAATCCAGTAATAATAAAAGCTAAGCGGAAATTTGTAGAAGAGAGTTTTGTTGGATCTATTAAAAGTGAGCTGAACGAATGTCTAGGATGGAAATTAAGTGGCGAAGAAACATTGAAAGTATTACCGAAGAAATAATTATAAACGAAATGTAAATAATTTGGAGGGGAGGGTAATTCTGTCATACATGTGAGATGTAGTAGTTGGTGAAGGTTTTTAATGGAGACACATTAGGAGCCACGGCCCTGCCGAAAAGCAAAATACAGGAATTCCCCGGGTTACGTAAGGAATGCGTTGCGTAACTCGAAATTTGCGTAAGTCGAATATTATTACGGATAGTTTACAGTACAGCAGAGGTGGGGAAATTATGGCCCGCGGGTCGGATCTGGCCCGTGAAGGCATTTTATTCGGCACGCGAAGCTATTTTGAGAAAGCGATCTGTGAAAATTAAGTACTGAAGATCTTGAATCAAAGTTAAACTGGCTTAATGCAGGATATATTTATCTGTTCACATTTCATTGCTAAAATATTGTTTTATTTTGATTATTTTCGACTATTCGATATGACAATTTCCACCTAGCCCATAATCCGGCCCGCTGAGGCACCTGTAACTGCTAATGCGGGGAAAGAGCTCCTGGGAAATGTATCGAAGTGAAATCTTAGTGCGGTGGGATCGGTCGCTGGGTAAGTATAAACTAGAGGTTTGCACTGATACCGATTTTCGCATTTGCATCTAAACTTTACCCTCCGCATATTTTCCCGTATCCGATATAAATGATAATGTTGTCTGCTTTCAACGACAATGAGTTATAGGACAAACGCAATTTGAGCCCATAAAGCGTCTTATGTTAAATCAGCCTACGAGACCAACTCATTTGCCGCCTCCAGAGAGGTGCTGCCCTAAGGCGATGCCTTACCTGATTACCCTCTAGGGACGACCCTGCACTCATTTTCTTGGTTGGCACTTTCAAAAGACCTTCTTGTTCTGTCGTATGACTAGAACTGTGCATGTAAACGGTGTATGGAAGAAATGAGTCACGCGCTTGTTTAAAGATGACAAATGAGAGGAAACGATTCCATTTACACGTGCATTCTTTCACCTCCGATTGTCTTCTCATAAATCACCTAGGTTCTTATCATCACTTTCAAAATCCTGTCTCATCCTTTCCTTTGCAAATATACACACACTCCATCGCTCGCAATTGGAACGAGCCCTTGCAAATACGTCTCCGTGCTAAGATTATAGCTACTAATTGTAGAATGTGTTGTTGTATAGCGTCAGATAAAAATGAAATAACATCATTTACTGTTACTATATTAATATTATAATGTAATTTATTTTTGTATTTGTATGAGTGCAGATATACGCCACAATTATAGCCAGTCGCTAGAATTAAGTAGATAGTTAACTAAGCTAACGCATTACAACCCACGCCTTGCGTTCTTCCTCGCACACATATTTAGTTCCCGCTCGCTTACGAAAACCGTTAACGTAAACATAACGAAATTATTTTAGTAATTAGTGGGGCCGGGTTTACGTAAGTCGAGGCTTACGTAACCCGAAGAGTGCCTGTACATTAAACTCAGAATTTTAATAACCTGAGGGAAAACTGATTTAATTTGTAAATAAAATGTACATATAAAGAACTAACATAAACGCGAGCTAAAATAAATTAGAATTTTATCTTCCGGATTTGCCACTGAACGTTTGCTACTGAAAATTAGAAACATCAAACTCAGAATTTTAAGAAATTGTAGGAAAACTGGTTTAATTTGGTTTGTAAATCAAATGTCACATAAGGAGCTAACTTAAACGCGAGCTGAAATAAATTAGAATCACAATTTTATCTCCCGGATTTGCCATAGATCGCTCTCCCGACACTAGCCCTCGAATGCAACACGGCGTGCTATCGCATGGCGTGACCGTCTGTTGTCGATTGCTCTTTTTTTAAGGATTACTCTTCAAAGTCCCCTTTCATCCCGAAAAAAGTCAAACGCGATGCGAGTGGGTTGGGGGAAGGGGAAAAGGAGGTAGACCAATCAGATCCTTTCTTTCCCTCGAAAATATTTACGATAGCATAAATTTTCTCTAACGACATCCTGCTGTTCATTTACATTCCCTGTGAGGATAAATCTTAAGCCTGAAAGTAACAGAGTAGCGATGACGGGAAGGTGCGGAATTCAGCAATGCGACGCTTGACGTCTTTTGTCTTTCAACGGTGTGAATTTTGCCTTTTTTGGACGACATAATGAATACCCCAACGTTGGCCCCAAGCATGTCTCCAACTGTATCGAATTGGGTTACAAAAACTCTCGCAACGTTTAATTACACGTTCTTTTCGAGCGAAATTCGATTCTCTGCTCTCACTTGTATTAAAATTGGGGAGAAAACTTTATTTTTGTTTAATTTATATTCGGTTACGAGGGAGATTGGTGGAGAAGCGGCGTGGGACCTTTTCGGCTTTTAATTTTTTTATTTTCTGAAGAACTGGTTGACCCTCATTAAATTCGGGATCCGAATACTTTTTTCATTTGCGGTTGAATTGATCCTCTTGTTTTTATTCTAATTAAATGGCGTTTTAAAAAAGAAATCCCTGTCTAGATTACAATCCTCGAACCAGACCGAAGAGGGCGCGGTGAGCCGCGAAAAACAACAAAACAGCGTTAATTAGCTCCTTGTCCCTTCTTCTACGTAATTGCGAGGCATTCATATTTTTCGCGAGATGCCATGGAAATCGGCGACCTAATTTTGCAGTCTTATTGGCTTGGCTGCGTTAGAATGCCTCCTTCAGAAACGAATCCATTTCTTTTTTCGCGTATCTCGCAGGGGTTTGAAAGAAACAATGCAAATCGGTTGAATGTATGCCCTTTATAATTATTTTTCAGTTTTTCGTCCTTTGTTTTATATCTCTTTAATGCTTATTATTACGTCGTCTCATGTGTTTCAAACATTTCATATGCTTCTATATTTTTTGTTATAGTCACTTTTCAAAAATAAGCACCAGAAATAATAAATACTTGCCTTAGGTATCTTCAATAGTCATAACAAGTAGAAGTAGTCAATACAAGTACTTATTTTCTCAAGAGCCTATTCGTGAATTTGTTTTCAACCATATGACGAGCTGGAAAATTTCTCTAGTGAATAAGCAGTTTTTGTTGCATGTTACTCCAATAAGGAGGGGGAAAATCGTGTCTGTTTCTAGTGGCAAAAAAGTTTTCTTACAATAAAATAATATATTTGTATGTTATAAGGCGTTTTAAAGTTTTTCTAAACCCTAAAAATATCATAATGTCTATTGTTTTCTTTTGTTTCTAATGAGGAAAGACAACGTTTCGCCATAATCCTGCTGTGGGACATAACAAGCCTCCCAACTATGGGAGGGGCAGGATTGACAGTATGAAGGGGAGCATGATTGTCAAAATATTTGGAGGGGCGCACCAAAATTTAAAAAATATAATATAAATAATAATAACAAATAAAACAAATGTTTTACATAATTTGTACTGTATTTGTCACAAAATGAAGGCTAATTTTTATTAAGAACAAAAACGTGAAATACTTTATTAATTCATATTTTCGAGTATAGAATTCAGCAGGGGGGCCAAGGACTTATGAAAGGGGGCCATGGCCCGCCCAGGCCGTCCTCTAGTTACGTCCCTGATCCTACTTACCGAGTGAGATACCACGTTTCGTTTGCAGTCTAAAAATTGTAATCTCTCGGCCGATTTTTAAGGGAATAAGCCGCAGCGCGTGGAATGATATGACCCTAAAGGGGAAAGCGAAGGAGTTAAAGCGGATAAAATAGAGGGGCATTTCTGTACGTATCGACTAATCGGTATCCCTTCGTAAATCTTCGAAAAAATGTGTAAATCAGCCGTATCGTAGAGGGAGAAAACGGGCATTACTTTCTGGAGTTTTCGCTATTTTTTCTTATACCGCGGCGTTATGAAGGTTTTTTTTTAGTGTGACAAGTAACGGTCCAACCCCGCCATCAATTTCTGCTACCTTTTTATGCCCATCGGAACGCCGTCCAATACATTCCTCTCAATCCTCACCTTTCCGGATGATTAATTCATTTGTGCGGTTTATGGCTAGCCTTTTGCCCTATTCTCTTGTTACACCGACGGACGCTTTCTTCTCTTGCTAGGCGTCCAATTACGCGACACCTAGCACTTTGCGTCACGTGATTCGACTCGTTATCTCTCATTTTAAAATTAATTCTTGTGTGTCGTCGCCATGTTATTTTTAATTGTGCCTCTCTATCTACTCACAGGTCCACTAGACACTAGAGAAGCGCTCGTCTTATGGTCGAAAATAAATTCAAAATTTAGTATTTAAGTAACAAAAGTTGTTATCCTTTAGTTAAATGTACTTCTAAATTTATAAACTTGTTATGGCTGTCGGAAATACCCAAGACAGATACTACATTTTTTAATTTCTGTTTATTCTGAAATTTACCTAAAGCTGTGTTTTAAAACATAGAACGTAACGGTTCTCAAACTTTTTTCAAGTATCAATTACAGCATTTCTTTCTGTGTCATCTGCCTCGATCACCCCTCGTGGAGGTTTATTTAATGTCTTTTTAAAAAAGGTAAAAGTCGTAACAGTATTTAAAAAAAAATTATGAAATAGAAAGCGAGAAATAAAAGAAATTTATTTAATAAAAATAACAAAAAAACTGGTATTAACCTCAACTGTTTCTATACTTCTCTTGCACAGCTTGGAAAGCTCTGCGTACCACAATTTGGGAACCGTTGTCCGAGGATCTCCTTTATTTAATTCGAACCAATGATCCCTTAGGAATCCGCTAGTACTTTTTAGCTATCCTGCCGGGATTTTTTTGCATTTATAGATCTGCGTTGCGATCTTTGTTTATTTTAGACAAAAATTAGGTTTTCCTTTTCAATTCTCAATTTAAACGTTATAGTTTTGTGTTGCAATCAAGCAATAGGATTTTACTAAGCAATCGGTCAAATTTTTTTATTCCAAATCAGATATTAAAAGGCTTGCTGTAAGTTTTTTACTATATATTCATAGCAATGTTTCATTGTTATATTTACATTCTTTAAGAAGAAATACATTTTATTTGAAATTTTATTCCCGAATCCTTTCCTTCCTCCTACTTGCGTTGCAATGGACGCTCTACGGTAGTTATCTGCAAATTCTCAATAATATTTTGTATTTGTAAGCTAAATTATAGCTTTAAAATATCAAAATTAGATCGATGTAAAATGTAACCTTTCATAAATTGTCAACTTGTTACTCGAAGTCTTCCGTTGCGTGTTTTTTTTGTTATAGATGACGGAAGGACTTCATCTTTCGACGTCTCTTTCATTCATCAATCGTAAGCCATCTATTTTTCTGACGGGCTTGTAAATTGATTTTTGCAGACGTGAAATCCTGAATAGACGATGTTGATATCTTTCCAGGGCAATATATAATTCGTCTTCGAAGAACAGATTCTTTGAGACAGCATCATCATTCTACGTCGTGTATGCTGAGTCTGACATATTCATATTGGGTAATAAATCTTGCGATTTTCAGGTCTTGTCAATCTAGTGCAAAAGAACACTTTTTGATGTTGGTTTGAAGGTAAATTTATTGCACGTTCTTTCCCAGAAAATTTTCTAAAAGACAAATTTTCCCCTAAAATAATTCCAGTTAAAACATATTTTACAAGAATTTCATGCATTAAAAATTTCATAGTTATGTGTTACACTACTTAACCCAGGTAAATAAAATGAATTGTTGATATTGGTTTTCATCCTGTATAGAATTCATCAATCCGTCCATAAATATTGAGATCACATTTAAGAATTCTCAAAAAATCAAAATAATACGCGAGCCTGTCTTGAGGCTGAAAAATATTACGATTTCATTCATCGTTGTCTTCACGGGATAGGCCTTAGGCCTGTTCTGACTCTAAACAATTGTGCTTACCATGTCTTCCGGGATCTCCTCTCGGATGGTACTGCCACGCAGCTTGTGTAAGGCGGTTGGTTCTCTTCCATTCTTTCCAAGTGCTGCTGCATCCAATTATCTCGACATTATTGCGTTCGGTCTTGAAGAGCAAATATTCGTATTCCTTGTGGAAGTAATTGCTATGTCGTGTAATAATGTGCATCCTTACTCTATGTCAGCGGTTACCAACCTGAATGTCGCGAAATGTTTGCAATGGGATCGCGAAAACAGAAAAATTTATATGGAATAGTTTCAATATTTTAAGATGTGTTGTAGTATTTTATTAAAATAATTAAATTCTTACAAAATGTACTGTGCGAATCGTTCAGAATTACAGCGTAACCAATGTTATAATGTTATAATATTATTTTGAAGAGAATGTTACATCTTATATTTATTGGCAGATATTTGAGAATAAGGGTGTCGCAATAAGATCGGCTGCCTTAATAGGAGGATCGCGGATGCATAAAGGTTGCCAACCGCTGCTCTACGAAATAATTTCATTTCACCTAATTGTTGTCGATCTTTATTGTCATGACCCAACTTTCGCTATAATAAATTAGCACCGGTGCAGCCATTATCTAATTCACTTCATTATTGGTGACAATTTTAATAGCGCTATTTATTCAGTGTCCTTGTTATAGCTCTACACAGACTGGAATTTTGCCAATTTGTTCTGAATATCATCATTATAATTATGCGTACATCCTTACCGATATATTTAAAATGTGTTCCACTGTCCCATCCTGGCCTATAAATTTTTTTCTTGGAAGATATTTCCCATAAAAAGTCAATATCTTAAATGTATCCAAATTGTATGCCTGGCGTTTCCGAATAAAATATTCCATGATCGACCTCGGAAGCCGTTCTGACTTTTATCCAACAGGCACTCCGAAATCTTTTGGACTCTCACTTTAATAATCTTTGAGTTATTCCTCTAAAATTTGTCGAGTTGGCACGATATCCTTTTTGCAATAAATTATTGCTATCGACGATTCTGTAGGTACTTGGCATTTCTCCCAACACAAATTAAAGTAATGTTGGAAACGAATTGTTTAGGTGACTCCTCCGCATCTAAAAATATCTGAGATTTACCCATCTACTCCTGGGTATTTCCTATTGCTTAAACTATTCCTAGCTTCTCGAAGCGATTCGTATGTGAGAGGGTGTACTTCTTGGATGTTTGTAGTATCTATTTCACGCTCATCAACAGTTTCGTCTTCAGCCTTGGGACCGAGCCATAATTGTTGAACAAGCCTTCCCAATGATCGCCTCTGATTGAAATTTGGTTTAATTTCGGTAAAAATGAAAAATAATAAATTGGTTTTATCTTGGCCAATAATGAGTCGAGTCAAAGTCGAGCCACTCATAATTATCATCGAAATGGATGGAATTAAATTTACGGCCGTGACAACTCATTTTGCCATAAAACGTTTGAGTAAATCAGAAACTGAAGCTCGAGACATCTACTTCATAGCTGAAACGCGCCTTCACTCTATTTTTGATTAGGCAGGTTATCTTTATCATCAATTATATAGTAATACGACGCGCGTATTTTTCTTGACATCTTGTTGCCGCCTAATTGAATTCAACAGCCCTCCCAAACGTTCGAGGCTGATTCGCACGGAAATCCCACAAGCGGAGGAAATTTGCACCTGGACTCGAACCCAACTATTTATGAATAAAAGGAATGCCTCATTGACCTGCAGCTCGAAAAGATGAATAATTGGTACCAAACTTGGCCTATCAGGACGACGCTGTGGTCATGCATAAAGCAACAGACAGACTGACAAACTTTTTCTTTCTCTCCACACACACACACACGCACACGCACACACACACACACACACACATATAAATCAATCATTTGATTTAATAAACAAAAACGGAATGGGTTTTTCCTGTTAACATTCAAAATCCCTATAGGACGCGACTTTTCGCCACCCTGTACGTAGATCTGAGATTTTATATTAATTGTTAGTAGCAATATATTTATTAACATGTTTTATAGACTATTGCTATGTTCTTTCGTAATAGATATGCCTATACATTCTTTTGATAATATCATATTTGCCCTAATATAATACGCACCCCAATTTAAAAATACATAAATTATAGTAAAAAACGTTCGGAGAACTTTTTATTAACATTATAGTATTACAACATTCATATAAAGGTTTATTAATAAGCTAATCGTTCATATTCACATAAATCTTCGCCATCGCTAGAATTGCCTCTTTCATAGTCAGATTTTCTGATCTTCTGAATCGTCTCACTGTTATGAAGTCTATAACATTTTCAGAGACTTACCTGGGAGATATGGCACCTATGGAAAAATTTTAGGAAACACCTCATTTGCGTAGAATATAATTTTTTGCGTTTTTGTAGAGTATATTGGCATTTTATTAAATATAAGTTTAACATTTGAGTATTAAATTAATGCTTATTTATTGGAAATTAAATTTATGGCATGTGTTGAGGGACCGTTTTGGCGACTTTTGCAGGTGGCTCCTATAGCAAATGCCACCTTCATCATACCCTAGTTACGACACTGAACATTTTTACGACATTCTCTCCCCCTCTCCTTTCCCCCATTCTCCCTCCCTCTCTTTCTTCCTCCCATTCTCTCTCCCTCTCTCTCTCTTCCTTCATCCCATACTCTCTCCCTGTTCCTCCCATTCTCCATCCCTCTCTTTCTCTTCCTTCCCCTTGCTAGTCCTTCAATATTTGAAACTGAAGAAATAGCTTGTTATGCCATCTCTTATTTACATGGATAATTAAATGACTTTGAATTCATTTCAATGGCATAGGCTTACGTATTGTTTGGCAACAATATCGGTCGCCATAGAAAGGAAAATTTTCATTTAAAAAATGTATAAATGAAAAATAATCTACACTTATCTTCATGTTTTTAAATGGGAAAAAATTAAATCAGAAAATATTTTTTAAAAATAAATTTGTAAAATTATTAGGTTTAAAAACAAGCCTACCACCCTATACTCGTTATTGCGGTTAACGTGACATATTCCGCTTGTCTCTACGTTATGTAGTTTTTGAGTTATAGGTACATACTTATACTTGACCAGACCCCGCCTTAGATACCAAGTTATTTTTATATATAGCATGATTAAATAATTTTTTCCTGCAAAAATACTTAAAAACCCTTTTCAAATTGAAAAAACAATAAGTCAGAATTGTTATCTCTTGCTATGGATAACAAAATATCGACGCGCGATTAAAATTACCGTTGGCGGCGCTGGGATCGCTGTCAATATTTAGAAAAATAGTTTACAAAATATGACACTAGATAGCATTGGAATAATTTTAATCGCAATTAAAATTATCGATGGCAGCGTAGGCATTGCTATCAGCAATTATAAAATTTTATTGGAAACAATGACATCATTTAGCGGCGTACTTAAATTCAGACAAATAATAAATATATCTCTTAAGAAATCTATTTTATGAAAAAATGTTTCAAACAAAAGTTTTATAAAATTACATATTATACAATTTTAATGGTAACAAATATTTACATAAATTTAGTCCTAAACAGAGATATTTGCGAATAAACGAAAAATGAGAGAAGTAAACCTCCTCTTCCGGTTGACCAATTTTAGCCAAAATTTAATCAGACCTAGATTATATAATTTAACTCTTAATTGTAAAGTTTTGTGTTGATATCTTTAGTAGTTTTTCAGTTAGAGCTCGCAAAATAATTCCTATCACGCACACAGACAGACAATCGGGAAAACAGTGAAAACGCGCTCAGGGGTCCTTAAAACGTGTATTGCCGTTGAAATCACGAATTCGATTTTTTCACGAATACAATACTTTCTCCTATACTACATATGGGAAAAAGTAAATTATACCAGGACAAATGCGGTATTTTTAATCTTTAGAGTTATCCGCGTTTTTTCCCAATAACTTTATCCCAGCTGATATGGAGGGCCTTCTCCGTGTAAGAGTGGGAAACCTTTAGGAATCAGTCGTATTGCTCCTGCATCTTTTGTGACCCGCTTTGCAAATTCCGTTTCGAAGTGGGAGATCGATTCCTAACAAAGATCTTGATGGTTCAGTTTACGCCACGAGATGCAGTGTTTTTTTTCAATCCGCAGTTTTCCTCTCCCATATTCTCCTTGGCCCTCTCGAGAATTATCATACTGTTCTTGTTTCAATACACGCGATGGACGCGGTTTAGGAGGCGCGAGGCGGAATGAATCCTAATTAAAACTCGAGAACTTTCAGACGAATGCGCCCTTTACGGTAAGAGGAAGTTTTTCCCAACCGCAGTGGCAGAGACAAAGATGGTCGCGGCATCAAAGGGAGCCCTGGGGGTAACGTAGAGAACGGAGAAGTTAGGGAAATGTATTTTTTAAGGTCTCTTCCATCGCCGTTTCTAGTAGGAGTAAAAAAAAATGCAAACCTTGAGGTGAGTTTATAGGTGTTAATTGCGCTTAAAAGACGTGGATTAAGTCTGGAAATTTTCGTATACTTAAAACTAAGTAAGATACCTGCTCATTAAAATTCAAAGTATTTTCGGGTCATTAGCCGGGGATAGTAACGAATTATCCTTTCTACGAATTAAGGAAAATTGACAGTTTTGAACGTGCGAATTTACTGTTTAATTGTCGTCTTAAAATTTCAGAAAGCGCAATGCATGCTTTGTATTACGCGTTCCCTTACGAAGTTGAATTTTGATGCGTCACATTTTAAGAAAATGACGTTGCAACCTTTTCATTCACTTGCAATTTTCGCACACCTATCTTCATAAAGACCACATAAACCAAGACATCCGGCGAAATCTCGCTCCTGATTTTTTTAACGCGTAAAGGTTAAGATTTTAAGATATCTTTAGTCGTCGTTATTAGCAGGAGTTGAAAATTTTTAACTTTGCTAGGGGAAATGTTTCTAAATGCTAACTGCGTTAAAAATATATTTATGTAATATTTTATTATTCAGTTTCATGTCTCTTACTCAGTCCCAAAGGCAGTACCGAAGTTTTTGAAAAGTTGTGAAATTCGATTCGTTGGTTGGGAACAGTAACGATTTTAGAATACCCTTTTCAGATTACAGGACATTAAAATTATCGAACGTACGAATGCACCATTAATTCATCGGCTCAAAATGTCGATATACGCAACACGGAAATTTCATTACGCATCCCCATACGGAGTTGCATTTCGAGGCATCACATTTATCAAACAACTTCGAAAGCTTTCCAAAAAATGACCCAAATATCCGCTTACTAATCTTTATATAGTCCGCGACTCGCCGTGGAATCTCGCTTGCGATTTTTTCGACACGCCGAAAAACAAAAAAAAACTAACACTCACATTTCATCGAAAAGCGCTTTGATATAAAAAAAGTCCGAAAAATCCAATTTCTCGTGAAAGGTGCGAAATATTTAAAAGCTCGTTTCGCATTTTTTTAAATTCTCTCTTCCCCCCGCATGAAATCGTGTAACCAAACATAGGATTTGAAAACTTTAACAACATTCTTTCCTTCTCCTCCATAGGAAGAGATTACGAAACTCCTCTATTCCTTTTCGCGACGAAGACAAAAAAAAAGAATTGCGGCGGAATCGCCTCTCCTTCGGGCGAGGAAGATGACCCGTGAAATAAAATCCAGATGCTACTCCCGATCAATCCTTTTCGGTGCGGCGGGACGTTCGTTTTTCCGTGGCGTCTTTTTTCCCTCTCTTTACAGAACGTCACGAAAATCGTGCGACGGATGAAAGGTAGATAGAGAGAGAGAGAGAGAAAGATAGATTCACGAAGTGTTGAAATTTCACGCCGCGATTTTTCGATGCTTATCTAATCCCACCGGCGTGATATGGAAGGGAAGACACCGCTTTTCATAAAACCGAACCGATCATTACCGAAAGCTCAAGACATTTCGGGCCGAGGGCAGCCGAAATGAAAGGGGTTTTCGTGAGAGCTAGGGATGGAGAGAGAGAGAGGCGGAGAGGAAGGAAGAATGGAGGAGAGATAGCAGAGGGGAGGGGATGAACGTTGGGAGGGATCATGGGATATGGTGGGAAGGAGAAGGGGATACAGGAATGGAGTAGTTTCCCTCCCTTTCTCTCTCTCACATACATGCATACATACATACAGTTGGTCTACTCCTCTTGACACTCTTCCCACCCTATTCCTCTGGGAACATCACGTGACTCCACTCCCTCTCTCCCCCTCGAAAACTCCCCATCCTACGGCATCGATTTGGATGGATGTGGCGGTTGTCGGTGTCTGTGTATATGCGGGCGGGGATGGGAAGGCTAAGAGAGAGAGAGAGAGAGGAGGCGGAATGGAGGGGGTTGTAGGAGGGGAAGGGAGGAGGGGAACGGAGAGAGTGAGAGAGAGAAGGGAAAGATATCCGTAAAAGGGGGATGGCATGGTTGGCGTTCTCCGTGAAAAAATAAAGAACTTCACGGAGTGGCGTAGGAAAGAGAGGAAGGGAAGAGATAGGGGAGGGAGGGAGAGAGAGAGAGAGAGAAAGAGGAGAGGGAAGAACGTAGAGAGAGGAGAGGGAGGGAGGGAGAGAGAGAGAGGAGAGGGAGGGAGGGAGGGAGAGAGAGAGGAGAGGGAGGGAGGGAGGGAGAGAGAGAGAGAACAGGGAGGGAGAGATAGAGGTCTCGAGTATTGGGCCGAATATCGCGCCCACCGCACGCGTTACAAGATGTGTAGCTCTTAGTGCGTTGTTGTACGGTGTATGGTCGCTCACAGTTCTCCTCCTCTTTTTCTCTTTTCCCTTATGAATCCAGCGGAAAACTAAAAAGGGTGTCTTCGCTTCATTCGCGGAAGGCAGTCCGGCCGTCGGAGACCTCCGTCGTGACCGCAGCGCGTGCGAAGCGAAAAAAAACGTAGCGCATGGCAAAATGAATCCGGCGTTCACCATCTTCATAGCAGGGATCGGAGAAGACGAGGGTCGTCGGGGTTTTCTCCGTCGTTGGGATCTGTGAGGGTCGGTTTTTTTCGTTCGAATAAATCCGACCTGCTCTGCCCCTCTCCCCCGTCTGGGAAGATGCCCCTGCTGCCCACGAGGGACCGATGGTCCCCACCGAAAGACGACGACGGACAGCCTTACGCCCTGAGGAGCGGACTGTGGCAGATAGGCTCACAGGCGTGGCACATACTGGTCGACGGACCCGATGCCGCGGAGGAGAGCGGACGTCTATTCGTCATAAGACCATTAGGTAAGGGGGAGTTCTTTTATGTGTTTTTTTTGGGTCAGGGAAACCCTACGGAGAATTGGGTCGGTTCGTCATAGTCATCGGTTAGGAAGGGATACTGTTTTTTCCGAGGCAGTAAAGAGGGGGTCCTTACAGATTTATCTTCGTGTCTGAAGCATGTGGGCGGTTTTGCGCGTCTCTTTAAGAGTTTGAACGGATACCGAAAGGTGGTTTCGGTCTTGAAAAATAAAACAAAACGCTTGATCGGATTTGGAGTCGCGGGTATGTCGCGTTACGTTTCCTTGGAGAAGATGTGGGGCAGGAGCCGGGAAGAGAGGGCGCCGCTCGTCGAATTGTTTGCTTTGTCGCGGGGAAGAATGAGTAAGTTGAAGTCGTCGCGGAAAATTATCTGCGGTGTGGTGGTTGATAAAATTTTATAAATGTTTTATTCGAGAAAGATGACCGATTTACGGTGGAAATACAGCGCGGGGCGTTGTTTGTGTTGCCTCGATTATGTTTGTATTACTTTTTTATTTTCTAAATTGTATAGAATCTATACATTCAGTAGAGAATTATCGAACTCTTGTTATGGCTGAAAATAAATTCAAGATAAAGTGCTTATGATTTCATAATATTTTTATCTTGAATTCGTTGACGTGAGCTGAAGCTAGTATAGGTAAATTCAGGCTCATTTGAATACGAAATTAACAGCATTTTAGGTTTTATAAAACATCGTGAGATTTTATAGAGGATTCATGTAGGATTGTGTTTTCTGTCGCGTTTCCCGTAGTCATTACGCTACTGAAGGACAGTCAGTATCTTTTTTTAATTAATAGCGAAATTTTTGATGTTTTTATGACTAGAAACGTCATAAATATCTGTTGCAACGCAAATTGAGCTTTAACTATTGATTGAGCTAATGAAGATTGACGTTTTAAAATATCTTCAAATGCTAACAGCTCTTTAGTCGTTAGATACGCGTCGCTTTAATCCTCTTAAGTTAAGAACCTGCTTTTGAGCCAACCTTGGAAATGCAGACAGGTTATCATAGCCGTATTTGTGTTCCACCAATTATAAATTGGTCTTCACTGGTAATTTTAATTGGTAACGTGACTCGGAAGCTTTTTTAGGCCACAAACAGAATAAGTGCTCGCCGTAATCATCGCCAAATTTATTTTTATTCCTGATTTTTAAATGTTTTGTTACTCAAAATAATTAAGAGTTATCCTGGATACGATTTTATTTTACTATATTTTATGTAAAGTTTGCAAGGATATCATATATATGTAAGTATAAATTGGCACTTATTGTTTTTTGGCCTATAAAGCAAACCTGTGAGATGTATTTTTTTCTACCGATTAGGTATATTTTTCCAAATTTTATAGATAGTCAGTTAAGAATGAAAAAAATTAACTTGGCGAGGTATAAATCTCATCAGCATGATATTTTCTGTAGCGGTATGAGCAGATACTTTTAGTGACAAATATTAAGTTTTTATCAACAAAAGTTGAGGCAATCCCTATAATTCATCATATTAAGAAGTGGATGTTATTGTGAAAAAAATTTTATAAATAAAATTATTTTCAAGATAACTTTTTGAAATAATTTAAATTTGCGCTCTCAAACATGTCTGCTTTTTCCCTTAATTATCCTGTCTATCATAGTGTCTGCTAAAATTAGCCAGCATTTTTAAACCATATAGGATGCACTGGAATATTTTTGGATTTAATATAATGTTTTATATCTTTTTCTTGCAAATAAATTTTCTTGATCCTATATTATTTATGTAACTAAATGTTTTACCTATTATAAGTACTTTAGTTGACTCTTTTTAATTCTTAGATTTTATGGGGAATGACTTTGTTTTGTGTGTGATGAAAATTTTCTGTACAGCTTGGATTAATGCATACATCTAAGAAAAAATTTAAATGCTTGGAATTCTAATTAGATACTTAGTTGTTAGCAGTCGTAATTTTCTCGGATTAAGATACAGGGTTAATTAACATTTCTTTAGTTAAATCATATATGGTCCTCTGTAATTTCAAGGTAACAAAATAATTTAAATTTATGTTTATTATTTTTAAAACGTTTAGCAACATTGCAGAGCAGCTGTTGGCACTTATCAGAAAAATACAGTATGTGGCACAGTTAAGTTGGCATCTCCTTAAATGTATGATCAGTTTTTAAAATTTTAAAAGATATGTGCTAATTTTACTTGGTCGTAATATGACCATTGAAATTTAATAGTTAGTTTAATAATAAGTTTGGAAAAATAAATGCTGCTTCCACATTTCTGTAAAACCGCTTTCTTTTGCCTGTTTTGTTTTCGGGTATTGTATAAGGAGTGTTTAATTTAATCTTCACCTTTGCTGTATTCGATAGGCAATATTTATCAATCTTATCAGAATAATACAGCCTAATTCGCGATTTCGAGACTCATTTATATTGATAATAGGCGGGGAAACGATATCGCTTCATTTCCCCGATAGCATCCGACTTGCGGATGAGTATCTATTTCATTAAACGCCTTGTTTGGTTCGTTTACTTTTCCATCAGGCTTCCATAAAAATTATAGCGTTGATAGACGGTGATGGTATATCTTCCTCAGATATTTACTTTGCTTTGGGCTAAAAATTCTCCGCCCGCGGAAGTTTTTCTTGACCGAAAAAAATAATGAGTGTAAAAATATTTTATCTAACCTAATACATATATCTCAGTAACTTTATTCGTAACTCGATGACCTTTCTCTTTGCGGTTATCCTCTTCCCACTTCCTCTTATTTCAACCCAACCACTATCACCTCGCCATCTTCGTATCTCGCAAAGCATTTCCTCTTTCTTAAAATACCGACTAACCATAATGTTTCTTTATATGCAGAGTCTCATTTCCCTGCGTGATGATGACGTGCCGCTGCTCTTGAAATAACTCCAGTGGTTTCTATAGACAAAAGGTATAGTTTCATTGACGAATTATTGTCGGCATTCGCCATCTTTATATCATACTAGCTTCGGCGTTGCCCGGATTAATTCGATATGCTTCATGCATAACAATCTCTTACATAATCTTTGAAACAGCTTTTTAAAAAAATTCTTTAGAGACAGTTAAACATTTGCCACAAAAAAGTCGGCGCGGTCACACAATTACTACTTACGGTTTCGAGGATAAAAGTCCAAGAAAGTGCCAAATACGCCAAAAATATCTGAATTCTTCGTCTCTATTAATTATTTTTCAACATCGGTTGACAGCAATATTTTTTGGTGAGTGCAATAAAAAATTTCCGCTCTCTGGGTCTTATATCTGTGTAAGGTTGCAATTAAAGAATTTATTGAGAGATGAAAATTCGAGAATTTCCCATGACTGCTTCACGCGCGAATCTCTCAAACGAAGGAACAATTGCAGCTGGGCTCTAACCCTGATACTTCGGAGAAAAAGTAATACCTCATTGCCCTTCAGCTCGAAAGGAATGTTAAAACATTACCAAAATTCTGCGCATTTGGTGGTCGCCGTGAGCGCCCAAGAGTATAAGGGAACTAAGGAACGCTATGTTAGTCCAAGAGGTTGATTAGCCAGAAAACAAAACTAATGGAACTAAGGGACGTTAAACTCACCAAGAGATGGCGCATAACCCTCTTTTAAATGAATAAAGATGAAAAATTCAAATAACTTTTTGTAGGAAATTGGGAATTTTGATCCCTTGATGTTATTTCTGGGGACCGTAGGAGTCACCATGCTAAGTTTGGTGGAGATTGGTCAAATAATGTGGGAGGCGTTAGCGGACAGATAAGCATACAATTTCTGTTTTATATAGATGTATACATTTTCGATAAAAGCAATATGACCTAATATCGATGAAAAATGCGATCAGGAAAAAGATGTACAAATTTTGTGGTTATCACGCCGAAGTTATTCTTGTTCGATCCAATTCGTCGTCCTATGTCAATTTTTTATGATTTTTTCGAAATGTCTGAAAATTCACCGGAAAAGTTACGAATTTCAGCCACTTATGTTTCCAGGCATCTACTCGCAATAATTCATTCGGTGTCGTAATTGCATTTGACACCTTTCTAGAAGAGAAATTTGATAGGTCGAAGCTTCTGAGCAGCTTTCCGGGGCACTTAGCGAAGATGGAGTAGAATTAATACTCTTAGCTCTCGCCTTTATGTTCAAAGTTTTATACGCCGCTAAAGTTAGGTATTTTATATTAGTTTTCAATCGATGGAAGAATTCCAAACACTCTGGACACTCTAAATAATGATTAGTTATGACGCCACTCAACCACAACAAGATGGAAACGTATACTCCATAAATGGAATACACAGAGATTTCAAAGGCGTTCTTAATGGGAAATACGTATGAAACGGTATGAAAAGAATGGGCGATTCTCGAATTTTTATTCTCGAAACTATAAGTCGTAAATATATGGTCTCTGGGACTATGTTGTAGTAAATGTTGTTCTCTATCCGAATAATTTTTTTAATCAATACCTCACATATCATATAAGGGCGTGGGATAGAAAAACATGGATTTTAATTGTTATTTGCCTAGAGAACCGCCTTAGACATCGATTTAAACAAAATATGCGATGTTTTTCGCTGGATTTTCTAGAATTTCTATCTCCGTAACTATAACTCGTAAGTATGCGGTCTCGTGGACTTTCCTGTTGTAAATGTTGTTCTCTATCCGATTAATTTTTTAAATCTATACCTTAAAGATCATATAAGAGCGATGGAGATAAAAGTTTGATATTCCATTGTTGCTTGACGAATGCCATTTAACGAGATACGAGTATAAGTTTATTAAAGTAATTATATAAAGTGGAAGTTCTAATTGACAGATTCAGTTGAAAATCACAATTGGGCGATAATTTTTAATAAAGATCACTCATACGTAATTAAATTAAAATCCGTCTAGCAGTTTAGCAGCTGAAAGTTACGACGGACGGACGGACGGATCATATCTGCCCATAAGGCGTTCCGCTATTACCGCTTCGCTGGTAAAGAACGCCTAAAAAATGAATGAAAAAGATCCGAAATATCAATTATATACCTCCCGTTAATTTTTACTTAAAAGATCAAAATAATGGCTGACAAAAAACCGTCCTTATTAACTTGAAAATTATCTTCGGAAAAAATATTAGAAAACAATTTTTATTCGTTTTCGGACGAAAATTTATTCGAAATTGTGTGCAATCATTAATCATTATTTTATGCGTGCTCCTTTAAAGGTAAAGTGCTTTTTTATTTGTTTTGTTTGTCTGTCTGTACGCATACGTAAGTCCCTCTAATCCTGAACATAATTCAACGGAATTTGGAATTTGCGATTCACATCAAAGCAGAACACGGAAATTACATACACGGGTCAAATCGTTTAATCGGGGTTGCCAACTCCCTGGAAACGGACGAAATGTGAAACTTTATGCTTTGAATCGCGATTTATTCATGCGAGAAAATTCCCTCCTATCAGATTTTTGGAAAGGATTTCCCGTTCTGAGATAATGGAGCTCATAAATTTTCATTCTCAAATCTGTGTCGTGTGAACGCATCCATTTTAACGTTTGATATTTCACGCTTTTATTGAAATTCGAAACGAAAATGCCGTCATATATTTCAGTCAGGACTTCGATATTCACTTATATTAAAATACGAAGTGAGGATGATGTGGTTGGTTCTTATAAACCAGAACTGTCATAATAGTGGAAATAACATTTGAAAATGTGTGAAACTGTGTGATGAGACTTCGTTATATATGGGTTAAAGAAGTACATATTTTAAAATATAGTGAGATGATATCGTACCTGAATACTTTCATTTTATCGTTGCTGAACTTTATTGGAAACAGATAGAAATTTAAATTGTTAAGTTTTCTGAAAATAAGAGAAACGCATCTACCTTATTCTGTGCTTCTAGCGTGCAATACTACTATGTACAGGCATTCATCGCGTAATAACGTTTTGTGCTTACGGAGACTTATATATTGTGACCTTTTTTGCTTAACGACGTGCATAATTAGCGATTAAGACGCTGGCAACAGTCTTCCCACCTATCCCTCGCCATAATCATGCTTGATTTTTGCATAACGACGTTTTTCGTGGAACGAATTAACGTCCTTATGCTTCTTCATGCCAGTCAGAGGATTTGCTTAATGATGTCCGAGTACAGCTTGGGAAAATAAGGTCATAGTTATATAGTTTTTCTATTAGGAAATAACATGGACATTTGTAAATGTTTAAATGTCATTAACGTTTGTAATCTAAAAGAATTCTTCAGTAAAATATAATCAGATGTATCGGATGACAGCTGTGACTTATTCGTTTATCTTCTTATTCCAATTAGTGGGATTTGTTTAGGTTTACTCTTTGATTAATTAGTGAATCTGAAACGCAGGGATGATTTACCTCAAGATCTTCACACTTTGGATCACTAACATTGCAGATACAGCTACTTTTTATTGTATTCGTTTGAATGGCCACGTATTCATACGACATTCGCACGTGAAGTGGCGAAATGAATGTGAAATATTTGAAGGAAGTGACGCTATGGGACATACCGTAATGGGATATTTGGAAATCAAACCGACAACCTATCTGTTTCTCGACAGCATAACGATATCATCACGTACGGATCAAGAAGGTGGAAGTAGAAGGCGCAATATTTCTCGGGAATAAGCATTTAGGATTCCATTTCGTGTCATCATGAAGAAAAATAGGGAGAGACGATGGAATGACGTGACACGCGAAAAGAATGTCAGAACGCAGGGGTGAGATCGAAGAATTTTTTTGCCGCCGACTCTACGCACGGAAATCGCGAATATATATGTATATATTTTTCCTTCAGGCTGCAAAATATTACTAACAATAAGTGGTGGCCCAATTGACATTTTTTAAAACACAACTCCATGGCGAAAGAAATTCTTTTTCTTCGGGAACGCGATCGCTGTCAAAAAACATTTAATTCCGAACAGTTGATTAATTTAAACTATGCGCTCCATTACGACTGATTCGTAAGATAATACAGTCACACACTTCGTGCCTGCCGGTTAATATCGGAGGACAATTATTTTTATTTTGTCGAGATTTTTTTCTTCGTTTTCCCGTTTCATTAAACCCGCGGATATTTCGGAAAATAACTCCTTTTGCTCCGTTGCTATCTCTCTCATCCTTTTCCCCTCCTTATCTTGATTCATTATCCTCGTGGGTGTCACGTTCTCCGTTCATTCATGACGCCAAACAACGAGCCTCGATCGAAGAGGTGGGAGAGATAAACGCGGTAGAATTCCAGAAAGAAGAAGCGCGAGGAAAGGGCCATAGACTTTTACGTCCGATAAACAAACGAGCGCCAATAAATCTTATTGTGCCGCATCACTGCACAGGTGCCTGCAGCTGTTGGGCAGAAATGAGCGTCCTTTTTGATTTTCCCTCCCAACACATTCGATCTCGAGGGAAAACATGGGACGGGTGCCCGTTTAATGGTTATCCCCTTTCGCCAACTTCTTATCCTTTAACGCGATAGGAACAAACGGGGTTTCTTTTTTTTCCTCGCATCAGTTTATCTTGTTTTATTTAAACCTGTTTTGTTATTTCCTCCGGGTGGAGAAACTGTTGCCGTTAGAGGTTCCGTTGTGCAATCCGGGGCATATTTAATAGTTTCTACACGGAGAATATTTACAAAACAAAGCTTTTTTGAAAGTGTGTGTGGGAGAGGTAGGCGAAAGGGACGCATGGGCCCTTAAAATCCCCGTTTTCGACGATTCTATTTAAACTATTCTAAACTCGTTGGTCGTCACACACGAACAAATTCCCATCTCGCAAATATGGGTATATTGAGTTTTTTTCGTCTTCTAATTTTTTGGTTCTCTGCCTAAATTAATTACATTCTACTATTGAGGATATTATCATACGGTAGGGATAAATTAGCGATAGACAACGAATGCAAATTACGAATGTTGTCTTTGTTTTGTATGTTTATTTTTGCAGATACTTTACTAATTAAGCGCTTAGTGTCCTTTTGAATCAATCCAATTAGCAAATAATGCCAAATTGTCAAATTTTATTAAAAATAGATGAATTTATTTACAATAACGCGTAAGGTATTATATAATTTTCGTTTTCCGTATGCTTAACTTTAGTCGTTAAGATTCAATTAAAAAACTATGTAATAACAAAAAAAACAGTTGAATGTTGCTGCGTTCAGAAATAAAACTAATTTTGTTCGAATAAATAAACGTTCAGAATTTAGTAGTATACTAGCGGAATTACCCGTTGAACATCAACGGGACTTTGTAGTGTGATTAAAATATAACTTCTGAGGTGTGTGTGTGTGAGCGTAAAACTTATGTATAATATATATATAGTAAATGTAATTGTTTGATTAATTAATAAATTCCTGACAATCATTTAAATTCTCCCATAAAATGAAGCGCTTGAAATTAATTACATTCTGGCATCAATATACGACTTGATTTGCCACTCTTTGGCTCGGTTATTCTTCCTCTTCGTATGTTTACTGAATAATAATATTCTTCAATTATTAACGTTATTAAGTTTGACATTGCGCAAAGCGAATAACACAATTCTTTCGTCTATTTGAAGGCTTAATAGACGCTAATTTATCGGAGGCAAGCGTGTTTCTGACAAATTCTTCCGTGTAACATCTAAACATTACAAGAATAAGATATTTTATAGTTTTAGCCGTCAAATAAAATAAAAATAGAGAAATTCTGTCTATATTTACACATTTTAATGAATGAAGGAAATAAACCTTGCACCTTGAAAAATCGAAAATCCCGTGTAAACTTATGGGAAAATATAATTGTCTCCCTGAGTCGAATCCGGGATTTTTTCCGGGATGTTTGATTTTTCTAGAGACCACCTTATGTGAAAGTTTCAGCTCTTAATTTCATTGGGAAATGTCAAAAAAATACCGGGACAGCCGGACACTTGAGAATTATTATATAAGGATATTATCCCCTTTTTATCGTATTACCGCTGAAATCCGCTTTCGCAATGAGTCAACGAGTCCCTGAATGGCCTAGCTAGTTGTTCCGTGATTCAGTACTCGCACTGTGTTATGCTTTTTTGTGTCCATATAAGGGGTTATTATTTCGGCTGTGATAAATTTGTAAAGCGTTCTAAAATTTCCCGCGTGTGCCCTTTTCTGTAAAAATGCACGAAACTCTTAGTTACGGCGAAATTCGCTTAATCTAATGCAGTCGTTATGAATTAAATTCTCATTATGGAAAGTGCCGGTACAAAGTGCAATTGTCTGTTATTTTACCGGTAAGGAAAGGCCTTGAATCGTAAAAAAGGGACGGATTGTGAGGCACCACGAGTTTTAAGGGCGCTAAAAATATCAACATAAAAAAGCCATTTTAAAAATCAAGTTTTATCTCCAGTCGTTTAAAAACTTCGCGTGGAATGATGAATTTTAATTGGAAGGATGAAAAATTTACGGATTACGGAGGAATGAGCGGTGTTTTAACAAAATGTGGAGCTATTTCGAATTTTCATAATTACGAAAAACCCTTGCTGCCTGAGAACTGTCCTCATTTTTTGTACCTCCGTCGTCGT
This sequence comes from Tanypteryx hageni, assembly GCA_028673005.1. Classification (NCBI taxonomy): domain Eukaryota; kingdom Metazoa; phylum Arthropoda; class Insecta; order Odonata; family Petaluridae; genus Tanypteryx; species Tanypteryx hageni. The sequence goes on along the minus strand of CM054113.1, from coordinate 196,629,085 downwards.
TTAGATATTTATCAATAAAGAGAAAAATACGGTATGAACATTTTTATCCATAACTGCATACATTTTATTTTAGTTTTTGAGACAATGCGTTTTTTTACGGCAGTCGTTGGCGAAATCCCTAGCTTGAGCTTTTTCTTTAAATAAAGGGTTTTACGACGAAATGGCCTGCCTCAGCTTCATAAAGGGGTTTCACCAAGTGCAGCTTTCTCACAATATAGTTTAACGACGCGTGTTTTCGTCGTTTGAAAGCCTTATAATTTTACACCTTCGTCCCAGCACTGTTTTGGAGGAATGCGACATTCGCATTCCAAGAGTGCCGAACTTTCCAATAGTTCGACGGCAAACCGAATGCTAGCCGCAGAATCCAGTAACGTATTTATCTCGTGGATTTTAATGGCCGGGCTCAGGACGAAATGGATTTTTGCTGGCTATTCGACGCAGTAGAGCCGGAGACGGCAGTACAAAATGAAAATTTGAGTAGCCTCATTCGACCCCATCATTTAATAATGTCGCCATTTTTATTGACTATTCTACCTGTGTAGGATCAACAAGTTGGTTGTACACCTTCAGTGCTTCCATTTCTGTTGATGCATATGTATATAGAGGAAGTAGGTAAATGCGGCGATATACAAGGGAACGAAACCTATAAATCCGGATATAGATCTTAAAAAATTAACAAAATTGACATATACTATACCACAAAAATATTTATTAAAACACGATCCGGGTTTCAATGCATAGCATCATCAACAGATCATGATGATGATTTTGTAATAAATATTTTTGTGGTATAGTATATGTCAATTTTGTTAATTTATATATACTAGAGAGATACCCGTTCTACGAACGGTTTTAATCCGGAAATAAAACATAATTTATACATTATAGCTATTCTATTCGAATCACAAATAAAGTTATCAATAATTGTTAAAATTTTACTCCCGTAAATACTTGGGAGATTTGAGAAGGTTTTCTTATGGGGAATAGAAATTATACCCTGCAGTTGAACCCTGGTCTTCTATTCTGAATTTATTTCTACGTTGCCTTTTATGCTTGTAATATTTGTCATATACAATATTATTATCATTACTTATACAATCAAAACAGAAAGGAGTTACTGAATTAACGGAGAATTAGTTTGTTTTTTATGTAATCATTGATTGTCTTATATTTAAACAGTCAGTACTCATAAAATCAAAAAAGAATCTATTTACTGAAATAACGTAAATAACTTTGATGTTCTTACAAAAATGCGTTTTCAGTTGTCTTTCAATAGAACAAGATTGGAAAGGTGTACTCCATGTCGGAGTACGCAGAGTTTTCAAATGCGTTCTTTGGGATTTCACAATGTTCTCAATATTTTTCGCTTACATGAGATGAGAATTTAATGAGAAGCAGGCGAGGTACGTTTTAAAATACATATTGGTCTTCATGTGAAGTAGTCGTAATTATTGTCCGATTTTAACCAAAATTGGAATCGGTCGACCAATTTTAGCAAAACTCCGCAATACCAAATTTCATCAAAATATGTTAAGCGTTACCCGACTTGAAACAAAGGAACATTGTTAACTACATGCAGGTATTCATGTAAAGTGGTCGTAATTTTTGTGCAATTTTAACCAAAATTGGAATCGATCGACTAATTTTAGCAAAACTTCCCAATACCAAATTTCATCAAAATATGTCCAGCGATTCCCGAGTTGAAACAAAGGAGCATTGTAGGTCTTCATGTAAAGCAGTGTCGTAACTAGGGTATGGCGATGATGGCCTTTTCCATAGGCGCCGAACGTTCCAGCAAAAAATGCCAAAAGTTTATTTTCCCATAAATAAGTATTAATTTAATGCTCCAATGTTAAATTTACGTTTAATAAAATGCTACTATTCTCTATTAAAGTGCAAGAAAAATAATATTCTCTATAACTTAGATGTTTCCTTAAATTTTGCCATAGGTGCCATATCTCCCAGGTACTTCTCTGTGTAAAGGAGTCGTAATTGTTATCCGATTTTAACCAAAATTTGAATCGGTAGACCAATTTTAGCAAAACCCCCCAATACCAAATTTCATCAAAATACGTTCCCGAGTTTTAACATACGGACGGACGGACGGAAACGACCTACTCTATATGCGTTCACTTCGTGCAAATAACGCATAATAATTTACGAATGTTGTTTACTTAGGTTGCTATGAAAATCATTTCCCTCTCCTTCCTTCTTCCTCTCTCTCTCGCATAAAAAGCAAGCTTAGGCCCATAATAACTGTAGGATTTCGAGGTCTAACAATGTAATTGATAGGAAAGGCAACATCCAGTTAAAATGGCAATATTTCCCCAAAATATGTGAATTAAACGTTTAACATGAGCGATTTCGTACTGGATGCGAAAAAAGATGAACAGAATAAGAAACTTAATAATTTGTTCTTCAAAATGGTTCAGATCCAAAGCTCGTAGGTTAACTCTTTCTAATTTAATCTGAAAATGATTTAAAGCCTGCACGTCGAAAAGTCTATTTTTACGTGTTATCTTATGGGAAATGGAAATGTCTTCCTTGGAGTAGACCCCAGGACTTTTTTTGAGATTTCTTTAGTCATCACTATATATTATGTAAATCGAATATTCGTGCAAAAATTCAAAATTCTATTTAATCGGGAAGTTTGTTTAAACACGTTAAAAAGTACCACCGTAGTCTATGACGTCAGAAAGGCTTCGGACGGACAAAAATCGACAAATTATTCATAAGATATAAGGTTTTATTTTTTTAATCAAAGGTTGTGGGGCGTCTTATATTCGCGAACAAATAAATAAATAATAGTGACTGTGATTATGACAGGTTTAAATCACATCTTTACACGGCACATTGTCATGACAATTTTTTGCGATTTAATTGAAAGTTAACTTCAATGATATAATTTAATTTATTTGCCTCAGAATGCCTTATAAAACATGTTTCCCTCAAAATTAGCTTCTGTAAAGGTCGTCTTATATTCGAGGTCATCTTATAGTCGGTTAAATATAACATTTTGTAAACTTATCATGAAAAGTCTCCTTTATCGCAAATAATATTAATTTTATAAATTTACGACAGACCATCTTTATTGCAAGTGATAAAATTACCTTTTTAAAAATTCCGTCGCGACCAAAATGTCTTAGTTGTTAGGTCGTTCCGTGTGGAAGGGTTGCAGCCAAAGGCGGATCCAGGGTTCATCTTTGGAGCAGGGGAGGGGTAATCAAAGATGAAAAAATAAACCAATTGAAAATATCTTCAGGAGAATACAGATTCTTAATATCTAAAAAAGGAATAGATAAAATTTTGTACAAAAAAATAAATACAGTAAAGAAACAACATTTCTCCGATGTGTTCTTTTATATTATTTTATTATTTATCTGCAGTCTTGGGGAGAGGGGTGATTATCCACTTTACCCACACTCATGGATCCGCCCTTGGTTGCAACGGGTTCTTAGTCACGCGCGAGACTTGGGGCAAGTCGTCCTTCGAGGAGTTGAACGTTTCGATATGTAAACAAAAATCGCAAACGTTCGGCTTTTCTTTATCTTGCACTTGCATATAAGACGTGTTGAGTGACGCGTTCCGTCACCGTTCCGGGAAATGCGGGAAGCGCAGCTGCCTCTCTCTGCTTCAGCACAAAACCAACTTTCAGCGTGTTGCAAATGAGCTTCTTTCGCCCTCCCTAGGGCGGAAGTGTTTATTTTCTCTCCCTTTGGATCGGCACGCGTTGCGATAAGTCGATCGCGCTAAAGATAGCATTTTATGAATGCATACGCGTATATATATATTTTTTTCGAACTTAATGTAATCGTTGCTACAGTACAGTGGCAGATATAGGGCCAGGCGATCTAGGCGACCGCCTAGGGCAGGGATGAATCATCAGAATTTTTTCGCGTGCCGTACTTTACTCTCCCCTAAGAAAATTCATATTTTATACATAAAAACAAACTTAGGCGTACCACTTCGGACACGCGTGCCACGTATTTGCCATCCCTGGGCCTCGTGCCTCTGGAGACTTCACGTCTAGAGCCGCGAGAGAGAAAAAGACATTTACAGATTGTGAAAAGTCCCGATATAAAGAAGCTGTCGTATATATCATAAATGATTACGACGATCGACGTAAACGATAATGGGCGAAGACCAGTCTCAACTGACGGGTATCATTGAAAAAATAATTATTTGTAAGTCATTAAGAATTTGATAGCCTGTTTTCCGCCATAAAATTTAATCACATCATATTTTCAGAATTCTCAAGTACTATGGCCTATAAGCCTCGCACTCTCTAAATCCGCGCCTCCAACAGTGTGACTAACAATAAGAGACAGGAATAAATGGAAATCTCTTGCATGCGCTTCGGAAAGGAGTCGTTTTATTTCGCGCATTTTCTGAGGTAAGGAATTCCAACGAACGCAAATACGGACGCGTAAGCATTTTCAATATGGAAAATTTCAAGATTCCGGGACAACCTTCGGACGTGCCGCGAATTTTTACGCAATCTCATCCATTCTCTATCGATCGATGGTTTCCCCCCAAAAGTTCTTGTTTATTTTCTCAATTTTAGGGCCTTTTGCGGGACATTACGGCGGAAGCGATCCTTAACTCTGAGAACTTTCTTGAGAAAGGAGTTTTTACGGATTCCTTCTGACTTTAAGAGCCCGCCGTGCGCGTTGTATGTTTTTCCAGAGCAAGAACCGATTTTTTCTCAGCCGAAAGCTACTGTCTCGTTAACGCTCAAATCATCGGTTCTTTCAAATTGTTGTTAGTGCGCGTATAAGTTATTTGTTCGGCGTGATCCAACGCCATTAGTCTCTTCGAAAGGCATGCTGAACTTGGAAAAAAACTCATTTGGGAAAAGTTTTCACTTAAAACCCATGATGCATCTTTTTTTATTGCGTTTCCGCTAATTGCAGCGAGACGCTAATTCTAAATCGACGGAATTCTTGAACGCAACGACACGAAATCCAATATAGTAGTCTTTATTTATTGTATTTCATTTGACTTACAGCTATTGGTCATTTGTTGTGGCATGGTCATAAGTATTTTTAAGGATATGTACGCTAGATATTTCGCAGCCTTGCTACTTTTTATAGCATTGGTATTCGTAACGCACATATAAAAGTTTGTTTTAGAGCTTTTACATAATGAGAACATTAGTGTAGTTTCTTCGTCCTAATCAAAAACTTGGGAACATTATGGGGCACATTTATTAATATTTATAATTTATTTATGGTTGCCTTCGATTAATTGGATACTCCAAACGTTTCAATAGTTATTTCATCATCATCATCATGCTGCTGTCCGAAGACAGGATTTAGCTGAATCGCTGCCTCCATCTCTCTCTCTCCCTAGAAGCCTCCTTTATACCTCTATAAGTACTATATTCCCACTTTATATTCTCTAATATTCCTATTCTTTTTCTCCCTCTTCTTTTTCCGCTAATTTTGTCTTCTAAGATCGTCCTTTGTAAACACTCTCTTCTCAATATGTGCCCTATCCAATTTGCTTTTCTTTTCCTGATTGTTTTTATTAGCATCCTTTCTTCTCCCACCATTTCTAATACTTCTTCGTTTCTCTTCCTCTCTGTCCATTTCACTTTCATCATCCTCCTCCATACCCACACCTCAAAACTTTCTAAATATTTTTCCTCCTTTCTCCTTATCGTCCACGTCTCTGCACCATAAAAAGCTATGCTCCATATGTAGCATTTTGCTAATTTCTTCCTTGTTTCTAAATTTATTTTCTTGCTTGTGAGAAGCTCCTTCTTCTCGTTAAATGCTGCTTTTGCCAATGCGATCCTGCTTCTGATTTCCTGTATACTACATCCATCCTGCGCTAAAATGCTGCCGAGATATTTGAAACTACTTACTTGTTCCAATTTTTGGCCGATTACCATTATATTTAATTCTTTATGTTCCTTTGAAACTACCATGACTTTCGTTTTTTCTGCATTGATCTTCATTCCATATTGTTGGCCCACCTCCACTACTCTGTCTGTCATCCTCTGAAGTTCTTTCTCGCCTTCTGCTATTAATCCTTGATCATCTGCATATTTAATGGTGGTAATACTTTCACCTCCTATCTTAAATCCTTTCTCTTCCATCAACGCTTCTTCTGTTATTGTTTCTGCATAAATATTAAATATCGCTGGTGAAATAGGACATCCCTGCCTCACTCCCCTCCCTATTGAAGTACTTTCTGTTTCTTCCCCTTCAACCCTGACTCTAATCTTTTGATCAAAGTAAAGGTTATTAAACAGTCTTTTATCTTTCCAATCTGTTCCTATTTTATTTAAAATACCCAACATTTTATCCAATTTCACTCGGTAAAAAGTTTTCTCCCAATCTACAAAACAAAAATACATATCTTTATTGACTTCTAGCGCTCTTTATATTATCATCCTTATACATCCTATAGTATCTCTAGTCTCTCTTCCTCTTCTGAAACCAAACTGATTATCTTGCAGCTCCTTTTCTATTTTTACCTTCAATTCTTTTGGTTATTATTCTGGTTAGAACTTTAGCTGTATGAGAAATTAAACTAATAGTTCTGTAATCCTTACAACTTTTTGCATTGTTCTTTTTCTCCAGTGGTACCATAACAACATCTAAAAAATCTTCAGGCCATATGCCAGTATCATATACTTGGTTAAAAAATTTTGTGAGTTACTTAACTGCTTTCGACCCCAAAACCTTAAGAACGTCCACTGGTATATCATCACTCCCAGCAGCCTTCCTTCTTTTCATGTCATCAATTGCTCTTTTAACTTCAGACTCGAGAATACTTGGTCCTAGCTGGTCTTTTTCCACATCCTCTTTTTCATTTAATTCAATATTTCTTGGCTTTTCTTCTTTGTTATACAGAACCTCAATGTATTCTTTCCAGACATTCTTTACATTGCCTGGCTCCGAGACTATTTTACCACTTTTGTTCACGATTCCTTTACGTCCTATCTTTCTTGCCTTTTTCTTGAATAGTTCACTTGCTTTGCTATACATGAGGTATGTTCTACAAATTCTTTCACACGCGACAATTTCCTCGCATTTCTCATTTATCCACTGTTCTCTGGCTTTTTCTGTTTCCCTTTTTAAAGCATTATTTAACTCCTTGTACTTTCTTTGGCCTTCTTCAGTGTTTATGTTCTTCCAATTTCTCCTCTTCCGTTTCTTGCAGCATAGCTGCTGTGACCCAGGGTTTTTTGTGTCTTTCACCCGTTATCTTTCCTACCTTCTTTTCCATTACATCTTTAATGTTGCTATGGATATATCTCCACTCCTCATTGACATTGTTCCTATTTTCTTCAGCTCTCTCCCCCAACCTTTCCTCCAGCTCAGTCATGATAGCCTCCTTGTTCTTAAAGAGTTCCTCTAAGTTCCATTTCTTGTTAACTCTTATGTTTCTCTTAACGCTCTTCAGTCTACATTGTGTATTTGCCACCAAAAGGTTGTGATCGGAATCGATATCTGATAGTGTTTTCACATTTTTAATGCTATTTCTAAATCTTTCATTGACTAGTATGTAATTTTTATGTATGTATGGTATCGTCTCTGGTCTCCTGGGCCTCTCCATGTGTAAAGTCTCCGCTGGTGATGCTTAAACCATGTATTATTTACAACCAATCTATTTCTATGGCAGAATTCCACAAGTTTCTTCCCTCTTTCATTTCTCTTCCCTAGTCCATATTTTCCCACTATGTTATCTTCCTGTCCCTCTCTGACTACACTGTTCCAGTCTCCCATTACTATGGTGGTGATCCTTCCTTTTCCCTCCTCCTCCAATATCTCCGTAATCTGCTCATACATTTCATCTACTTCGTCGTCACCAGCATTAGTTGTTGGCATATACACTTGAATTATAAGCATTTCCACTGGCTCCTTCTGAAGTTTTACGGCTATTAATCTATCATTAACTGTCACTATCTTGCTAATTCTTTCAGCTATCTCTTTTCTCATTATAATCCCCACTCCCCTTTCCTTTTTCTCTCCTCCCTAGTAAATAATCTTAAATTCGTCTGAATTTATCTCGCCTTCTCCTTCCCACCGAACTTCACTAATCGTAAGACCAACTATACCTACATTATTCCTTCTCATTTCCCTTTTTTAGTTCTCTAGTTTACCCTCTGAATTCATAGTCCTAACATTCCATGTGCCTATTCTTAATTTCTCACTACTTGCTTTCTTCTTATTAATGTTACATTTCCTCTGTGCATCCCCTAGGGTAGTCCCCACCCGTAGATCGTATTGGGGAACTATTTTACCCCAGAGAGATCCATAGAGGTATTTTCAGCTTTTCAGCCTATTATGGGAAATATAATGAGATAGTTTCCCCTTGCTTTTCTCATCGCAGTTTCACAAGCGTGATTACCCATCTGTAGCTGTTCAGAACCACATGATCACCACCTACAGAGGTACTGTGCAAGCTGCTGCCCTTGCACAGGAGGATGTAAAGCCCCCAAGACTGCTTCTTAGTCTGACTCATCCCCTCAGACCTTTCCGGCTTGGATGGTCCTACCAGGAGAATTATCTCCCGCGGGGAGTTCATAAGAGTACACAAACCTTCCCACCTCTGTAAGGTTATGCAGTCCTTAGGGAGTGAATAGTTATTTAGAAAATTATAAAAGTTATTTTTATAAAAAATGGTATTGTTATACTAATAAATTTATATCGAATTACTTATTTGGTTCAACTAGGGATCGGCAACCGAATAAACGAAAAAATATGCATTTTTCCAGTTAAGCATATAACTCGTCCTAAGTAGAGCAGCTGTAAGGCGAATAAAATGGTTCTTATTAAAATAAAAGGTCAAATCACATATTAGAACATTCATATTAGTAAACCAGGCGGTTATATAGGGTACGAAGAGTTGGTTTTGAAATCCGCCTGTGAGTCGCGATAGAGCCCCAGGGTTAAACGTAGAAAAAGTTTGAAATGAACTTATTAGGTAGTATGATTCGTGGAAGGCTTCCATTTATGCGCAGCAATTTAGCTTTTATCATGGAAATACAATCTTCATTATTAAATCCTTTTGACCCTTATATATTCAGATAATTTAATCATTGACGCCAGAATTCATAAACTACTCCTCACACCCTTTCCATTAATTAGCTGGCAGACTGCTGCCGAAAGGAAGAAACTGAGTTTTTACTGCATACATGAGAATTTTCATGCGACCTTTGCGTATATTTCAAGGCTAAAATTCATAAGTCATGGGGAAATTATTGCTTCGAGTCCGGCGTTTCGTGAAAACGCCGACAGCACGGATTCCTAATGAATGTAAACTGAATATGCTAACGCAATAGTTTCCTTCTTCGAATTAATGAGACTGTGGAAAACTCCTAAGGAGAGACTTCCGGAAGGAAGGAAACATGCAAATAAAAAATATTTAGGCCATTATCTAAAAAAAATTTCTTGGGCTTGACAAAATGACTCCAATTGGGCTGGAAAATCTCCTGACTCTCGCGAATCATAATTAGTGGTTTATGTTTCCGATCAAATTTCCAAGCTTTATGTGCTTATATCTTAAATAATTCACATCAGGATCTTGCCCGAAAGTATCCATGGACTTCTGCTCATCATTTGTTTTTCAATTTATATATTTTCCCATCATAATGCACGAAGGAAACAAAAAGGGATGCTATACATTTTTGCTATTTTTGGAAATTGATCAGCAAAAATATAAATGAAAAGAGTTAAATTTTGACATTTTAGAAGGAGAAAAATTCTCTACTTGACCGGGGATCGAACCCGGCTCTTCGATTCACGGTCAAGTACAGAATTTTTTTCCTTCTAAAATGTCTTTATGTGAACATGCATAATATGTTACTTCAACACCTTTGTAACTTGAAAAGAGTAACGTTCAAATTTTCTGTCGTACGACGAAAAACCAAAGAAAATTGTTCAACGCCGGTATTATTAGTAATTAGGTTTATTAGTACTGGTCCGATGCGTCACATTAACGGAGGAGATGTTCAGCCTAAGATTGTGGGATGATATGGAAATATATAATGCTTAATAGAACAGAAAGAATGTCAAGAATGGAAAATGACTTAATGATTTTTTTTCGCCGCTCCTATGAATAAATCGAGTCACAGTGGAAGGAGTGAGGGCCCCTTGCGTGCGGAGAACAGATGGAAAAATCGATCATTGCTTCACCATTGAGATTTTTCGCAAATATTTAACGGTAATCTCTCTCCGTACCATTCTTCGAAAGAGCGTGAAGTTCGCTTAGTTGGGACGTGACAAAGTTAACGTGCGTTCACGGTTCGAACGATTGACAATCCATTTTAGGTGATTTAACGCTTACGCCACGGCTTAAGATTTGTCGACGGAGGTCGAATATTTAAAACGATAGATTACGCGAGAATTCTTTGGCCACTGCTTCGTGACACGAACTCCGTATTTTTTTAAATTGAAGCATTTTTCACCTTCGCAAGTAATTAACGGCCATAAAAAATATATAAAAGATAATAATCCTTTCTCACTTTTGATATCGCTACTTTCACTTAAATAGACGGCCAAGAGGGAGTCTTTATTCGTTCCCTAACTCAATTACCGACTGTTTTGGATAAATGAGGTGGTACTTTAAAGGGAGAGGCGACACGGGAAAGCCATTAACGCCGAGAGAGGGAGTTATAACGAAGAAGAAAGAAGAGGGGCAAAAAGAGAAGTTCCGCCACCTCTGTTCTCAAATGGCGTGACAATTTCCTAGCTCCCTTTTATTTTTTTCTCTCATTCTTCCTCCAACTTCCCTCTTATTTTTCGCCGGCTTCTGCCAAAGAGCAAACCCTTGTTGATGTCGCTGCCGTATGTCATTCGATCTTTCTCCGTCGTATACGACGAAAACTACGTAAAAAGCTGGTTGAGTGCACGTCGTCGTCGTAATGAGGTTAGACGAACGTCTTATATAACGGAGCATCGATTATTTCGTTAGCGCAAAAGGGATCTTTGGTTCGCGCGTGAGCTACGCGTATAACGACGGAAGAATTTGATTTTGCGAAAGCTCAAAATTATACGTATTTTGTTGTGTTGCGTTGGACAGCTAGTTTCGGATTCAGGAATCGATGATTTGTCGGTCGTGAATTTATGCGGCATTTGCAAATTCTCCGATAGTCATGTTTTGTATATTTTCTAAACTAGGGAGTTATCTAGCTCGTCTTTTAGCCGAAAACAAAATCAAGAATAAACTTTTAGGTATAAAAAATTAAAAATATGTTCTTATCTTAGGTATCTCCAAAATCCATAACCGGGTGTTTTTTTTAGAATCTAATTTCGGTGAATCGCCACTGAAGACGGCTACATTGTAGCCGAAAGGCGCATATGGGTTTTCATAACCTTGTTATGGCTGTTGGAGATACCTTAGATAAGTTATTGTTGTTTCAATGCTTGATACTTAAGGTTGTATGTACTCTTGGGCACATTTTCTGTCCGTCCGTCCCATAAGAAAGGTTGGGAAAACCAGATGCGCAGTTTTCCTGCAAAGATGACATCTTCCATGGCGATTCGCTGATATTTTATGTAGAATCTGAAATCGGCTGCTTTTTAGTCGATATGGGTGTCTAATTTTTTCCAATCTGTTTATGACTACTGTAGATATTTAAAATTTCAATTTGATTCCAACGATCTGGCGATCACTAAAATTCCTCTTTGTATGAATGCATTATGGCACGAAAACAATTAGAACAACTTTTTAAATGAACGAGTTGTCTGCAAGCGCTTAAAAAAATCACCATGCGCCTCTGTCTAAACTCGTAAATAAGCCAACGCGATCTCCAAGGCTACAGTAGGCATATGCAGGCAGTCCCCGCTTTTACGTCAGGTTACGTTCCTGGAAACCGTAACGAAAATCGGATCACTATTTTCCATAGACAAAATGTTAAAATGAGTGGTTTCGTTCCTGCCCAAGTACACTAGATTCAAAAATTCTCGGGAATACTTATTTTAAAAGATTATAAAATAAGCGTGCAAAGGAATGGACAAAACACGATTACTACAGTCGCAATCATTAATATAATAAAAGCCCAGGTTCTGTTGGTACGTGCGTTGTCCGGAACGCTTTATACAAATCCTCATAAGATAACACGTAAAAATCGATTTTTCGACTCACAGGCTTTTACTATTTTGCGAATTAAATTAAGAAATAATTGGCCTACGATCTTCGGACCTAGACCGTTTTAAAGAAAAATAAATAACTTTTCTTACTCTTATCATCACATTTCGCCTACTATTCGAAATTGCTCAAGTTATACGTTTAAATCTTATTTATTGGAAATTTTTAAGCTTTTTAACGATATAATTGATAGTAGCTCAATAACTTTGGCCAAGACTAACAAAGGTGAAATACTCCTTTAGCCAAAACAACTAGAGGGCTACAAAACCCAATGCATTTCGCCCACAAGGTGGGCATCGTCAGGGGTAAAACCTGTTTCAACAGGCTCCCAGTCACTGTTGAAACAGGTTTTACCGCTGACGATGCCCACCTTGTGGGCGAAATGCATTGGGTTTTGTAGCCCTCTAGTTGTTTTGGCTAAAGTAGTATTTCACCTTTGTTTGTTTTTAACGATATATTGACTTGCCGACGTTTGTTGTTAAACCTCGAGATTTTATTCGTCTCAACCCTTATACTATATGCGTAAGGAAAGAGTGTTTTGAATGGTTTAATACAGGGGTTTTCAAACTTTTTTCTCTGCGGCCCAATAAAATGAGAAAATATATGTTGCGGCCCACAAAAAGTTTTATTCATAAATTACTACATATAAATTAATAATTAGTGAATCTGCGACACTAAATAGCGTAAATTGATTAAATCTTACATACGTAGTTTTCAAAAAGTAATATTTTATACAAAGAATATATGTGCACTGCTTCTAAACCAGAAATGCAGAACTGAATTTAAATCTTAAAAATGAATCTGCCTGTCATTGAATACAGCATATTTAAACCGGAAAATGGAATCATCCAAGAAGCGCCCACAATTTAAAACTAGAAAAATTAAATAATTAGTTCCTTTTCCAATGAGAATTGGCATAAAAAACTTGTTTATCTTATCGCAAAATAGGGTTGGAAATTTCATGATACCGAAAATTATCTGGCAAAAATGGTATAATATAAAGAATTACCAATTGGATTTCAGATGCTGTACATGCGCGTAAATGTTTCTCCGTTCTTGTCACCAAAAGAAAAATTTTGCTGACATCACTTTCCTTCATCTTTTCACACGAGGAAGCAGACGACGACCTCCCAAAACAAAGTGATTTTATGACTTTAGACTTAGAGTCCTAAGCGCAAAGAAACTATGAAAGGAAATGCAGAAGGTGGGTATAAAAGAGAAGTACTAAAGATTGTAACTAATGAAAAATGGAAAAACCTTCTAATAACCATAAGTATAATAACAAGATGTCAAAGTATACTCCATACATGAAATACACAGAGATTTCAAAAGCGTTCTTAATGGGAAATACGTATGAAAAGGTATCAAAAGATTGGGCGACTCTCGTAATTATATGGTCTCGGGGACTATCTTGTGGTAAATGTTGTTCTCTATCCAAATAATTTTTTTAATCTATACCTCGCAGATCATATAAGAAAATGGGAGAGAAATATATGAAATTTAATTGTTGTTTGCTGAGATAACCGTCTTAGCGATCGATGTAAACAAAATATGCGATATTTTGCTCGGGATTTTCTCGAATTTTTATCTCCGAAACTAGAACTATATATCTGTGTGAGGTTGCAATTAAAGAATTTATTGATAGATGAAAATTCGAGAATTTCCCAAGACTGCTTCACGCGCAAATCTCTTAAACGAAGGAAAAATTACAGCTGTGCTCTAAGCCTGATACTTAGGAGAAAAAGTAATACCTCATTGCCCTTCAGCTCGAAAGGAATGTCAAAACATCACCAAAATTCTGCGCATTCGGTGGTCGCTGTGATCAGGGCCGGCCCGAGCTACGGGCGGCTGCACTGGGCCCCAAAGTTTTGGGGGCGCTATCCCGATCATTTATCTATGCATTACTTGCAAGTGAATAAATTTTGGATAGAGATTTATATCAAAGAACAGGCTAGAATCATGATGGCATTTCTTTTAAGTTTTCATAATCAATAATATTTACAGAGCGTTAAAATAATTAACATGTACTTTGTAAATATTTCAACAAAAAATAACGGAGGGGGTCGCTGGAGTGCTATATCGCCCGGGGCGCCAAAATTCATCGGGCCGCCCCTGGCCGTGAGCGCCCAAGAGTATAAGGGAACTAAGGAACGCTATGTTAGTCCAAGAGGTTGATTAGTCAGAAAACACAACTAATGGAACTAAGGGACATTAAACTCACCAAGAGATGGCGCATAACCCTCTTTTAAATGAATAAAGATGAAAAATTCAAATAACTTTTTTGTAGGAAATTGGGAATTTTGATCCCTTGATGTTATTTCTGGGGACCGTAGGAGTCACCATGCTAAGTTTGGTGGAAATTGGTCAAATAATGTGGGAGGCGTTAGCGGACAGATAAGCATACAATTTCGCTTTTATATAGATGTATAGATTTTCGATAGAAGCAATATGACCTAACTATCGATGAAAAATGCGATCAGGAAAAAGATGTACGAATTTTGTGGTTATCACGCCAAAGTAATTCTTGTTCGATCCAATTCGTCGTCCTATGTCAATTTTTTATGATTTTTTCGAAATGTCTGAAAATTCACCGGAAAAGTTACGAATTTCAGCCACTTATGTTTCCAGGCATCTACTCGCAATAATTCATTCGGTGTCGTAATTGCATTTGACACCTTTCTAGAAGAGAAATTTGATAGGTCGAAGCTTCTGAGCAGCTTTCCGGGGCACTTAGCGAAGATGGAGTAGAATTAATACTCTTAGCTCTCGCCTTTATGTTCACAGTTTTATACGCCGCTAAAGTTAGGTATTTTATATTAGTTTTCAATCGATGGAAGAATTCCAAACACTCTGGAAACTCTAAATAATGATTAGTTATGACGCCACTCAGCCACGGAAACGTATACTCCATAAATGGAGATTTCAAAGGCGTTCTTAATGGGAAATACGTATGAAACGGTATGAAAAGAATGGGCGATTCTCGAATTTTTATTCTCGAAACTATACTACTACTACTATACTACGTTTATGGAGAAAGTAAAAAAGTCTAATAGAAATTCCAGGTTTGTGGACTTAAGGTAAACAATGTAATATTGAGATGATAGGATTTGAAACCGTAATCTTTTAACTTAACACATTTTCTGAAATTTGGGCAGTTTTTTATGGTCCTTGGTAGAAAAAATCAATTTATTACTAAGGTTTCTTGTGAGAAGTGAGTAAGGTCCGTTTTCATTTAATTGTTAACTATTTCTAAGTAATCATGCTAACTCATGGCATGACAGCGGAATATCCTTTCTCGACTTTTAAATGAAAAGTCTTTTAATTTTAAAATTTTGATGAGTTTGTAATCAGTACTGGGAAGGTGATACATAATATTGGTTTTTAGGCGTTCTTTACCAGTGAAACGGTAATAGCGGAACGCCTTATGAGCACTTCTGATCCGTCCGTCCGTCGTAACTTTCATCTGCTAAACCGCTGGACGGATTTTAATTTAATTACGTATGAATGATCTTTATTAAAAATTATCGCCCAATTGTGATTTTCAACTAAATCCGTCAATTAGAACTTCCACATTGCATAATTACTTTAATAAACTTATACTCGTATCTCGTTAAATGGCTTCCGTAAAGCAACAATGAAATATCAAACTTTTATCTCCCTGGCTCTTATATGATCTGTACGGTATAGATTTAAAAAATTATTCGGATAGAGAACTACATTTACTACAAGATAGTCCCCGAGACTATAGTTTCGGGGATAAAAATTCGAGAATCGCCTAATCTTTCGATACCATTTCATACGTATTTCCCATTAAGAACGCTTTTGAAATCTCTGTGTATTCCATTTATGGAGTAAACTTTTCCATCTTGTTATATTATGTTACAGTTGTATTTTTCAAGCAGGCCTAGGTGATTTTTGGTGGTATCGGTCAGGTTTTTAATGGATGATTCAATGGCTGTAATATTATCCAAAGGAGATTCTTTGTGAGGGGGCAAGAGTGGAGTCCTTTGCACAAGAGATTGAGTTCTTGTTTAGAAAATGTTTCTTGAGATATGCTATCGACAAAATCAATGTCATCAAACTGTTTCATGTGGTCGCTAAAAGATTTTATGTTTTGTGCGTGTGTGAGATAAAAGAGTCCTTGGCGTGGAGTAGTTTATCCTAAACCCGGAGTGTGTGTGCGAGATTGCGTGTGCTAAGTCTCTGGCGTGAAGGAATTTCTCCTAAACCGGCATGTGAGTGCTTCCTTTTAATTATTTTTCTGGTTATTAGGAGGTTTCTCCATTTTGTATTAGTTGTAATTAACCGTAGGGGTCTGATATAACTTTCTCTTTGAACTAAAGATTAGTTTCTGGAAATATACCTTCAAGGCAATGTATTCTTTGGTATAAGATTTTCGAGAATAAAACTTCGGAAAATACCCTTTGCATTTTCAAGGAAAATAATTAGTGAGGAAGCAGGTGGTGCTCCCTTGCTACGCGAGGGTGCTGCAGTAGGTCAGTTTTTGAGAAAGACAGGACAATGACAATTGCCCTAACAGCGAGAATAGGTGGGAAACTTTGTAAATAAGTTATTCGGCTTATTTGGTAATAACCATTTTATCCATCGAGGCGAGGGCCTAGCGGCCCATTTTCAACATTTCGCGGCCCGCCATTGGGCCATACTTTGAAAAACCCTACTTTAATAGGAGAGAGAGCAGGAGAGCGAGGAAGAAAAAAGGAGAGGCAGAGGGCGAGAGAGAGAGAGGGAGTGAGAGAGAATAAGAGAGGGAGCGAGACAGAGAAGGATAGAGAGATTGATACTAGAGGCCTGCATCCCGCAGTTTACCCGACCCGACCCGCGGGTACCCGCAGCGAAAGTTGCTGGTCGGGTCGGGTATAGAGTGCTTCCATGCGGGTACGGGACGGGTTCGGACACAAAAGGCACCGGTTTGGGTAAAGAGCAGGTACGAAAACTAGTTTTAATTCCAATTCAATTTGCCTCGCCAATGTAGGCACAGGAACTTTTCACACGCCTTTTACTGCTAGTAAAGTCCACCCTCGCGGTCAGAAGTAGCGTTATATAGGAAGATACAAATTTGCAATTTATGCATGTTGGCAGATCGTAGGCTTTGTGTATCATGTGTCAAGAAAGGTGTCTGGCGAAAAAACGATTCCTTTTATTATATAAATAGGTACAAAGTTGCAATTGACTAACGATTGTCGATTACGTTTAGTAGAAGAGAATGTAGGGAGGGGGGTGAGAAAGTGAATAGGGGAATTATGTAGTACACTGTAATTATGACGGAATGGTTTGTGCGAGAACTCTCCCTTTTAACCAGTTGGTTTTGCCCATTCATGCAAGTAACATCTATCTTTGTGAATTCACTTTTGAAGAGAGGTGGTTACATATAAGAGTTATCAGCATTCTTTATGTGTTATTTAACGTTCAAATATATAGTATTTTTTCGTCAAATAATATCGTGTGAGTTGTATTTTTTTATACTTTGTTTGCGAGAGAAAGGAACGATAGTTATTTTATAAAATTACACTGGTGAGTTATATGTGATCTCGGCTTTTGTGACAGAATATCAATCTACCACATCCTTAAAAGGAACCAATACTAGCTGATTGAACGGTAAAATTTTCAGTTATAAGTTAATGCATCATTCAATTATAAATCAAAATTTCAATCGAAATATTACTTTTATCTGCCCTTCAGATTTTAACAATGAATATTGATCAGATAAGAAGGAAACTTTTGAGGTTAGAGTGCATTCTAAGAAGAAAAGAAAATACCTAATCAAAATTTTGGGAAACGCTCTGTGAAATTTTAGATGAAAAGGGAGAACTAATTTCGAAGACAATCGCTTGCAGTAGTTGTAAAATGTTTACCGTTATGATAATAAAAAGCTGGGAACATCAAGTTTATTGCGACACAAGTGGGAAAATAACAAAGAAGGCGTGTCTAAAATTACAAATTTTCTTGTGCCGAAAAAATGCGATTTACCAAGATTATCAGCTGAAAAAAAATGTTTTAGATGGCTGTGTCGAACTTGTAGTTAGAGATTTGAGACCTTTTGAGATAGTGTCAGGAGATGGGTTTAAAAATTTATAAAATTTGTTTTTCTTCACCCCCTTCTAAAGAGTGTGAAAATGTTTAAAACTGAAGAAAAGTATGATGTCTATGAGAAAGTTCAAGTAAGTATTGATGACATTAAAAAGGAGAAGGGATGTGAAATCTAATCCGTGACACCAAATCCGTGTACGCTTGTAGAGCAACCGATGAAAAGGTATAAAATGTCAGACACCTTAGTTAAGTTGATAGATACAGACACAATAAATGATCATATTTCTCCAGACGAATTGACTGCATATATTGACTTAAAACTATCTGAGGACATTACTAATAATTTTGATTTGATGAAATGGTGGGATAAGCAAAAGAATTGTTTGCCAAATTTAAGTATTTTAGCGAATCGTATTTTTGCAATACCAGCGACCAGTGCTGCATCAGAGAGGTGTTTTTGATTGGCGGGACATGTTGTTAGTGAAAGAAGAAACAGTTTAGGTCCCGAAAACGTGGATGATGTCCTATTTTTAAATAGTCATTTTAAATCTCAGGGTAGATACTATTAATTAATGTTTCCTTATTTCAATTAAATTGTTTTGTAAAAATAAATCGTAGATACTTTAAATACATTTTTTCGATCTTAAAAATGAATGTTAATGTACAATTGCATTTCATTTTAATTTATACAAAATAAATGACTGTGACTCAGAAATAATATTTTTATTTTTTCACGGTTTCTTGCTACGGATTTGTGTCTCGAGGACCAGACAGTTTAAAAATATGGGTCGTATTGGACAAGTAGGCCTTCAGTGCGGGTGCGAGTCTGCGGGTACGTGTCGGGTGCGGGTTAATATTCTGCGGGTACGGGTCGGGTACGGCTTAGTAGTCTGCGGGTACGGGTGAAAAATATCATACCCGTGCAGGGCTCTAATTGATACATAATGGTCTTCATTAGGGCGAGATCGAGACTAGGAAGTCTATTTTTCCAGAGAAGGAGAGAGAGGGAGGGAGACAGAGAAGGAGGGAGACGGTGAGATATATAGATCAGTGGTGTCCAACAGAATTTTCAGGTTCGCCACACAACGGTTCAGCCTTTTCGCCACATAATACAAAATATAAATATTATATGTAGGACTTAATTTAAATAAAAGGTTACAGTGATAGAAAATTATGATTAAAATTATTTATTATTCGAATAAATTATTAAATTCAAACATTAAATTTTAATGCGATAATTGACAGTTCATTTGTCTAGCTCACTGAAATTTTGTATGAAGTCCACGCTAAGTTGCATGAATTTTAAATGTCTTCAAAAATAATAAACCCCATTCTTTCAACTATAGAGCTGTTTTAGTTCCGAGTTTGTATTTTAATTTTAACTAATTTAAAAATGCTGTTTTATAATGTCCTGCACCGATTTCCACGCCGTTTTCATGTGGTAGAAATGGAACAGTGGGGTTGGAAAAAACCCTAAAATGAAAATTTTTGGAGTTTCGGATTTTTTCGTTGGTTGTATCCAACAACCTTTCATCATTCCCAACGTTCCTTCTCAATCCTTCCAAAAATACCTAAACATTTATAACCTCCCATATCCTGTGTAAGACGCAGCTATTTACAATAGAAAAGCACACAATCTGTAACTTTTGTTACCGTACTGCAAAAAAGAGTGCATGAACACGATGAAAATGCTATTTATCGAAACATAAGAACATAACCGGAAAATATCCGGGAGGTTTTTTTCGAATCGTTTGAGGAAACGCCGAAATCCGTACGATTAAAAACGCAAATTAAGCGTTCATTTCCTTACTTCCTCCTCGCCTCTGTCTCTGTCGAAAACGCACGGAAAGCGAGTTACGTGTTTCGTTTGCCCTAACATTTCAAAGATGTCCGATACGATCTCATCACCCGAGGGCTCGCTTCGAACGAGGAAGAACCTCGTTTGTATAGCGGACGAAGAGGGCAATCCCATCCTGGCACGCGAATTGATCGATTTTTCTTTAAAATAACCCCGAGGAAAGTTTGGATTAAGCTCTCGGCAAACTCGATGAATTAACAAACATGCCTGGAATTTTTATTTATTTAGGAGCTCCGAAGAGTCGATTTCCGGGGGTGCGTGTTTCTCACGCATCAGCCGATAATGGATTCGATTTAGAACTTCGTGATGAATGGAGCGGCGGCAGCAGCTTCAGAAGACAAACAAAATGCTTTGGTGTGGACATGTGGAATTGTGGCCACCGTCGTAAAAAAAAAACCTCCCCCATTGTCGCTGAGCGCGGCCTTCATTATTCAGATCGATGCCGAAAGAGGTTCCATCCAATAGAACGCTCCATCAACCAGCCCTTCGATGTTTTACCATAAGCTATCGATGGCTCTGCTTAACAGAAAACAGCGAAACGCCCGCTTTCGTTTCAGTGTTCTCTTGTTTTTTTTAGCGAGTGTTTTCTCTAAAAAGCAATTTCATCCGAGTCTAATCACGGAGAAAAAACTAATTACACCCAGTGTTATAAAACTTTGCGCCGTTTCCGCAATTTTGTGGACATGGTGCAAAGTTGATAGCATCGTGCGTCATTTTTTATTTTCTCCATACGTAGTATTGTTTTCATGAAAAAAATCGATTTCGAGATTTCAACGAAAATACACGTTTTGAGGTCCCCTTAACACGTTTTGACCATTTTCTCGATGATGTCTGTGTGTGCATGTGTTTTGGAGAGAGTATGCGAGTTTTTTTGGGGGTTTTCTAACTCAGAAACTATTAATCAGGTCATCGCGAAATTTTATATTTGACATTCTTGTTAAAGGCAAAAGAACTGGTTAGTTTTTGGTAAAAATCGGTCAACCGGAAGTGGGTGTTTGCTCTTGTCTCTTATAAGTTTTTTAATATTTGCTTTAGTATTTGATTAATGTAAAAAAGTTTGAAATATTTCCCCCTATAATGCATTGTTTAAGAGATATCTTAAAAACTAATTTTTTAGCTGCCACTACCACACCATGTACCGGCGACTATTGTAAACATTTTACGCTTAGTTACGTCATAGTAACGCTCCTTTTTATTTTCTTGATTGTTGGAGCTTCCTGGCTATACCCAGTATCAGAAGGCTACGGTTTGAGTTTATTTCAGTTCTTTGTTAAGTCTGAAATTTTCTCGCAGTTCCTTAAAATATTTATTATCATTTAACCTATTTGGAATTTTTAGAAATATTACAGGTATGGAAAAAGTCATCTGGTGGCCACATCAGATTTTTTAATTTTTATTTCATTTCATTTCCGTCATGGAGTTACGACAAATATCGTCCTCTTCAATGAATTATATTCTGAGTGTAATTAAGTTTCCACAAGTTCTGAAAATGTACTTGCATTCGCAATATTATTGTTTAAAAATTCATTTAGTTGCGAATGACCCAGAGAAAATTTTCGAAAAATGAATGTTTTTCATATAAAATTCTTCTATTTTATTCCAGTATTCTTGAATTGAGTGATTTTCATTCTTCAGGGATACCTTTTTTTTAATAATAACATAAATCCCAATACATTTTAAGGGGATATTGAAAAGAAAAGTATGTTAAAACCTCCATTTTCAGTTTTCTGATTAACCGGGAGGCATATTTACTGGCCAAACGTGCGTTCTGAAGTAATTCCGAATTTTCCATGAAATCATCCACTCAAAGATTTCTCTTTTACGCGATAAATTTCTGGTCAGTTTGAAAATTTATTTATTATAATTACTTATTACATTTGCAAGTTATAACATGTTTCAAGTTTTTCTATATATGATTAATTTAAAACTCTCTATGCCATAGATTTCTAATTCATTCGATTGAATATGACATGTAACTTGTTTTTTTACGTAAATTATCTTTCAGTATTCAACAGATATTTGGAAAAATATTTCTTTTTAACATTTCGTCCTTCGGATCATCTATGTTATCTTATCCATGCTTACGCCAGTCTCAGTCGACACGGATAATCGAGGTTTTATTGTGCAGTAATTCTCCGCTATAGGTCGCCTCGTTATACGTCGTTTCGTTGTAAGTTGTGTCGCTTCGAATGTACGTCGAGATTATGGAAATTCAAATTTCAATATATAAAATGAAATTATAATTTTAAATCCCTTTAGTCGAGTTTTTTTATTTTATGTTTATTATTGTTTATGTAATTTAATTTAATTTAATTTTCTAGTTAATTTCATTTCGCCACACCACATGGCATCGCAGAATGCTTCCGTTCACTGTATGTGGTCCCAGTGTTGTTGTACAGTTTCTACCTGAGAATTCCCCCAGGTGAATGTTTTTATATGTATTAGTTTTATTTTATTTTGATACCTTTTTTATTTTTTTTTATTTTACCTTTTTTAACATAGTATCGTACGTACTGTATCATCATGTGTTATTTGGGATGCGAATGTGACAAATGTGTCACAAAATTTCCTCCAGAACGCAACGCCAACTTTTATCACAATGTCGCTGCTTTCAGGAGCGCATCTCCGACGTGTAGTGGATTTGTGTTTAAAATGCTTAACTCAAGTTTATAGATATAGATTATAAGAATAATTTAATGCATTTCTGCTTTTAATATAGTTTTCAAAACGACCGTGCGCGATTTATTCCGCAAAAAATGCCACAGGATCTCTCAAGGGTTAGATTTTACTTGGTGTCAAGCATGCTTTTTTGTAGAGATACGTGAAAATATTGAAGTAATTTCACCATCCCAACTCCACTTTGCAGCTAAGACTCGCCTACAGCGTTTTATGGCGTTATTCGTAGTTGTGGCGTCACAAACTTTGATTCCGAAGTTATGCGTGGAAGCTGGAGCGAGGAGAAAGATCTTTAATATTTTCGTGTACCCCTTTAAAACCATTCGCTTGACCCCAAGGGTACGCGTATCCCCGGATGAAAACCTACTGCGCTAGGGTCTTCAGACCTGCGCGCTTCGTCATATCACTGAAACTAGTACAATAAATAAAATTGAGGAAAAATGCTTCAAAATTAAAGAGACAGGGAGCTAAAATCAACTACAATAATATAAATAAACGCACGAAATGCTGCTGCCTTATCCAATCATTGAACTCAAAATGATCTAAGAGTCCGTTAATTTTAAGTCAGTGGATCTACTACATCAACACTTATAATCTTCTTGTTGTGTGAATACTCTTTTCTCATCGTCTCGGCAACAATAAATAGAGTTTGCGGATAACTCTCTTGTCTATCACAGGGGTAAAATTAGTTTTTAAATATTGAACATTGTTCATGGAAAAAATCAACATTATTATATCACTCGCAAACCTTTCGTTAGCTTTACTTTGAACTAAATCTTACTTTGTTTTACGCTATTTAAGTTTATGCGTAAAATTGTTGAGTTACTTCATTAAGCTGTTGGAACAGGAGTGGATTAAAATGAATTGGTATGTGGATTATACTTAAAAGATTAGTCGAAGGTTAAAGGGCACTTAATGAAATCGATCTGTTCAGCACATTTTAATAATACTAATAAATATAAATACTACAGAGTGGCCACAGAGTATCTTTGCAGTGAAATTACAGCATATCTGTATGCTGTCCTCCATTCTCCGCACATTGTTTGCAAGCAGCCTCACGTGTATCCAAGTCCCTATCATAAAGTTCATTGATGTGTCCAGGCTTAAATGGCTTCAACCCTTCTTCATTATTTTTGGCAAGGGGACTTTGTGGCCATTCTGTACGTAAATATCCACTTTATTTTACATTGCGAGTTGGATTTTATTTGTATGATGTCGTTCGAAGAAGTGACACCTTCTTTGATTAATACTTTAATGATATTTACAATTTGTGAAACGTATATTATTCTATATATATATATATATATATATATATATATATATTCATATGCTAGAACGATGAATAGTGAAATTTTCCGTTCATTCTTATTCTACTCATTATTGCGGCGAAAATAGATATAAAAATCGATTTTTATCTGCGAATCTGAATTCCTCGTCTTCTATTTAATTTGTTTTTATGTTTTGCTTTTCAAACAAAACGTTCTACAACGTTCTTTCCTCTACCGAAGAAACGTTTCTGAATTCAGAGACATTTTTCCTCGTAATTTATTATTTATCGGTCGGAATCAGAGAGAAAAAAAGCATTTCCCCGATTGGCTGATGTCATTTATTTTTCGTGTCTCTCTTCCGCTGGCCCGGATGTCGCTTCCTCATTTGCATCGATTTTCCATCATTTCTGGTCTTTCTTTCGAAGTAGCGATGAATTATAAGATTACTCGTAAAGTGGACCTCTTTTGAATATTGGGCACGGTTGGTCTTTTTCCTGTGATAGATGTGTTCGCGGTGTTCGACAACACCATTGTTTTAAAAGGATTATTATGACAATCGAAGCGATTTTTCAACAGTTCGTTGTTGTATTTTCCAACACTGACAACGTGTAAGTAGGTACTATTAAAATCTAAATTGTGGTTTTCTAATAACTGTTTAAGTGATAAAGCAAAGACATTACCGAGAATTAGTTATTCATATTAAATTATATTCTCTCAAAAGGTAGCTATCGTTACAAATTTTTAGAAGTTGTAATTTTGTTATGTTCTGAAATAAGTAGATATTAATTTATGTTGCATGCTCAGAATGTCAATTTCGCTTCAAAGGGAATTATGTGTATCTAAACGTGAGAAACTCCTTTCCCCGCTTGTCTACATGGAATCGCTCGGAATTTCATTTCCAAATAATTTTTAAGATATAAATTATTTAAAATTTTCGTTTTTCGTTGGCAGCCTTGCTTTAAAAACCCACCCATTCTGTTCCGTTCATATTTTCCTGTCCATCCTTTAGTATCTATTCTGCTTGTTTGTAACACTTTATGGATTTTTTCCTACAGATAACTATTTTCCACGGCTACGAAATTTTCCACTATTTTATTATTACAAAAACCTCGCTGAAGGTTCTGATAATATTCGAAAATTTGAAGTGATATTTTTGTGATACTTTTAAAAAGCCAGAAGACTAGTTTGCAAAGATTAATATGACCTATCATTCTTTTGCAACATATTGTAATTGTAATATCGTATCTTCGAGAAGGTAGAAAGAATTTTCTTTTCTTTTGCGCGTTTACTTGAAATTAATTTATTTGGCAATAATTTTCCGATTAAGTCAGCAAAAGCGCTACCTTTTCTTTTTTTAACCGCAAGTTGACTTATTTTGTACGCATTGACGAAATCTCTGGGTAGATGAATACGAATGGTCAAAAAATTGCGCACTACAGCAAAAAAAAGGAGTTAAATATCTGACGTCTCCTGCACTCGTCCACGTTTGATGTTTTTGTATTAAAGCGCATATTTTCTTGAGCGACGCTTTTATCGATTCGATTATCATCGTCCGTCTTCATAAAGGGCTCTCGTGAGACTTTATAAGGCCTTACAAATTCGCATTGTGTGGATTACTCGACGGATACTTTTGTTAGGGAATAGAACGGTCGGAACGGCGAATAAACCATATATGACGTGCGGCGCGTTCTCTCAAAAAAAAGAGAAAAGAATAAAAAAAGGATATTGACATTGTAGCGTCCTCTCGCTAAAGAGCCTTTGCGAGTCACTTCGGGAGGACTGAAGGATTAAAATAACATTCCGCGGTCGAGTTGGAGGTATGGAAAATTGATCTACCAAAATATTGGTACAATATACATCGCAAAAAGTTCCTCGTATACTATGCATGAATCTGCTCTCACTACACTCTTTCCTGACTGTAAGGAACGCTTTACTACCACAAAATAGCAAAACCGCGGAAAATGTCTTCTGCACGTAAATAATTGTATTTTTACATGGTTTATGTGATTTTTTAAAAACCAAACTTGATGAATAATTATCCTTATATAATAATTCTCGATTGTCCGACCGTCTGTCTGTCTGTCCCAGTAGTTTTGGGCACTTCGCAATGGAATTAAGAGCTGAAACTTTCACAATCGTTAATCCCCCATGAGGTGGTTCCTAGAAAAATGAAATATCCCGGAAAAAGTCCCGGATTCGACTCCGGGAGACGATTATATTTTCCCATAAGTTTACACGGTATTTTCGATTTTTCAAGATTTATTTCATTCAGACATTAAAATATGTAAATATAGACCGAATTTCTCCGTTTTTGTTTTATTCGACGGCTTAAACTATAAAATGTCTTATTCTTGCGATGTTTAGTTGTTACATGGAAGAATTTGTCAGAAACACGCATTTCTTTTCGAAATTTTATAACTTTTTCGTACTCTTTCCGGGTGTTGTCAAGGCGACCCACATTGTTGCCTCCGATTGAATTAGCGTCTATTAAGCCTTCAAATAGACGAAATAATTGCGTTATTCGCTTCGCGAGTTTTATGAAACATCGAAATTATTGTTGTAGCAACGTCAAACGTAATAGATAGCAACGTAAATAATTTCAGATAACCTATAAAGCTCATTTGTATTGATTTGTATTTAAAGTAGCAGCCTTGAACCCTTTGCAGTCATATTTTTTCATATGGTGATTCTCAGTCAGCTTAGATTTTTTTCATGTTAATTCTTACATTTTAACTTATCTTATTTTCTTCTTCTAAACTGTTGGAATCCGAGATGTTTTAAGCTTCACCCATCATTACTCGTTTAGAAGACATCAGAGCGATGATCTTAGAAAGTTATGAAAAAGGAAAGATGAGAGATGGTCGTTTCTACACAAGAAGTATTGTTTATAAAGAAATACTATGAGATTTTTTGGAACATATTATATGAATCTGTAAAATCTTTTTCGAATATTTCTGTTTTTATTTTAATTTTACTAACTACTTCTTACTATCGGAATTACCCGTTGCATATATCAACAGTAAAGTCTGTGTGTGTCTATATATAAGTTTTTAACACACACACACACCCCTCAGAAGTTAAATTTAAATCACACTACAAAGTCCCGTTGATGTTCAACGGGTAATTCCTCTAGTACCATACATAAATACCAAGTATTTACAGATTGACGAATGCACATAGGCGCCGAAGCATTGTTGCTGGACGAAGATTGTTGAGAGAACTGGAGAGAGCTGGGTGGTAGCTGGTAGTAAAAATCTGTATACAGTAATATCCCGTTTAACGTTGCCCCGTACAACGCTGATTCGTTATAACGCGCCTTGTTCCCGGACCAATTTTTACTTTCTCCATACGTTTTTGTGGGTGGTCTAACTCAAGAACTAATCACCGGATCATCATGAAATTTCATATTTAACAATTTTAAGTACGCTATGGAAAAAATAATAAAAAATACAAAACATGTGATTTGATTTTATTGCACATTTTCGGCATGTAGCAGGAAGGTTTCTGTCAAAATAACTGAAAATAACTGCCGAAGTCATCAAACGAACAACAAAAGAAACACCACGCTCTCACAGTCAGTCTGCAGAGCAACGTATGGTTTTGCTTACATATCTCACGGAATTGGACACTTATTGCTGATATTGGGCGCGGATTATAAGTGGAGGGTGTGTGGAATATGTTACAGTGTGAGAAATGACAAAAAAGAAGAGAAGACGGTTATTATATTGCAGGATTTCTGGTATGTAACAGATCTGCTACATTGCGCGAATTAATTATTTACAGCAGGTATCCCCAAACTACGGCCCTCGGGCGGGATCCGGCCTGCGAAAGGGTTTTATCCGGCCCGCGGAAATTTTATTAAACGTCATAAAATCAGTGTTTCCAATTTAACGCCAAATATCAATCATGTAATTTCAGCAACAAATTGTTCGTTTTCTTATAGTTATATATGCATGTATGCTTAGGTAATTATAGAATAAAATGTTTTAAAATTTGAAAGTTTTTTTTTCGATCCGGCCCGCCTAGCACTTTCAATATTCCTATGTGGCCCTCCTCTCAAAAAGTTTGGGGACCCCTGGTTTACAGTGCAAGAGTATCGGAGAGAATAGCTGCTATATTAATATTTTTAAAATAGGTAATAAATTACGGTTTTAGGAACGCGTCTCCGTATATACTAAATACTATACCAAAATGACCCCTCATAACGCTGATTCAGTTAGCGTTCTCATTTTCGGGAACTCATCCCCAGCGTTAAACGGGGTATGACTGTATTATAATGTCACTGGACCTTATATAGTTATTTTTTGATAAATATGATTTATACAGTACCTATTTCTTATGACTACAAACTCTATAACTTGAATAAAATTTAATTAGAATCGTTTGTGCCATTTTTGAATAAATCGACATCTTGTAATAATCAACAAGTATAAACTATCCTTTATTGTTGCGTTATATCGTTCATCTCTTGTTAGTTTCTATTTCGGATAATTTTATGCCTAAATGTGAAACATCACTCGATTTAGTTGAACCGTTGAGACTCGAGGGCTGCGCACAGACAGACGGCCTAGCGAAACCCACTTTTTTGGACTAAGGGGCTCCTAAAACTTGTATTTCCGTCAAAATATTGGTCAAATTTTTTCGCGTTTACAATGCTTTTTCTGTGTACTGCGTATATGAGAAAGTAAAAACATAGTGTAAAAGTTTAGTTCAGGGGTCGGCCGCCTTTTTTGTAAGGTGAGCCGCATTCGTTGTTACTAATACTTCAGTTGCAAGCGCTTTGGCTGGCCGGATTAATCCTCACATTCAGCTGTTATATAAGGTGATCAATCGAGGTTAACTAATATAATGGCATTTAAATCGGGGAAGCTTTTTATTGCCATAATTATTTAAATTGAAAATACGAAACTGTGTTTGTTAAAAGTTTCGTATTTTTTCATATCCATAAAATGCTCCCGCTAGCCGTGGGTCGTCGATGGATAGGCGATTATCGTTCAAAATATGGAGCTAATTTTTTTGTCTATTACCTAAGTTAACTTCTGTCTGCTTATTAGAAATTGATTGAATTGTATAGATATTTCAACAGACTATCCATCGATCGTCGAATCCAGTTATTTTCTTCTAAGATCAGTGAAATAATATTAAGGGCCTCAACAGAGGACACCTGCTTATCATGTGCGTAGTATATTCCGAAGTTATAGTGATCGAAAAAAATCGAATTGGAGATTTTGATGTAAATGTACGTTTTATGTGCCTCTTGAGTCCGAAACGATGTTTTTGAAAGTTACGTCTGGTATCTGCCGTGAGTGCGCTGCTCTATGGGATAAACGGTTTAACATAAACTCGAAGAAATCTAATTTTTGTGTAGTATAATATCCGGAATAGAAGTCTTGTTGAAATGAACCAGTTCGCGCAACAATGGAACGGAACTCATTCTTGTCGTTTTTCACAAAATGTCGATTTACTCAAGAATGGTTCAAAAACTTTTAATATAAATCGTACCACGTTTACCACATGGTGAAAATAACTCGAGCGTCCAGGGATATTATAATATATCTAGTTTTACGTTCAGCTACCGCCAATCTGTCCATACAACAACGAAAGCGGTGATATTGTTGCGTGAACTAGAAGCGCATATGGATCTGACAGTGAGAAAGTTTGCGCTGTGCACTTTTTACAGATTTAATTAATGTTTCAATTAAAGCCGTGGAAGTGAAAGCTTAGATATTTTATTTGCTTCGTTTACCGACGCTGAAGAAATACTTGCCTGGGGATTGCGTTATGACCGGTCGTTCCTCGGCGGTTTCCATTCGTGTAATGTTTCGGAGACCCCGTTTCATTTCTCAGTCGATACGCAATTTGTGCTCGCGCGACAGTATCCACTTGTTGTGCCACCAGCATCACACAGAGGAAACGGAGAGAGAGAGAAAGGACAGAGGATCTGATGAGAGACGGCAAAAGACTGCGATCAATGTCATCCGATCTTCTCCTTCCTCTTCCTCTCCCTCTTTCCTCTGACCGCCGGGGAAGGGATGACTCATGCCATAAACGAATTTCAATTCCGCCATCTCCAAACGCAACAGCGCAAACGTCTCCGCGTCGTAAAAGTCGAATTTGGCGTCAATTGCGGCGGTTAACGCGAGAGCAAACGGGCGTTCTCCACGTAATAGGACACGGGTAACCATCGTGGCTTTCCCCGATCCTGCCACTTATCGAGAAACGCGTATAATGTTGTTGGCGTCTGCTCGCTTATCGCTTGTTTAAACGTATTAGAATATTTAAAAGGAATGTAAAACAAAATTTCATTGAATTTACTTGGTTTAAATTCCACACAAAAATTATACACTAGCGGTACCTACGTTTCCGCGCTTAGCTCCACCGTCAAAGCGCCGAAATCTAACATAAGTCGCATTGTTGCATAGTTTAGGCGTTCTTTACCAGCGAAGCGGTAGTAGCGGAACGCCTTATGGGTACGGCTCGTCCGTCCGTCCGTCGTAACTTTCATCTCCTAAACCATTTTAATTAAATTAAGCAGGAGTGATCCTTATTAAAATTTATCGCCCAATTGTGATTTTGAATCGCATCCGTCTATTAGAACTTTACATAATTATTTTAATAAACTTACGCTCGTATCTAGTTAAATAGCATCCGCCAAGCAACAATTCAATTCCATATTTTCCTCTCTCTCTTATATGATTTGTAAGGTATAGATTACAAAATTTATTCGGATAGAGGACTTCATTTGCCACAACAAAGTTCGCGAGACCACATAATTACGAGTTAAGAGTTACGGAGATAACAATTCGAGAAAATCTCAAGCATAACATCGCATATTTTGTTTACATCGCTCGCTAAGATGTTTTTCTCGGCAGGCAACAATTAAATATTTACCATATTTTTCTCTTCCTGGCTCTTGTATGATTTTAAAGCTATATATTTAAAATTATATTCGGATAGAGCAACAAAACAGTCCGCGAGATAATGACGACTTTTAGTTTCGGATATAAAAATTCCAGAACAGCCCAATCTTTCGATACCGCTTTGTACGTATTTTTTATAAAGAACGCCTTTGAAATCTCTCTGTATTCCATTTGCGAAGTATACTTATCCATCTTGTTATGTGGAATTAAGCCAAGTTTGTTCAGTAAATTCTGTTTTTCGTTCATATATGTTGGAATCCCGCCAACTGGAAGGTTAGCTTAGTGAATTATACGCGACAGAATAATACTGATGACGACCCTCCAAAATTTGTATTTGTATTGAAAGGATGCCAGCAGGAATTCGTCGAACGTATTTTCGGAGAATATTCTAGACGAGACGATATGTGTATTTATGACAGAATTTTCCTCCCAATTTTCTCGTCTTTTAGGGAAAAAAAGAAAAATCACCTCGAGAAAACATTTCTTTTCAACACACCACGATTTTTTCCTCATTCTCCTGGGTTACTTTTAAGGAGATGGTGTGCCATGAATTGAACGAGAGAGCTGCGTCGCGGAGGCGCGTTCTTCGTCGTCGATCTTTCGCAAGAAAAGTGGAACGTGACAGAGATCGATACGAAATGAGAACCAAGAGAGAGCATAATGCACCTTTTCGACCAGGCGTCGTCCATTCTAATAGCCTTTTCGTCATACGTTCGGCATCTTTAATTAATTTTTCGATTCTCTCCTAGCATCTTCCGTCGTCGGTTGACATTTCGTGCTAGATCGTTGTCGATTAATGCGGAGGAATCGATTTGAAGGAACTGGGTTTGGTTAGGTTCGCGTCGGAGTAGTTGAACAGCTTTTGAGGTCTCGGCACGCGTGTGAGAGCGAGCCGGAATGTTCGCGGCGGAAATGTTGACAAGAGTGGAATATGGTAAGGGTGGAGGGTTGGTGGTATGAGAGGCTAAGCTAGCTACGAGGGGAGAAAACCAGCTCGTTTCACAATCACCTCCGGCTATCTTCTAGTGCTTCACAAGAGTCTATCTGTGCTGGCCATCGATCTATTAATTTTCCCTTTTAATTCGACTGAACAGGAATTTTCCCGTAACTTGGGTTTGTTTCATGAACTCTTGCTATTATTATTATAATAAATATGTCGCAAGTTGACCATAAGGCGACGGCATAAAAGCAAAAGAATGCATAGAATATGCAAAAATACCGTATTTAATCTCGCAATCGCGATTTTTTTGCACTAAAACAAGGCTGGGAAAAATGCGCGGTTTTCACCTTATAGCAAGAAAGAGGATTATTCAGAATTAAATATACAGATAATGCGATTTGAAACATTTATTTGTGTCTTGTCCCCTCATTAACTGGTTTATAATAAAAACACTTTTTTTATAGAGACTCGACAGTGTTTACAAGTGAGTCACCCAGAGTAAACTATGATAACCGTCGTGTGGAAGCAAAGGAGGCGCGGAGTTGTTGCAGAGCGATTTCTATTTATTTATTCATAATGAGGTAGAAACTGGATATTTGGACCTATTTGCTCGTACTTCCAAAAGAAACAAAGAGAAGAAATGATACGGGGCAAAAGAAATGGTTTTTTATTTCCTCCTCGTAATTCGGGTGGGGCAATCACGCGAGTAAATACGGCAGCATTTTCAATTATTCAAACTCATAACTAAACTTAACATTCTTAAACGAATAAAGCAAACAGAGTTTTAGAAAATTATCGCAACTCTTATTTTGTTACATGGGTACGTAAATGTGTTTATACTTTAGGGATAGGTTAAAAGGAGTTTTGGGCAGCAGCAAGGTTTCGGAGAAATTTCATTGGAAACATCATTAAGTTAAAGAACCGCCGGGTGTGCCGAAGGGACACACCTGGAGACACGAGGGTTAGGAAACATTTCGGGTTTGTAACCCTTCATCAATTCATCAGAGAAGAAATATATTTATGTAAATGTTTATGGAAGTGGAAAAGTAAATAGGTATATCAACGGCAACTAACAAGTAAGTGTAAATGTTGAGGGAAGGAAGCCCAGTAGACACTTAACCAATAGGAGATCCGCAGGTGGGGTGTCGGAGAGAGACATTTAGACACGTAGATTGAAACTTTCTGGTTGATCCCTTCCCTCAACACCTAGTTGCCTTGATATATATATATATATATATATATATATATATATATATGTATATATATATGTATGTATGTATGTATATATATATATTTATATATAAAGACAACAGCAAATTCAAAATTTCACAGTCCTACAAGAAATATGAGAATGGCGGAGTGCGCAAATGACAACAGAAGAAATATAGTTTTCTTTTATATCTTGGATATTTTCTATGTGGGTCTCGTGTTACACGACACAAATCGACCCG
Source organism: Tanypteryx hageni (assembly GCA_028673005.1). Classification (NCBI taxonomy): domain Eukaryota; kingdom Metazoa; phylum Arthropoda; class Insecta; order Odonata; family Petaluridae; genus Tanypteryx; species Tanypteryx hageni. Next base: position 196,595,819 of record CM054113.1, on the reverse strand, counting down.
GAAACCAAGTCCTCGTGCATTTTTTGTAGGGTGTTGCCGGCCATCAGTTACGAAGCAGCTGCGATCTTTTGCTTGAGTTCCTGCTATACATTCGGCGATAAGTGCTGATGCTTTACGAAAAAACTTTTTGCGTCCTGCTATACATATGTTGCTCACTGCGCCACTCATATTCTCATACTGAATAAATTTGTTGCAGTGCTGTGAACTTTCCAAGATGCACGAATCACCATAGGGAATTCGAATTTTCATTTTCGTGCGTTGACATGATCTATTTTTTCATTAGGTTAATTACAATAACTTTCGAGGCAGTGGTGGTCAAATGCCACGCACCAAGGGGCCCGAAGGGCCCCTGGGTGCCCTCAAATTTTTGCGAACACAGAAAAAATAAAATTATTAATTAATTAAATTTATTAAATTTATTAAATTATTATTTCAACGGAAATACACGTTTTGAGGTCCCCTGAACACGTTTTGACCATTTTCTCGATGATGTGTGTGTGTGTGTGTGTGTATGTGATAGCTTTTTTTGGGTGCTCTAACTCAAAAACTATTAATCAGGTCAACGCGAAATTTTATATTTAACATTTTTATAAAAGTCAGAAGAACCCATTAGTTTTTGGTAAAAATAGGTCAACCGGAAGTGGGTGTTTACTCTTGTAACTTATCCGTTATTTTGAAATATTTGCTTTAATATTTGATAAATGTAAAAATGTATCTGAATAAACGTTATAGGAAATTTAATTTTCTACAACCTCTGTTTGAACCATTTTCCCATATAATTCATTGTTTAAGATATATCTTATATTTTTAACTGCCACCACCACGCCACCTGCCGACTGTTGTTAACAATTGACGCTTAGTTACGTCTTAGTAATGCTCCTTTTTCTTTTCTTAATCGTTGGAGCTTTGTGGCTATATCCTATATGAGAAGGCTATGGTTTGAGTTTATTTCTGTTTGTAAAGTCTAAAATTTTCTCGCGGTTTCTTAAAATATTTATTATCATGTAACCTATTTGGAATTTTTAGAAATATTACAGATATGGAGAAAGTCATGTGGTGGCCACATCAGATGTTTTACCCTAATTTCTGAATGACTCTTTAGTTAATTTTTGGACAGAGTAATTTAAAAAGCTTAACCTTTTTTAGCACATCCCTGTTGATTGATTAATAAATGCAATTTGGTAGGTTTTACAATGGGTTTCAGTTTTAATTGAACATATATATATTTGTTGGATGAGGGGGAAGGCGGAGAGGGGCCGTCGATAATATTTTGCTGTGGGCTCTTCCGATCCTAGCTAAGCCACTGTTTCGAGGTGAAAAAGACTATCATAACTAACAACTAAAAGTTTCTAAAGTTGTGTTTCAGTCGTATAACTTCCCTTGACGGTGTTTTAACCCTTACGCTTTGAATCTAGCTTGAATTCCGCGTTAGTTCCTCATCCCTTTGCGAACGAAAGAGGCTGTGGTCTTATTGGATGCGTGGGCTGACGAGTACTTGACTCGAGTGGTCGCACACGTTTCCAAAATTCGAAAAGTGAACGCGGGAGATAGTGCTTGATAGAAAACAGTATCTCGCCATTTTTAACCCACACACGGTCCAATTTATTTTTAACCGAGGATGAGGACTCATATTTTAAAACTAGAATTTTATCCCGTCGTATGACGGGGAACGAAAATTGTGTCATTATCCAATTTTATGAACCCAATCTTTTTATTCGATTCGGTTTCAAATGTTGTTATCCCTAATTTATTTTCCGAATGACAAAATACATCAATCAGTTATGCGAAGAGGTTTCTGGAGTTTGTTTATTTTCGTTGTTACAACAAATAACCTAAATAAATCCTGCATTATTTCAAAAAGAAAGAAAATTTATATCATAACTGCTGAACTCTGGTAAGTAAATACGTTTAATTTAACTTCATGCACATGATGCGTTTCATAAGAGAAAAGAAGCCGGAAAGTGATACGAATAAAAGCTAAAACGAAGAAAGTATATCTATAAATCAGTATAGTTTTAACCATATAAACATTTTAAATATATAAATCAACATAGTTTTAAACAAATTTCAACTTAGCGGTGGATTAAATTAAATACTAAAATGCTAATGAACAAATAATAGTAATAATGTTGTGATCGCTCTTTTATTTTATCAAAATACATCAATTAATACACGAGAATATTATGCAAATGAGCTAGGTTTCTAGGGTTATTTTTCGTTGCTACAACAACAGGGTTAGACATAAATAAAAATACATAAGAAGGCTATTATTATAGTACTAGTGTATTGCCCGTCATATGACGGATGTCAGTTACTATCTGGTTGAAAAAACCCGACGTAAGACTGTTAATCGTACTGAAACCATACACCTTAAGTACTCGTAACTCATTATTATGAATAATCACAAAATTAATTTATTTTCTAGTGTAATTGTCCTTTGAAATTCAACGGGGAACTTAGAAATTAATAATAGCAGCTGTAATTATAGCGTAAGAGCCGGTATAAAATTGCCAAAAGAGAGATATTGGAGAACTTTCTCATTCTTGTTTTCTCCAATGATGAGCCCCTTGTCAAAAATGAAGTAATAATAATAAATAAATAAAAATATTCCCTCTCTCCCTCTCGCCACCCCTCTCTCCCTCCCGCTCTCACCCTCCCTCTCCCTCCCTCTCTCTCCCTCCCTCTCTCCCTCCCTCTCTCCCTCCCTCTCTCTCTCACTCTCTCTCTCCCTCCCTCTCCCCCCCTCTCTCTCCCTCCCTCCCTCTCTCTCCCTCCCTCTCCTTCCCTCCCACTCCTTCCCTCCCTCTCCTTCCCTCCCTCTCTCTCCCGCCCTCTCTCTCCCTCCCTCTCTGTCCCTCCCTCTCTCTCCCTCCCTCCATCTCGCCCCCTCCCTCCCTCTCTCCCTCCCTCCTCTCTCTCTCTCCCTCTCTCTCTACCTCCCTCCCTATCTCTCCCTCCCTCTCTCTCCCCCTCCCTCCCTATCTCTCTTTGCCTCTTTTCTCCCGCTTCCCCCTCTCTCATTCCCTCCTGTCCCAATCCATAGCTCTCCCTCTTTTTCTCCGTCTCCTTCTTTATCTCTTTCCTCCCGTCCTTTTCTAATTATACATCTCCCTTACTCTCTATGTACCTTCCATTCTATATCCCTTCCCTCCTATCTCCCTGCCCACATCCCCCTCGCTCTTACTCTACATCTATATAATCGTTTAGATAAGCAAAATAAGATGATCCAAACAGAACTCTGATGCCTACTTTCCATGTAATCATTAATTAATACTTATATTGGCTTTAATAGCTTTAAAGTCATCGCGGATATGTAGCTCTTTGTGTTCCCAAATTTCCTAATTTAGCGTTATAAAATACAACAAATACATTCGAACGGAATATTAAATTGATCATGCGTATTTGTGTGGCAAAAATAATGCGTGTTCGTATTAGAATATATCGAATCTATGTCCAACAATAGTTGTTGCTATGGCAGCACTCTCGTAATGAGTGATTAAAACTGCAAAATCGCCAGTATTTACGCGAAATTCTAAAAAATACAATCAATAAGCAAATTTCTACGATAAAAATTAGAATTTTCATTCCTTTCCTCAGAGATTAGTACAAAATTCGCTCCGATATTACAATTCTAAGATATTTTAATCTGCAAGAGAAAATTACCCTGCACGATGGATTTCAAATTTCCCATGAGAATCAAATGGGAAGGATAATTCCTGGAATCGAACCCGGGACTTCAATCTTCGCAGCAAACACTATCCTCGGGAACTCAGCCCATGTAGCAAGAGATTTCCGCCAACTTTCATGAAAATCGGTTTATTGGTTCAAAAGTTAATAGGGGCGACGGACAGAGAGACACAACGACAAAACTATAAGCCTATTTCCATTCTGGAAAGTAGGCTAAAAATCCAAACTAAATCCCAGTCCCATTAGAATTTCGCGAAAAATCCTATGTTAATTTAAGGCAATCTATGCACTCGTATATATTATGCGTATGCGGGTTGAAACAACAATTGATTCTCGAAGTTTAACAATGACGTGGTTGGCAAGGCAACATCCCGTTTAAAAGCAGATATTTTCCCAAAATATCTTTATATATAATTACTCAAAATCTGTCCGTCTGTCTTTCCGTCCGTCCCCCCTTTTATCTCTTGAACAGTTTGTAATAGAGAAATGCTGTAAACACCATTTTGTTTCTGCCAAATAGGAGAACCCGGGAAAACTATTTTCGTTTACGGAAGTGTCCCGGATTCGACTCCGGGAGACAATTACATTTTTCCATAAGTTTACACTGGATTTTCGAATTTTCAAGGTGCAAGGTATATTTCTTTCATTCATTAACAACGTAAATATGGACCGAATTTCTCCATTTTTGCTTTATCCGACGGCTATAACTATAAAATATCTTACTCTTGCAATGGTTTGACTTTGTACTGAATAATATCTCAGAAACACGCATTTCTTTTGGATTTTTTTTTTAGCTTTTTCGTACTCTTTCGGGGTGTTGCCAAGGCGACCCGTACTGTTGCCTCCGATTGAATTAGCGTCTATTAATCCTTCAAATAGCCAAAATAATTGCGTTATCCACTTCGCGCTGTTTATGAAGATTATTATTATTCAGTAAACTGCGTGTGGGCATTTTTAACGACTGACAAAAAGAAAAAATCTTCTTTCTTTATTTTTATACTGGAATGTGCACTTTTTCTTATGGGAGAGCCAATTAAAATTGCAGAAATAAATTATAAAAACAAACATGGTATTCAAAATATCAGTTCTTTAATTTTATAAGGAGAATTTGGCTATTATTACTTTTAAACATGCAGATTCTGACTGACTTCGCAAAATGTTTTGCGGGTACCACTAGTAATTATATAATCTATTATTAAGGATACGAGCTTTCTGAAAACCAAAAACGAACTGTTACTCATCTCGCAAAATATTAGTCATATCGACAAAATCTTCAATTAAAGTTTGTAAAACTAGCCTAATAGAATATTTCTTTCCAAGTACATTATTAACCTAGGAGCAGGCGTCTCCAACAAAATAAAACAAAGTCGTAATTGGCTTTGAACTCCGAAAAACTCATGCATTCGTTGTTATTGAAGTAAATAAGACCTGCTATAATGAATAAAAGACGTTTAATTTCTTTACGTGTGCATGCAGAAATTTGGAAGCGGAAGGAAATGGTTTGTTTGACTAATTACTACTGATTAGGAAATGAATCGGTAAATAAAAATTTATTATTTTCCTGGCATCATTTCTGATATATCGTTTTGCAGTATTTAGTCATTATACTAAAATTACGCAAATGCGTTAATTAATGCACCAACTTAGGAGAGAGAAGAAGTTGTTAGTAGACAGAGAGACATAATCGGTTCGTGACGTTTCGCTGTTTTTTGGCGTACGTTCCTTCAAACTATATCGTTTAGTTTCGAGTACTCCATCGCACGAAACGCGACTATTTGTGATACACTGTACACATTCCTAACTTGTTAATAAAGTCCTAAAAAGTTATTTTTAGGTACTTATTAGCGGTAACATAAGACTCTTAATATATCCGAGATACAATTACTCTGAGATTAGAGAAACTATTAAACTTTAAAAAAAAGACGTGATTAACATTTTAATATTTCCAGTCGTACAAAACACGACAAAACATATTTTGGTATGAAATGTTCGTGTCAATTCTTGCTTACGTGGATTACCAATACGCATGCGCTATCGAAATCCGACTTATCATGTTTGCATTGTTTACACGGCTAAGTATTTACAAAAAATACGTGTCCAATTTAGCAACGGCGTTAATGACGTTTGGGACGATGATCAAAGAACTAACACGGAAAATTCATTATGGAGAAAGGTATAATTCCTAAAAAAATTCAGGGAAATGTATTCAAAGACCTTTTGAAAAGCGCTAAAAAAATAAACCTCATCATCAATTCATGCGCAGATTATCCGCAAATTCAAAACAATTTAAATTTCACATTTCGGCAAAATGTCATCCAAGTTTCACCTTCATTTTACACTATCGCTGGATTGACATTTATGCTGCAATTACGTTCGCGACTCTTTTTCGGGAATCGTGAATCATTTACAAGTTAAATGATCGGAAAAAGATCGATCAAAATTATATCTATCGGAACATATATGATGTAGGATTTATTGGGAAAATTTTCTCGGACCAGAATTTTTGTCGATGATTTCCAATAAGGGGACTGTCAGTAAAAGAATCTATGCAATATTTATATATGTGCGTGTGTGTGTGTGTGCGCGTGCGTGTGGAGAGAGGGAGAGCGGGAGGGAGAGAGAGAGAAATTCTCTTTCTAGGATTCCCAGCCGCTGCTTCGTGAATATACGACAGAGCAGAGATTGATTACAAGGATTGGAGAGTGGGCGGACCTTCTATAATAAAATATGCATGGCGCTATTTATAAACTCTCTCTTTACACGCCATACTCTCTCGCGAAATGTTAACCGCTTCTTTTCGTGATCTCATGTCAACTTGACACAACTGTTATTCGAATACATTTATTTTTTTCCAGATTGAAGCCTTTAAAATAAATTAAACCTAATTTTGTACCCTTCCTCTATCGCATTTCATCGTCGCTTGTGGAAATGATAATTGTTGAATGAGATAGTGAGTTGGATTTTTCTCATCTTATACAGTAAGCCTCGCCAGCGAGAGATGGATTACATGATTAAAATGTGTTTAAATGGACTTAGTTATTAAAGGGATCCTTTTCACTTTAGATAGCCGACGGGCTATAAAATTGAACTATGAGTGACGTAGACTAGAATCGCGAAGTTTCTCGAATGTTCGTCCGGAACTCCGAACGGGTTATTTATTTTCGGAACCAAAAAGTTACAAGGGCACTCACTGTATTATTGCAGAAAATGTAAAGCTGTGGGTTATGGAGGGCAAACTTTACAGACTCCCTTTTCGTCCGTTCAATTGGTTGTTCTAATGGCCTCAGTTTCATTCCAAGTGGACACAAAGTTCAGTTAAGTAAAACTACGATAAGGACATAGAGTGCAGATTTATGTTAAATAATTAAAATTAATGTAATTCATAATAATGGCGCTTACGAAAACAACTTTAGAGGTAAATAAATGAAAACAAGTATAGATACAACTACTTATTTCTCGGTTTGTGACCCCTGTAGGGACCGTCGCGAACACCCTCAGGTCGCGATCCACAATTTGCTCGCCACTGGTTTCGGCAACCTAAGAATATACGCTGTGAAATATCCCATTAAGTTGAAACCCGCTTGGAAAGGATTTGATTTTATTACATACGAAAAGAAAATGTATGATGTTGATTGTTATTTGGGATGCGATAAAATCAAATTGTATATGACAATGTGCTGTAAAATATCTTTCCTTTGGTTTATACCATAAACACTTATTTGAGGGTGGCCTCATTCTCTGACAATGCGTTGAATTGTTCTACTGTATTTTCGGAATCATTATATATAGACGTTCCTTACAGAGGAGGAGGAGGAGGATACTAATGTCCAGCCCAAACTACAAGAGCTAGACAGCGGAAACGTTCAGTTTTTGTAGATATGATGAAGAAACCTACAGATAAAATGAGACTTCTCACCTAAGTGACATGAGTTCGACTCCAGAAATTCCGAAAGTTACGTTTTTTTCCCATAAGAAAAGCATTGCGCCATTTAAAAAAATTAATTTTGGGCACTTGCCCGTAAGCTAGAAAAATGAAATTTTCAGTGTTGCTAGATGGCCACAATATCTATTAGGATTTAATGTTACTTTTGCTTACAGGGTCCTGGGATCGACTCCAGATACCCCGGAATATCTCCCATAAGTTAGCATGGGAAAAAGTTATCCCAGTGTGTAGAACAATCTAATTAGTTTAAGAAGCTGAAATTTTGCAAGATTATAGAATTATTCTCATAACCAACTATAAAAATCGAAAATTTCAAAATTGTTAATTTTTAGGGGTTGTTTTAACCCCATTTGAAAATTGAAGTTTAATAATTTTTATCTTGGAAACTATATGCTGCAGGTTCGAGTTTTTGAAATCATTTCATAGCAAATTATACATAGAAAAAAAGGAAATTTTAAAAAAATTTAAATATTCGACCGCTAAAAATTCGCAATTGTTTAAACATATTTTTGAGGTTTATGAATTACCGAATGTGCTACAAAGCTGAATTTTTTTTACCGGTAGAATTTGTAATAAAACGATCAATTAAATAAATATTATTTCACTTCTAGATGTGCTACAATTTCAAATTTGACAAAAATGTGTGGAATTAGTACCTTACATTGGATAAAGTATAATACTCTTAAAACTGCAAATTAAAGGCATTGTTTTAATCAAATATTGTTCAATAAGGAAATATAGACATTGGGGGCAGAGGTGAAATATTTTAAATAAAAAAAATATTTCTAATAATGTTTTATCTCTGAAATATTAATGTTTATCAGGGTCAGATGAAATGCTTGCAGAATGCAAGGACCAACTACTTGTATCCGTATATAATAATTCTCAAGTGTCCGTCTGTCTGTCTGTCTTTCCGTCTGTCCCAGTAGTTTTGGGCACTTCGCAATGGAATTAAGAGCTGAAACTTTCACAATCGTTAATCCCCCATGAGGTGGTTCCTAGAAAAATGAAATATCCCGGAAAAAGTCCCGGATTCGACTCCGGGAGACGATTATATTTTCCCATAAGTTTACACGGGATTTTCGATTTTTCAAGATTTATTTCATTCAGTCATTAAAATATATAAATATGGACCGAATTTCTCCGTTTTTGTTTTATTCGACGGCTTAAACTATAAAATATCTTATTATTGCGATGTTTAGATGTTACACGGAAGAATTTGTCAGAAACACGCATTTCTTTTCGAAATTTTATAACTTTTTCGTACTCTTTCCGGGTGTTGTCAAGGCGACCCACATTGTTGCCTCCGATTGAATTAGTGTCTATTAAGCCTTCAAATAGACGAAATAATTGCGTTATTCGCTTCGCGAGTTTTATGAAACATCGAAATTATTGTTGTAGCAACGTCAAACGTAATAGATAGCAACGTAAATAATTTCAGATAACCTATAAAGCTCATTTGTATTGATTTCTATTTAAAGTAGCAGCCTTGAACCCTTTGCAGTCATATTTTTTCATATGGTGATTCTCAGTCAGCTTAGATTTTTTTCATGTTAATTCTTACATTTTAACTTATCTTATTTTCTTCTTCTAAACTGTTGGAACCCGTGGTGTTTTTTAAGCTTCACCGATCAAATACGCCGGGAAAGCACCAAGTCTCTCTTCAATGTAAACATACTTGGCGACCAATTATCTCCCGACGCGTCGGATATGCAACCCGCATGACACCTCAATACGAGAGCAAGCCCGAAGATAGATACATTTTAACCGAAATAATTAATGATTAATTCTATCCATTTTGTGCCATTTAAGAGCATATTTCTGTTTTTATTTTAATTTTACTAACAACTTCTTACTATCGGAATTACCCGTTTTTAACACACACCCCTCAGAAGTTAAAATTAAATCACACTACCTAGTCCCGTTGATGTTCAACGGGTAATTCTTCTAGTATTATTAAAACTGTATTGCTAAAATCCCTACCCACGGTAATTCTCTTGTTCGAAATACATTTTTATATACCACTTGAATTATATAACACCAACCGCTAATTTTATGTACTCTTGCGAATAAAATGAAATCAATATTCATTACTTCTATAATGCTGACTTTGCATGATTGGAAATTTTAAACGTATTTGGTATGTTTACCAGCCTCTTTCTTTCGCCTTTATTCATCATAATAAAAACATTGGAGTCTTTTCAGGACAGAGTAAATTTGCAATTTGGAAAAATTTAACATTTAGATGCGATCTTAAGACTTTCACAGTAGGACAGAGAAAAGAGCGAAGCTATATTCAACGATCACAAAAATTCAAATCTTTTCCGAAAATTTCAGAAAAGATGCTTGGAATCCGAATAATTAACCTTTCAAGATGTTAAACAATGAGAAATTTCGTTAACATCTTAATATCACGATTGTGACATGATTTGTATCATGATTTTAAATGGCCAAATGAAATATTTTTTCCGACATCTACAGTGAATTAATGACATTTATGTGTTTACATTGTTGAACCTTTAGATTTCTTCAGTTGATGCTATAAACATAAGGATTAACAAGTTCTTGAAGTTCACAGTTAGAAAGCCTAAGTTCCATGTGAATTGAAAATATCCATTTAGTGCTATTGAAATTGTTGATATAAGTATTGATAAAAAATTGCATTAATATATGTAATGTTTAGTATAGATATCAAAATTACCTTTTATTTTTCAACCTTATTAAAATCATATGATATAAAATTTTAAGTCGTAGTTATTAATATTATTGTAGAAATACCAGTTGTATTTAGAGTATACTTCATTTATATTGGCACGGTGCACACATAGTTTAGATATTAATGTTGGTAGTATTGTAAAAAAATGTATATTTTTATCGCGACAAACGGAAATATGTCGCAAGGATTTGAACTTTTCCACTTTGGTTGGGTTGGTTCCATCACAACTTTTAGTTTTCATCCAATCGGAAACAAAATTGGTATCTCCAGGTCATTCTGATGTCCACTACTATATTATTACTACCACACTGCCACCAAACACAAATCGATTGACAACAGAATTCAGTAATAAAGGTGAAATACTCCTTTAGCCAAAAAATTTTCTTTGCGCTCTCGTAAGGACATTTTCTCAGGCATTTCGCTAATTGGTACCGAGGACAAGCATTACGCCCTTTTCTCGGACACCTTCAAACGCTTGGCCATATTTCTGTGCTTCGAAGTACTCGGATTCTTTAGGTTCCGAGTATCTTGTACGAAGACCAGCCGTCTCTGCTCCTATAATGCTGGACTCCTGAATTGGAGAATTCGCTATTTCTATCTTTAAATTCTTTCGCCATCCGACTGAAATATTTAAATAATTATACACGTTAGATATAAGACAGTTTGATTCGTCTGTGTGGGAAAGGTGATTATACTCTTTCATTTTCGTTTTCTAGTGCGTGTTAAAAAGGGATCGTGCGGAATTCTTTTCGGTGTGCCATTAATATAGAGGATATAGAGCGAACGCGAAAGTGCGCCAAAAATTAAGTAGGTGTCAAGTGGTTAAGGTGGTGTTTTTCTTTGCCATTGCTACTTTGTGTGATGCGAGATGTGTTATTACAATGTATACTGGAAATATCGTTGGGCGTCGTACTCGGTGGCACGACATTGTAACTCTTCCAATCCGCGGAATATCACTTCGTGATTAAATGGTCGCGCACTCTTTGTCGCACTTTTTCTATCTCTGAAATTTTCTATCGTCTCGCATTTCTTCCGTTTCATCAGTGTCGGTCTTTTATGCAAACGTCGATTTGAACGTTGGAACATTTATTCCAATTAGAAAATCTTGGTAGAATTGGATTCTTGTATTTTCTTACAATGTCTGTACCTATTTTTGCGTGAATTGAAGAGTGGTTAACAATACATTGTTTCGGTATAAATAATACAAGCGCAAAAGTAATGTCAGGTAAAAAACAAACGAGCTATTTTAAAATCCTTGAGTGTATTCTGTGGGAAGATAAACTAGCGGTAGCATTGTAAATATTTATCCGTGGCTATCATACCAAGCCTGATAAGCTATCGACGTTCTTGAAAATTCATACCGATTCCTTCCATTCGGGGCAGAAATGTTTCCGTTTTCCCCTGCGTGCTTGCTTTATCAGTAAAAACACAAATAAAGAAGCGTAAAGCAATCCTAACATTTGGTTAGGGTTCTCGAACAAATAGAATTACTTCCCGCTGTGGCAAGAATGTTTTTACCAAACGGTACGATTTTCGGGAATACAAGGTAAATTTTTCTTTTCGTGTGTTGTGCTCATCGTGTTGGAAAAAAGATGAACGGAAGCTCTCTATTTTTTTATCAGCTGAGGTGCCTGGAGGAACGGTGGACGTTGAAAACGGCACTTCGGAAGAAAGAGACAGGGAAAGAAGAAGACAGAGAGACAAGATCAGGAGAGACAGCAGGAAGAGGGAGACTTCGTTCCAATCCGTAAGTATTTGAAAATTACCTTGATTTCCAAAGTATAGTTGCAGGTGAAGTCTAACCTGATGTCAGAGCTTCTGCGGTTATAATGGGGAAAACTTTTGATTCCGATTGTCGAGCTTCTCTAGCGTTACGTCTTGAATTACTATTATGCTTATCGATAAACAAAACTATGTAGCTTCGTTAATCGCGGTTAGTTTAAGAATCTAAATTTTGGACAAATACAATCAAAAATTTTTAACGTTTGTTTTGCAAATAAAACAATCCGCTTAACCATTCAGTTTGTCCGTCTGTCTGACACGTTATAAAAATATTTTAAGTGGCCACCACATGACTTTCTTCATACTGGCAATATTTCTAAAAATTCCAAATAGGTTAAATGATAATAAATATTTGAATGAAAATTTTAGACTACAAAGGACAGAAATAAACTCAAACCATAGCCTTCTGATATTGGATATAGCCCCCAAGTTCCAACAATTTAGAAAATAAAAAGGAGCGTAAAGTGTTTACAATAGTCGCCGGTAGGTGGTGGGGTGATGGAAGCTAAAAAATTAATTTTTACAATATCTCTTCAACAATGCATTATATGGGAAAATGTTTCAAACAAAGGTTGTAGAATATTAAATTTTCTACAACTTTTATTACAGTATCTTTTTTTATATTTATTAAATATTAAAGCAAATATTAAAAAAACTGATGTGGCCACCACATGATTTCTCCATATCTGTAATATTTCTATAAGTTTCAAATAATAAATATGGATACCGGTGGTGTAGTGGTTAGTACGCTGGCTGCTACTCGCCCAATGCTTGAAAAAGTCATCGGGTACGAATCCTGCGCGAGTAGGATTTTTCTCAAGGTCACCCGGCCCCCTGTTTGCGTAGTTAGGGGAGACCGCGCAAATTCAGCTGTTCCGTCCTTCGGAAGGGACATTAAGCTGTTGGCCCACCTGGTGTTCTTCGTAAGAGCAGGCAAATGCCGGCACCGGGTTTCCCTCCTCCCTCCCCGGTTATTCATTGCACTACCTCTGAGATACCCATTTGTGCTGTAAGAGAGGCGAATTGACTGGGCATACATACATAATAAATATACAATACCTATTGCATAAGTGGGAAGTCACCTTTCTTCCTAAAAATTTTTAACTGACCGGCTATTCATTGCACGTAGTCTCTTAGATACCATTGCGCGTAAGCAAGACGGAATCAGCAGATCGTAAAAAAAATAAATATTAATAAATATTTTAAGGAACTGCGAGAAAATTTATATTATATCTCTTAAACAATGCATTATATTGGAAAATATTTCGAACAAAGGTTGTAGAAAATTAAATTTCCTACAACTTTTCTTCCACTACATTAATCAAATATTAAAGCAAATATTTCAAAAACTAATCAATTTTTTAAACCTTTATAAAAATGCTAAATATAAAATTTCGCCTTGACTTGATTAATAGTTTTTGAGTTAGAGTACCCACAAAAAACTGTCACATACGCACACACAGACATCATGGAGAAAATGGTCAAAACGTGTTCAGAGGACCTCAAAACGTGTATTAATCTCGAAATCGATTTTTTCATGAAAACAATACTTTCCCCTATACTACTTATTTGAGAAAGTAAACAAGATGGAAAAGTACACTCCACAATAGGAATACACAGAGATTTCAAAGGCGTTCTTAATGTAAAATACGTATGAAACCGTATCAAAAGATTAGGCGATTCTCGAATTTTTATCCCCGAAACTATAGTCTCGGGGACTATCTTGTAGTAAATGGTGTTCTCTATCCAAACAAATTTTTTAATCTGTTCCTCACAGATCATATAAGAGAATTGGAGATAAATATATGGATTTTTAATTGTTGTTTGCTGAGAGAACCGTCTTCGCGATCGCTGTATACAAAGCATGCGTTGTTTTGCTCGGGATATTCTTGAATTTTTATCTCCGAAACCATAACTCGTAATTATGTGGCCTCGCCAGCTTTCTTGTAGTAAATGTTGTTCTCTATCCGAATAATTTTTTTAAATTACCTTACAGATCATATAAGAGCCAGGGAGATATAAGTTTGATATTTCATTGTTGCTTGACGGATGTCATTTAACGAGATGCGAGTATAAGTTTATTGAAGTAATTATGTAAAGTGGAAGTTATAATGGACGAATTCAGTTGAAAATCACAACTGGGCGATAAATTTTAATAAAAATCACTCATACTTAATGAAATTAAAATCCGTCCAGCGGTTTAGCAGATGAAAGTTGCGACGGACGGACGGACGGACCAGACGTGCCCATAAAAGGCGTTCCGCTATTACCGCTTCGCTGGTGAAGAACGGCTAAAAACGGATTAGTGACAAGAATAAACACCTACTTCCGGTTGACCAATTTTTACTAAAAACTAATCAGAACGTCTTTCTTTAACAAAAATGTCAAATATAAAATTTCACGCTGATTAGTAGTTTTTGAGTTAGAGCACCCACAAAAACCTGGTCAAAGACGCACAGACACACACACACACAGACATCGCCAAGAAAATAGTCTAAACGTGTTCAGGGGACCTTAAAACTTATTTGCGTTGAAATCTCGAATCGATTTTTTTCATGAAGAAAAAACTTGCTCTATGCTTCGTATATGGAGAAAGTAAAAAAAACGCCATTTACTGCCTGCTTAAACAGCTCTATTCTTGCTTTTTTTATATGATTAACGCTATATATTATAAGCGATAGGTTTTTTCATAACAGGTTGAATTACTCTCATTTCTGTTGAATATCTGCGCGTATCAAATGGTTGTTCGCGCACCTTTTTTGGTGTATCATGAATCATCAGACGCAGACTTAATGAGGAACAAATAATTCTTTATTGATTTTTACTTTCTCCATATAGATAAAGTATCGTTTTCGTGAAAAAAATCGAATTCGAGATTTCAACGGAAAAACATGTTTTTAAGATCCCCTGAACACGTTTTGACTATTTTATCGATGATGTCTGTGTCTGCGTGTGTGTGTGTGTGTCTGTGACCGGAATTTTGTGGGTGGCGTAACTCAAAAGCTATTAATCAGATCAGCGCGAAATTTCATATTTGACTTTTTTATTAAGGAAAGAAGCGCTGATAAGTTTTTTTGGTAAAACTCGGTCAAACGGAAGTGGGTGTTTACTCTTGTCGATTATCCGTTTTTTCGAAATATTTGCTTTAATATTTTATAAATGCAAAAAATTACTGCGATAAAAGCTGTAGGAAATTTAATTTTCTACAATGTTGTTCGAAACATTTTCCCATATAATGCATTGTTGAAGAGATATTTTTAAAACTAAATTTTTAGGTGCCACTACCGCACCACCTGCCGCCGACTATTGTAATCACTTGACGCTCCTTTTTATTTTCTTAATTGTTGGAGATTCGGAGCTATATCCAATATTAGAAGGTTCTAGTCTGAGTTTATTTCTGTTCTTTGTAAGGTCTTTAAATTTTTCTCGCAGTTCCTTCAAATATTCATTATCATTTAACCTCTTTGGAATTTTAGAAATATTACAGGTATGGAGAAAGTCATGTGGTGGCCACATCAGATTTTTTAAACAACAGTTGGCGACCAGAATCAGACTTAATATTTTTGTATCCTTTCTCTTGACAATTAATTTCTAGTATAGCATTACTCCAAGAATTGAGAATCTCTTGTCAAAAAAAATCTGATGTGGCCACCATATGACTTTCTCGATACCTGTAATATTTCTAAAATTCCAAAGAGGTTAAATGAGAATGAATATTTTAAGGAACTGCGAGAAAAATTTAAAGACATTACAAAGAACAGAAATAGACTCATACCGTAGCCTTCTGATATTGGATATAGCCAGCAATCTCCAACAATTAAGAAAATAAAAAGAGCGTTACTAAGACGTAACTAAGCGTCAAATGTTAACAATAGTCGCCAGTAGGTGGTGGCAGCTAAAAGATTAGTTTTAATAATATCTCTTAAACAGTGCATTATATGGGAAAATGTTTCAAACAAACGTTGTAGAAAGTTAAATATCCTATAACATGTATTCCAATATTTATTACATTAAAAAATATTAAAGCGTATATTTAAAAAATCTGATGTGGCAGCCACATGACTTTCTCCATATATGTAATATTTCTAAAAATTCCATATAGGTTACATAATGATAAATATTGTAAGAAACTGGGTAACCGACACCACTGGGAGAAGCAGTGGAAAGCTCTCCAAATAACGAGGCACCCAGTACAGCTGTCCTTTTAAGAAACTGCGAGAAAATTTTAGACTTTACAAATAACAGAAATATACTCAAACCATAGCCTTCTGATATTGGATATAGCCACAAAGCTCCAACAATTGAGAAAATAAATCGGAGCGTTACTAAGCGCCAATTGTTAACAATAGTCGTCGGTAGGTGGCGTGGTAGCGGCAACTAAAATATATCATATCTCTTAAACAATGCATTATATGGGAAAATGTTTCAAAAAAGGTTGTATAAAATTAATTTCCTACAACGTTTATTGAGATACATTTTTACATTTATCAGATATTAAAGCAAATATTTTAAAATAACGGATAAGGGACTAGAGTAGTCACCCATTTCCGGTTGACCGATTTTTACCAAAAACTAATCAGTTCTTCTGACTTTTATAAAAATGTTAAATATATAATTTCGCGTTGATCTAATTAATAGTTTTTGAGTTAGAGCACCCACAACAAGCTATCACACACACACACATCATCATCATCTAGAAAATAGTCAAAACGTGTATAGGGGACCTCAAAACGTGTATTTCCGTTGAAATCTCGAAATCGATTTTTTTCATGAAAACAATACTTTACCCTATACTACGTATAAAGAAAGTAAAAAGTTTCGATTTTCATTCAATTTAAAATTATTCTCCTTCCTATAATCTCATCGTTGTTTACTTTTATACTGTATAATTACTTGAATAATTTTAAAAATTTTATACTTCGATAATGAAAACATTTGTTTATAGCATGGCTACGTTTTGGTAGCAATAGGTAAGTGTTCCAAAATGCTTGAAAGCGCATTTACCGAGTACTCTTTTCATGGTCGTATGCGTGAAAAGGTTTTAAAGGCAATGTCCTTGTATATCCATTCGCTTTCCGTCAAATCCATCAGACAAACTCTTTGATATTATTCACCAAATTGCCAATTTCAAAATTACTCTAGTTTGGTATTGTCGACATTGACCTAGGATAACATTTTTTTACTACTTTCTCCATACGTAGTATAGGGGAAAGTATTGTTTTAATGAAAAAAATCGTTTTAGAGATTTCCACGGAAATAAATGTTTTGAGGTCCCCCTGAACACGTTTTGACGATGTTCTCGATGATGTCTCTGTGTGTGTATGTGACAGCTTTTTTGTGGGTGCTCTAACTCAAAAACTATTAATCAGGTCAACGCGAAATTTTATATTTAACATTTTTATAAAAGTCAGAAGAACTGATTAGTTTTTGGTAAAAATGGGTCAACCGGAAGTGGGTGTTTACTCTAGTAACTTATCCGTTATTTTGAAATATTTGCTTTAATATTTGATAAATGTAAGAATGTAGTGGAATAAAAGTTGTGGGAAATTTAATTTCCTAAGACCTTTGTTTGAAACATTTTCCCATATAATTCATTTTTTAAGAGATATCTTATATTTTTAGCTGCCACCACCTACTGACGACTATTGTTAACAATTGACGCTTAGTACGTCTTAATAATGCTCCTTTTTCTTTTCTTAATTGTTGGAGCTTTGTGGCTATATCCTATATGAGAAGGCTATGGTTTGAGTTTATTTCCGTTCTTTGTAAAATCTAAAATTTTCTCGGTTTCTTAATATATTTATTTTTTTGTAACCTATTGGGAATTTTTAGAAATATTACAGGTATGGAGAAAGTCATGTGGTGGCCACATCAGATTTTTATCTAGTCTCTTTTGTTTATTTATTTATTTACGGGCAGTGTGCTTAATTTCAAAAACTTTTCAAACCTGGTCAAGTCGGCCGTGTTACGTTTTTACTTGAAGGCCTAAATTTTACACTGTCGGATTGAATATTTTTGGAAGTTATCTCTTTAATTTATGCGGCGATTCGCACTAAAACCAGCATTTACGTTTCAGATTAAAGCCAAAACATTAGTCACGCGAAAAGATCAAATGAAACTGCCAGATAGCAGGTTAAAATAGATGAAAATTAATCTAATTTTTCTCCTTTATCATGTGAAGTATAACATCTTATGAATAAATTTACGGTTGTGGGTTAGGTTTGGAGGTTGATTAATGTTGTTTTGCGTAAATAAATAGCGGACAGAATATTTTAAAACCCAAATAAATACCTTTAAAGATATAAGTATGAATTATTATTAATATAATTTCTGAGATTACATATGTACTACTTATAATAATTATCTTTTATCTAAATAATACATTGTTTTATTTATGATGAATTAGGTATTTATTATCATCACGGGAAATATTTAATTTACTTTTTATTTTTTGTAACTCGTCAGAATTATTTCTAAATCCGAAATTATTCATGTGTTCTCAATTTTTTATGAAAAAATTATAGACGATTTTGTTGACCTTTACATAATGTAGAGCGGGACCCATCCTAAAGCAATGGAAAGGGCGGATTATTCAGTTTCGCTCCATATCACTTTTACCATTATTTCTTCGAGTGTTCCATTACCTGGCACGCGGTAGCCTAATTGGATATGTCTACGCCCAGGGCAAGCTTTGTCAATTGCTTTCCTAAGTGGAGTAATTAGAGCGTGATGAGAGAGCTACCAGCATTCTATGTCCCCTTTCGGGCTTCGCCTGGGGCAACTGTCCCTCTTGCTCCGCTTTAGTTACGACACCGCTTCCACATATTAATCTGGAACTCATGTCTAAATGTTTTCTGACCGTAAATCAGTAAAAAAAATACAAATTCATCCATAAATATGGCATATTTAGCTGACAAAATAATTTTTCGAGATACATGTAGGCAACAACATCACTTAGTTTTATTTCGAATATCCAAGTGCCCGTCGCCTTACAGCAGTCTCGTAATCGTCATAAAAGTAATTCATTAACATTTATTCGTTGTAATGAGGGGGCGTTATAATTACAAAACTTTTTATTATTGACGGAAAAAGAAAAAGGTGGCCATTACGTCATTCAGCCATAACAAGTGCAGTTAAAATTAAATGTAAATTAGATATTCGACACTTGAATTTTAAAAAATAGTCATTTATACTTTGATGTGGTCTGTGAGTGATCTCTTTCCGAAATTAATGATCTTGGCCCAAATTAGAATTACATCGTTTGCAGCAGAAAACAGTTGGTTCCAATAGAAAAAGCACAAGTTAAAAAAAAATATTTTAGAGGATAGTAGCATATTCGACGTGCATATTTGATGGATCCGCAATATATACATCATCATCATCATCACTGGTGTTCTGTCTTATGACAGGTCCTACCATTCCTTAGATTGGTTTGATGACTAGGGAATATACGTTAATTGTGTGGTGGTTTCCCGTTGCCCTCCAAATCCGACACACACAGAAATGCGGAGGGAAACATGGTGCCTTCATTAGCCTACTCTCTCCGAAGAGCACCAAGCGGAAGCGCCATAGCCGTCTTAAGGCCACATGGGCTTTGGCCCAGGGCCTCACTTTCGAGGAGGTGGCTCAAAATTTGGAGAGGAGAAATAAAACAGAGATTCAAAAGTCAGATATACTTATGAACTATTAGACACGAGGAAAGAAACAGAAAAAATAGCCTATTCGGTTTTTTACATTGAACTTTTAATAAATATATAATATGAAATCGTGAGTTTACTTTATACTTTTTGTTTATTCAATATT
Source organism: Tanypteryx hageni (assembly GCA_028673005.1). Taxonomy (NCBI): domain Eukaryota; kingdom Metazoa; phylum Arthropoda; class Insecta; order Odonata; family Petaluridae; genus Tanypteryx; species Tanypteryx hageni. Next base: position 196,575,888 of record CM054113.1, on the reverse strand, counting down.
TTAATTTCTCCAGTATTTCTTTATAACTCCCAGTCACCCACCCCTAAATAGCGTAATACTGCATATTGTTATTCTCTATTAAATCAGATAGGTAATAACAGAACGAAGGTTCTGTGTGCTGCTGCGTTTGTCGTTGATAGTATTATTAAAAAGATAAAAAGAAAATAAATAGAAGAAAATGCTGGGTCAGAGAATGGATTCTCTGAAGATCGAATTTTGGTGCTTACGAGGATATCTTCATTGGTTGTCTGAAAATGTTCAGTAAGAGCTTGGTTGTGCTCAAAGACTAGTACCCCTACGGAAAGACCGGAAACTTAATGCTATAAAACGATTCCCAGGTTTTCCATGGAAGGCGACAATCGATGGGTCAACGGGAAAATTTGGAACTACGTGTTAACGAATGCTAGCGTGACGTCATCACAGGATGTCCCTCGCCCCCTTCCCCTCCCGTTTTAATACGATAATCGTAGCAAATATAAATTGCACGGACAGATTAAATGGACTTAAATGAAAGAATTGCATATAAGAAATCAAATTTATTACCGTATATCACACATTGCGAGAGTACAAAGTCATTATCAAATTACATAACAGTGAGGTATTTTTACATAAATATTATACAATCAAGATATAAAAATGAATTATTGTAACAGAACTTTATAACGTTAATACCTTTTATGCATGAAACGTAATTAAAGGAAATTCACGTGGGCGACGAAAAACGTCAAACTTTCACGTCAAGAATGAATTTGTGGATCAAGCAAAAATCTATTTGTAAAGTGATTTCTTCGGCCCTGGAACACATTCTCTTTCTGTTGCACCTGTAAAAAGAACGAAAATGAATTTCTAAGAATGTCAATCATTAAACCTGCTAAACCTAATGAAATTGATGCAGGAGGCAATGTGCATGCTTCAAATGTTGCAATAAATGTAAAATAAGGCAAATGCGCTTACGGCCCATATACAATGTTTCTATGAAGATCACATTACCATTTGTAAAATTAAACACATCACATTGCACTAGAAAATGTCCACTATTTATAATTTATTCTAAGCACAGTTGTATTTGCTGACGTTTACGTGTTCACAGCAGTTACAGTTATCCCATTTAAGACCTATATGTATTCATCATATAACAAGGAAAACTTTTGATATACAGATTTCAATTTCTCGATCGAAAAATATATACATATTTCTAAATGTTTTGAAACAGAAGAATTATCTTAAAGTCTAGGATTATAAACAAATGCATAATGAGAAACAAGAAATAATCAATTTAACAATTTCTGTAAATTCAAAATATTTCAAATTAAAACAATGAGACATCGCTATGGTACACTTATTTCATTCTATTACAAGCACAATTCTATCCTCTGGCGTCTATGTTGCAGTTTAACTTCCAAACCCACTATAATCTACTGATAACCGCGAGAAGTTTTATACAGAAATTTCAGTTACTCAATCTAAAATTACGGCTTATTTTGTGAACTGACACGTACCATATTCACGGCCAGGGCAATGAATGACACAGCTAGGTGAAGGAAGTGAGGCTTAACACCTGAAAATGAGAAACATTTCCTCTCAAAATGCTTCTCGCACACAAACAAACGAGAGAAATTTCTTTGCTTCCTTCCTAGAAGATCTATCCATTGCAGGTATCTGTTAAGAAAATATAAAAGCATTCTCACTTAACACTTCGTAGACCTAGTTCGTTAGAATTTTTTTCAAAAATATATGATATTTTTAAGACTTACCTGTTGATTGGAGATCAGATCAAATTCATTGTGCTTATTTTTTAAGGTTATTTTTGTATTCTGCGGATTTCACATCCCATAACTCCACATTGCTCTCATACATTTGAATGAGTTCAATGGTCTCCTCCTTCGATCATGTTTTCTCTTGTCGCCCATATTTTCTCTTCAGGTCTCAGACAGTAGCAATAAATTAAAACCTGGCTGGAACCGCGCGAGAAGCATTCGTGACCAAACTGATACTTGTCTACAGTGATAATGAGTCAACTGTCTTTGCTTCCGCTGCAAGTTGATAACACTGTCTGAGAGACTGCTCGTGGCGCTGTCTACACTGGCGAGATTGCTATCATACAGCTGCTCGCGCAACTTTAATAACCAGTGTAAACCGACCTTTACAGATTATATTTGCCGACCTAATGGTGGAATATTCCACGAGCCTCTTTATACAGATAAAGTCATGGATATGTCCCGCTGAGAGTTCCTCGAGTTTCGCTACCCATTCCACGCATCTGCCCCGTGGAGTGTATGAGTGTGATATGTTTCTCGATTGCTTGCTATAGTTTTTTCTATATATGGACGTTGTTGTATGCACTTGCACCCCTTTTCCGTATGCACTGACCCTGCTCTTTTGACAGTCTTTTTCTAAAAGTTATCCAGGAAGGATCGTTCCGCTCTCTTGCTTTTGGCTCCTTCATCCTTTGCTACAGGTTAGGAAATTTCAATTTATATATAATGGTTTAAAAAAGGTGCACATAAATTAGCAATCGTTACTTAACATTGAGGAGGGGTTAAGGATTAATATTTATTTGCTATTTGTTGTAAAATATTTTGCCGATTGGAAATACACCCTAAATCAGGATTTGAGGTAAGACAGTTGATCGAGCGCTGAATAATTAAGTCTAATTTTTCTCTCTATATATTTTATCTATAATATTTATTAAACATAGAGAAAATTACATTAAGCAAGATGTAAATTATATATCAGGCAAATATCATGGGGCTTCGACCACACCGTCATGGTGCTGCTCCCCGCGTCCTTCATTATATTGTCTTCTACCGCTTACATGCTCCACATATATATCCCGAGCCCATTCTATGGCCTCGGATACCATTATTTTCTTGGCTTCCGCTGCCACTCGTCCTTTCACTCTCGGGCTCCGGAGGATCCCGTCGTTGCGTGGGTCCCACGCCCCCAGCGCTCCAACGATGATGGTGTCGAGGATGACAGGGATTCTGTACGCGTGTTTCGCGCGGACCCTCTCCGTCAGCTCCCTGTATTTCTCCCTTTTCCGCGGCCTTGCTGCGATGAGTGCGGCGTACCTGTTCTCGAAGGGGATCGTTATATCGATGATGCATGAGGACCCTCCGACCCTCTTGCGAAGAAACAGGTCCGGTCGCAGCGCCGAATCGGTCCCCGGGATGGCTCGATTCGTCCTTACCTCTCAGTCTCGTGGGAGGGCGTCGACGAGGTGATGGATGATGGCGTCGTATCTCAGGGTCCAGGCGGCGGCATGGGGCAGGCAGTGATTTAACACATGAGGCAGCGTCTCGTCGGTGTCGCCGCAGCGGCGACATAGGGCGTCTCCCGTCCTCACCCCTCGGTAAGCCCCCTTTAAGGGGAGCACGTTGAGGCGGGCCCGGTGAATTAACCTCCATTCGCAGAAGCGGGTGTGACGACCCGTTCTGAGAAAGTAGTCACTCACCGCGGCCTTTGTGGTTGCCTCGAACGCTTTCCCTTGGTTGGTTTTGCCGACCAAGCGGCCTCCTGTATGCTTCCCTTGTCGCCGCCCTCAGGATCCCGAATACGCGCCACGCCACTTTCTCGGGGATGGTTATGGTGTCCGAGTGCGTGATAGGGTTGGAGACCCTCAGCCCTAGCTCGTTCTTGGCGGGGCTCCACTCCCAGGCCACTCTGACCAGGGGTCCCAATTGCCTTGTTGCCTTCCTCGTCCTCAGGGATGCGGTGGTCCCTATGGGATGCTCCAGGCGTCCCTCGTTACAATTGAGGAATCGACACATCTCCCCCTTGGTCGACCGCGGCCCTCCGAGGCCGATCTTGCGGTGCACGACGTCCTCGAGGCTCCACCATGCAAGGCTCATTATAAGTGGTTCCTTACAGGAGAGGATCTTGAACGCGTGCACTATGGCCATCACGTCTGTCGATACGGTGAGGGCGACGAGCCCGGCTCCCCCCATGGAAGGCAGTAGGTGGAGGATTTCCCTCGATGTCCGCATCGGGAGGTCGAGCCACGTCTTCACACACCGCGAGGTGTCCCTTTCCGTCGTGCTCAACCTCACTTTAGGGATGGCGGAGCACCTGAAGGCGAAGTCGCACCTCGGCAGAAGGAACGTCTGGAGGGCGTCAATCTTCTGCTACGGTGCTAGGGAGCTCCTATCCACAGCGCGCAGGTCTTCTGTAAGCACGGCCCGCGGGGTTTGTTCGGCTTTATAGCCGAAGGCAATCCCCAGGTATTTATAATGCTCTCTGTCCGCGAGCTCGTTAATGTCGCGCCCTTGGACTGGGAACACAGGGTTGCGGGTGCCTCTGGGAGCACCGGGCCTGCAGTCTATATGGAGCGACGCGCATTTCTCTGGTTTGAAGCGTAGGCCGCTCAACTCGGCGTCTTTCTCCGCGGTCCAGGGCCTCAGCATCCCCGCGTCTCGCGCTATCAGGACGAGATCGTCGGCGTAGGCGAGGACGCATGCGCTCGACGATCTCATCCGGTATCCGGTCACAGCGCGTTTTGCCAATATGGCGCGCAGGAGTGGCTTCAACGCTAGGTTGAACAGTAATGGTGAGAGTGGGCACCCCTGCCTTACGCCCGAGTGAATTGATATCGGGTCGGTGTCCCCCTCCGTCGTCCTTATGCTGGTCGTCGTATAGGTTTTCGATTGTCGCAATTAATCTCTCCGGGAGCCCCAGTCTCCGCAGCACCCCTATTATGTGCGCGTGGGGGACGGTGCCGAAGGCGTCATCGATGTCTAACCAGGCGATGGGGACCTCTTTTCCGTTTCGGCGGGCGTCTTCGAGCACGGAAGACAGAACGAAGTTATGTTATGTTCGAAACATCCCTCCGTTGCTGGGATGAAACCCATCTGATGCGGGAAGGATAGCCGTCTCCCCGCCCGGACCCAAGCGGCGATTCTGTCCCCGAGGCACCGCGAATAGCTTTCCCGCGGTTGGGCCAAATGCCAGGGGGCGCCAATTCCCAATGTCCTCCTTATTCCCCGCCTTGTGGCTTAGGACCGTCCGCATGCTTTTCCAGTCGTCGGGAATGAACGCACTATGGAGGCATTGGGAGAAGAGGGCGGCTAATGCCTTGCTTCCAGGGTCCGCCTTATTCCAGGCTGAGTAGCGCACACCGGCTGGTCCGGGTGCAGTATTTTTGGCGGCCTCCTAATCTGCGCTGAACTTCAGCGGGAAAAAACGGTCGCAGAAGGGCAGTCATTTCGACCTCGGAGCAGCGAGAGGAGAATTCCGGCACGATGGACGGCTCTTGCCACTGGTAGTCGGCCGGCGGCGCATTAAAATGTCGCCGCACCTCATATGCCGGGATTGGGCAGAGATCTGCGTCGGTGCCTATTACGTTCCTGAACGCTTTCGATTTATTGATTTTGTAGATGAATTGGAGCCGTCGTGCCTCGGTAGGTGCTTGCGTCCGTCTAGGCGGCCCTTGCAGCTGAGGGCGCCCTCCTACCTCGCCAGGCGGCCGCACCCCTGAGAGTCTCCTCGCTTCCTCCGTCATGCTGTCCATTACCCCGTTAAGAAACCCCTCCTCGATGAGGCCCAGTTCCACCAGCCATCCCATCTGTGCCTCGGTTGACGGGGATGGTGCTACCGCGGTCGGGATAGTGAGATGAATTACGGGTGCCTCCGTCGTATCTTCCACACACTATTGAATTCTCTCCGACCCTCGTCTCGCCCTTGGCCCCGTATTCCGCAGTGGGCGCAAGGTGCGTTCTTCTTCGGCCGCTGCCGGCTTCACCTCCTCGCTTGCCCGTTCTTCCGGTGCACCCCCCCCCCGTTCGGACCGTGCTTTTCGTCATTGCTGAAAACCACTATTATCTTCGTGATGTCCGTCCGTCCGTACGCATATATCACGGAAGAATTGGCTAAACCGATTTCAACCAAATTAGGTACATAGAATCTTCACATTGATACAGGAAACGACATATTCAGACAGAATCGACCAAGCAGGGGTGCCGCAATTGCAAAATAAAACTTTTCGGTAATAATGAATTTGGAAGGAATTGGCTAAACCGATTTCAACGAAATTTTGTATGAAGGTGTGAAACAAAAAAATTAAACCAAGATTTTTAGTATATATATATAGAAAGCAGAGCTGCCACAGTACAAGCAATAAAAAATTATTTTTACACATATTTGTGTTGAACTGTCCGCATCAATTTTAACTAAGTTTAATCTTTATATATATAAGTAGTAGAGATAAAAAGCGGTCTTTGGGACAACCTTGACCATGAATTGGCGAATACGTGTGTGAACTGACCTATACGTGGACTGTGTTGAGTTCTGCGTAAGTCATTGACCTTGTCGTAGGTCTGGTTGGGTCATTGGCCTGGTAGTGTGTATGATGTAGGTGGGATTTTGTTAAAAAGCGGGGATTGGGACAACCTAGTCTGTGAATTGGCGAATATTGAATTGGCGAATACGTGTGTGAACTGACCGTGTTGAGTTCTGCGTAAGTCCTTGTCGTAGGTCATTGGTCTGGTTGTGTGTATGATTAAGGTGTGATTCTGTGTGTGTTTAGCGATGATGTAGTGGAATGATGTGATATTGTGTAAGGTAATGGTATTGGTTTTGCGTTAGTGTGGTCATTGGCCTGGTTGTGTGTATGATTCAGGTGTGATTCTGCGTGTGTTTAGCGATGATGTTGTGGAATGATGTGATATTGTGTAAGGTCATGGTACTGGTTTTGCGTTATTGTTGATATTCGCATGGAAGTTGAATGACCCTTTCGCTTCTGCGTCATTCGTTGACCCTAATTTTCGCAATGTTTACATGTTTGAGGTGTGTATGTGTAAAGATGTGATTTTGCAGAGTCATTGACCAAGTGGTAGGTTTGTTTCGGTCATTGGCCTTGTTGTGGGTATGATAGAGGTGTGTGATGAAGTGTAAAGATGTGATTTTGCAGAGTCATTGACCTAGTGATAGGCCTGTTTCGGTCATTGCGTGTTTTTATATTCGAATGGGGGTGATATTGTGTAAGGTAATGGTACTGGTTTTGCGTTATTGTTGATATTCGCAATGTTTACCTGTTTGGTATGAGTTAGTGCGATATGGTGTAGCCAAGTGAAAGTTGAATGACCCTTTCGCTTCTGCGCCAGTCGTTGACCCGTGGAGGGGATAGGGCCTTCCAATATTTACATCTGCGTGTGTTTTGGTTTCTCCTCAGCGCGCGTCTTCGGTCGGTCGTTTACCCTTCTAAGCAGGTTTTCGACGAGCTAAGTAGGTCACCAACTTTTAGGTAAAGAAAAACCGGTTCTGAGTGGGGTGGGGACGGTTGAAATGATTCAAAATGAAACAACATCGAGTAGGCAGATCATGTTTATTGTCGTTCCCTCTCATACCATTCTTCCATTTTTTGTATTTCGTGACATGTAGTCGTCATATCTTCCATATCATGCGGATGATACAATTCAATGTAATCAATAGGTATAAATTTCAGATCTGGTCTCTTGACCCACTTCCAATTATGTTCATGATAGGTCCGAATAACTGACCCAACTTTATGTATAATTGCAAGTTGTTTTAAGTCCTTAACTGAAATGTAATTGTTTTCCAATCAATAATTTCTTAGATTTATAATATACTAATAATATCAAATATGAATTATATCCATTACCTTTGGAGAGCGTTTTGATGCGTAGAAGATTTATGTGCACCTCTGTCCTCTATCGAATCTCAGATCTAAATGATTCAACGTATGAGAAACTCTCTCGAGGAATCAGCAGGTCTTAACTTGTCGAAGGTTGATTGGGAGGTGAAATAAAATGGATAAGGATAGGTTATTGACCTCTACGGTCGGGATGGGTTTTATCAAGTAAATAAAACATGATAAAATTTTAAAAATCGATTTATTTTTTTATTCAATCAATATCATCTTGACAAAAAATGCATTCTTAATCAGTTTCATCACAACATGAAAAACCAAACATGATACAATTGCGTTTTTCTCTTCTGTGATCATCTAGTGGTACATCACCTTCACGCCACTGTGTCATCCGCAATCCGCAGTAAACACATTGAACTGTATCGTATGTTCCGCAGCAGTACACCATTCCGGCTTCGGCGAGATTCTCAGGAGACACCGATGTATTCTTCCATTCCTTGAATGTCTTTATGCGTGCACTTCTTTCCAATAAATTAATGTCACTTAAATTGAGACGACACCATTCAGCGAGAGAAAATGCCCGACTGTGGGAGCAAATATCTGGCATATCTATTCGAAAATGGTAAATACACTCAGTACCAATTCTCTTATTCAGCTTCTCTAGTGCAGGGCAGTCGAAGTCATCTAAGTTATAGACATTTTTAATTTGCGAATGGATGGCCTTTCTTAGAAATTTACACTTTTCCACTCCTTTAGTAAAGATGTAATCGAATGGCCTTGTATATTCCTTCAATATGTATTCTGCCATATCATATTCCACATCGCCAATATGCTCATCTATAGCATGATACTCTTGCGTGGTCCATACATTGACGCTATTTGAATGATTTTCCAACTTAGGCGTTTTAAAAATCCAATGTTGACTTGCAAAGGTGTTTAATGAGATTATGGATAATTCTCGCAACAAAAAACGTCCCGATGCATCTTTGTCAAGATTGAAGTCAACAATAGCTGAATTCATGTTTGCTACTGATGGTGGAAAGTATCATCGCACTATATTTATCATCCTGCAAATTTCACTGAGCCAGTCAGCGGATCATACCAAAATGACTCATCACTGATCACTAAGCAATGAGCGCTAGTTCTAGATAGGAAATTTGTTTCTGATTCGAAGTCTACTCTAACGTCTACAGCACCTGAAGTGATTGATTCATCTTGCTTCGAACAATCAATGACTGCGATAGGTGCGATATTAACGAATTGATCACGTGACAACAAAGGTTTTGGTTCATTTCCATAATATGATTTCTGAAATTTTGCGTACATATTGTAAAGCTCAGCTATCTGCCCCTTGCTAAAATTTAAATCTAATACATCGTAGGGGAAACTTTTATTATTGAGAAAAACTTGAATGCCTCTTAAATTACAGTGGTCGAAAACACTGCTATCCCGCTGTACAATATTATTCCGTGATGTTTGAAATGCGAATATAACATAACGAGGTTTACCAAACTGAGAGGTTGTCTTTACGACCCAAGTCTGTTTTTCACTTCTCGGTAATTCTGGGTAGGATGAAAGTTTCCAGCGTCGATACGTTATCTGAATAGGTTTATTTTGATCAATACGTTTGAGTAAAAGTAATTTCTGCTTATCGGATACTGTAACATATGGAATTCTCCAACAAATTTTATCAATTGTAATTTTAGCTTTCACATTATTGGTAGATACGTAGCAGTTATCATCAGTGCGTGCTCTGATTAAAATGAGTTCATGATTTCCGTTGATAAAAATCTTATCATTATCTTCCATTAACCCAAACATTGTATTCAGCGGGATACAAACGTTAAAATTCCCATCTTCCAATACCTCGCTCGACTTTCCGGGGATTACCCATCCTGCATTTAGTAATCCTTTCGATGTACTATCTGTTAGTGAAACATAACCCTTGAGAGTGCAGGTAACTCCTGGATTTCTCACGCTGTCTATTTCAGCACCATTTAAACAATAACGAGCCTCAGAAAAAAGATGATAGAAAGCATTATTTACAAGCGTGGTGGTTGATGCTATACCGGATCCATCTTCATTAGTAATATGACCTTCTATATAGATGTGACTTTGACTTGGAAGAATAAAATCAGATTGATTTTGAACTACCATACGAATTTCATCATTGTAATCGAACTTTGATTGTGTGTAAGGATGATAAGTATGGTACTCGATGGAAGTTATTGATTCATCATAACGCGCACTGGAGTCTATATTTAATATATCCATTTCGGATGCAGACGGAACCCGAGAGATTCTAGAAACTGTATGTTATTAGATGATAACGGTTTAGCAGTACGTGGTGTACTAATCCATCTCATCGCCGCACCGCGATTATAAGGATTTCGAGTAAAATCAAGACCCATTTTCCTTTAAATGTAATCTAATTGTAATAGTTTCGTTGCGGAAGTCTACTGGATTTCCGTTTTGATCTAACAATCTGAGAGTGATGTTGTTTATCGTTCTGGTATTCACAGGCAAATAAATTATCTCACTAGGTCTTTCTATTATTTTATACCCCGGTGGAACTTCAGGAAAAAACTGATGTAATATATGCACATTCTCACCGTTTTTATACGAACCTTCTACAATGTTACATTCGATAAGAATGTCATTTACGTGAAAAACGTCTACAATATTGTCTGATATGTGTCTTACTTTTGCTTCCAATTTTCTCTTCGCAAATCCGAGAAGTGATGCTATCGAACCATGTTTAGTAAAATCCACCTCAAAGTTACAAGTCAATGCTGAACGTAAAGTATTATTATTTGCTTCGATCTTTATTGCATCTTTTCCTAAAACACTTTGTAAATATTCGTTTAAATCATCAATTTCATATGTTCCTGTTGGTATTACCACAGAATTTCCGCTTCCATAGTGGAAGATATTGTTCCCATCGAACACGTTAGGTATTGTATAATAAGTTTCTAAACTCACACATCCTATGCTATAATTTTTATCAGCATCCAAGGTGATCTCGGGAAAATAATCAGCATTAAGAGTGGATGTTTTACCCGTAAACGTTAACGTCCAAGACATGACTAATTACAATTCCAGATGTTTGCATCTTTATTCAAAAATTTTAAACATAAATGACCGCAATTTACAGCTTTTGTTTTCTGATATCTATCTCTGTTATAATGAATCGTGCTATTTTTAAAATAATTTAGGAGTTCTGTAGGTGGTGGAAGATTTCCAAAACTGTCAAAGTAATCAACATGTTTGCCCGTTTTTCTGTAACACACCCAATGTGTTCCCGCCCCATCAGAGTCATCCAAATTTACAATACCACTCTCATTAGACCACGGCGATCGTAAAGGCAATCCGTCTCTCATAAATACGCCTCGAAAATTTGGAATATTTAACTTCTTAACATAGTGAAGTAGATCAAAATTGGAGAGCGCTCTCTTAGGTAACCTACTTAAAAGTTTTTTTTTTATTCGGTGGTGAAATTAATCCCTTCTTATATGGTTTCATATAGAGCCCTTTCCCACGCAACGCTATTGCTTCCATTCTAGCATTATGTCTTTTCGATTCTTCCAATCTCTTTTTTGCGGCATTTGCCTCAGAAGCAGCTTTTATTATACCTGATGCACCACCTGCCAAACCACCTAATGCTGACAACCCTGCAAATAAAGGTATTAGTGGGATAATTCCTCCAGTCTTTGGAATTGGTATAACTCTAGGCGTAGTATATTTACTCCTTTTCTTTTTCACATCCCTTCGAATAACATTAAGTGTTAATTTAGCAGCCTGATTGAGGTTTTTATTTTTCAAGTTTTTCATTGCTACTCGAGCTCTCCGCATGATATTTCTAAAACAGTTAGACTTTCTAGTTCCACTACCCACCTTCACTTTTGCTTTCATTATATTCGTAACTATACCTGCAGATATCTTTTCACCTAAACTCGCGTCTTTTGATTTTACACGTTGCCAAGCCTTTTCGGCTAGATCGAAGTCGGCTTTATGTCTATCAGATAAATCTTTAGATTTAGAGTATGCTATGTCGTGTTGTTTACAATAAGCATCTAGTGGATTTATACCTTGATCTCCTCTTGCAAGACGTTGTTTTAATTTCGTCCCTGGACCACAGAATTGGTACCCTGGTAAATGAAGCTCAAATGGTAACTTATTAATGACACTATTCACCAGTCCTTTTCCAGATGCGTACCGACTCATACTAATGTGGTAGAAAGTTTGTTTTGCTATTTATTTAAACTCACGGTGGAAAGAATATCATTATAATGGAGGTAGAGGAACAGTGCGAAAAGCTCCCGATAGGTACATTCTCGTTTGATGAATGTAAACCGCGCGAGAGGCATGGTCCCTTGCTTCCTGAAAGTATCCGCTGCATTGTTTGCGGTCCATCTAATTCTGGTAAAACAAATGTAATAATTAATCTTCTCACAGAGACAAATGGGCTAAAGTATGAAAACGTGTATTTATACAGTAAGTCGTTGAATCAACCAAAATATTTATTTCTGCAAAATATTCTTTCCTTAGTTCCTGAAATTGGACACTTCTTTTTCAAAGACAACAAAGGAGTTGTAAATATAGATGATGTAAGACCGCACTCTGTATTTATATTTGATGACATTTCTTGTGAAAAGCAAGATAATATGAGAATATATTTTAGCAGTGGTCGGCACAAGATGATTGATTGTTTTTATCTTGCTCAGACTTATTCAAAAGTTCCGAAGCAATTGATACGGGATAATGTAAATTTGATTATACTTTTTAAGCAGGATGAATTAAATCTCAAGCATATTTATGATGATCATGTAAATACGGATATGACCTTTGCGCAATTTAAGAACATATGCATGGAGTGTTGGAGGGATAAATATGGCTTTATGGTAATAGATAAAGAATGTGATATTAATAAGGGACGCTATAGAAAAATGTTTGATTCTTTTATAAAACCACATAACATTTCATAGGTTCATTCAGTGTTTACAGGGTAATTAAACCGATATGTTTCAAGATAAAAGAAAGAGAAAAGCTGAAGAGGATCTGACTCGTGAAATCATTAAAAGAAGTGATAATATCCGAGAGAAATACAATAATTTAAAAAGAGCGCAGAGATCAGAACAAGATTTTTTATCACAGTCATTTAAACCAATTGTTGATCCTTTAAATGACCTCGTGCGACAAACCAAATCTCAAAATATCTCCAAACCTACTGTAAATAAACAGTCCGATGAAAAATCTCCAGACAAAACTCTTTTTAGTAATTACATTAAATTGGTTATGAGCAATGATAAGAGATTAGATCGTACTTTTGGAGTCAGATATAGCGGAACTGATTGGTTTATTGGAGATTCACCTGTTGAAATGGATGATGAAAACCTCATCGTGAGAGATAAGACTTATGTTGAGACACCGGGACTGCTTGAGCTTTTATTTATGACGAAACCAAAAATGGATGAAGTTAAGCCTAAGGATATGGAAAATTATCGTCAAATATTAATAGATACCAATGCTCATAAACGAGGATATAATAGTCGGGAGAAGATAAACAGTAATCGAGGATCTAAGTACGTAAAAATTATATCTAAATTGTTTCCCAATTCTACAGCAGGCCGAGGGATGGATGTTTCACAACCTATCATTGAGTATTGGGATGACCCGAATGAACTTGTGGACAGACTTAAATTAATTCTTTCATCTAAGGCTTCGGGGCATTCAGGTCACGACAATGAAATTGTCGCCATCATAGAAGAGCTTAGAGATAGCGATATCATTATATAAGATATGATAGCGATTTTACTTTCGCAGTAAAATAATGCCTGTGGATAAGTTTGGACGTTCTTTGAGGAAAAGAAGGAGGATGGATTCGTATGATATTCTAGGAAATCGTTTAACAAATTTAGCTTCTCCTATAGACACCAATGATGCTGTCACAAAAGGATATTTGAGAGATAACACACTTTCATTGACTGAACATCAAATAAATGCTGACAATCGTCGCATATCTAATATAGGCAAATCTCTTCAACCTAGAGATGCTGTCTCAAAAGAGTACGTGGACTTTCGAATACCAGGAGCGACGAGACATTATATTTCAGCAGGTGGACGAAGAATCGTAAGTGCGAAAGAACCAATAGATGAGGGTGATGTAGTAAATAAACGTTTTTTGCTTCAAAATGCTATAACAATAGCAAAAGACACTACGAGTGCAAAGAAAACCCGAATAACGGATTTGAATGATCCTCAGGATGAATATGATGCAGTTAATTATAAGACCTTGCTTACAAAATTACAGAATGCTGTTATCATGGATAGCGGTGTGATAGATGTGAAAAGTCATCGGATAACAAACGTATCAAACCCTCAAGATGAAAGTGACGCTGTTAATTTTAAGACTTTGCTTGAAAGCTCAACAGTTCATCTAAATCATGTTGCAAATAACACTATCACGCTAAATAAGAATAAATTTGATGCACGCGGACATGCTCTGACTAATGTGAGAGATCCTGTGGAAGAAACAGACGTTGTCAATTTGGGTTATTTGAGGAGATTGCTTTTAAAACGTCAGTATTAATAGAGGAACATTTCAACGGTCACGGAATAATTATGCAGTCAACCTAGACGTGAAGATGGATATCAGACGTGGAATTGTCAATGAACTTCACAAACCAGCGAGGAAGAATTATGAACGAAGAAAAGTTCTGATAAAAGGTTTGGACGACTTATGGCAAGCTGATTTGGTAGAAATGCTTCCTTATTCAAGTGAAAATCGTGGATACAAATACCTATTAACCATGATAGATGCCTTATCAAAATACGCTTGGGCTGTTCCTGTGAAACGAAAAACCTCAGAAGATGTCTCGCGGGCTGTGAAGATGATTCTCAAACAAAGGAAACCGAGAAATATTCAAACTGATCAAGGGAAAGAGTTTTACAACAATAAATTCATTGGTTTGATGAAAAAACATGGAATTAACCATTACAGCACATTTAGCACAATGAAAGCTTCAATAGTAGAACGATGGAACCGTACTCTTAAAACTGAAATGTGGAAACGATTTAGTTTACAAGGTAACCACAAATGGTTAACAATATTACCTATTTTAGTTCAAGAGTGTCTGTCCACAAGTTCATTCGGGTCATCCCAATACTCAATGATAGGTTGTGAAACATCCATCCCTCGGCCTGCTGTAGAATTGGGAAACAATTTAGATATAATTTTTACGTACTTAGATCCTCGATTACTGTTTATCTTCTCCCGACTATTATATCCTCGTTTATGAGCATTGGTATCTATTAATATTTGACGATAATTTTCCATATCCTTAGGCTTAACTTCATCCATTTTTGGTTTCGTCATAAATAAAAGCTCAAGCAGTCCCGGTGTCTCAACATAAGTCTTATCTCTCACGATGAGGTTTTCATCATCCATTTCAACAGGTGAATCTCCAATAAACCAATCAGTTCCGCTATATCTGACTCCAAAAGTACGATCTAATCTCTTATCATTGCTCATAACCAATTTAATGTAATTACTAAAAAGAGTTTTGTCTGGAGATTTTTCATCGGACTGTTTATTTACAGTAGGTTTGGAGATATTTTGAGATTTGGTTTGTCGCACGAGGTCATTTAAAGGATCAACAATTGGTTTAAATGACTGTGATAAAAAATCTTGTTCTGATCTCTGCGCTCTTTTTAAATTATTGTATTTCTCTCGGATATTATCACTTCTTTTAATGATTTCACGAGTCAGATCCTCTTCAGCTTTTCTCTTTCTTTTATCTTGAAACATATCGGTTTAATTACCCTGTAAACACTGAATGAACCTATGAAATGTTATGTGGTTTTATAAAAGAATCAAACATTTTTCTATAGCGTCCCTTATTAATATCACATTCTTTATCTATTACCATAAAGCCATATTTATCCCTCCAACACTCCATGCATATGTTCTTAAATTGCGCAAAGGTCATATCCGTATTTACATGATCATCATAAATATGCTTGAGATTTAATTCATCCTGCTTAAAAAGTATAATCAAATTTACATTATCCCGTATCAATTGCTTCGGAACTTTTGAATAAGTCTGAGCAAGATAAAAACAATCAATCATCTTGTGCCGACCACTGCTAAAATATATTCTCATATTATCTTGCTTTTCACAAGAAATGTCATCAAATATAAATACAGAGTGCGGTCTTACATCATCTATATTTACAACTCCTTTGTTGTCTTTGAAAAAGAAGTGTCCAATTTCAGGAACTAAGGAAAGAATATTTTGCAGAAATAAATATTTTGGTTGATTCAACGACTTACTGTATAAATACACGTTTTCATACTTTAGCCCATTTGTCTCTGTGAGAAGATTAATTATTACATTTGTTTTACCAGAATTAGATGGACCGCAAACAATGCAGCGGATACTTTCAGGAAGCAAGGGACCATGCCTCTCGCGCGGTTTACATTCATCAAACGAGAATGTACCTATCGGGAGCTTTTCGCACTGTTCCTCTACCTCCATTATAATGATATTCTTTCCACCGTGAGTTTAAATAAATAGCAAAACAAACTTTCTACCACATTAGTATGAGTCGGTACGCATCTGGAAAAGGACTGGTGAATAGTGTCATTAATAAGTTACCATTTGAGCTTCATTTACCAGGGTACCAATTCTGTGGTCCAGGGACGAAATTAAAACAACGTCTTGCAAGAGGAGATCAAGGTATAAATCCACTAGATGCTTATTGTAAACAACACGACATAGCATACTCTAAATCTAAAGATTTATCTGATAGACATAAAGCCGACCTCGATCTAGCCGAAAAGGCTTGGCAACGTGTAAAATCAAAAGACGCGAGTTTAGGTGAAAAGATATCTGCAGGTATAGTTACGAATATAATGAAAGCAAAAGTGAAGGTGGGTAGTGGAACTAGAAAGTCTAACTGTTTTAGAAATATCATGCGGAGAGCTCGAGTAGCAATGAAAAACTTGAAAAATAAAAACCTCAATCAGGCTGCTAAATTAACACTTAATGTTATTCGAAGGGATGTGAAAAAGAAAAGGAGTAAATATACTACGCCTAGAGTTATACCAATTCCAAAGACTGGAGGAATTATCCCACTAATACCTTTATTTGCAGGGTTGTCAGCATTAGGTGGTTTGGCAGGTGGTGCATCAGGTATAATAAAAGCTGCTTCTGAGGCAAATGCCGCAAAAAAGAGATTGGAAGAATCGAAAAGACATAATGCTAGAATGGAAGCAATAGCGTTGCGTGGGAAAGGGCTCTATATGAAACCATATAAGAAGGGATTAATTTCACCACCGAATAAAAAAAAAAACTTTTAAGTAGGTTACCTAAGAGAGCGCTCTCCAATTTTGATCTACTTCACTATGTTAAGAAGTTAAATATTCCAAATTTTCGAGGCGTATTTATGAGAGACGGATTGCCTTTACGATCGCCGTGGTCTAATGAGAGTGGTATTGTAAATTTGGATGACTCTGATGGGGCGGGAACACATTGGGTGTGTTACAGAAAAACGGGCAAACATGTTGATTACTTTGACAGTTTTGGAAATCTTCCACCACCTACAGAACTCCTAAATTATTTTAAAAATAGCACGATTCATTATAACAGAGATAGATATCAGAAAACAAAAGCTGTAAATTGCGGTCATTTATGTTTAAAATTTTTGAATAAAGATGCAAACATCTGGAATTGTAATTAGTCATGTCTTGGACGTTAACGTTTACGGGTAAAACATCCACTCTTAATGCTGATTATTTTCCCGAGATCACCTTGGATGCTGATAAAAATTATAGCATAGGATGTGTGAGTTTAGAAACTTATTATACAATACCTAACGTGTTCGATGGGAACAATATCTTCCACTATGGAAGCGGAAATTCTGTGGTAATACCAACAGGAACATATGAAATTGATGATTTAAACGAATATTTACAAAGTGTTTTAGGAAAAGATGCAATAAAGATCGAAGCAAATAATAATACTTTACGTTCAGCATTGACTTGTAACTTTGAGGTGGATTTTACTAAACATGGTTCGATAGCATCACTTCTCGGATTTGCGAAGAGAAAATTGGAAGCAAAAGTAAGACACATATCAGACAATATTGTAGACGTTTTTCACGTAAATGACATTCTTATCGAATGTAACATTGTAGAAGGTTCGTATAAAAACGGTGAGAATGTGCATATATTACATCAGTTTTTTCCTGAAGTTCCACCGGGGTATAAAATAATAGAAAGACCTAGTGAGATAATTTATTTGCCTGTGAATACCAGAACGATAAACAACATCACTCTCAGATTGTTAGATCAAAACGGAAATCCAGTAGACTTCCGCAACGAAACTATTACAATTAGATTACATTTAAAGGAAAATGGGTCTTGATTTTACTCGAAATCCTTATAATCGCGGTGCGGCGATGAGATGGATTAGTACACCACGTACTGCTAAACCGTTATCATCTAATAACATACAGTTTCTAGAATCTCTCGGGTTCCGTCTGCATCCGAAATGGATATATTAAATATAGACTCCAGTGCGCGTTATGATGAATCAATAACTTCCATCGAGTACCATACTTATCATCCTTACACACAATCAAAGTTCGATTACAATGATGAAATTCGTATGGTAGTTCAAAATCAATCTGATTTTATTCTTCCAAGTCAAAGTCACATCTATATAGAAGGTCATATTACTAATGAAGATGGATCCGGTATAGCATCAACCACCACGCTTGTAAATAATGCTTTCTATCATCTTTTTTCTGAGGCTCGTTATTGTTTAAATGGTGCTGAAATAGACAGCGTGAGAAATCCAGGAGTTACCTGCACTCTCAAGGGTTATGTTTCACTAACAGATAGTACATCGAAAGGATTACTAAATGCAGGATGGGTAATCCCCGGAAAGTCGAGCGAGGTATTGGAAGATGGGAATTTTAACGTTTGTATCCCGCTGAATACAATGTTTGGGTTAATGGAAGATAATGATAAGATTTTTATCAACGGAAATCATGAACTCATTTTAATCAGAGCACGCACTGATGATAACTGCTACGTATCTACCAATAATGTGAAAGCTAAAATTACAATTGATAAAATTTGTTGGAGAATTCCATATGTTACAGTATCCGATAAGCAGAAATTACTTTTACTCAAACGTATTGATCAAAATAAACCTATTCAGATAACGTATCGACGCTGGAAACTTTCATCCTACCCAGAATTACCGAGAAGTGAAAAACAGACTTGGGTCGTAAAGACAACCTCTCAGTTTGGTAAACCTCGTTATGTTATATTCGCATTTCAAACATCACGGAATAATATTGTACAGCGGGATAGCAGTGTTTTCGACCACTGTAATTTAAGAGGCATTCAAGTTTTTCTCAATAATAAAAGTTTCCCCTACGATGTATTAGATTTAAATTTTAGCAAGGGGCAGATAGCTGAGCTTTACAATATGTACGCAAAATTTCAGAAATCATATTATGGAAATGAACCAAAACCTTTGTTGTCACGTGATCAATTCGTTAATATCGCACCTATCGCAGTCATTGATTGTTCGAAGCAAGATGAATCAATCACTTCAGGTGCTGTAGACGTTAGAGTAGACTTCGAATCAGAAACAAATTTCCTATCTAGAACTAGCGCTCATTGCTTAGTGATCAGTGATGAGTCATTTTGGTATGATCCGCTGACTGGCTCAGTGAAATTTGCAGGATGATAAATATAGTGCGATGATACTTTCCACCATCAGTAGCAAACATGAATTCAGCTATTGTTGACTTCAATCTTGACAAAGATGCATCGGGACGTTTTTTGTTGCGAGAATTATCCATAATCTCATTAAACACCTTTGCAAGTCAACATTGGATTTTTAAAACGCCTAAGTTGGAAAATCATTCAAATAGCGTCAATGTATGGACCACGCAAGAGTATCATGCTATAGATGAGCATATTGGCGATGTGGAATATGATATGGCAGAATACATATTGAAGGAATATACAAGGCCATTCGATTACATCTTTACTAAAGGAGTGGAAAAGTGTAAATTTCTAAGAAAGGCCATCCATTCGCAAATTAAAAATGTCTATAACTTAGATGACTTCGACTGCCCTGCACTAGAGAAGCTGAATAAGAGAATTGGTACTGAGTGTATTTACCATTTTCGAATAGATATGCCAGATATTTGCTCCCACAGTCGGGCATTTTCTCTCGCTGAATGGTGTCGTCTCAATTTAAGTGACATTAATTTATTGGAAAGAAGTGCACGCATAAAGACATTCAAGGAATGGAAGAATACATCGGTGTCTCCTGAGAATCTCGCCGAAGCCGGAATGGTGTACTGCTGCGGAACATACGATACAGTTCAATGTGTTTACTGCGGATTGCGGATGACACAGTGGCGTGAAGGTGATGTACCACTAGATGATCACAGAAGAGAAAAACGCAATTGTATCATGTTTGGTTTTTCATGTTGTGATGAAACTGATTAAGAATGCATTTTTTGTCAAGATGATATTGATTGAATAAAAAAATAAATCGATTTTTAAAATTTTATCATGTTTTATTTACTTGATAAAACCCATCCCGACCGTAGAGGTCAATAACCTATCCTTATCCATTTTATTTCACCTCCCAATCAACCTTCGACAAGTTAAGACCTGCTGATTCCTCGAGAGAGTTTCTCATACGTTGAATCATTTAGATCTGAGATTCGATAGAGGACAGAGGTGCACATAAATCTTCTACGCATCAAAACGCTCTCCAAAGGTAATGGATATAATTCATATTTGATATTATTAGTATATTATAAATCTAAGAAATTATTGATTGGAAAACAATTACATTTCAGTTAAGGACTTAAAACAACTTGCAATTATACATAAAGTTGGGTCAGTTATTCGGACCTATCATGAACATAATTGGAAGTGGGTCAAGAGACCAGATCTGAAATTTATACCTATTGATTACATTGAATTGTATCATCCGCATGATATGGAAGATATGACGACTACATGTCACGAAATACAAAAAATGGAAGAATGGTATGAGAGGGAACGACAATAAACATGATCTGCCTACTCGATGTTGTTTCATTTTGAATCATTTCAACCGTCCCCACCCCACTCAGAACCGGTTTTTCTTTACCTAAAAGTTGGTGACCTACTTAGCTCGTCGAAAACCTGCTTAGAAGGGTAAACGACCGACCGAAGACACGCGCTGAGGAGAAACCAAAACACACGCAGATGTAAATATTGGAAGGCCCTATCCCCTCCACGGGTCAACGACTGGCGCAGAAGCGAAAGGGTCATTCAACTTTCACTTGGCTACACCATATCGCACTAACTCATACCAAACAGGTAAACATTGCGAATATCAACAATAACGCAAAACCAGTACCATTACCTTACACAATATCACCCCCATTCGAATATAAAAACACGCAATGACCGAAACAGGCCTATCACTAGGTCAATGACTCTGCAAAATCACATCTTTACACTTCATCACACACCTCTATCATACCCACAACAAGGCCAATGACCGAAACAAACCTACCACTTGGTCAATGACTCTGCAAAATCACATCTTTACACATACACACCTCAAACATGTAAACATTGCGAAAATTAGGGTCAACGAATGACGCAGAAGCGAAAGGGTCATTCAACTTCCATGCGAATATCAACAATAACGCAAAACCAGTACCATGACCTTACACAATATCACATCATTCCACAACATCATCGCTAAACACACGCAGAATCACACCTGAATCATACACACAACCAGGCCAATGACCACACTAACGCAAAACCAATACCATTACCTTACACAATATCACATCATTCCACTACATCATCGCTAAACACACACAGAATCACACCTTAATCATACACACAACCAGACCAATGACCTACGACAAGGACTTACGCAGAACTCAACACGGTCAGTTCACACACGTATTCGCCAATTCAATATTCGCCAATTCACAGACTAGGTTGTCCCAATCCCCGCTTTTTAACAAAATCCCACCTACATCATACACACTACCAGGCCAATGACCCAACCAGACCTACGACAAGGTCAATGACTTACGCAGAACACAACACAGTCCACGTATAGGTCAGTTCACACACGTATTCGCCAATTCATGGTCAAGGTTGTCCCAAAAGCCGCTTTTTATCCCTACTTATATAACTACTCAATATCTGTCCGCCCGTCTGTCTGTCCGTCCGCCCGTCTGTCTGTCCGTCTGTCTTTCCGGCCGTCCCCCCTTTTATCTCTTGAACAGTTTGTCATAGAGAAATGCTACAAAAGCCATTTTGTTTCTGCCAACTAGGAGACCACGGGAAAACTATTTTCGTTTACGGAAGTGTCCCAGATTCGGCTCCGGGAGACAATTATATTTTCCCATAAGTTTACACGGGATTTTCGAATTTTCAAGGTGCAAGGTATGTTTCTTTCATTCATTAAAAACGTAAATATGGACCGAATTTCTCCATTGTTGCTTTATCCGACGGCTAAAACTATAAAATATCTTATTCTTGCAATGTTTTGATGTTATACGGAATAATTTCTGAGAAACACGCATTTCAATTCGAAATTTTATGACTCTTTCGTACTCTTTCCGGGTGTTGCCAAGGCGACCCACATTGTTGTCTCCGACTGAATTAGCGTCTATTAAGCCTTCAAATAGCCTAAATAATTGCGTTATCCACTTCGCGCTGTTTATGAAGCATCGAAATTATAGTTGTAGTAATGTGAAACTTAATATATTGCAACGTTAATAATTAAAGATTATTATTATTCAGTAAACTGCGTGTGGGCTGTGGGCATTTTTAACGATCGACCAAAAGAAAAAATCGTCTTTCTTTATTTTAATACTGGAATGTGACCATTTTCTTATGGGAGAGCCAATTAAAATTGCAGAAATAAATTATAAAAACAAACGGCATTCAAAATATCAGTTCTCTAATTTTATAAGGAGAATTTGGCTATTATTACTTTTAAACGTGCAGATTTCTGACTGACCTCGTAAAATTTTTTGCAGGTACTACTAGTATTTATAATTTACACACGTAAAAAACCATAATAGATTACTTGGAGTGGATAATTTAAACGGGTGCCACAATTACAATTCAAACTCTTTCATTAATTATGGATTTGGAAGGAATTAGCAGAACGGATGTCAACTAAATTTTGTATATAAGATTTATACAACATACCATAATGAAATCAAGATGTTTAAAGCCCTTAAAGCAAAATAATTCAAACTAAATTCCAGCCCCATTCGGATTACGTAATATCGCGAAAAATTGTACGATAATTTAAGGCAATCTACGCACTCGTATATATTACACGCATGCGGGTTTAGACAACAATTGACTCTCGAAGTTTAATAATGATGTGGTCGGCAGGGCAACATTCCGTTTAAAAACAGATATTTTCCAAAAATATGTTCTTTAAATGTTTAATATGAGAGCTTTCGAAAGGTAGGCGGAAAAAGATGAATTTAATAAGAAACTTCATTAATTTTCCTAAAATATAGTTTAATTTTGAAGATCGTAAGTCAATTTTTTCTAATTTTAATTTCCAAAAGAATAATAGTCTACACTTGAAAAAGTCGCTTTTTACGTGTTATCTTACGGGAAATGGAGTCTACTCCGAGTCTTTTTCGTAATTTAATTTTTATATCTGAATCAAACATTCCTGCGAAATTTCAACCTTCCACCTAATCGGGAAGTTTGTTAAAAAGTGACATTGATGACGTCAGCGTCTCACACACAACTGGAAAACTATATGTAAGATATAATCTTCATATAAATAAACAAGATTGGAAAGGTGTACTCCATGTTGGAGTACACAGAGCTTCCAAATGCGTTCTTTGGGATTTCACAATGTTCTCAATATTTTTCGCTTAGATGAGTATTTAAGGAGAAGCTAGCGAGGTACGTTGTAAAATACATGTGTCATTATGTAAAGTGGTCGTAATTGTTGTCTGATTATAACTAAAATTGGAATCGGACGACCAAGTTTAGCAAAACTTCCCAATACCAAAATTCATCAAAATACGTCCGGCGGTTCCCGAGTTGAAACAAAGGAACATTGTAAACTACATGTAGTTCTTCATGTAAAGTGGCCGTCATTGTTGTCCGATTTTTACCAAAATTGGAATCGGTCGACCAGTTTTAGCTAAACTCCCTAGTACCAAATGTCATCAAAATACGTCCAGCGGTTTCCGAATTAAAACAAAAGAACTTTGTAGATCTTCATGTAAAGTGGCCGTCATTGTTGTCCGATTTTGACCAAAATTGAAATCGATCGACCAATTTTAGCAAAACTCCCCAATACCGAATTTAATCACAATACGTCCAGCGATTTCCCAGTTTTAACATGCGGTCGGACGAAGGACGGACGGACGGAATCGACCTCCCCCATATGCATGCGTTCATTTCGTGCACTTCGTGCAAAGAACGCATAAAAAGCACACACAGTTCGATCGGGTCGACTAAACATAGCTACCACAATATCAAGGTTAGCATTTTTTTGTAACTATGAATTTGGAAGGTATTGGCTGAACCGATTTCAGAAAGAAATTTCTTTTGTAGTGCGAGTATAGAATGGGAAAACGAGCGGATCTAAAAAGAAGGACTACCACAATATAAGGAAAAATAATTTTATGATTTCAAAGCAAATACATTAGTATACGATTATACTACGGCGAAATTGACGAAAAGCACTTCTGTACCACGGGAAACCCGTGTACATCCCTACTTGTTTTCTTTTGACCATCGGCATATTAAAATCATCAGTTTGACATCTGAATTCTTAATTCTGTACAACACGGGCGGATTGGTAGCAAAAATTGGCCTGTTCAAATACTGGAAAATCGGCCGACAGGGTTTTGTAAAACATTCTGCTTTACTGTTATCAGACACAAGTAGCAAGCTCACATATATGAACATACAAAATAAATTCAAGCTTATATGATTCTATTAAATGTACTTGTAAATGTGACCAAATAAAATGTTCTGCTTAAATAGAATGTAACTGAAAATATTAAACTAGCATAATATGATTTTATACAGACTGACCATAAAATTAACAAAATAATCTTTATTAGAAAAGAAGATTGAGTGAAATCTAACCTAGTACTCTAATGATAGTCTTCTATTCTTCCAATTAACCATTTCCCTTCTCTCTAATGTCCGCAGTTTCTTAAGTTTTCAAGTTCAAGTTGTACTCCTCAGGTAGCCTATTCCAGTTACTATGCAAAATTTTAAGCGCAGTTTGCAATTGCCTATTAGTTACTTCCTCATCAAATTTTACAATAAGTTCAATATTATTTTGAATCCCATCATCATGCCCTCTCCAAATTGTGCAGGAGACATATAAATGCATGCAACATTTGCCTAGCTTGGTTATAATTTTGCTCAAAAGATAGCAAATGATTTTACAAATTCAAAAAATGCGTACAATTTATTACAAAATCCACCATGAAATTAATGGAAATAAATATTTTAGGGTTATATTAAGTATAAATCACTGAGATAAAACTATCACGCAATGAGCTCAAATAAAATAGTACGAATGTTTAAAATAGAAAAATACGGTGTCCCGAAAAATCCCGGAAAACCGGGACGTCTGGAAACCTTACGATAATACGATAGGGGTTTGAACTTTTTGCATTATTCTCAGCACTCATTGCACCTCCTTTGCATTATTTCCATAATTTAATCGCAGTCTTGTACGTAAATACAAAAAGATTGTAGAGAATAAATTAGAGGTTTTATGTTCGCGGAACAGCACATTCGTAAAGAAATTATTGCAGCAATTTTTAATGTTCGCGAATGATAAATTTTACTTATTCGCGCCCACCGACCGCAGGACACTCGGCTCGTTCGCTGAAAGCCCATAAAACACAAATCACGCTGTTTCATGGGTTTCTGCGGTAGGCGGGAGTGAATAAGTGAAATTTACCTTACACGTAGATTGTAAACTGTTACAATTACTGCGATCACAAAACCCGCGAAGATCGAGGCACTACTATATAACAATTTATGTCAAAAATTATATTTGTTTGAGGAAATCGCCGAAGTTTAGTCAGATGAATAAGTAGTTAATTATATTAATGAACGCGAATTGTTCAACGTTTATCGTGAAGTTAGAACTTTGTGAGAACCTATTGTCTAACAATCCTTAGAGTATGTAAATTCCTAAATATTCAAATGAAAAAGATTTGTTTCAGATCTGAATAATAATTTAAGAAGCATAAATGAAGTAAAATTTAAAGATATCTGAGAACAGTTTTAGCTCTTCGATTTCTAATAGCCATTATAAAAAGTTTATGTCCTTGTATTTTTTATCTCTGAGTTCACTTGTTGCCAATTGAAAGTTTCAGAGTATAGCTACGTCCATTTCGCTGGTGTGCCAAAAAAGATAAGTGATTTCCTGAGTCTATTATCCTGGTTGCTACGCGCCCATAGTTAATAAAGTGAAGCCCTTTCTCTTCGATAACAAAGCTTTTTGCTGGAACAATCAATCTGTGTCCATTTGAGCGACAGGCACCATAATGCAAAGTTTGTTTATCTGCTGAGAGTGTACATGAACTTTGGAAAGAAAGTTCACGGAATCGACAAGGTCTTCGATGATCACGTTTCCGTTACAGCGCAAGCACGCCCATTGTATACATTATTTACTCATCTGAACTTTGTTGCGCAAAGATAAATACGTCTCTTAGTTCTGAGGACTACGAGTGTAGTGAATGTATATTGAAGGCAAGAAGGAACCAGAGCACGAATCATCTACCATAAAGTTACTGCGTATTATTACAAAGTAAGAACACTCATATTATTTAGATTAAACTTACTAATATGTCTAAATATAAAATTTTAGTCCTTCAGGTTTAATGTAAATCTTAACTTTTTATTAGTTATGCACGAAATCATGTCTGTAAATAAAAACAACATTGGCACGTTTGATTTATTTGTCTTTTTTCCACAGTTTATTTTATTGTACTTTCTTATTTAGCTACGTAAAATTGTTTAAACTTTGCGAAAGTAGATAAAATGTGTTGCTAAATGCTATTCATAATGGTAGGATAAATTCGTCGTCTATATAAATTAAGTAAAACAGCATACGTAATGTGTTATTCTTATATTTTTGTATTTAATATAAAATTTATTTAAGTATAGTACATGTAATTAGTTAACAATAAGTTTGAAAGAAGAATTATTTTAAATGCATTTCGTATCAACCGCCTAGTAGTGCTGCAATTTCAATGGTTCAGAAAGGTCAAAACGAAATAAGCTCGTCAAGTGTTTACTTTATAGTTTTATTTACGTACTTCATTTGTTTTTGTCACACTTAAAAAGGGTAAAAAGGCACGAAAAGTTGTTGTGAAACTTTTCGGGTCTATTGATGAATGTTTTCAATGTGAAATGGCTCAAATTCGGGAAACCAGCGATGAACAAGTAATGACAAGTCTCGAATAATCCTATTACTTTTTATAATACGAGCTTCTGCCATAAATATGCTAGACTTGAGAAAAGGAAATTGTACTTTTAAAACGCTTTCAATCCCTCTCTCGAGAAACTTTTAATTATGTAAACATATATTAAATGCCATCTTACTTAATTCATTTATGTATTTTTGCTACAGGTAGATTTAATTCTCGCTCCCTTTTTCGTAAAGTTAGCATGAACTTGGATATTTTTTCTTTAGACAGACAGCCGAGGGAAACTGGATGTTGGGGAGGCGGAACTAGAACCTTGGGATACCCGATGTGTTATTCGCACCGACGCTGGTATGGGAGGAGATATCGCAGAGGAGCGTTGGGGTGGCTGGTGTTGTCGTCCTTCCTGCATTCCTATTAGCATTATTCTGGTGCTCATTGTTCTAGTTGTTTTGTTACCATTATTGGACCAAAAATGGGATACCGAGCGAAGGGAAGAGAGCACTCTGTTGGCAGCTCAGTTGATTGCCTGCCATTCTTCCTGCAGGTTTGTAGCATTCTCATATTTCAGGGTAACCTCACTAGAGCAAAAATTGCCATCAATGGTGTCAAAAAGAAAGAAACGACTTGCACATTTTGACTCATCTTTAAATTGCATTCACAATGAGTTTTCTCGAATATAACGTTAGGAAATTTCAATGGGTGTAAGTCAAATATATTAGATTAGACAACTTTTTCATTGCCAGTTAAAGTATATTAATTAATGCAAATAACGGGAAATTTATTATCATTGAAATAAGTGATAAATATTTTGTTTCATCTTTTGGACAAATTTAAAAATTATTTCATGCTTCTATCCTTTCTACTTTACTGGCAACATTTTCATTGTTCTGTGTTTTAGCTAGGTAATTCCTGTTACAATTTTATTTTGCAGAATAACACTTGTGGAAAGTATACCAGAAGGTGTAGATTATCCAGGTAGCAATGCAAGTGGCCATCCTTCTACATTTTCCACATGGAAAAATCTTCTACAAATAGCTGAACGAACAGTAGAAATTGCTTCCTTTTATTGGACTCTGAGGAGAGTTGATGTTGTACCTGACCCATCTGCAGAACAGGTAGTTCTACTTTGGGATTTATTTGTATCCAAGTCAGCATATGAATAACAATGCAATACTTAAATTGATTTCAACATAAATAAGGAAATTTGAAACCACATTTATTTTAAATTTCCCTTATCAAATGTTAACACAAACATGTTTCAGAATATCGTTTTTTCATGATTTTCATCTTTTAACCCTTTAGCTGTGGCATTAATTTTTGGATAGTGGTCCCAAAATTGTGAAATATCCAGGAAAAAGTCCAAGTACTTTGTTTGTAGCAAATTACTTTTCAGGTTTACAATTTATGTTTAGAGAACGAAAAATGATTAAATAAATTTTATGAAATATTATTAAATTATTATAAACAAGATATTATTGCACAGTTATAAAAAATTCTCATATTATATTACCACTTTTCAAGTAGATAAAGATAATAATATATACTAGCGTAATTGCCCACCAAATATGATGGGTGTGCGTGAATTAAATATTAAGTTATAATTGAAATAAAAATCAATGAAACCAACTTTTATATGCACTAAAAGTAAGCAATAAATATAAAATTCACATAATTGAGTGTTCCAGAGTAAAAACAGTTTTGAGTGAATAGAAATTGTTTGACAAAGAAATACATTATGCTACACAATTATTATACACCCAAAATTATTTTTAATCTATACAACATTAGTTTTGTCTCTCTCCCTCTCTATCTCTCCTTCTCTCTGTCTCTCCTTCTCTCTGTCTCTTCTTCTCTCTCTCATATTCAAGCATTCAAAGCACGCATTCCTTATATATAACTATACTATAAGGATTAAGGCGAAAATACAATCAATGACACGGTCGGCAAGGCAACATATAGAACTTGAGTGATTTTGTATCGTAGGTAAAATGTGACAGTAAGAAACATTGTTTATTGTTCTTTAGAATGGTCTAGGCCTGAAGATCGTAGGTCAATTCTTTCTAATTTTCATTTGCAAATCCAAAAATCAATTTTTATGTGCTATCTCATGGGAAATAGCAATTATCTACTGGGGTCAAACCCGGGTCTTTTTTGGGATTTTGTTTAGTAAATGGCTTTTACCAGAGGCGTAACTGGAAGATATGGCGCCTATGGCAAAATTTTAAGGAAACGCCAATTTCAATCAAATCAAGCAAGAAAGTTGTAATTCACTTTGAACAAAAATTTTTCAGTGTTTTTTAATTGCTGTCAACGAAAACAATCTTTGTAGCAACTGAAATAAACAATATCTGCTGTAAATATCTAATTATTTTAATTTTCTTTCGTTTGAATGCCACATGTGGTAAATTAAGGGAAATGGATTATCTGCAATGAAGAAATGAACATAAATACAGGGTCATCGAAAAAGAATTCCGGGATTTCAATGTTTCGTAGATTTGTAAATTCATCTCATGTAACCATGTTGTTTGTGCTAGAATGTGTATAAATCCAAGTTTGATGTCATACCTTAATAGATCTCGATGTGAGCACCATTTATAGCCCTACAAACATCTAAGCTGTATTCCATTTCTGTCCATGTACGTTGCAGCATGCACGTTGTGGACGTGACTTTAATTTCATGTCATACTTGAATCTTGTACACATACAATCATAGCCACTTGTGCAGCACATTTTGGATGGTGGTCTTTGGTATGTTAAGTTCCACACTTCGACGTGCAATAGACTTTCTGGGGCTCCAAGCACAGTACACTTTGATGCGTTCCACAGTCTCATTGGATGTTTGTGGTCTTCCTGTTGATTTCTTCTTTTCCACACTTCCCGTTTCTTTAAATTTGTTAAAGCACCAAGTAATTGTTTTGTCAGTAGGTGCTTCTGTTCCACATGTACATCAAAATTCATGTAGAATGGCTACAATTGATTTAAACTCAGCAAACCGTAACACACACTGCTTTTTCCTGCACGGATGCCATCTTACTGACTGAATACCACAATGCAATGTGGCATGCAGCACTAGCGACACTACCGCCTGGTGGCAAAATTGGGAATCAAACTTGGTGAGTTTTTACACATTCTAGCAAAAATGCCATGGTTACATGACACGAATTTACAAATCTATGAAACATTGAAATCCCAGAATTCTTTTTCGATGACCCTGTACATCCTTTTTCTATACATATACACAGCATTTGTAAGTGAAAAGAAATCCGTAATTTAGGATGAAGGAATGAACATGGACATAAAGGTTATATTACTACTATTTGAGTGAGGTATTTTAAAAATAATTGTCAATTGTTTTATTAATTACAATTGATTAGGAAATAAATCGTTGAATCACAAATTCGATATTTCCTTGGCATCACTACTGGCCAGTGGCGGCTCGTAGCTAAAATTAGTGGGGGTGCTGCTCCAGAAAATTTTTAGCCTTTGTTTTAAAATTGTGTAAAAGGAAAAAAACATGTATAAAAAGAAAATTTATTCAGGAACTTGATAAAATCTTAACAAAAAAAACAAAACCTTTTTTACTTACTTTAACTTAAATTGTTACAGTTCAAGCTTGATCTATTCATTTAAAAATGAAATCCATTCTTCTTGTTTTAATTTGTGCAAAGAGTTCAATAATTTTCTTCTTGATCTCTGGATGACAATTGAGGAAATTTTTCTCCATTGAAAGTACTGCAAGCGCATTTAGTCTTTCCGAATTCATAGTGCTTCTTAAAAAAGTTTTTATTCTTTTCAATGTTGAAAAGCAGCGCTCTGCCTCTGATGTAGTCATGGGAATTGTCAAGAGGATTTTTATCAGTTTCGTAATTTCACTAAAAACATCATCTAGATTATTTTCCAAGATAAATTTCAGCAGCTCAATTAATTTGCAATATTCATGAATATCAGTCCTACAATAGAATACTTTTAGTTCAGTTTCAAGCTTTTCTTTGTCAATCATGGGATAAGCTTCAGTGGTCAGTACTATCTCTTTTGTGGGATGTTCATTCTTAAATCTAGTGAAGCATTTCTTGTTGAACAATTTAGCAGCTACTAAGTGTTTAGTGGAAGAATATCTGTCCATTATATCAACACATATATAGTCACACACTTCCTTAGCTTCTGCCATGAGTGTCTTTGAAGGATCCTCACAGTACTTTGAGTTTCTCAATTCTAAAATAGCAGTTTTGAAATTTGTTATATATTCATTAACTTTAAACACACTAATTTCTCGAGATTGCATTTGGTTGTAAATTATTTCAACATGAGGCATAATCTGATGAAAAAGCTCTAACCAAAACTTGAAATTATCATCATTCAGGTATTTTAAAATTCCTGTTGCTTCTGTAATGGTTTGATCTGCATTTGATGTTGACTGAATTTCAGTAAGGCAGTTTTTTAAAGGTTGCAAATTTTCATTAACTCTGTTTATGGTCCGTATGTTGAAATTCCACCTTGTAGAGGATGGACGTGGAATGCTGACGTCCATATGTTTCTTGAGAATGGACACACGTTGTGGTGATCTTGAGAAGAATGTTGGAATAGCCAGAATGTTAGAGAAAAATATTCTTGCGTTTCGTGTAATACTTGCTGCATTTCTCATTATTAAATTAAGTTGATGTGCATAACAGTGAATGAAATGTGCATTACTATAAACTGCTTTTATTTTTGCTTGAACTCCTGCTTTTTTGCCTTTCATGACATTTGCACCATCAAATGTCTGAGCTATCAGCTTTTGTCCTTTTCCTTGAAGGATTATGTCCAATTGTTCTAAAATACGTTTTGATATGCCATCTGCAGTTTGATTTTCTGGAATAAAGAATCCCCAAAAACGCTCAAATATTTCTTCATTCAATACGTACCGTAGAACAAGGACCATTTGAGTGTGTTCCGAAACATCTGTTGTGTCATCAGCCATGACAGCTACAAAGGAAGCTTTTCTAATTTCTGTCCTTATCTCCTCATGGTATATTTGTAGCAGGCAGTCAAGTATCTCATTCTGAATGGTCTTAGAAACACCTTTGAAGACTGCACTGGTTTCTAAGTGATTCTTCAAATCTGAATCTAATTTAGATGCAAAATTTACTAATCCTCTAAATACCCCTGGATTTACTGAATCGTCTTTTTCATCTTGTCCACGTAAGGGAGTTTCAAAGTTTCCACAAAAGTAAATGCAGTCTATTATTTTGGACAAAATTTCACGGTTCTTTTTAACTTTTATATTATGCTCATTGATTGAAAGTCTGTATGCCTCACTAAGTTTCTCCTTAATACTTACAGTTCCTAAAAGTGACAGTGAAACAACATTATCAACGTGCTTCTTTGACTTCTCATGCTTTTCAGTTTTTTCTTTCATTTTGTTTATATTTCTAAAACCATCTTTTGTCCATGGTACAGCACCTCCAAACAGCAAACATGGGAAGCAAAACAGTGCATTTTTTACTTCACAGCCGCAAAGCCAACTTTTCCGTTGGTACCATTCAGAATTAAAGCTACGAATATATTTCTTATTGTTGCTTTTGCCTGGCTGAGATATTAGAATATCAGGTGTTGAACGACCTCTTTTCTTAACTGTAACTTTCTCATGGAGAGATAGCTGTGAAAACTTAAGCTGTTGAAGTTCACTTACAGTCACAGAACTTATTTCTTGGGGATGCAAGGCCATGGTTAAAGTTCTCTGTTAAATAAAAGAACCGAAAAAAAATGAATCAAATAGAATAGCTGGAAGCAGAATAATAATCTAATTCTACACTCTTCTACACTTTATCACATTCAAGAATATGGTACACGGTTTTTAAGCACAACACACTCTGAGTAAAAAAAAACTTCCTTCCACCATCACGCCAGAGCCGGCACTGCGAGAGCAACAGTGCTCTCTCTACCTGGCAGTCCCGCCTTCCTCCCCACCCCCCTCCTATGTGCGCATGCGCACAACAGTCAAACACCACGTCGCTGGCACTGTGAAGCGCACAGTTCCATACAAAGATTTTTGTGTCTTTTTCATAAACTGGGGGATGGGTACTGAAGTACTGACACTAAGCTTAAGGAATATATATTGTACTACAAAAATAAAGAAAGAATTAAAGAAAAAAGGACTCATTATATTAAATGTTATCGATAATATCAAGTGGAAATAGG
Source organism: Tanypteryx hageni (assembly GCA_028673005.1). Lineage (NCBI taxonomy): Eukaryota > Metazoa > Arthropoda > Insecta > Odonata > Petaluridae > Tanypteryx > Tanypteryx hageni. The sequence continues at coordinate 196,542,602 of CM054113.1, read as the reverse complement.
GGGTGCTGCAGTTCCGCAGTGCCTATACACGAGCCGCCACTGCTACTGGCATATCATTTTTCAGTTCTTAGACATTATGCTAAGCCATTAATTAATATTTATCTTTTTTGACATGATTATGTAAATCGTAAAGCATGCCTCTGCCTCGCATGTATGCATGCATGATGTGTGCATCTTTCTTCTCTTGTTTATTTAATTTATTAGGAACTGCTATTGAAACAAGGCAAAGTATAATGATTTTGTAGAATGTAAGACGTATTGGTCATCTTTTATTATCCATAGGGTGAAGAAATATTTCAGTCGCTTCTTGTAGCTGGAACAAAAAGAGGATTGCGTGTCCGCATTGCTCAAAATTATCCAACTCAACGGCAGCCAAATATAGATACTGAGATTCTTCAAAAAAGAGGAGCCGCTGAAGTAAGACTTTATAATATATAGGTTTTTAAACTAGTGGTAAGTCACATAACATGCCAGCGTTTCATGAAGAAATTTTCATTTAGCGAAAATAATATTGTGATAAAAATGGTTGATGTTATAATAAATTTTAGCTTATATCAATAGTTAAATTCAAAACAAAATATAATCTTTTACTTGAAAATATGATTGGTTGTTTTTATATAAATTAATCTAACTTTTTATCTACTGACAGGTTCGGTCTTTGAACTTTCCTCACCTTGTAGGTGGCGGAGTCCTTCATACCAAGTTTTGGTTGATAGACCGTAAGCATTTCTATGTTGGAAGTGCTAACATGGACTGGAGATCTCTTACACAGGTGCAACTATCTATAACTGTTATAGTCTTAATGATCGAAGTATTATTTTCTCCATTTCTGTTAATATTGAAAATTTGATTGAATAATTTGCGCAATGTACTCAAATATTTCTTCTTATTATCCTCAAAACTGTGGTAAGCAACTTAACTGCTCTTTGATTGATTTTTTCAACCCTGTATTACGAGTATGAAACTGAATACAGGCATATTACTGTGAAGTTGGTTTTATGAATTTTGGCCCCTGCATTTAAATTGGTTTTTACTGTTCATTGTTGGGTGAAATGTATTTTGTTATTCATAGTGTTAATTATGTAATTTTATAATCATTAAATGTAATTTATTTATTAATAATTTAAAGATGTATAGTGATTCTTATATGTGAGAGCATTAGAAATATCCTCTATAACAGTGGTTCTCAACTGTTTGGTGCTCGCGGCACACTTTGGATATTCACTTTTTTCGCGGCACACTGGAATTAGATTTGAATATTAATCTGACAATGTTGTTGCCAGGCTTACTGTTTACGCGCCCTCCAAAGCAGTGATACTTTTGGACTGGATTCAACTAGTCTTAATACTGTGTTAGTTTTTTTGTTAAAACTGTGTATATAATTGGTGGAAGATGCGCAGATTAGCAATTTCTCTTCCAAGTCTCATGACACACCAGTGTATTGTGGCACACCGGTTGAGAACCACTGCTCTATAAAACAAAAATTTGCTACCCATGCAAATGTGCAGCAGATTTTACTGCATTGGATACGTGGCTTGCCAGTCTCTCATAAAAGTGAAAATTCCTAGGAATATACAACGAAACCCTTAGAACTGTCCTCTGTTTTATGTAGACTTGTTTATGTTTTCTATGCAAATGTAGAGTTATCAGAAAAAATTCCCCACCAATAGGGAAGTTAGTGAAAATTTCGAACCAGCTTAAAAAATTAAAAATTTTTCTTGAATTCTTTTAGCATTCAACATATTTATGCATTTCATTTATTTATGAAATTTGAGTTTAATGAACAAAAAAGCATTAAATTGGAACTAATTAAATAGTTTTGAAGATTGTTTATGTACAAATGAATTTAGTGTGCGTCTTCATAGTTTATCATATTTTTACTTTCTCCATATACAAAGTATAGACAGTATTATTTTCATGAAAAAAATCAAATTTGCATTTTCAACGGAAATACTATTTTAAGGGGCCCTGAACACGTTTTGACTATTTTCTCGATGATGTCTGTGGTTAGGGTTGTCTTTCATTGTGTGTCTGTTACCGGAATTTTGTGGGTGCTCTAACTCAAAAACTAATAATCCGATCAGCATAAAATTTCATATTTAACATTTTTATTAGCAAGCAACTGATTATATTTTAGCTAAAATCGGTTGACCAGAAGTTGATGTTTATTCTTGTCATTTTTCTGTTTGTGTCTAATATCTCCTGTAATTTTTCATTAATGTAATCGTATTTATTAACCTAAGTTATAGATACTAAGATAGATCCTCTACAACTTTTGTATTTAATAATTTTTTGTAGAGACAATTGTTAAGGAGATATTTCAGTTCAATATTGACAGCGATTTCAGTGCCATCAACTCGTAAATTACCCACTACATATGGAGAAAGTCATGTGTTGGCCACATCAGATTTTTATTTGTTAAAAATTTTAATAAATTTTTCTTCGTTAGGTGAAGGAAATGGGTGTTGCAGTTTACAATTGTAGTTGTTTGGCAACAGATATAGGAAAAATTTTTGATGTAAGTAATCCTTATTTTTGCACTTCTTCTCTTAGTTAATGTATTAAATTTATAACTTTGAAATAATCCAATCTAATTGAATCTATTTCATATACAGGTCTATTGGTATCTTGGTCAAAAAGGATCCCAGGTACCTCCCAGGTGGCCAGATCAGTATTCCACTCTGTATGGTAAAGATACTCCCATGAACTTGACATTCAATAGTTCTAACACCTTAACCTATTTATCAGTAAGTAGAAATATTATGTTTTATCTGTAATTTAGTAATTTTTATCCAGTATTTTCTTTAAGATGTTTTTGAATTATATTTATTGTGTATTTACTCCTCTTTGTCTGACTTTTTGTATAGGGAAAAGTGACCTATTTTATAAACAAATCATAATATGAGTCTATTGTGGTAGGCATTATCTTTTGTCAGTTTATCATATCTTATAATTTTAAATAACTCCAAGAAAAAGTGTCAATTCATCATGTTTATTTTTTGGTTGAGGTTTGGCACATTATTAATTTTATTATTCATTTGAAAAGATATCTTTGATTTGTATATCTTGTCAAATTTATTTTCACAATGTTTCCACAATTTTTTTTTAATTCTTGAGAATTAATGTATATACAAAATAAAATATTTTATTTCCAGAAAATAGCTTGCCATAATAAATAATATTCATTTCTATTATTATTAATTTACTATTTAAAACTTAAATGCGACTAAAAGGAATATTTTACAGAAGCATTTTTTAAAGTTAATGTTTAATTTCCTACAGAGCTCACCACCATCTTTCTGCCCTAAAGGTCGAACTGTAGACTTGGATGCCATTTTAGATGTGATTGGGCATGCTGAGAAATTTATATATGTTGCTGTTATGGATTATTATCCACTGACATTGTATACCTCTAAAATAAGGTATAGTTCAACTTCCCAAAAATTCATCTGATCTTCTCCATTATATTAAATGATAATGGTTTTTAACGTGGTTGTGTAAAGTGTATGAATAGATTATGAAAATCAATTCTGTGAATCACACAAATGTTTAAAGTAAGATAGGAAATGTTGCAGTAAAATTTTTATCCATTGTACCTATCCTAGTTATTAGTTTTCCTCAAATCATGCAATTTGTTTAAATTTTCAATGAATTTACCAATTGATAAATTGATAAATTATTTTCTCTATCTTTGACTCAGAAAGTCTCCAAGTTTTAGCAAATGGTATTGCATGGAACTCATCCTGTTAACAAGCTTATATTGATGGAAGAGGCTACTTTGCATGAGGATGAACATGAGTCAGAAAAAATATAACTGCTGGCTAAAACTTGAGGAAATCCCTACTCTTAAACACCTACAACTCATACATGTCACTTTAACTATCCATAATACAAAGATTTTTTTCCTGTTACCATTCCTGCACTTTGATTTGAAGTTTATAGTGAATTTTCTGAAACTTAAATATTTTCCCCCATCAAGAATTTGTTAATTGAGATTTAATTATATTTTAGTTTCAGAAAATGGAGAACTGTGATTTTATTTAACAAATCATTTAAGCAGTTCAGTTTTAATCTTATGCTCTGATATATTCATCTGTCTAAATGGACAGTTGTAAAGGAAAGAGAAAGGAAAAGAAATTTACCAAACACTGAACTAAGCCCACTTTCACATACTCATATTTAAGGGTAGTGTAACTCGCAAAGGTTTATGGGAAGTTACTTCATCCCAGGCACTTATTTGCACTTAAAACAATTGAAGGAGAGGTCACTTGTAGATTTTTACCTTCAAGTGTTTTTTGGCATCCACTATGTCATCATCAGTAGTTTATTTTCCTTTTTCTTACCTTTTCACTTGTCCCTCAACCAGCGCACAAATTGTTAAGGTGGTTACCTTTATTTTATACATAAAGTACACACCATAGGTTTACTCACAATTTTTCATAAATTAGTTATTTTACTCGACAGATTTTGGCCTGAAATTGATGATGCTCTTCGAGCTGCAGCTATTGAGCAAAAAGTGAAAGTGCGTTTGTTGGTTAGCAAGTGGAATCAAACTCGGCCATCTCTGCCGTATTTTCTCAGATCATTAGCTGATCTTACAGGAGCATACCCATGGGTAGACATAAAAGTGGTTAGTAGATAATTTTAAAATTGGTTAAAGTAATCCTACCAGTTGATTATAAATGATCTAAATTTTTCCTAGAACAGCTATAATTTTATTTAAAATTAGTGTTAAGATCTATCTTATGCTTTTAATTTCATTCCATTCATTTGAACAAATTATGATAAAAGGTAAAATATTTCATTTCGAGAAGGTTATACATAATTTAGAATGAGGTTCCTTCAAATCTTAAGCCTTGAGAATGATTGCAAATGTATTTTAAATATGGGCAAAACTATTATTAATTATCAAAAAGGAATACTAAAAAATTGTAAAATTTTTCAGAAATACTTTCGTGTTCCAAGTACTCCCTCTCAAGCTAAAATACCATTTGCTCGAGTCAATCACAACAAGTTTATGGTGACTGATAATGCTGCCTATGTTGGTGAGTTTTTGAGCTTATGCTGATTTAATATATTTTTAACTGTAGTGGCATATTTGTGTCTGTAAAACTATAACTATTTAGTCGCCAAGGGTGGGACTCCAAGCAAGCTCCAATTTAAATAAACATTATTAAAGAGTATTTTCCTTATAATATGCAGCACTGGTTAAAGGCATGTCATAACTATTCATCTATTTCGGGGCCTGTCAGGAAAGAGTGTCACTAATTGCCCATTACTTTTTGGTAATGACCCTGGCTTACTTGTGTACTGATAAAATACTTTCTTATTTACCATAAAAAATATATTTTAACTTTGATATGATTTATTAATTTTATAATCGCCAAAATGAAGAAAACGGGTGTTGGCTTGAATTGGAAATATATCATGCAAATACAAGCCAATTATTGTGAATTTAAGCATTGTGAATGAAATGCATATGTGATGCATGTAATTATGAATTAAGTTTTGTGGTTATTAAAATTTTATATAATGTTTGAAATATAAAGATTGATTCAGAGGTGAGGCTGCCATTCTTTTTAGTAAGAAACTATTGCAAAGGTGGTGGTGATATCTGTCTCTGCAGATGCGAAGAATGTAATAATACATATCATATAATATGATGCACCATGTGCACCTCAATTAAGACGGCCCCATAAGTTTCCTGAGCAGGTTCCAAAAATCCTTGATTCTCCAGTGGTTTTTATACTCTTATCAAAAGTGGATTAGTTATTTCTTGTGTAAGTGTTGTCAGAGTTGAAGTACCTTTTTCCAGTTTTAATCTCTGTACAGTGGCAGATCTGCAGTAAGGCCAAATAAGAGGCCATGGCTTGGGAGCAGCCAAATTTTTATAAAATTGTTGTATTAAAAGTTGGATAAGTGTGCATTACAGAATATTGCTGAATGTTGAAATTAGGATTCAATAATTATGGAGACATTTGAGTGTTTTCAGTTAATTTGGAATGAAAAGCCCTTAAAGAGCTGTAAGTTATCAAGTGGTACTGAAGCATAGCGGAACCATTGCTTGATTTTGATAGGAGGCAGTTCTGTAAATATAGGGGAGCCAAACTAAATGGATTTGGGTTGGCTAATGTCTAAATCTACCACTGTCTCTGTTTGATGATATTTATTACTAATACCATTGATTGTCTTTATTAAAATTTTGCTAAATCCATTTTAAAGAATTCAGTGCAATTTGTGGAATTTCTGTATTTTGATATACTCTCCATGCAAATGTGTTGCTGCTTATGATTAATATTGGCAATATTTAATTTGTTTATTTTTTAAATAATCAATAAACCTTTAAGGTACATCAAATTGGGCTGGTGACTACTTCACGAATACGGGTGGAGTTGGCATAGTCATAAGAGATCCATTTAACAATTTCCTGCCAGATAGTGGGGACGATACATTGAATTCTGATGAGGAGAAGAGTAACATCCGTGATCAATTGGAAGCAGTATTTGAGAGGGACTGGAGTTCAGCATATGCCCATGACACGATGGGATAACAGTGGATTTCAATGCAATAACAAATTGTGGTGTTGGTTATTAAGTTGGGGTATATGGACAGATGCCTCATTAATCCATTGGTTATGGTTTGATGGAAATTTATTTTAGCTATCAAACAGGAAGAACTATTTAAACTTTATTAAAGAAATATAAAAGAAGAAGAAAATATGAATGAACATTTTTGATAAACAAAAGCAAACACATTGGTTGTTTTCTCGTGGAGGATCTATTCCTAAGTGGTGGCTTAGTTCAAGTTTTTACCATTGGTCGAATCTGTGCAGGGAAAAAATAGCACTCGTGCAACTTAAAAGACAAGATGTGTTAAGCCTCCAGTGATAAAGGGTTATAATACCTAATTAACAATAAATCTACATTTTTGCCTTAATATTCTTGTCATAATCTATTTTCATTAAGAATTTTATGTAGTGTATATATTCTGAATTAGCAATAAGGTTTTTAAATCACTCATTAGATGGTAGCCACATTTTGAGCAATATGTGACTGAAGGTCAATCTCTATAGGACCTTAAATTTTCTTGTCTTGAAGATTATTCGTCACAGAGCTTTGGTCTTTTGCTATTAAAACTTCATTACACTTTCTTATGTGCACTAAATATTACCATTTCCATTTGTAAGAGATTTTTGATAATACTATATCTTTAGGCTTGGGGATATATCTGTATTTCGCTCTCTTTTCAAATGCATTTTATTCTAAAATCAATTCATTAATTGGTGTACTATTTAGCAGCTTTCTTAAACTTGAAATTTTGGCTGAAGGTGAGTCCAGGAATTAAATATATGTATTATATTCGTCAAATCTTTTACCTTTACTGTGAAATATTTTTCCATTTTTCTTTGTCACAGAGTACCTGTGTGGTGACCTCAGTTTTGTGTAAAAGCTGTTGCATCCATTAACTCTATATGATTTTGACATTTTATTATATGTCACTTATGTTTAAGGTTTGCGAACTTTTTGTTTGTTAATAATGCACATTCCATTCTGAGATGCAATTACAAATATAAACTAAATGATGAATTAGTATGATCTGTAGGATTATAATATCATGTTTGTTGAACTTGCTCTCATTAATTCATAAACATATTCATTCAAAAAAAACATTACTCATGGAAAAAGTCTTCCAGATATATTTTAATAAATTAAGTCAATATTTATGTTAATGATGTTAAACTAGATAACTGCATATTATGGATAAATTATGAATAAAAAGCCTTTTCTCTGAATCCTATAACAAAAAATAGAAAATGTGGCTATTCACCATGGGCCAGTATTTAAATCAACAGAAATTTATCATGTATTTCTTTAAGTTCAAATTATCTTCCATTTTTCAAGCTAAAGGAAATACCATTTTAGTATGTAACTTATTCTTATTATTATACAGTTTGTCCTCCAAGTCCCGTCACCCCCTGGGTGTTGGGATTGAGAAACAAAGTTAAAATGTTTGCTATATTAATTTTTATATTTGTTATATTTATTGTAATGTACATTTTTATATTTTATGGTTTATTTTTGTAACCAAATTATTTGTAATAATCTGGAGCATCATGGTGAGTGCCCTGTAAGTACAGTAGAACTTTTATTATCCAAATTAATTGGGACAGAGGGTGGTTCGGATAATAAAAATTCAGATATTTGGAAATAAGGAAGGGCAACTGTCAGTTAAACAAGTGAAGGAAGAATTGCAAATCAAATTACATATGGTGCTTTCTTTCTTGTTTTGGGATTATGACATCATCATAAGATTACATCTTTGGTTGAGATCGACTACCTCAGAATATAGTCTATAAATTCCCCTTAAAAGTATTGTATCAATACTATGTAATAATATGTTTCCTTTTTAAAAGGAGTGGACACATTGCTATGTCAGTTTTATTTCCCAATGTTAAAAATTGGAAATGTTTCCCTCATTTTTTGACTAAAAACAATTGTTTGCCCTCGTTCAACATGGATTTGAATTCTATTTTTTTTTAAATATAAACCTCAGTCTTTCAGCAACAGAACTGTTCATGTCCCGAGCTCCTATCTTAATTTTAACAAATTCAAAAATGCGAATTTATAATGCCCTGCATCCAGTGGCGGATTTGGAAATTTCCCGCCCATACGCCAAATTATTTTTCTGGCCCCTTTTTGGTGCCTTTTTCCTAAAAGATTCACTCATGTATGTGGTTTCTCTGTCCATCCATCCATCTGCGGATCATAATAATTTAATTCATCAAAAGTCTGCGTAGTATTAAATTCTTTTATTCCCGTCCTGAAATCCTGTTTTTATTGCCGCCCTGAAATCTTGCCCCTAGGCCATTGACTGCTTTGGCCTTATTTCAAACCCACTACTGCCTGCACCAATATCATGCTTTTATTATGAAAGGGGAGATAGAATTGAAATTGGGATTTGAAAAATACATTGATTACTCCTCAGCAGCTCATCCTAGATCCATTAAACTTGTACCATGTGTGGCCCTCATGTAGACCACCCTATTTCCCAAACAGAGGGACAGATATATGGACAGACAAACCAGTTTTTTTCAAAGGAGCTCTAAAAAAATAAATAAACAGTTTTAGTTTCCAGGAAACACAAAGTGCAATACTGTAATCTGTAATACAAATAGTCATGTAAAAATTTGCCATTACTGTTTGGTTGGCATTATAAATCATAAATATAAAAATGCATTGAACATAACAAATGTAATATATTTGTCTTAGTTTTACTATTCGGGAGTAGAGGGACTTTTGGACACCCTGTAGGTTAATGATCATTATTTTATTTACATATATTTATCATACTTTATTTTTTGTACTGTTTATACAATATACCCTCAACATTTGCAGTTTTGATTATTCATGGGAAATTTCTCTGTACATCTATTTAATATTCGCAGTGTATAAACTTTGGCTGTTTGCGTCTGTAGCCATGATATCCTGCCTAAGTTGTTGCTTTATACTCAACAGTGGTCACATGGATTTTATTATCATGCAGCATATAAATATATTCCATATGAAAGAAATATCAAAATATTGCATTATTTATCCTTATTCATTTTTTGTTTTTAGATTTATCGTTTCTGTTAGATAAATATTTTTGATATGATGGGCCATATTCACGAAAATTGAGATGCCATGATTTTTATTTACCAAGCCAATTAATATGGAAAGTGAAATGCTACTACAGGAATGAAAGCTTTTGGAAGTATAAAACACTCAGAAAACATCCAGAAAATGAAAAACAAACAAATGCTGCTATTGGCTCAGTAACTTCTGCTATCTACTCACATAAAGGGAAATAACACTTGTTTTTGCTGTGCAACCTATTGCACCACCAAAGAAATGTGCATTGAACTCAAGGAAATATTAAACGAGATTAATTTTTTTACGAAAAAGTTTCGCAACACTATTCTAGGAAGTTCTGCAGGAAAGGTGTAAGAAAACCCATAGCTGGTTATCTCCTGCAAGCACTGTAGGGTTAATGCATGAGCAGTTGTTTTATTTTCTCTTTTTATTCATCTGTGTATTTGTGTTTTCCAGGAACATAACCCCTGTGAATGTTGAGGGCCTACTGTATAGTTCTATCAAGCATAATTTTACTTATTTAATGCTATGAATATTTTTTATTTTTAATGAATACAAATGCCGGTGAAACAGACCACATGCTCTCTTGCGTTAAGTTTCATAAGCAGTATGAATTTTTATGCCATTTTTTATGTTTTAGATCTCTGATTATTCATGATCTTGTAAAAATCATGATAACTCCTTTAGTAGTAATACTTTTGATCATGACAATTTTATTTCCTATTGTTTTTTTTACCACTCAAATATATCCTAATGACGCACCTTCAGTCACCTTGAACTATTATCAAATTCAATGAGTGATTGGTCTTTTCCATGGTAACATGTGCACAACATTACTTGGATAAGAAACTTTTGAGCTATTTCATTTGTATTTCTTGTTTGGTTCTCTTATAACTTGTCAAATAATTTCTCTGTTTTTGTCATCGTGAAGCTAAATCAGGATTTAAGTGTTTACCAGGACTGTTACAGAAACCGTTCCATTACCTTGAGTTAAGTAATTAACATGCTAGACTGGAATCTGATACAATTTCAGAATTTGTCAGACATTGCTTTCAGTGCTGCCAAAGCATGCAGTATTTAAGAAAAATAATGCAATCAACATAATACAAGTACCTAATTCGACAGGGAACTATTGAACTGGTCTTATGGCTGAAAATAATTGAAGAACAAGCATTTAGAAGATATTTGTCACAGGTACCTCCAATAGTCAAAATGAAAAATAAATAAAATTAGTAAGTAAGTTAATAACTTTTAATATATAATATAATTTATTATCAGTTAAAAATTAAAATTCTGCATTTATAAAATTATTAGTAAATGAAGTTAATTTTTGAAGAATATAAATACATACTCATCTATTTCACATTAAGACAAAAAAGAAAATTTTTAAGTTAGTAACTTTTATAAAGTGCACAAAAAGTGAAAATAAAAATTTCATTATTTTTTATTAATAACTTATATAAAACGCACTGAGATGAAAAACTATAAATTTAATAAAAAGTTTTTAGTTAACTTTTATAAAACAGTGACAGAAAACATTTTAATTATTGACTTAATAGTTATTGAATATAAAAGTTATGTTGCAATTTTAATAATTAGTTAAGATGTCTCAAAGAATGCAACATATTTTTTATATATTCAATATCTCTATTAATTCAATAATTTAAATTCTTTTTTTCATTTCACTTTTATAAAAGTTAACTAAAACTTTTTATTTAATTTATATTTTTTCATTTCAGTGCATGTTATATAAGTTATTAACTTACAAATTTTATTTTTATTTATTTTTTCTTTTTAGTCTTAATGTGAACTATATGTGTTTTTATATTCTTAAAAAATTAACTTTATTTACTAATAATTTTTATAACTACGGAATCTTAATTTTTAACTGATAATAAATTATTTCAACTGGCATTTATATTGATTTTATTTCTTGCAGCATTTTGTTGTCAAGATAAATTTTAAGGTAGGGTAGGTGAAATTGAAAAGTATTTAGCCTTGGGACAACAATATGAGCTTGAGTTCTGAAAATTGCATTGTCGCCAAGGCAGTTGTTGTTAAAATGGCTATATTTCCCGAAAATATGTGATTTGAAATGTTTAATATGAGCGATTTTGAACTGTAGGTGGAAAAAGATGAATAAAAAAAGAATTTTTTTAATTTTTCTTTAAAATAGTTAAAATCAGATAATCGTAGGTCAGTTTTTTCTAATTTTAATTTCCAAAAGAATAGCCTGCGCATAGAAAAGTCCATTTTTACGTGTTACCTTATGAGAAATAAAAATAATTCTCTGGAGTCGAACCCGGATAATTTTTCCAGGAATTTTTTTGTCAATCACTTTTAATATGTGAATAAAGCATTCTTGCCAAATTTAGATTTTCTATTTCAATTCTTTCTCGATTTTGTAGAGCATGACTAACAAATATGTAGATAGATTTCTTGATTTATAAATCATGCTCACTGTGGCATAGTCATTTTAATCCATGGCTCATGAAGAGCAGTACAAGCCCAAGGTGGTTCGAATCCTGCTAAGGTAAGAAATTTTTCTGATGTCGAAGGGCTTGAACAAATATATATATATATATATATATATATATATATATATATATATATATATATATATATATATGGAGGCGTCGAAGAGACACGTAAAACACACGAACACAAAAACACACGCAAGCTTATCGGGCCTATGCCCTTCTTCAGCGAAAGAGTAACGTATATATATATATATATACAAATGTGAAGTTAATATAAAAGTTATTAATAACAGGGTTATAACCTTATAACTTGAATACAATTAACTATTAAAGAATAAGTATTAAAATATCAAAAACTAGAAAATCAAGTATTTATCTAAGATATCTCCAATAGCCATAACAAGGCTATGAAAAACCAATTTGTTTTCAGCCATAAGAAAAGCTCGATAATTCTCAGCAAATTCAAGTAAATAACATGGAGGTTAATGGTTGTATATACTGAAGAAGTGTAATGAGAAATTACAAAGTAAAGATACTAATGGGAAACCCAAATCAGCAAATCTAAACTAACCAACTCAACCATGCACGTATCCAGAAATTTATTTCGGGAGGGGGTCTGAGGCTGAAAACCAATTTCCAGCAATTGATTAAATAAAAGTTCTATTAAAATAATATAAACTTTTATAACATTTTTAGTTCTCATAACTCAACGCAGCAAGTGGCAACGTAGCAAGTTTGTAGCATGGTTATCGCAGATTCCACAAATGTCTGTACACCGAGGGGGTGGGGGTCCAGACCCTCCCCCTCGGTACATCCTTGAACCAAATCTTTAAATGATGAACATGCTTAACAATTTAAGTAATTTTTTAACTTTTGTGACCTTGGCAGTTGTTCAATACCCCTGTATGCCAGTGTACTTTGGTGGTACTAAGGCAATTCCTGACAAATTCTGAACTTATATGCTGGAATTTCATTTGTAAAAACTATATTTAACACTCGGATGGCTGAAATCTGGTCAAAAATGACCCAGAAAAATGATTTTCTTGAATATTTTCTACAATTATTCTTTCTGCAACTGAGCTTTTAGTTATTCTTCTATAAACTCATTGTGAACCTTTTTCAAAAGCGGTTTCGAAATTTTACATAACTGTTTTCTGACAACACTACTTCATTTATCAAAATTTGCTCTTGGGTCAGTTCTGATCCGGTTTTTGCTGTTTTAGTTTGTTTTTCAAAAGCTACTGGCTATTAGCCTAAGTGTGCCTTTTCTACCTGCTTTGCCTTTCAGTTTTGTTTTTCTTTGTTTGCGGAATAGTCCATCCCTCCAGACTTAAGGTATTGGTGAATTCTCCTGGGAGAATCCCCTTTTTGGTATTTCTATTATTATATTTTAGTATTATATCATTTGCTATATAAATTCGGTAATATTATAAGATCATTATAAAATGCTTGTAGTACAAATGTACTACATTAAACTCAAACAAATGTGTTTAGGTCAATTTTGACCCGATCTTGGCTGCTTATGTTTTAAAAAGTATTTCGGCCGTCCGAGTGTTCAAAGATTTTTGTCACTGCCTAATGATGCAGTACTTACTTGGATGAGAAATACCTCCCTGTTAGTATTGGAATCTTTGTTCTGTTTGAATATGATAGAACCTTCTTGCACTACAAGGATTCATTAAACCATTATGTGCCTCTGTGCTATTGTGTGTAATATCTTACTATTAAATTAATGAAAACTCTGCTTCTACGTATTCCCTAATTATAAAAATGGGACCATATAATCAAATTTTACGCACATGCATATAGTTATGTGGTTTGTCCTGAAATTCATGTTCAAGTGATTATTTACTGCCTTTTTGTTTTTGCAGTTACTATTAATATTTCCCTGATGAAAGACGGTATTTATTTTTTTTAATGAGGGCATTTATAAAGTTTTAATGTGTTAAAAATTTATGGCATGTCAATGATAAGTGTATAATATAAATCCAAGTATTGTTTAAATTTGTTTAGGAACATTTATTTTTTAATCCTTTTGTATAATTAAATTGATGTGAGGATTTTAAGTCAATATTAAAAAATCTTTGCAAATTTCGGCAACGTTATACTCATCAACATGCTATGAACAGGCATGTGCAAATATATTTTAAATTACAAAATTAAAGCTAAATAAGCATAATGAATTGTTATTACCACATTTACTTGTATAAGATCGAATCATTGTGGAAAGGGATCTTGTTTATGAAATGTAATTTGCTTTTTGTTGAGGTTTTAGTTATTGTATATTATTGCCAGTTCGTTTATAATTTTCATTCTGCCATAACACAACTTAAATAATAACACTACGGTATTGCTAGATAACTGTTTATGATGTCATATGATCAATTTTTAATTGAATATTGTAAAATATTTTGACAATACAAATACAGCCGAGAAAAAAATCCATGGGAATAATTGCCTTTACAAGAAAGTGCGTTTTTGTCTAATGTAGAAATGCACATCGAAAATGTAAAAATGTGTATTTGTATTCCTATGTATAATTGGGAATATCTTTATTATTCTAAAAATATAGAAATAAGAGCCTTTTTTTACCTGATTATGCATTTATTGCATTATGGAAATATAAAGCTTGGAAATCCTTGCAATGATTAAAAATGCTTATATAAGTCCCATGTTAAAATATCTTTGTTATTTTTAAATAACTCATGTGTGTAATGTAGAATGTAATTTTAAATATTTTTTTGTACTGCTTATTGTTATTGAAGAACTGATAATGTCATTTGTAAGATACAGTTTTCTGCTTTTATATTTATGCATTTTGATTCATGTTTTCTAAATGGTTGAGTGAGGTGAAAATAAAAATATATACTGTTCAAGAAAAGAGTGTACACTTTCTGTATTCCATTTTTAAGAATGAAATGTTTGCATTTGTGTGATTATTTGATTTTTTGAACCTTACGATCAACTTTATAAGAAAAGAGTTTGCTTTTATGTTACTTTTTTCTCTGGATACTATTGAAGTAAACATTTTGTGTTCATCCTAATTTTATATTATTTGCTCCTGAAAATTTATTATTGGTTACCGAAGGAAAGATGAACAATCCAAAAATTCCCATAATTTTTAAATAATTTTATTTTCTGGTAATTCCATTATAGCCATTCATATCTTGAAATAATTGACATTGAATCTGGATAGGGTTGGTCACTTTCCAATTTTGCAAAGTTTTTCTGGTTGCTATGTATTTTTAATTTGTGTACCCAATTTTCTTTGACTACATTTACCCCTGGTTTCAATTCCTTTTCATATATTCTATTTCATTTTCTAATTTTCTGAATGAATTAATTTCATTCTATTGCTGCTTTTCTTAAACCCAGTAGTGGATTTGAAATAAGGCCAAAGTAGGCAGTGGCCTAGGGGTGGCGAGATTTTGGGGCAGTAATAAAAGCAGGATTTCAGGGCAGGAGTAAAGGAAATTAATATTATGCAGACTTTGGATGAATTAAACTATTATGATCTTCAGACGAACAGATTTACAGACAAACCATATATATGAGCTATTCTTTTTGGAAACAATGACCAAAAAGGGGCGAAAAAACAATTTCCAAATCTGCCACTAATAAGAGCTATTCTGTTTTCTTATAATTACTTGCATTAATGTGGCCCAGATGAATCAACGAATTTGACATACTGCATTTAATATTTTATGAATTGTTTGGTTTGCTAAACTTTGAAAGAACTTTGTTTAAGGAAAAATACAATCGTATTAGAATTTATGCATAATATACTATCATGTGTGTATCAGTTTGGTGCAAGTGAGTTAAATTATATAGCTGTCCCTTCTTCTATGGCAAGAGTGGAAATCATCGATTTTGTAACTGTGGAAATGTGGTAATTCTATGGGTTATCATCCTTTGAAAACTATTGCTGCTTTTCATTATGAAAATATTGTCGAAATCTTGAAAATTATATTGCTATAATAACAATTTAATGCTCACCTCTCCCTCCTTATCCTATGCATTTATGTATATTTTTATGGCATATAAAGGTTGTTGTAGCAAAAAAGTGTTTAAAGCAAATATTAATTAATTTCATTTGCAAGCACATTTAGTTGGCTTAAAATACACCAACTAGAGCAAAAAAATTTCAACAGGCATTTAAGCATACGTATAGGTGGTGGATATTTGTGAAATCCTCTACTGAATTTCCATCAAAAACTGAAAAAATCACCTCCATTTAGAGAAATAGGAACTTTCAAAGACATTTGGAAATAAGAGCTTGCTCTTTATGTTAAGTACGAAAAAACAGTCCATTCTATGACGAAGTCGTGATCTATAGGTGGACAGGTTATCGAAGTTATATTACTTCATTTGACGGGAAAAAAAGATTTCGATTAAGTAGGTGTAGTCATTGAATTTGGAGATTCATGTTGACATAACGAGTAACGCACCTCTCGAAGCTTCGAGTAGCGAAATTTTCCTCGAAGGATATTGGGAAATTCGCTGGATCCTCTCGTGTAGTAATAGCGTGTTGTTTGGTAAGGAAGGTTGAGGTTAGCGGAGAAGAGGGATGAGGAGGGTTAAGGTAAGAGGGCCGGGCCCTTAGAGGAAGGCCAAGTCGACGACCTCACCTCCTCTCAAGATCGCGTAACGGAATATTCTCCTCCATTCCTTTACTCCCCCCCCCCCTACCTTCCTCTTTTACAACCCTCCGGCTCGGATAGCACTGCCTTCTCTCCCACCTCATCTTTCTCTCTCTTACACTTTTACCTCACTCTCGAGAACGCGGAACACTCATCTCGATGACATACCAATACCTTGTTACAGTTTTTTTTTCCACTTCGACATCACGTTAGGAAACACTTCGAGCAGCATCTTAGGTGCTGGTATCGATCTGTTATGGATAAAGGGGAAGAAGATCAGGCTTAGGCCAAAGCTATGGTGGGGGGAAGGGCAATTTATGGTCGGCTAAAAGTTGTGATTGGAAAAAGGAGCGCGGGCCTGGTTCCAAGTCACCCTTAATTCTTGCTCGTCTCGACGATCGAACACGTGCCGTGTTTCTACAAATCCTTAAGATCGCAGAAACACTTTCAGGAAGTGGGGGATGGAAAAGCCAGTCATATCAAAAAATGATCCCGTGCTTACCTTATTTAATATCCTTGGCAGTATTTGAGGTGAAGTATCGTATGGTTTTCGCGATTAATAAGATTCTCTTGTCACAGAACCTTGTGATTGTGGGGTTAATTATTCTGAAAATAATGTTATAACGTTCTGTAAATATGCCATTTCCTGACGTTTAAACTGAGCGTCACACATATATGCATGTTGTATGAAATTTGCTCAATTCTTTTTTCTCACAGGAAAACCGTAATTTTCTTAAATTTATCGCATTTTGAAAAAAATAACGGCATGATTTCGTAACTGCTTTCCGTCTTTGTCGAGGTGCTCTTACTTTTTTAATCTCTCCCATTTGCCTGCTCGACTATATTTTCTAAGTCTTCTTTCTCCACTTGAGATCGCAGCAGAGCAAAGACCTCTTTTTTGTTTTCACTATTCATCCTCCTATTTGTCTTGGCTAGATCAGTGTATTTGAAAGTTGTCTCGCGACCCAGTGGAATGGGAGGCAACACGAAGAAAAAATGTTCGGATTTGAATTTTCGTTATCTCGCAATAAAAAGGAATATTTACGAAAAGATTAGCAATTATCCAATAGGAACATTTTCCCGTCAATTTAGATATACATATTTCTGTTGACTATAATTTGAGTGGTCATTTTTTTATTATGTGATTTACTTACTTCGAAAAACAGTGGGCTATATCACTTTTTATTTTGTCATATCTCACGTTTTCCTGCCTTTATTCCATTATATCATGTGCTTTTGGAAATGGTGCATCAGTAATTTATTGACCGTCACAGTTTTAAATATCTCCGGTATTAATAACTACATTTAAATCTGATTTATAAAATTTAAAAGCTGAAAAGAATAAACATTTCCGTGGTTACAGACTGGAGATAAGTTTATTAATGAAGACTTGAATGTCGGTGTAGCGTTTGTAGGGGCGTCGCCAATTATGTCATTAACGACTAGTCGAAAATATTATCTTATCTTACATTTCAATAAAATCGTGTTTCGTTTCTTCAATTGCCATGACTAACTTTTTTGTCACAGGCGAAATCGCCGGCTAAAAAGCTCTTTCCTAGCATCTACAAACGAATGAGCCGTATCTATATAAGCTTATACTTTGATAAGAAATTAAGTTTATTTCGGAATAAGTTAGAAAAACTTTAATCGTCTCTAACTTGGTTTAAAAATTGATAAAGACCCAAAAATAGAAAGTAAATTAAAGAGAAGACCGAACATTCTAATAGTTTGATCCTTCACCCAAACATTATTTGCGGAAGGTTATATATACATTATCATTCACTATTTATTAATTATGCTGCCACGTGGAAGTAAAAATAATTTAATGTAAAAAATCAATAATGTTAAATTGATAACAAGTGGTCTCGAAAATCATTTCAAATTCCTTTTATGTAGTTTCGTTTTTCATTTGTTTACCTTAGCCGGCAGTTGTTGATTGGAGAGAAGCGGGCCATCTATTCGAATCACTGTTTGTTGGCGTGGAACAAATATAAACAGAAATAATTTTTAAGGTTGAAGTCTTTGTAAAATGTTATATAAAACGACAGAGCTTGAGATGGAGGTAAAGTATTATATACTATTTTCTTCATCGTGAAATATGATTAGAACATTCAAGCGTTACTGAACATTTTAACTTGAAACTACTAGTATAGCTACACATTTGTTGTCTTTTCCTCTCCTTTATATTTGTTAGTATAATGTTTAATTTATTACTTCTCTTTGTTCTGATGGATGAATATTTAATTTTAAAAAATAAGATTTACGGGTATATACGTGTCAAAACTACAGGAACCCCCGTGTTTTTTCAACTGTAAATGTTTTTGTAAGTTCTCAAGTTGCCGCATTTACTATGCTGCGATGTGAATCCTTCTCAAGTATCATTAGTTTGGGAAAATATATAATTTTAAATATATTTCGTGACATCTATATAAGACGTAGATTTTAAGTTTGTGCAATAAAAAGAGTATTTGGGAAGCTTCCTAGTTATATTTTAGAAATGCTTAACTTAATTTTTAAACGGTATAGAATTATATGTTATTTTAATATTTTATTTTGTATTTTAATAGCAAGTTAGAAATTTAGATTAACAAGCATACATGCTCCAATGGAATTCTTCGGCAGAAATTGGGCCTTCCAAAGGTTTGATTACCAATACGTAAAAATCTAGGCCGTTTTTAATGCCTAGTTACAAAGTCAAAATCGCCATATTTTATGATATTTTTATGGTTTCAATTAACTAATGACAACTCGTAATTTAAGCCCCACAGCAAAATCTTACCTAGTTATTAAAGAACTGTCTGTCACTTTCCAAATCCGGTTTTGTAATAAGTTATTTTACAGTTAATTGGAGGATTCGTATTAAGGACTAAGGCGTTTATCCAATCAAAATCAAACAACCTTGTCAAATACAGTTACTTAAAAATCTGATGTGGCCACCACATGACTTTCTCCATATCTGTAATGTTTCTAAAAAATTTAAAATAGGCTACAATAATAAATATTTTAAGAAACTGCGAGAAAATTTTAAAACGTAGCCTTCTGATATTGGATATAGCCACAAAGCTCCAACAATTAAAAAAAGAAAAAGGAGCATTACTAACACGTAACTAAGTGTCATTTGTTAACAATAGTAGTCGGTAGGTGGCGTGGTGGTGACAGCTAAAAATATAAGATATCTCTTAAACAATGCATTATATGGGGAAATGTTTCAAAAAAAGGTTGTAGAAAATTAAATTTCCTACAACTTTTATTCCAGTACATTTTTACATTTATCGAATATTAAGGCAAATATTTTAAAGTAACGGATAAGGGACAAGAGTAAACACCCATTTCCGGTTGACCGATTTTTACCAAAATTAATAAGTTCTTCTGACTTTTATAAAAATGTTAAATATAAAATTTCGCGTTGACCTGATTAATAGTTTTTGAGTTAGAGAACCCACAAAAAAGCTACCATACACACACACACACAGGGACATCATCGAGAAAATGGTCAAAACGTGTTCAGGGGACCTCAAAACGTGTATTTCCGTTGAAATCTTGAAGTCGATTTTTTTAATAAAAACAATACTTTCCCATATACTACGTATGGAGAAAGTAAAAATTGTGAACGGCTAATTTTTGCATTAATTATTCAAGAAATGTGAATGTAATTTTACGATAGGTAAAATTTTAAACGTGGCCGAAATAAAAATGTTATTCCTCATTTAAGTATATTTATAAATTTTAGCAAAAAATATATTTTTAATGTTACAAAAATCATTCGTTGCTTTCGTTATAAATCAGTTCATTCATCGTAATTCTACCTTCTGCTAGGTTTGAGGCACACCCAGGTCTTTCTCTTCATGTTCTTATACCCAATTCCTACGTTTAATGTTTAATGCATACCTTTCCTTTTCCTACCTATTTGCCATTTTCCTAACATTCTTCCTTATATGACTTCTTATTTCAGTTCAGCCGTGAAAAACGTAGGAATCATATTGGCATCTGCGATTCTTCCTGTATACGTATATTTTCAACAGTAAAAACAGATACTATCCTTGGATTGATAAGAGGAAAAGAGTAAGTATATTTAAGAACAAATATAATGTAAAATCTTATATAATAATTTTCAGATAATTATCTATTATAAATGTCACAGTAGTTTTGATGGATATATTCCACAGAACTTTTATAAAATATTTTAGTCGTATTTATTGAAGTTCTCAGTTGAATTATTGTCGGATTTTTTACAGAGATCGATATTTATCTCTTCATGTGCGTTACATTATTACTTTCTTCATTATATATATATATATATATATATATATATATATATATATATATATATGTGTGTGTGTGTGTGTGTGTGTGTTTGTGTGTTACGGTAAAGATAGGTAATCAGGAAATGTGTACATTTACCGGTAAATGTGCACTTTTACCGATGTGCTTTGGTAAATGTGGAAATAAGTAAGAATGAGAAATGCTCCACTTTAATAATGACGTTAATTTATAACAAAAATCATCGAGGGTTCGGAACCACTAGTATATATTAAGATGAACGCTGCCCAACGCGAGGAGAGAACGCAGTGAACGTGAGGAGGAGCCAAAAACACTTCGACTTACCTACCCAACCCGGTGGGACCGAGTAAAATTTGCCTTCATGTTCAAATTTAGGTTAGTTGTGCGCATTTACCACGAAATTTACACATTTACCGGACAACGCACATTTACCGTGATTCTAAACTGCAGCAGATGTTCGCGACGCCGCCAAGTTGTGGCCTTTGTTGCGACGTCAATCCACATTTACTAGTGTCTCTAGATAAATGTGTACATTTCCCCAATCCAATCGGTAAAAGTATGTTATACTTACATTTACCGAACTTGGCGGTAAATGTGCACATTAACCGGGAAATGTACACATTTACCCTGATATATATATATATATATATATATATATATATATATATATATATATATATATATAATCGTAATGGTCATCATCATGATGAGTAACGCTCTGATTCTGTAAATTACTCGATTATAAATTAACTTAGAAAACTGAAATTCCTCAGGATCTCAGTGTTAATGAATCCCTACGTTATGGCTAAAAATAATTTCGAATTACGTCCGGGTTTGACTCCAAAGGTTGAATGTCGTTTCCCATAAGATAACACGCAAAAATCTCCTTTTTCGTTTGAAGGCTTTCATTCTTTTACTCTTTAATATATCTTAAAATTAAGATATCGACACGAAATTTACACCAAAAACGCCAAAATGAATGAGGATTCTTATTCTTACCGTCGAATTCTCAATCTCATGCGAATTCGCTCATATTTTGAATTTATACTCGAGTTTTGGTAATTTTTTTAACATTTCAATACTAACAAGGAGAGAACACGATAGTGGGATCCTGGATTTATATGAAACTTGGTAGGTGTTTAGCTCTGGATTCCAGGATCACTGCAACCCCCCCCTTTTGAGCGTATACGTCCGATAGTTTTTCCGAAATCATTAAATATTGCAATTTCTCGTCACCTGGAATAAATTACTTAATGCACACCTAATAAAAATATGAACGTGGCTGACCAGCTAAATTTTAATGCGAAATACGTAAAAGGATTTCTAAAAGGAGGAGGAATGAAAGAAAATAGCCACGGTAGAATCACGTTCAGACGCAATCATTTCACGCTCACCGCCGACAATTACTTAATCAATAGGCGTGCATTAAGTAATTTATTGCAATTGACGAGATATTGCAATATTTAATCGCGATTTTCGGAAAAACTATCTGCCGTATACGCCCAAAAGGGGGTTTTGTATTGGTCCAAGAATCCAGAGATATACACCTACCAAGTTTCATATAAATACGTGATCCCACTACCTTGTCCTCTCCTTGTAAGATTCAATTGTTACGGGTATTGTTGTCCCCGGTAATCACTTAACTATATAAAATGCTAATTCTCTTGGTCATTATGTCCATAACGCTCAATATCTCAATTGTTTCTTCAGCCACTTCAACCAAATTTGGTAGGATTGGATTGATCACGCACCAGTCGCCGAATGACAAAAATTTTCCAAAAAGGTCCTCGGTTCGACTCCAGAGGGTGATTTAATTTCTCATGAGATAACACGTAAAAATCGATTTTCGACTTAAAGGTTTTTACTCTTTTGCAAATTAAAATTATAAATAATTGATCTACGATCTTCGAACCTGGACCGTTTTAAAGAAAAATAAATATCGTTTCTTATTCTTATCGTCATATTTTGCCTACGATATAAAATCGCTCAATTTCTACGATTAAATCATATTTATTGGAAAATGTGTAACTGTATGTTACCTTTCCGACTGTGTCATTGTTAAACCTCGAGATTGTATTGTCGTCTCAACCCTTATGCTATATGCGCAAGGAAAGTGTGCTTTGAATATTTTAGTAGGCGAGAGAGAAGGTGAGGGAGGAAGAAAGAAGGAGAGAGACGGGGGATTGAGAGAGGAGGGAGACAGAGAAAAAGGTAGAGGGATAGATAGATAGATAATGTTCTTTATTAGGGCGAGATTGAGACTAGGAAATATATTTTTCCAGAGAAAGGGGGGAGGGAGGGAGAATGGGATGGAGGAGGGTTGGAGAGAGGAAAAAAGAAAAGGACGAAGAATGGAAAGTGCCTTAAATTTAATACTTAATCAACGCAACTAAACTTGATATGATTGCTACGATCACGTACCAATAGCGAATGACAAAAATGTTTCCAAAAACGTACCGGGTTAGACTCCCGAGGGATTTCAATCTCCCATAAGACAATCAATTTCTCAGCAGTTTGTTTGATTACAAAGCCCGTTTTGAACGGGCTATTTCATCTAGTTTCAGTGTATATGAACTTATATAAAGTCTTAAAGATTGAAAATAAGATTAAAAGTTGCTCTTAATGACCAAAGATATGAATTAAATGCAAATAAATGTGCCATAGTATTCATGTTATTTATATTTTTACTTTCTCCATAGTATTGTTTTCATGAAAAAATCGGCTTCGAGATTTCAACGGAAATACACGTTTTGAGGTCCCCTGAACACGTGTTGGCCATTTTCTCAATGATGTCTGTGTGTGTGTGTGTGTGTGTATGATAGCTTTTTTGTGGGTGCTCTAACTCAAAAACTATTAATCAGGTCAACGCGAAATTTTATATTTAACATTTTTATAAAAGTCACAAGAACTGATTAGGTTTTGGTAAAAATCGGTCAACTGGAAATGGGTGTTTACTCTTATCACCTATCCGTAATTTTGAAATATTTGCTTTAATATTTGATAAATATAAAAATGTACTGGAATAAAAGTTGAAGGAAATTTAATTTTCTACAGCCTTTTTTGAAACATTTCCCCATATATTATATTTTAGCTACTGACTACTATTGTTAACAAATGACTCTTAGTTACGTCTTATTGTTAGTAATGCTCCTTTTTCTTTTCTTAATTTTTGTTTTTGGAGCTTTGTGGCTATATCCAATATCAGTATATTTCTGTTCTTTGTAGTCTAAAATTTTCTCGCAGTTTCTTAATATATATATATATATATATATATATATATATATATATATATATATATATATCTCCTCTCTCTCTCTTCATTGGCTTGGTAAGTAGTTTTACCACAAATATAGGCCGTCCCTCGTGATAACACCCACGTTCCCGGCCGGTCAGAAAGTGCTCAATTACAATGGGGGTTGTTAATTATATTTACATCATTTTAATACCTTGCGGTTTTTGTGATTTGCTTATAAGTTTCATTGATACCAGCTAGCTATTGTTATTTTTTATTTTTATTTTTCCTTTTTTCACCTCATTTTTATTATTCATTTATTTATTTTTGGCTATATATATATATTTAATTATTTAAGACTAAACTAAATATAATAAGTAATTAAATATCTAATAAAATAAACTAACTAATTATAAAGTATGCAATTGCTAAAATATATATATACATATATATACACATACACACATAACATACATACACACACATATATATATAATAAAATAATAAAAATAAAAGAGAGTCGAGAGCAGAGATCTATATCGGGAGCGTCACAATACAACCCTTTTCAGGAAATGTTTACAATGAGTATTGTTATATATATATATATATATATATATATATACACGAACGTCATAATTTTCTAACTTTATTTACCGTTGAGGAAAAGCAAATAAAGCGAAAACATTGTGTGTATATTACCTATATGTATTATACTGGAGTAATTTATTTTCCTGGATTTTTAAATTTTCATTTCTTTCTTTTTGGAATTATTCGCCAAAATTTATCAGAATGAAAACATTTTCTAGATCAAAATCGATTGTATAGCTTGAAATTTGTAATAAATACGGTTAAATGCTGTCTTCGACATAAGAATATTACAGCAGCAAATATTTTAAAGTGCTTTCTTTCATTTTTCATTATATACTGGAAGTTTTATATGTGGATAAAAATGCGTTTTTTTTTCGAGAAGTTAGAAATGGAATTTCGTCGAGTGGCCATTATCCGAGTTTGTTTTAGCTGCAAATGGTTACGAGAGGAAAAACGATAAATATTTTACAGCGTTAGAGAAAGGTAAATATATCGCCTTAGCCAATATAATTCTATTTTTTACGGAAAATACGTTGAAACGATCCTTTTCTCGAAATCCACTCTATATGGTCTTCACAGGAAATTTGGCGTTCTTTCATTCGGTGAAATAAACCCCCAATTTTGCTTATTCGTACGGAATGCAGAAATGATTTATCCCTCGTTCTTCGAAATGATATCTCGCTCTCAATTTCCCGGGATTTTTAAAGAACTGGATAGCTTCCCAGTGAGGCACGACGGTCATTGGCAGTAGACGTTTTTTCTCCAACATACACCTGCCGCCTCATCCTAAAACGGTCCCACGCTTTCCCCTTCCCCGCCCCGCCCATCGCCCTTGGATGGATCGCAAGGTCGTATCTGCCCCCAACCACCTCCTGAAATAAAAAAACTGCCACCCTTGCCCCATCTCGAGAACCCTACACCAAGCAACTTCCAAACAACAACCCCATTCCATCCATCTCAACGAGGGATGGAAGAGGAGGAGGCAGAAACACCACTTCCTACTTTTCCCTCGGGTCCGCTCTCTCTCAACACACTTCTCCCTCTTTTCGCCAACTCTCATCCTGGATTCTAGTTCCCTCTCTCCTTTGCCATCCCTTTCCTCATGGTTCCCCCGCCTGTCTCCTCACAGCCACTTCTCCGCCCTCTCCCTCTTTCCATCTCCCTCCCTCCATTCCCTCTCTCTCTCCATCTCCCTTCCTCTCTCTCAATCTCCCTTCCTCTCTCTCCATCTCCCTCCCTCCCTCCCTCTCTCTCTCCCTCCCTCTCTCCCTCCCTCTCTCCCTCCCTCCCTCTCTCCCTCCCTCTCTCTCTCCGTCCCTCCCTCTCTCTCTTCCTCTCCATTTCCCTCTCTCCATTTCTCTCTCTCCATTTCCCTCTCTCCCTCACCCCTCTCTCCACATCTCCCTCCATCCCTTATCCTCCTCTACCTCCTACATCCTATATCTCACTCCCTTTCTCCCTTCCTATATATTCCTCTCTTCCTTTCTATACTTCCTCTCTCCCTCTCTCTCTGTATCTCCCTTACTTAACCTCCCCCTCTCCCGTACGTTCTCTATTCTTCCCTCTCTCTTTCTCGCACCATGCCTTCCTCAGGCACTTTAGTTAACTCCACCCGAACCCACCACGTACCTTTTTATCGAGACCATCTCAAGAATTACTTCCCGCTCTTTCCTTTTAACTGTTTTTCTCTTTCTCCTCCTCCCTTCTCTGCCTCATCCTTCCTCTTCCCTTTCCTTTCTTTCCTTCTCCGAGACCTCCTTCTTTGGCAATAACAGCCCCAGGGTGTGGTGGTTTGGTGATGTTGCGAGGTCGTCTCTCGGCATTTTTTTCCTTTTCCTTCCCTCGAGGAAGGTAATCCATTCATCAGATAGCAGTGTTTTACTTTTGGTTCCGATGGATATATTTTACTCGCCTTCTTTTGTTTTTCGTGCGTGGATTGTCGGAACGTCGGTCGAACCATAACGATATTTAGGTATCGCATGAAGGCTATGGCCAATTGGATTGGAGGCCGTGGAGCAAGGTAGCTTTTTTGGGGAGATATACCGTAATACGTGGGAGTTTTGGATTCATTTTATTTTTCGAGACCAGCATCCTATCTAAAGTCCAGACCGCGTGAAGTGCTGTGTGACCCGTGATCTCAAGGATGTTCGTTCTACGAAATACAGTAAACTTTCGATTTACCGGATGCCTAAGCACCGAGCCTATCATGCATAATAGGATATTCCAATTGATCGGTAAGACTATTTACCCTTACCAGATTACACAAAAATAAAAATTTCACTAAGGATTAAGATAAAAAATAAAACTCTTAAATGGAAGTAAGTTAATTCAAGTTTTACTGTAGCTTTATTAGCACCTTAATTAGGTATAGGACCAGTAAATACCGTAAACACGTAGATGAAATGCAATGAAAATTTTCAAGTTATAAGTTTAAAAATTTCCGATTGATCGGAATTCCGGTTATTCGAATCTGTATAGTTTCGGCAACTCTTATAGCCATGAAAAAGATCGTGTAAACTATTTTGCTCATTACAACTGCAAATCAGCAATTTAGCCGCTACCCTTTAGACCAGTGTTTCTCAAATTGTGGGCCGCAAAATTATTTCGGAAATCAAGTTTTCATGAATAATAAACTTTTATCAAGGAATTTTTGGAAAACCGATGCGATAAAAATTATTAATTGTTATATAAAATGAAGAAATTTACAATAAAGTTTCTTATTTTTACCATTTTCAATTCAGAGGGACCGCATAATATTCAAGGGGATCGCGGTAATTGAAAGATTGAGATTCACTGCTTTAGACGAAGTGTACGAATGGTCCACTGAGTCATTTTATGGTTCTAAGGTATACATATTTCATTATTTTGACGAGTTTATAAGTTTTAATACATTAAATTAAACGTTTGCCAAAAATAAAGACCGGTAGCTTCCTTTTTTAAACGAAGATACGCCTCGATTTGCGCAGCAATTCCAGGTGACACACGTGTGAAAAACACTTAAATCTCTCGCGACACCTCTGGCAACTTGCCGGGACACTCGGTTTAGAAGCTTCTTTAGAACCTTCTATTCACTAGTTACGTATATTGAGATTATTTACAGTCATCAGGCTTCGTTCTGCTTTATAGTAGGTCGTGCAGAGCGTTCTGCCAAATGAGATGATCATCCAGGAACTGCCTCGCCAAGAATTTTAGATTTTTTTCTATCACGAGGTAAATTTTTCATCCAGTACCAATGGAGAAAATAAGGGTGAAGCATAGACGTGAATACCGCAAATGACGGCATTTAAATATTTGCCGTGATGGAGCCTTATGTGTTTGACAAGATGTGGTTCAGTCGGCATTGTTGTATATAGCTGTTTCTTACATCACAACGATGTATTCCTCTCTCTTCACTTATGTGGAAATATTTCCCCCATTGAAAAAAAAATTCATTTACTGCATTTCAAAATATCCCACTCAAATTTATTTTAAGGTTTGTAAAAAAAACTTTCGGGATTCTAAAATTTCTAAAGTATTTTATTTGACCATTTCAGAATAAATCCTTAATGACTGTTATTAAGACTGTTATAGATTTTGTTCTTTATAATAACCCGTTTTTTTCAAATAAAAATTTCAAAATTCTAAACTACATTTTTTGTTGGCGGAAAATTAAAATATTATATATATAGTTGTCAGTGTTTTCGAACTTCTGTCCATTTAAAAAAGTATCTGATATAAATTAATCACATACTACATTCCAAGTGTCGCCAACATTTTTGTATAAAAAAGGATGGCAGACAACGCATGGCTCTTCATGTTGTTACGGATGGATTAAAGAAATCAGTTTTAATTTAAATATCTTGAAGTTTTTATAATGCATTTTTTCCATAAAATAAGATCAAGGCTGGCATTTATATAAGAATGGGATGTTCGCATCATTAAAATGATTTCAGAACTTTGTCTATAGTAAAACACTTCCACGAAATCACGCCTGAGAAAGTTAGTTATATTTCAGAACTTTGTTTCCGAACGCGACCTAATACCCAATACTAGCGAATCTCCGGATTCAATGACCTGCTTTCCTGAGTCGTCCGTGTAACTCCATGCGTTATTATTCTTCCACGAAGTCGAGTGAGCTCATGAATTAATGGTATTTATGCTGTGTTATTGACTCACAACATTTGTCATGGCGCAATTAATTTTGTGGATAAACAGTCTTAAATATCTATTATTTAGCAAACCCCATTTGCTTGACAAAAAATACGTATCCAGTATCGAAAAGCTACCGTATAAAGATAGAGCAGTCTTAAATCTTAATTCTCTCGCTGAAATCCTAAGTTCTGCAGAAAATGTTTTCCTAAATAAGTTAATTATTCCACCGTGAAATATATATTTTCGCTACCAACCGAATAATTTTCTGTTTTTATTTAAACATTTCTTATTTTATCGGTCACTGGTAACAGCAAAAAGATCTTATTTGATTTGTAACCGTCACATTAAAACTCAATTAGTGTTTTTCGTAAATAATATTTTAATTTTATACAAGCCGTACTTCAAGCTGAAATTTCTCTGGCGCGCCTAATAAGAAGACGTTGTTCCTAAGACACCTTCTTCAGCAAGGAGTTAAATTAAAATCACTCCTTATTCGACCCTCGTGCTACCTAGCGAGTAATTCAGCCTTTTTGCGCCTTAACCTCCCGTTATAAGTAAATGAGCGTTTTAATCGGTGCCACAGGAAACGTCGGTCAGCTACGCGAACTGCTTTTCTTTGTTTTGAAAGTAGTTGATCCGTGCTATTGCCCTTTTCTGCGCGCGCCGAAGCAAGAGGTCAAAACCATTGTAGTGGCGGTTTTCCCACCCCCTTCATCTATCACTCCCTCTCTCCTCTCTCTTTTCCTACCACCTTCAGTTCCTCCTCCCGCCGACCCTTTGCACATCTGCCCTTTGGCGCCTTACTTTTCTTCGGAAAAAGATTCGTGAGGCAATTAAAGAGATCCGAGAAACATCCCTGACTCACGGACTTCCTCCAAAGACTTCCATGTCTGATGTTAAGAATGGAGCAAGACGTGGAGAAGGAGGGAGGGTTGGTATCACTTCACTCACCTGCTCTTTTCCTCTTGCGTTCTCTTTCTCTTTTTCTCTCTCGTCGGCTACATTTTTTCGCATTTTACCTCTCTTTTCTATCCACCTGCGATATCTTCCTCCCTGTGCAAATCGCACTAACCTAGTTATCCCTTAAAAAAAATAAAGACACCTCACTCACTCGCTCTGACTCAACTCGTCGGCAGATACCAGCCTTTTATCTCTCTCTTCCGTCACACCCGCTCGTTCATTCCACTGCGTACAGGTTGCCTTCCTTACGGTTCGTGGAGTTTCCTTGAATATTAAAAAAATTTCTCCTTTAGGTACAGCGGATAAGTTATAAGAGGGCATTCCAGTTTGGTGGTAAAAGTCATCTCTGTATTGGAAGAGTTAACGTTGGAGATACATTTTAGCGTAATAATTTAAAAAATGGGTGTTATTGTTATTCATGGCTTCCTTGAACTTATCCTGTCGTAGAGTTTTTTCTTAAAATTTCCTCAAATGATGTGGAATTTTCTTTACAGATCGTCTTTCAACGATTTGGTAAATTGTCACTTCAACGATATCCAAGGTGTAATTATTTTGTTGTAGTTTTATTTATAAACTTATACTTTATTTGAAAATTTCATCTTTAGTTTTTATTATATTTGCCAAAATTTTATGCTTATATAGCTTATAATCTTTGGCATTTCAATACGTTCCGGTTTAATATTCTGATGTTATTCAGTTCCCATTGGCTCACGATCCTGAATAAAACTCACTTTAAGCTTGACTAGAATAAATGGGAAAATAAATGAAACGATAATATTTACTCCAACCCCACTGATGTTGACGCCATCCATCAGACAATCCTTAACTACTGTCATAGCCGTCCGCAGGAGGGGAGCATGGGTGGGGATTCGACCCCTTTTCATGTCTGGAGAAAATATAAATATCATTCACAATATTATAAAATAAGGATACATAAACTAAAATACTAAGGTAAATGTCTCTTTCTGCAGTCGAAATGCGAAACTTTTTTCAACCATTTTATGGCTATTGTAGAAGCACTAGTACAATTAATCGTTCTTTTTAGGTAAACATATAATGTAACCAAGGTAAGTATATAAACAATAACGTCCCGATCTCTGATTGGCTGGACAGTCAACCAATAATAACCTCCCAAAAAGTTCGCCGACGACGATTACCGTAATATAATATAAGATAGTTTTTTAATTATGGATCGGTAAATGTCTAAGAAGGCTGTCAGCAATCGCTGTCAGTACTTCCTCCCAAATCTCTAAATCCTAACTATTTCCTTCCTCGCTTGAAGTATGCGTCGATTTTGGCCGAGATTTTCCAAAACATGTTCTATTTCGAGAGACCTCTCTCATCCTCCTATTAATCCTCCCATACGCACTTCTGCCCTTTTTCCAGAGACCCTTCACCCGTCTCGAACATAACGAAACATTCTTTTCAATTTCGGATGCCGTGACGCGTTCTCTGGCTCCGGGACACGGATTTATTTTTCGCTTTTGTAGTTTTTTTTGGAAGAAACAGAGGTTCCCAGTAATTGGATTTACCGGTGAGGACCCAAGCGCATCGAAGTGCGAAATAGCCTCTTAGGGGAAACAACGGCGGGTAATTTTTAAACCGATCTCGATGTGGTTCTATACCGAGAAATATGCGAGAGTGGAACGCGTAGTTTTTTTCGTTCAAGGTTCAAGTAGCCAACATCTCTCAGAGGGAAAGGGAGATAATTTTTCGCGGGCGAATTTCCGTCCTCCTTAGTGTTCGGTGCGTCTGATGTCATGTTGAACTGCGCGCGCATTCGAGGGCCCCGTTTGGGTCCGGATTCGGTCACGAGTCCGCTCCACATTATCGCTCCGACGAGGAAAAATAAAAGATCGCGGAATGGAATCGAAAAAGGAATTTTAAAAATTAACTTAGAAAGAAACGCACCGTTCGAAGCGGGCAGTAAAACAAAAATAATTCGTAAAAAACCACATTGGATTAATTTATTTTCCCTCCGCCGATTCACGGGGTTTTTTTCCTGATAGTTATATTGCCATAAAATGAAAATGGATCACGATATCGTAAACAAAATGTGACGCATTTTTTCTATAACCTTGGTTTTCCCAGATTTAGATTGTTCATTGGAATAACATTAGATATGTCTACTGCATTCAATCGATTTCAAAAAGTTTTGTATGAAATGATTTTTTGCGTAAAAACTGAAAATATATCAATGTTATATTCCACGTTTTTTAGCAAATATAATCGCGACGATGCCTTTGTGTGGTCAAACCCGAGTCGGGATTATATTTGCTTAATAAAGTGAAATTTAACATTGATATTTTTTCTGTTTGTCATGGATCAATTCCATAGAGCTGCGCCACAAACTGCGAATTATATTTCATTAATAGGTAAATATGTAAAGATGCATACAATAGCGACACTTAGGTCCAATAATTTCAAAATTTTAACCGAAGAAAAGTAAATTTTGCAATATCTTTTATTAAATACCCTAGTCTTTAGAGTAAGTATTGAAAAAAAACAATACTTTAATGAGGCAGTCCCATAAATTTACTTTAGTTTTTCTTAATCCAATTTCATCTGTTCGTTTGTTATTTGGCTTGGAGAGTGGGGTTTGGACCAAATGGACTCCCCTATGCTTGCTCCCCTATGCTTGCTTCCCCACGTAGATATGTATATACGATACACTAAAGGTACGTACTTCATTGATTTGGAAGTCCCTCTTTGCCACTTGTTTGCAAATACTTTACACACATGCACCTATAAACATTCACCGCATGGAAAGATCCCATTCGGGTGTGTGTGTGTGTGTGTATTTGACCTGTGATAATCCTGTTTGGTTTCTCGGGCGCTTGTATAACCGATGCATCATCATCATCTATGGGTGGACCTTTCCGGATCTCCGTCCCTCCTCTCTCTCTCTCTCTCTCTCCACTTTTCCCTCCTTCACCGCGACCGCTCGTCTCCTCCTTTGTGGTACTACTTCCCAAAAGCGCGGTTCGTACTCGCTCGATCCAAACATACGCCCACTTCCGCTTCGACGACTTTCCTACCCTAAATTCTTCCCTAGTGTCATCCATCATCGCGAGACTTTTCTGTTCTTTTCCGCGAAGAAAAATACCCGGTTTCAAAAGGCGATCGATAAGCTCATCCGCTCGCGTTATTTGCGATAGTAACGATGTCGACGTACGTAGCGGAGCCGTCTGAATTCATCGCGAACGCGCGTCGTCATTACAGTCGATGCTATATATATATATATATGTATATATATATTTATTTATTTATTTATATATTTAGCGACCGTTCTGTCCTTTTAAGTATTATATTTTGAAAAAATAAAAATTCGTTCGGCAAATAAAATGTGATGGATAACCCTGTTCGCCCTTATTCTGGACCATTCGCTAATCTGGAACGTATTATTGCGGTTCGGGTATCCCAATCTGACCTGGATATCTGTGGTTTGAAAATTATTTCCGACCCATCGCCTAACCGAACCCCTTGTTTCGATCAGATATTTTGTCGCGCTTCGCAGCAGACTTGGTCTGATGTCTGTGGTTAGGCTGAGCCTATTAAAAAAATAATTCGAACGTAGGAGTCGTCATATCCGTTCGTTCTTTGTGAATTTTGGGCGAGCGATGACTATTTCCTCACGACCCTCAGGCGCAGAGGTTACCAACCTGGTTCTCGCGAGCTTTGGCTTTCTGACTGATCTTCTAAGATGCTTAAAATCGCCCTTCCCATGAGTAGTTTAAATGTTTTGCTTGTATCCTTTTTATATTCTTTTTATGAACTTGACCTCATGAATGTTTCCAAATCGAAATATAAATGTTTACTAATGAAATCAAATGCAAAGTTGAAGATAATAATAAAAAAATCGGATATGGCCACCACATGATTTTCTCCATACCTGTAATATTTTTAATAATTCCAAATAGGTTAAATGATAATAAATATTTTAAGGAACTGCGAGAAGAATTTCAAGACTTTACAATGAACAGAAATAAACTCAAAATGTAGCTTTCTGATATTAAATATAACCCGGAAACTCCAACAATTAAGAAAATGAAAAGGAGCGTAATGTGCTTACAACAGTCGCCGGTAGGTGGTGTGGCGGTGGCAGCTAAAGAATTTAGTTTTTCGAATATCTCTTCAATAATGTATTATATGGGAAATTATTTCAAACAAAGGTTGTAGAATATTAAATTACTTACAACTTTTATTTCAGCACGTTTTTACATTTATCAAATATTAAAGCAAATATTAAAAAAAACCGGATAATTGACAAGAGTTAACACGCACATCCGGTTGACCGATCTTTACCAAAAAGTAAACAGCATGTCTTCCTTTCAAATAAATGTCAAATATAAAATTTCACGCTGATTTGATTAATAGTTTCTCAGTTAGAGCACCCACAATATACCGGCCACACAGACACCCACAGACATAATCGAGAAGTCAAAACGAGTTCAGGAGACCTTAAAACATGTATTTCCGTTGAAATCTCTAATTCGATTTTTTCATGAAAACAATACTTTCTCTATATTTCGTATATGGAGAAAGTAATTATATTAGGGCCACCCTTTTAAGTTAAAAAATCTGATGTGGCCACCACATGACTTCCTCCATATCTGTATTATTTCTAAAATTCCAAATAGGTTAAATGCTAATATATATTTTAAGGAACTGAGAGAAAAATTTAAAGACTAAAAAGAACAGAAATAGACTCAAACCATAGCCTTCCGATATTGGATATAGCCACGAAGCTCCAACAATTAAGAAACTATAAAGGAGCGTTACTAACAGTAAGATGTAACTAAGCGTCAATTGTTAACAATAGATGGTGGTGGCAGCTAAAATATTTAGTTTTTTAGATATCTCTTAAACAGTGCATTATATGGGGAAATGTTTCAAACAATGGTTGTAGAAAATTAAATTTCCTGCCACGTTTATTCCAATATATTTTTACATATATCAAACATTAAAGCCAATATTTCAAAATAACGGGTAAGTGACAAGAGTAAACATCCACTTCCGCTTGACCGATTTTTACCAAATACTAATCAGTTTTGCAACATTCATAAATATCTTAAATATAAAATTTCGAGTTGACTTAATTAATATTTTTTGTTCGAGCACCAACAAAAAAATTGTCACACACACATAGATAGTCAAAACGTGTTCAGGGGACCTCAAAACGTATTTCCGTTGAAATCTCGAAATCGATTTTTTTCATGAAAACAATACTTTCCCCTATACTACGTATGGAGAAAGTAAAAATGTGAAAACCGAAATATTTTTATTAAACTCATTAAAAACATTATTAATAACTATGAGATTTTTACATTCTCCATATACGAAGTAGAGATTTCAGCGGAAATACCTTTTAAGCTCTCCTGAGCATGTTTTGACTATTTTCTCGATTATGTCTCTGTGACCGGAATTTTGTGGGTGCTCTAATTCAAAAACTATTAATCAGATCAACGGGAAATTTTATATTTGACATTTTTGTTATAGGAAAAAGAAATAATTAGTTTTTGGTAAAAATCGGTAAACCGGGTGTGGGTGTTTACTCTTTTAACATCCGTTTTTTGGAATATTTGTTAAATATAAAAAAATTACTGGAATAAAAGTTGTAAAAAATGTAATTTTTTATATATAACCTTTGTTCAAAACATTTTCCCATATAATGCATTGTTGAACAGATATTTTTAAAACTAAATCTTTTACCTGCCACAACCACACCACCTACCGCCGACTATTGTAAACACTTAGCACTCCTTTTTATTTTTTTAATTGTTGGAGCTTCCGCGCTATATCCAATATCAAAACTCTACGGTTTGAGTTTATTTCTGTTCTTTGTAAGGTCTTTTACTTTTTCTCGCAGTTCCTTAAAATATTTATTATCATTCAATCTATATGGAATTTTTAGATAAATTACAGGTACTGAGAAAGTCATGTGGTGGCCACATCAGATTTTTTACTTTCTCCATATACGTGCGTAGTATAGGGGAAAGTATTGTTTTCATGAAAAAAATCGGCTTCGAGATTTCAACGGAAATACACGTTTTGAGGTCCCCTGAACACATTTTGACCATTTTCTCGATGATGTATGTGTGTGTGAGTGTATGTGATAGCTTTTTTGTGGGTGCTCTAACTCTAATCAGGTCAACGCGAAATTTTATATTTAACATATTTATAAAAGTCACAAGAACTGATTAGGTTTTGATAAAAATCGGTCAACTGGAAATGGGTGTTTACTCTTATCACCTATCCGTAATTTTGAAATATTTGCTTTAATATTTGATAAATATAAAAATGTACTGGAATAAAAGTTGAAGGAAATTTAATTTTCTACAACCTTTCTTTGAAACATTTTCCCATATCTTATATTTTTAGCTGCCACCACCAGGCCACCTACCGACTACTATTGTTAACAAATGACTCTTAGTTACTTCTTAGTAATGCTCCTTTTTCTTTTCTTAATTGTTGGAGCTTTGTGGCTATATCCAATATCAGAAGGCTATGGTTTGAGTTTATTTCTGTTATTTATAGTCTAAAATTTTCTCGCAGTTTCTTAAAATATTTATTATTGTAACCTATTCGGAATTTTTAGAAATATTACAGAAATGGAGAAAGTCATGTGGTGGCCACATCAGATTTATTTACAATTATTCCTATTGTTGCAATAATGTAGTGGATTCGCTTGATATTTTAGCAAATAACTTGGTGCTCGCCAAATAAAAAAGGTTAGGAACCTGTAACTTAACACGTTAAGCCCAAGTAGTAATTCATTATTCACGCGCCTTAGCCAGCAGGAATGTGTTTGTGTATTTTTGGCTAATCAACCTCTTGGATTATTATAGCCATGGCTCCTTCTACACCGAACACACTCACAAAGGAGGAGGAAAATCCGGTGCCGGCAGGAATGTCTCCCCTGGCTTATTAATTTTCCCTGGAGAGACAATGATTTCATCCATCACGCAGAAAAACTCCTTTATAAGATACGAATCTTGTAAAACACGCCCATACTTCAATTCAAAGTCAATTCCTTTGATTGTTTCCTAAAAAGGCTAACATATCCGCTTTCTGCCAGCAGAGTTCGATGAAAGGTTGTTGTCACAAACGGAATGTTTTGTACTCGTGGAAAGAATTTTGTGGGGATGGAGTGATAAGTATTCAGTTATGATGGCGAAACGGTGATCGGGGCAGGGTTTTTCAATCATTGCTGAGTCAGACTTAGTCAGACATAAGACCTCGCACTCGCGTGACTTCCCTTTTAGATTTCCAGTAATTTCGTTGTTTATTTTAGCTCCCATTCTAGGTCAGGGAAATTTTGCATATACATATTTAATAAGCTTAAAAAACAAGGAAATGGTTGATGAAATCCGGTCCTTCCACTTACCGGAGAAGAGTCTCTCATCGTTATTATTGCCCAAACAACTAACCTTGTAAACCTACGAACTTTATGGATACAATAGGAGTAGTGGATTTTATGGAGGATAAAATTCCAGTTTCTCCACGTCAAAAGATGCAGAAAAACCAGCATTTAATTGGGCAGAGAAGATAACTATTGGAAATCTTTCCGTAAAACTCTAAAATCCATGAGTCACCGATTGAAATTTCCAAGAAAATGGTCAGAAGCCATGCACTAATTGAGCAGTAGGCGCGGAGAATTCTTAAAATTCCTCTTCAATTCTTAAAATTCCTTCTCAATACATTTGTTTTGCAGAGTGCTGTTTTAAAAACTGTGTAGTTGACGATCTTATTAACCTCAACATGTTTATGTGTAATCCCGTAAGTTTATGCCCAAGCCATAGGTGATTTACGGTCTTAAATAACTGGCCCAAACATGTCTTAGGCGATACTTTCGAACATTTCCTTATTATAAGGAAAGATAAACTAGCGGTAACGATGAGTCATGGGGGGCCGCAGCAATCCTTTGGGAAAGTTCCCAAACAAAAATGTACAGTTATGATCGTAAGTCGGAGGAAAAAAATATCCTTGTCGCGGGCACTGAAATAAAAAAGATGTAGCGAAGAAAAGCAATTAGTCGATGTACCCACGGAAGTTACAAGAGCGAATGGCCATTAAATGAAAGTTTTATAAAAATAGTTTTAATCATGCTATGCAAAGACCCCAAAAAAATAAATTCATTCCATTCACTTTAACTCGAGGCTTAGGTTGAGTAAACATTTGAGAAAGAAATATAAGATTTTTAGAAGGTCAAGTTTAAGTCTATTCATATTAAATAGAAAATTCGAGTTTTCGAAAATTCGGGTTTTCAAAAATTCGAGTTGTAGAACACTCGAATCGTCGAAAATTCGAGTTATATGCGTTCCATATCTACGAGATTCGACTACATCTCTCGAAAGAGTACGTTACTTCAAATTCCATCGAAGAAGGCGGTAAACATTCATCAATCGCCTTATTTATCGTCTCCGGAAGAACACTCCATTATCACGAACTTCGGAAATCTGGAAATTTGAGCGCGTCATTGATTTTTTTTGGACCTTAATTCACGGACGCTGTGGTTAACGGCGCTACTGAAATCCAGTCTATTAAAGTTACGACTTCCTCAATCTAATCCGTGTGCAACCTCTAGCGGCGAAAACAAAAAGAAAAACTACGATGCTTTGGTCACGTCGCGTGTCCGGAGGGTTGCACTCGTGCATTTTCGAGCTTTCGGAAGCAATTTTGGTAGAAGGGGTGGAGAGGAGGAGAAGAAGAAGTGAGCGGCTGGGGCGGGACTGCATGAATTCTCTTCCTCGAGGTCGTTGACGCTTCCCCCCCCCCCCCCCCAAACACACACACACACACACACACACCACGCCCCCTCTTCCTTCCCGTACGATCGTGACCCTTATTTTTCCAGCTTCCGCACGGAATCTGGCGATTTTTTTGTCACATGTCGGCCTATACGGGAGCGCCTTTTTTGCCATACTCGAAAAAATATCGAGGACGACGACGTCCTTTTCGTCGAAACGTCGCAGTGTTTTGTTTTACCGTTAGGCTCGGAGACATGCACGAGAAACTTAATGATTTTATTTTTTAAAATATTCTCCGCCGCGGTTCAATTATTAAAATATAAAAAAAGGCGAAAATTTAAGCCGATTACATTTGTTCGGTTCCGGAAATGAATCTCTGAGCGCGGTATGTCGAATGAAAGATGAAAGTAGTTTCAACGGCCATTGAACGGAACATCGGTTGCGAACCAGCCGTCTCAGTGGAAATTCTACGTAACTTTTAATTCCGCTAAATAATTTAGTGTAATTTTATGCTCAGCTACTTAACATTATTTTTTGAATTTTACTTTCTTCGAAAATCCACAAGATTACGGCTTCCCTGGTCGATGACATTCAATGATTTTTTTAATTTTTCTTGTTATAATCAATTACCTGTGCATTACACTAACGGCGATTGTGCTTTAGCTCAGGGGTCTCTAACCAGTCGATCGCGATCGACCGGTCGATCGCTGAGCATTCCGTCAGCGCTATAACTTTTTATTGAATCAAGTAAGAAATGTTGAGACGATATAGATTTTGACTTTCGTTGATAGAAGTTCTTATAGCTCAATAGTGAATGTAGCTTTGAAAGTAAAGTCGTTCTTTGGCTCAAAATATTTGTGCGAGTCAACTTTTTCTTGCATGATTAGAATACAAACAAAGCATCGCACCAGCCTAACAGATAAATATCTGGCATTGGGTGAAAGTATATTCGAGTTGCAGTATCAACTTACACACCAGAGTTTTCCAGTACTGTAGAAAATATGCAGTGTCTGAGTTCCCATTAATTCAATAAATAACATAACATGAATTTTCTGTTGATATTAATGAAATTTTATTTAAAGTAATACATTTTCTTGTTTTATTCGAGTTGTTCAACTTAAATAAGTTGTTTGAAATCAAATTGGTAGGGAGTGTTAAGCAGGACATGTTATGACGCTGGTTTCTGTCTCCTAAAGTTGGGATAAATTTGTGGGGAACCCCCCCCCCCCCCCTCCCTCCCGCTCAACAGTATTTCTCGCGTCATGGCCCAAGTAAACATAGTAACGCGTCTGGGTTGATCCTCGGTAAATTTACAAATGAAAAGTAGATTTTAGGTGCTGAAAGGTTGGAGACCACTGCTTTAGCGTATATTCTCACATGGTTCACACATATTCAACCTACATATTGCTCCAGAAGCAAAGACATATATCTTTATTTGTGCATTTAAGAATTAAAGTAGCTGACTTGTTTTCATTTTCACTTTTTATTTGACGTCAACTTGCATCTCGTGTTATGAATACATAAAATACTGATTGCTATATCTCCACTTGCAACTCATTATACATACCTATTGATATTTAGTCACAAACGAGCCAAAATTGTCAGCATTAATTTGAGCATAGCGTGCTTCATCGGTCGCCGTTTAATTTATCTCAAGCTTATCCGGGTCCTTTGAGCTTAAGAAACATTTTTGTTTATAATCTGCGCAAAATTTCCATTTCAGTTCTTTTTTCGGGATGAAATTAGCGTTCGAAAGAATTGCCGATGTTTATTTTCTTTGGCGACGTCTGCGCTCAGACCAATTTAATCCATTAACCCTACGACGCATATTTTACGAGGTCGTCGTATTATTTTCCCCTTGAGGGGCCTACAAATTCTTATTCGGTTTGATGAGCGCTAAAGCGTTTAAAAGTTAGCACCCACTCGACTAAATCGTCCGTGTTTTTTTTTTGGGATGGAGAGGGGAAGGAGGTAATGGAGAGGATCCTCTGCCGATAGGTGTCCCGGCAAACTGGCGCCATTCGTTATTTCGACAGCGGACGTAGATTGATGGATGTAGGTGGCACGTCCCCTGAGGGTTGAGAGGCCGCAGCGTTTTTGAGGATTAAGAGGCTCCATCGTGCGACCAAAACCTTAAAAACAAAACCCTTCGGGGGCTGGAAAACGTGCCAGATTTGTTATTTTCCCCTAAGAAACCCCTCCGTCCGGTTATTCCCTTCTCATGCGATTGCCAAAGGGGAAAGCGGGTCCCTTCTCAGCGCCTTTCTTATCAGCATAATCTTTCTCTCCTCTTTCGGAAGCTCCTTCTTTTCCATAATTTCAACCGTTAATATACCCGTAAGTTTTTCCTCTTCGTCCGACGCGTGGTGGTTCCTCTGCTTGGAAATTCTGAACTAATTTCAAACTTTTTCTTCGCTTATCGCATCCTGAATCACGAAATAGGTGGGTGTATCGTCTAAGTAAGGATCGCGGTGCTCTTATAGAGTTTGGTGACGTTAGGTTTCGTCGAACCTGGTTATTATTTAATTCTAAGTTTTAAAATATTTATAAACCTACGCATCTAAATTCGCACACGGATAAAATTATGAAAAGCAATTTTTTATTGTAATATACATAGATATATACGATAAATGCCGCTTATTGTGATCGCGTTGTATTATATTTAATTGGAAATATTAGGCGGCTGATAAAAATAAACCTTAGTTGACTAATGTAACTCTTGTCTCTCCTAAGAATGTAAAATTTACAGAGTTATGAGAGAGAAAATTTAAAAATACTTCCTATTAGTTTAACGCGCGATTTGAAACCCATAAAATCCAGAACTAACGACAGTGAAAGTGTTATATCTACGTTTTTATATTTTGAACAGCTTTAGTCTCAAACCTTATTTATTTTTAACTAGCTCATAAAAAGCCGTTACAGGCCTTTTACTATGAGCGTAATAACGATGCCAAAGACAATTGAGTGCAACGAAGTATGTGTACTCGGCAGGATTCGAATCCTTAGATACGCTAACCAACCCTCTGCCAAGACCTGTATTAGTGTAGATCATTAATTTCTTTGCATGCGGGCATAATATAATGGACTATAGGAGTTGCTGGAAAGTAGAAAAAAATGTCTAGACAGGGAATCGAGTTCGCGTCTTGGGCGAATGTTCTACCAATGAACCATCGAGGCAGACTAATTCTCCTATTTCAAAATGAATTACGCAAAGTAATCATCAATATAGCATAGAAGTAATATCTTACTTGATTCATAGAGGGTAATAGAACTTAAATAAGTCGTCTCGCCAAAGTAGTATTAACCACTGGTTGAGGAATATATTCCTTTGGGGCATAAGTGAACGTTTCCGCAATTAACTCACTGCACCTCGAACAATACGAATGGAATCATTACTAAGCGTGAGAATATGACCTAGGGCCTCCCTCTTGTTTCTCTACTTCTTTTAAGTAACACTTCCGCACAATAGGTTTTTTCGTATTTATTTCAAAGTATGAGAACGTTAACTTCATTAAATTACACAATAAAATTTCATTATAAGCAAATCACTACGATGTTAATAGGGATTGTGATTCGTTATTGAATAAAATCCTAATTTAATGTAGCTTTGTTTCCTAAATGGTAGGCGCAAAATAATAAGTGATTTATTCATTTTTATAAATGTGAAATTTACACGTCTGTACAATAAACGAAGAAGGTTTTTAGTTATTAAGATTAATATAAAAGGTAATGAGAGTGAGTGAAAATTTGCAAACAACTATATAATACGCAAGGTGCAAGTAGAAAATATACCATGGAATAGGAAGAAAAAATACTTAACAACTGATACGAAATTGGTGTAATTCGATTCCTGGCTTTCCCTTCGATGCTTAAGCATAAAAACCGGTGAAACGATATTTAGAAGCGTTTCAGTTATGCCACCCCAGCCTACCACGTATTTATTTTTACTGGATCCATCAAGCTCTCCCACATGAATTTCCTAAGTGTACTTAGTTTTTACATAAATTTAATTCAATTTTCAAAACTGAATGCTTTCAGAACGACAGAGCTACGAGTGAAATCTTAATTAATCGCGGAACTAATGTCGGTCCCATGGTGTAATGGTTAGCACTCTGGACTTTGAATCCAGCGATCCGAGTTCAAATCTCGGTGGGACCTTTTTTTAACTTGTATTCTTGTGAGCATCGGTTCTCTTTCTTCATAGTAACTCTACTCTATAACATATATCCCTCATTGCCCTTTATAATAAACGCCAACCTCATTCCATCGTTCTATGTACAAGATTTTAGAAATCATGGGAATAACTCAAGAACGGTACGGTCCATTTCAGTGAATCTTTCGCCTTCCTCTTGCCGTTTTAAAACATGATGAAGTCATGGGTTCGATTCCAGAAGACTGACCCTCTTTTTGTTTGCATACTGAAGTAATTAACATCGAGATAGGGGCTCAGGAGTTGAACGTTCAAATAAACGAAATTTATATTTCCAATCAAGAAAACTTGAATACTTGCAAAATAGCTTGAAAGTTGATTTCAAATAAAAAAACGGGGATTTTAAAACTATTTATCAATGAAAAATTATTGCTACCATGACCGCTTCACGCATTATTTGTGCATTTGAGCTCGACATATAATTGCTCTCTTCCGCCGTCTATAGACCAACTATCAAACTATAATTGTTAGTAGGCAACATACATTTGTATGTACGCAGTAAATATTCAATTTGTAAAGAAAGGAGTTAAATCTATTTAATTATAACCGTGATCAACGTAAATAAGTCAGTACCTGTCAGTACGATCTCAATCAGTTTTAGCTTTAGGATTTGACCGCAGGAGTGTCTTTCCTCTCTATGATGTTAAAAAAAATCGAATACGAAATATTTCTATCTGCATTTTAAGAAGTCAGATGTAATTTGATGAAAATTGGAGTTTATTTTTTACTTTTATATTTGACTGATTTATTTACTTCACCTTTCTTCTGAATATTAATATTTTAAGACATTGTTAATTTAGTATGATTTACAATCGAAATGGTAAAATTATTTATATTAGAAAAACAATAGATTTAAGTTTATAATATGTAAGTATTCATGAATTCTAATTTTTAAATATTATCTAACCGTCATTTGCCGTTTTGAATCAACGGATAGCTAAGGTCTACATCTTAAACTCTTTTAATATTAATTAAATACTTTATTCATGCCCACCCCTCACATTTGACGTGCAGCTACAAATGTAAAATAATAATAGGATAACTTTATCAATAAATTCGAAATTTCCTGTGGAATAGACTTCCATCTCGGTGGATTTACCATATAAAAATTGTACACGCAAAATTCATAGTTTGTGGATGTTACAGTGAATAAAGACAAAAAACTTACTCTCTAAACAATAAAAGTTAAAAACAAGGTCCCACCGAGATTTGAACTCGGATCGCTGGATTCAAAGTCCAGAGTGCTAACCATTACACCATGGGACCGATGTTATCGTTTGGATTTATTAACATTTCAGTCTTAGCTCTGTCGTACTGAAAGAAATAAACCGTTGTAAAAAATAAGGCCGGCTATGAACATTGAATAAAATTAGGATTACTAAGTACAGCGTAAGAAATTCATGTGGGAGATCTTGATGGGTTCAATGCAAATAAACACGCGGTAGGCTGGGGTGGCGTAACGGAAACGCTTCTGGTTTGAAGTACAGAGATACTACGTAGTTCTAAATCTCGTTTCACCTGTTTTAGGCTTGTTTCGCGGCATTTTCGAGGCGTCCATTAACCGCGTGTTTCCGGCTGTTTCCCCATGAATATACAAGAGCCACTTCGGCAGAACGAATTTGGTAGAAATTTGTTTCTGCGGCATACTTAAGTTTGGTTCCTATCTGCGTTTGCAACTGTAGGATCATTTTCGACGTTACCTCAAGAAGTTGTAAATCAATTGGAAAGTAACAAGGAGCTTTAAGCGATAATTAAAATGGTTTTATCATAAAGAAGAAGTCAACAAAGGCGTTTATTAAAGATTCGTATTACATCATTTTTACAGGTAATTTTATTTTTCGAAAATTATCAAATAGAAAATTTCCTGCGAGATGATTTCGCGTTATAGATATTTCTCGTATTTTCAGTCGTGATACAACCAAAAATTCCCATTTAATGACGTGCATTAAATTTCAGAATGCAACTTAACGTTGTGTAAATTTATTAATTTAGAGAGAGAGGGTGGAAATGAATGCTGTTTTAATCGGCAGAAGATTTAAAATTTATTTCAATTATACAGTGTGT
This sequence comes from Tanypteryx hageni, assembly GCA_028673005.1. Lineage (NCBI taxonomy): Eukaryota > Metazoa > Arthropoda > Insecta > Odonata > Petaluridae > Tanypteryx > Tanypteryx hageni. Next base: position 196,497,634 of record CM054113.1, on the reverse strand, counting down.
TACTCAAAAGCTTTTTGAACATATGCGTTAAAAACCTTAAGAAGAATAATGTGTATTATGGTGAACTTTATGATCCGTGACTATTATCATATGACTTGAAATTTTATTAAATGAGAATCGAAAATATTATTCATTTAAGATATTATATTTAGTTTAAGCGCTTGTTCGTGGAGAGACTAAATTAATCTCCTTTCGTTACTTTATCTCTTATTACGAGAAAAGAGAAATAACACAACTGTCATAAAATAAAATTCTACATTTTAGAAAAAAACTTAAAACTGTTGGATAATTTATGCAGGATTTATGCATTATTTATATTTATTTATTATTTACACATTATCAGTAACTCTCCCTTCGAATATTTCATTTCCTGAATAGTTTCGGTTGCGTAAATTCTCTCTCAAATAAGCTATTAACGATAACCAATGTCAATCTATAAAAAATCCAATTCGTAATATATGATATGTATTATTATTAGCATTTTTCTTATAAATTTATGGAATTAATTGATCATATTAAGATCACTATGCGACAAGCATAAGCTGGAATTTTGTGAATAATTTGAAATCAGGAGTGAAATTCTGCCATCCGCTTTCTGAAACGGGAGAATTATTCTGCTACGATTGTTTAATGGTAGACTATCCGCCCGGAAAGTTGAAGACTCAGGTTCGATTCCCGGTGATTTTTCTCCTGATTTTCAATTATTTCCAGCATTTTGCTTAATTTACATTTGTTTTAAAGGAAGCCACACAGAATTTGTTACTTGATGAAATAATTAGGTTCCTCGCTTTTTCGTTCTGTGTCATCCTGATTCACATCAGAAAGATATTCCATACTATAAATTACTATACATACTAGGTAGCTAATAAACGCGCAAGCACGGAGGCGGTGTTCCTTAAAGTATCGGATTTGTGTAATTCGCGAAATCATGTCGTATGCCATTTACTGAAGATGAGAGAGGGCGATTAACCTTCAATTTGGAAAAATTTCAATGAGATGATAAACTATATATAGTTATACTTATATACAACACTTATAATTTGCGAGTATGATCTTTTTTTAAGTATTTCCAAAGCGCCACAGCATTTTTTACCCGCGATTTTGCTGTTGGTTTAACAAAAAAGAGGAAGTCACGTCATATAAGAGGCACGTAGAAATAACCCGGAACTCTCTCTTTACCTGCCTCCCTTAATCTTCTTATCAACAAAATTGCAACGGTTCATGTTGAGGGCGTCTATGTCTATTCCTTTTACGCCGTTTCTTTGCCCGCCCGTGTTTTCCCATCGCATTTTTAAGCGCCATTCCCTAGGGAAACCCTTTTATCCGTGGCTCTCTCCTGCGCGGCCACTTCCTTCCAACGCAGCTCCCGTTGATTCCTCCTCGTCCCTCCGCTTCCTTTTGCACCCCTCCGCACCTCCTCTTCACCTCTCCCTCCCTCCTTCCATCCTCCACCCTCCCTTCCTCCTCCTCCGAGGTCCGCCTTCGCTACCCCTCCCACATTCTCTCTTCCAACCTGTATCTTCTCCCACTCCCACCTCTCCCAAACTGTTAGTCGCCGCGTCTTTGGCCGAGCAGACACCTGATTCTACCCTCAGGATGGTTTCTTGCATCAGTCAGTAACCGCCCGTTGAGAGAAGAAGCACGGGAACCCTTGAGGAGCACCCAGTCTCTCAAACCTACCTGTGGGGGAAACGTTGACCTCTTGCGTTTCAGGAAACCAAAGACGAGCCGGCCGGTTTGCCGGTCCACGCGATCGTAGGAAGAGGTATCTTGGACAATAAAAAAACGGTGAGTTTTTCACGAAAAAAGGGCGGTGTGGTCGTTTCCAAAGTTTGGGCTTGCCGTGTGAGAATTTATCAAAGGGATTTTTATGAAGGAGTGTCAATTAGAATTTATTTCGATAATGAAATCAAAAGAAATTCTTGCAATTTACGACGGTGCTTCTTGAAGATTCATTTTTTGCTCACAGTGACTATTGATTAATTCTATGACGAAAGTGATTATGCCATAACGCTAGGTGCAGTACATTTAATAGAGGATCCAAAATATAATATCTTCTGAATATAAGCGATAAAATTAATTTCTATAGTAAATGTCATTGGATCATCTATTTAGGATTAAGATTCAAATATTGCAAAAACTGTATGATTTAAAAGACCAGCATTTGTATAATTTCTTAATGGTGGATGAAAGACTGCAAATAACTTTTGTCGCTAAAATTACACCTTTGTAAAAGGGTTGATGACGAAAGTCACTAAAACCCCAGATCATAAAATATTATGTAAATTCAAAGACAAAGCAGCATCTTATTTGTTACATATGTTCATTTATTTCACTATACGTACATACATTTAAGGTAGGATTAAAACATATTCTACAAATTTGAGTTTTGAATTGATGATTATTCTTGATTTTTCTTACGTCTTTTTATCGCAGTGTCGCAAATACGATATTTTTACTGTGTTAATATATTTTTATTTAATTATCTTCAGCTTATATTTCCGTTTTTATGAGTCATTCAGAATGACAGTTTTCAATAACTTATTTTAAAGGGGAAAATTATTTTTCATGTACATTCAAACGACTCCACGGGTGATCTAGTTCGCCTTGCAAATTTCACGACCTATTATCTGACCCTTTCATCGCTAGGTCATCAGTTTGAACTCTCCCCAAATCATGGCACTATCATCTCAAGAGGGTTTCGATCAATCTACCGGGTTTGGCAGACGAGAACGGGAACCTTAAAAATCGTCCGACAGCGTCTCATAAAAATACTTGAACGGAGCTCTTCCCATTCTATCACGGTACGTTTGCCTCTCGTAATGTCGTCGTGTCGCTTTGGACCCCGTTCTTAGGTGTTCACCCACAGCTAAAGCCGGATTGATAACGGTGAACTTGCCACCTTCCGCGGTCTTCCTACCTCTCCCGATCAGCTGTGGGGAGGGACGTGAGGCGCGTGCGTGCGTGCGTACCCATGACGCACGATCCAGAGAATCTCATTCTCTCCTTCCGACCGTTGAAGTCTCCTTCCATCCTGGTATTAACCCGCACGCAGTGTTGGAGGGCGTTATCATCCGCGTGCCGCGCGTTCGAAGTCGAAGACCCTATTTGCTGTCTAAGGGGAGAGATAGATAGGTATACTTATTTATTTGAGCGAAATTGAGACTAAGAAGTCTCTTCTTCCATCTAACCCATTCTCAATTACACACAGGAAGAAAGTAAAAAAGAATAAAAATAAAATAACTAATTACATAAAATAAATTACTACATAAATACAATTCCAAGTTAGCATTTTTGGAAATGAACAGCGATGGCGATTTGTTTGTTTGTTTGTGGGGAAAGACAAGGGAAAGAGAGAGGAGACTGGAAAAGTAAGAGGAACCTCAGGGACGAGGAGGAGGGAGAAGGAAAGGGTTAACGTTGGAGAAGGGATCATCGTTCCCGCATTGACGATTGGACCGGCGCCTCTCTAACGGTTTTCATCGAGGGGGAAAAAAGGCGGAAGTTCCGTCCGAAAAAAACGCGGGCGGATGTCGGGTTTTATGTCATTAAGATCGCCCGGAGAGAAATCGTATTTTCGTTTTCGATCGCGAGATGCGACGGTCGTAATTTCTTTCTTTCGATAAGAGCTGTGGGTTAATTGATCGATTCTTAGGGAGAACGGTCGAATGGGCTTATTTCTTTCTCCGGACTCTTGATCTCACTCACGAGAAGGAGAATAAATTTTTCGGTGCGTTGAACTGGAGGTAAAGAGTGAGGACGTATTATTTAACTTGCCGCAAACTTCCGAATGCTGCCCGCAACTTTGCGGTCAAGGTTAGTCTTGGATTCCACTTGGCTACTGCGATCCGTGTAACAGTTTTGCGGTCGCGTTTTCATAGGAAACGCAAATAAGCATAGATCTCCTTTTCCGGTGGCCTGGCGTGTGCGCTGGTGAATTTTACCGTACAAAAAAAAATAAAAGGAAATCAGCGGCTTCGTGCGAAGATGAGACTCGGCATGTAGAAACGTTTGTTTTTTTTTAAATTCACTGTTGATTCTCTAAACAGCTACTGTTTCAATATTTATTTTTTTAATACTTCCATGAAATTGCGCTCTAGATCTCATATTTGAGTGATTGCGCGAGGATAATTTTATAGCAATATAAAATAATTTTCTCCAACTTCTCCATATATGTCTCCAAATCTTTTGGCAATCACCAAAATAATGTTTTGATCAATTTATAACTCTAATTTTTTTATTTCTTAACTTTCATCTACGGATTTTTTTACTGATCCATTTACTTATGAAAAAGTTTTGCCATTGTTGGTGAAAAGAATTTTAATAAGTCGGGACTGCATCGACGCTTTTCTACATAAATTCAGCTACTTTTTATTTGTTCGAATGAAATATTAACCATAAATTTTATAAATTTCACAGCCAAAATGTTAAAATTGCTACAAATTCGTGTTAATGCGTCTCATTGTGGTTGTCATGATATTTGGCTCCCTATTCCATTTTCATTTACCGAACTTAATCGTACAGCCTTTATTACCTTTCCGAGCGAGTCACGATTTCGCGATATTAAGATTTTTTCCACGTTTGGTTTCCTTTTAGCCGGTACGCTAAAAATTTGCGACGGAATATCTTGAGAATAACGTCACACTTTCTATTAGTATCGAACAGTTACGACGAATCGATTCGCTAAACATCCGCTTACACTGACCGATCAGTAATATGCTCAATATGACGCAGTGGCAAAGTTCTGACGGGAACACCAAAACAAAATGTCGCATTCAGATTTTATGAAACAGTTATATGACGTGAACAGTACGAAGACAGGTGGCGGAGGAAAATGAATGACAAAATGGGTGGCATTCTGTAACGGGACTGAAGTAGATGTTGGAGGAGGGACGTTGTTACGCGTTATGCAAAGGGGAAAAATAGCGCAAAGAAATACGTATACTTATTTCACGCTTGTAATACGTGTACAAGCTTATCGTGCAAGGCGATCGACTTCTTTGGCAAACCCCCTTAGATCGTAGACTTGGAGAAGTGTCATGAAAGGAATGATCATTCTCTCTGGAAATTGATGCATAAGGGTCATTGTTTATCATCGAGGACAATTTGTTCGTAGAAGTAGATGCGTATCGATCGAAACAGCTTGTTTAAGCAAATAATAACTAGAATGAAGAAGAGGTTGAGAAACGTTTTAGATGATGGGCAGTTTGAAAGGGAAAGAGATTTACCTAGAAACGAAGAACGGGAGAATATGGAGAACTCTGTTCAACATAAAATCTCGAGCCTGTCTGCGAACAGAATACAAATGATGTTGGTGAACCCAGTTTACTTTGATTGACATTGATCAGCGCAGTAATTTCTTTTGTTTTCCTCAAGGAGAAAAAGATATATTCAACAGGTTTTGAAGGGAATAAATATTGTAAACAGCTGGTTGTAATTATTACTATTGAAATCTTAACATGTTCATCTACTTTCCACTTATGACAGACGTTTCATTGAAAAAAGTATAACATGCTAGTGTTAAGAACTTTTAAGGCAAGGGATTAATAATTAAAAACACTCAGCAATTTTTATCTCGCATTATAACCGCATTTTATTCTATGAGATTTAAATCAATTTAAAAATGTTTAATTTTACAACGAATAATAATTTTACTGTGCAAAATAGCTGGCATCGAAAGAATTGTTGGAAGCTCTTTTGATAATAAAAAGAGAACTGTATATACACGGTGTAGTTCTAGTTAGGCTGCTTTGTTTTTCCTCGATCATTTTCAGGAGTCGATCCTGATTTTCTTCCGATCTTAGGCAGAAGGAAGTGAGGCAATCCTAAATAGGATCTTGTTCCTAATTAATATACTTACTCATCCTGGCTCTCTCAGAATGTTCGTTGATGAGAATAAGGACTTGATATTTGTTTACAAAGAGTTAAACCAAAGTATCAACACCAAATACATAGAAAATACCCATTAACAATACAGCACGAACGTCCCCAATGCAATCTGAACCAGCCATCTGAGAATGCAGACGGAGATACGTTGCCTGCATCGATACAGAGCAGTACTAACTTCATAGCATTTGTAGTTTTAACCTTCGTTCAGGAATTTCCGTTGTTCCACTCAACAGATTCATTACTATTAGTGATACGACGATGTCCAGAAGCGTCGAAGACCGCGCCTACTCTCTTTTTTTTAGATGTCACCTCAACCCATATGGAAATTGTGGTGTCTTCCTGCAGTCCCTTTAAGCGCGCTCCTCGAGCTGTTACGCAGAGTTTCGGAATGCCATGTCTTATAAAGAGCTCCTTCGGAAGGCTGCGAGGCGCAATGATGGTCCCGTTATAAGGGCCGCGGCTGTGATAGGAGGTTCCACGAAGGGAGTTGAGGAAGGAAAGAGAAGAAGGAGAGAATGGGAGGGGCCATCCCAATTGCGTGTGCGTGCGGAGACGGAGGGAGGCGCAAAAAGGATAGGAGGGGAGTGACTGGAGAAGGGAGTGGACATCGAAAGTGATCCACCCTCTCTCTCTCTCTCTTTGTGGCACGGAAGGATCTTTTGTGCACGAAGGTGTACATTCCTACGGCGAGAGATGGAAGGAGAGGTCATTAGTCTTCTGGCATGGGGGAGGAATGGTCAGCGTTGAACTCGGGATGCTGGCGAGAGTGACGTAATATCGGTACACGTAATTGACGGAGGTGTTTTCTTATTTTTTTTTAATGGGTCCTTATTAAGTGTTTCGGAATTTGAAAAAACCGGGGAAAATCCCCGCTACACGTCGGATATGCGTTCCTCTAAAACAGCGACGTATACAGAAACGACATAGCGAAACCTAATTTTCCCATATAAATCAGCGGTCCCCAAACTACAGCCCACTGGTCACATCCGGCTCGCAGAGTATTTTCATCCAATCCGCCATCCAATTAAAGGACACGATATAACGTGAAATGAAAATAGTAAATTATAACAAGAAGTCCAAAACCAGGACTAATGTAGGCTGGTTTCCCAACGTTGACGTCCCGAATTGATTACTTATATTAACAGGAAAAATTTCAGCATGTATTAGTCATTCCAAGGAATTCTCATATCATAAATACCATTTGTAATTCATAGTTTATCAATGATAGAGTAAAATTGGAAAACAAATTAATAAAGCATTAGCAGGTTTAAAGTACTAAAAACAATGTCAAAATCTCTTTCTGACATTATATTTTGCATGTATTTTTTAAATAGACGGATTTAATAAATGTTACTGTTTATACGCTAATATGTATGGACCAACTGTCTATTGCTGAAGGGTAGTCGAGTGGAAAAGAATTATAACCCATTTGTTCACTCGGTAATAATTGTCTCCATGGCAATAATCCGATAAATGCGATTTAAAATGAAAAACCGCTGTGTTTTAGTAGAAATTCAAGAAAATACAATCAATTATCAAAATTCTGTGATAATAATTAGAATTTACATTCTTTTTCCCTTATAACAGTACACACCTTGCTCCGATATCACAATTTTAAGATATTTTAAAGTATTAAATAAAAGATCGCTGCACGATTGCTTTGAGACTTCCTACGTAAAACAAATAGGAAAAAACCTTTCTGGAATCGAACCCGGGACTTCAATCTTCGCCAAATAAAATATAGCCCGGAGGTTGGCCCTGGCAGCACGAGCCTTATATCAAATTTCATGAAAATCGGTCCATTGATGCAAAAGTTGTTAGTTAGTTAGTTACATACACACAGACAAGACCATTTCATAAGGCTATGTTTCCTTTGGAAACCAGCCTAAAAACAATATGTTTCACCTTTACCGCTTTATTTTCATAATAGATACATTTAAAACAAAATAAGTAATATCGATCCCCAACTTAACCTTTTAGTTTCCTTAAAGTATTCTTCAACTGTATTTTCAACTGTGTGAGGCTATATGGCTCGTGATGTGTGCTGAAGTGCGCTATTGGCCCTCAATCCGAATTGCTTGGGCACCACTGAGATACAAAATGACAAAAGTAGGACTTTATGTGACACGTAGGTACCAATTTAAAAAAAATAAATATAGCATGATATGACAGTATCTAAAATAAAATAAATAATATTATTTTCCTTAAAAGATTCTGAAGATTTTTTTTAGGCTTGCTTAGGTTACGAGTGCAGGGTTACGAGGTTAGGCTAACGAACATGCTCATTTTTGCATTGGTATTTGCTATACCGTATTATTCTATTAAAATATGAAAAATCTATGCATTACTCGTAACTTATTGACGTATATTGCCAGAAAAAAGAAATAATATTAATGTAAATATGACGAAAGCAACATTTACCTAGAACTTCATGAAAAACATCGGTTTTGCGTTGACAATATCGGACCATTTACTTAGATATATATCAGTAACACAAAAAATCATACAGAAATAACGTTGGCATCAACATTGCCACAATTGGAACTTCTGGAAATTAACCTTTTTGCTTTTCACAAACGGCGTATATGGTAAGTTATACGACCTGTAAGGAAATGCGTTCCTTAATTCACCGACGACATATAAGAAAAACGACGTAAAACGGGGCAACGTACAGCGGAGACTTGATATATACGGGTAACTAGGAAAGGAAGTTTGAAAGATTTGATATGTCTCACTGGAGGCAAATATGACCGAAAACGGCGAACCGATTACCACGAGCGATTAGGCGCGTTCCGATTTCCTTTCGCTGTAATTTATGGCCGGCAATTAAAGCTTCCTGATTAATTACGGCAATCTGCGGCCGTGAAACGGGGAGGTAGATTGTCATCGTGGAAAATTTGCGATTACCTTTTGCTTTATTTGCGGGTCTACCCTGAATTGATGGAGATGCGTAAAAAGCACACATCGTGTTCATAAATTACAAAGGCAAACTTTCAGCGTAGGGAGAGGGGTGCAGCTGTGTGTAATTGCTGTAAAGTAGGTCGGGAATCGCTGTGAGAAAATCTTTATATTTTTTTAAGGATTAATCACCCCTCGATTAATTTTCCCGGTATCACATGTGCATCGAAAAATATATTTTACTTATAATATGCATGCCTGTGTATTTCTGACCCTGGAAAAGGTATAAATTCAGCTTATGTGCGGATAAATGTTGCCTGATTCATTTGCTAGAAGGATTTCCTTAGTTGAACTATCAGTTGTTTTATTCAACGGTTGTTAACTTGTTTTGCCCGCTTGAAAAATTTCCTTCAAATGGTTAAAATGTTTCAAAGTAGAAATGAATAGAAATAGATATGCCTAGTCTCCATAGGTTCAGAAAATTAAAATTGACTAATAGCATACAAGTACATACTAATTGGTACCAAAGTAGTAAAAATAATTATGATACGCATATCGCGTCTTCGTATTGATTTGATTTTAGGGACAGGTATAAAAAAGGTCCATTTATTTGTAAGCTACAAACTTTTTTCCGAGCAAACCTTGAGGAAAAACTTAAATGATTTTCACGTTAACATTCTGGAAGAAGCCTCTTTGGGAACCCGTTTAGGTATAAGCTTAGGAAATTTTTCTTAATTCTCTCAATATTAGCTTTCCCACCTCACCGTAGGTCAAATTTTTAGTGCACTTTATAAAATCATATATTATTTTCAGTTTATGAGTTATCGGTAAAAATTTGCTATCCCAATTTTCCAGTTTTCCTAGTGTACTTTTAACTGGTTGGTAAACTTCTTAATCGCGTCATCACAAATCAATAGTTGGGGCTTAATGAAAAAGAGTCATCGATTCGACGAAAACTTATCACAAAAGAATTCACTCTAGTATCTGTAATGATTAAATCATAAACAAACAGACTCATTTAAGTCTGCCATGTTAGATAATGCTATCAAGAAATCAAATTACCAATTACTTCCTTTTTTATTTAAAAAAAAACAAGTTTATAAGTGTTACGCCTATGAGTAAAGAAACGATTTGAACTCGCCATTCCAACCGATATCGGACAAATCATACTCTTATTTTGATTGTTCGTTCAATACATCACTTCCGAGTTTCCGCATGAATTAAAAACATTGCATTTGAAATTTTACAAAGATAAATTTGAATTCTTCCTAGATCAAGACAAATGACTTAGACATATACAACAAAATGTGTGCAAAATTAATGTACATCGGTGAAGATATTCCCATGTTTTAATATTGGACACGTACGAAAAATCTCTTGTCCTTCGAGTTTTTATTCGGCAATATTCCTCAATTTTTAGATGATTATTGAATTGATTTTTAACCGTATTTCAAAACTTGATATCATATTGGTGAACAGCATTCATAAAAAGTAACTCATAAATCTAATCAGCATAGCATGATAACACTCCGATTACAGAAGCAATTCCATTTTTCGAATCCAATTCCACTAATAATATACCTACCATATACTTATTTTGTCGCGTAAAAAATGGCAAATCTATAATTCCATCGTCATGTACTTTGTCCCAGATCTAATTTTTTTCTTCCATAAAAAAACTTCGTCTTTCCAAGACGCGAGTAATTTGAGAGAAAATTACACACCGAAACAAAACAATGAGAAAAACAAAACCTTAGTTAGACGCCGAACCCTTGCATTACTCGCAAAAAATGACCAATTTGCTTCGTCGTGGGGCCACGTCTCGAGAGAGGGGAAAAAACTAAGCCGACCCGTTAAATAGCGTAGCGTAAAGAGAACGGATGATTGATAGAAAAGTATTACGCGAAGATGATTAAATCTGAAAAGCCAAATCGGCTCTCCGAGGTTTTCCGCAGGGAGGAGGCTATCTTCATCTTTTTCCGCAACCCCGTGATCATCACCGCGGAGAGAGAAGGCTCTTGTTTACACGCCCGCCCGTTCGAAATCCTTGGACATGACCAGGAGGAGGACGAAGAACCTGTTCGTCAACCTCAGGAAGTCACGTAGGGAGGAAAGTATACGACAAAACCGCTACGAGTTCGATCGCTTCCCATTCTCTCCGCCTCCGTCCTCCTGCAGTCTATTCAAGTACCTTCGCTATGTCGTGAAATTGCGTGTAAAAAGGCCTTTGAAAAAGTCGATACTCGCCTCGTTGGTGAGGGAGCGACGGTTAGAAGTTTCTCGACGCTTGGAATCTCATCGACGTTCTCCGGAGTTTGAATGACGTGAAATTGGCGCGGTTTTTTGCCGGAGCTAGAATGTTTACCGAGTAGGCCGATAGATGACTCTGTAAACGCTTTACGCGTAAAATTCGAAAACCCTTGCATCTAGGATGGATTAGTAAAGGCGAAAAGAAAAATTAGGTTATGCGAATTATTCGTTCTTTCGATTTAAAAAAGAAACATCAAGTTAATTGGGTCATATTGATCGCAATTTCAACGCGCATCTCTTGCGCAAGCACTTAAAATTGAGAATTGAGTAAATGAGTATACATAAATATAATTCCTAACGTGAAAATTCATGTTACAATTCTGTTGAATCTACATTGCTTTACTTTTGAGTTTTAAAAGCTAACATGTCGCCATGGAATTGTCTGATTGGAGGTGAATGTCACATGGTGGTTCTTAATACCTCGCCTTCTTAATCGCGGTATTTGGACATCATTGAGCCGTAACTGCCGTCGGACCTTATTGAACTTTATCGCGGACCTTGACATTTAAGCTCCAGGACATCAAAATGATTAGTTAAGCAGATGAGCCTGTGAAGTGCATGAGCGGGACACCAATCATCCGACGAGATTGCCGTGTCATGTCTAAAAAATGTATTCCGTAATCGGCGCTAAAGACGTAAAAAACACGGAAGAATCTATTTAAAAAAATATCGATCGTGACCCGGCGCTTTAATATAAAAAGCCAGCGTATTAGCATTTTTAATGCGTACCGTTAGAATCGGTTAGCATAAAAACTCGACTCAATAATTTAAAAGTGATTCCAGTCAAAATGATCATAATTTATCCACTTACATTTGAAATCTAAATTATACGGCAGCTTGAGCACCTTTTGTTTTTTTCGTCTGTAGTGTATATTTTGAGCATTACAGAACGCATAAAATAAAATTGACAGATGACGGAAGAAATGAGGAAGTATTAAAAAGAATAGGAAAGAAGAGAATAATAACATAATTGACTTGAAAGAGGAATACGAATTGGATCGGAAATTTCCTGAGGCTGAATTACTAAAGGCGCGATCTAAGAAGAATTTGAATGCAAAAAGGAAAAAGTTAACAATCATGGATGTATTAATGTAAAGATTTCTAATAATTATGTTTTTCTCCGTTTTTATCCTAAAAAAATTTCTCTGACATAATTTAATTTTTTTCAAAACTCGATCAGATCTGTATTCTAGTACGTGCAAAATACATGTCATAGAACGTGTTTAGTTTTATCTAATCCATTAAGACGGAATTTTATCTTATCATTATGAAGTTTACGTGATCTCTCTCGTTCTGCAGGCACATCTCGAGTCCGATCGGTTTTTCATTTTTTTTTCCGAGAAGAAGGCGAAGACTTATCGTAAATAAAAAATTATCCGCAAACGGTTCGTTCAAACATGCATATCATTATCTTCCTCGGCCCATTCAGTAAAACTCACGCGGGGTAGGCCGATAATTACGTACGAAATGAGTTTGCTTAATTGTCTTGCCTTCTTGGAGGCATGGCTTAGTAAATGGTCCCACTCGATCGCTTCCAACCTGTCCATCATAAATTTTATATCCCATTAAGGGGATTCCCCTGCTGCATCCAACACATTGGCCGGTTATTAACCCCGGACGTCGAGGTCCTCTTTCCCTTCCTCCTTTCTTTCATTACGTCACCGATTCCTCTTCTATTTTTTCGAGCCTAGTTTCTTCCCTTTGGTTGTATACTCTTTCTTTCACGCTTGTCTTTTTTTTCTTTTCCGAGTTTCCTCTTGTGGTTATTTTCCTCCTTTTTAGCGCATTTAAAAAAATGCACCTATACTTTCACTTTTGGGCCTGTCCGTCTGTCTGTTTGTGCATTTGCTTAAATTGAAATTGTGACGAAACCCTAAACGATAGAGAGCTGAAACTTGGAGTGTCGATTTCTGTACTGCTGCCATTTGTTTTTTTGTAGATTTGGGTTTTGAAACATATACACGGTCGAATAAATTTAATTTAATTTTAATATCTCCTAAGGTGTAAAAGATGGAAAGCTGAAATTTTGAACGTGCATTTTCATATTGGAGCCACTTACAAACGAGGCTCTAGTGGCCGAATATGTAGTGGTATAACCACATACAAAATAAATCAAAATAAGCCAAAATTACGCATATAACAGGTGATCAAATTCCAAATTCTCCTCAGTTCGTCAATTAGGTAAATCGGAGAAATCTTTGTAACGAAATAAAACAAAATATTGCAGAATTTAATAATAGAAGGAAAAACGCGTTAATTTTACCCATGTTCTACTTGTTTCCTGTTGTTTTTTATAAAATTCCCGTTCATTTCTTTTTCTCTCTCATCGCTTTCCACTCTTCGTTTTATTTTTAAACACCTTCTTTTCGTTCCTGTCCCACCGCCATTTCTCTACAAGCGGAATTGTTTACAGTTTATTCTAATTTTTTATTATTGACTAATTCGTCGTTTATGGTAATTAGATTGTTAGTGGAGGAAGGTGTGTTGCGTTTCGGGTAATAAATATGGATTTTATTAAAGCATTAATTTATTTTATCGCTTTGTAAATGTTACTGAGAGGCACTCGGATTTTTAATTACTATACAATGTCTCCTATTGTTTTTTAATGGACAGTGGATTTTAAAAAATGCTTCTATTAAAATACGAGTATGGAAAGTACACCGAGTTTCCAAATACGTTCTTTGAGATCAACAAATTTTAGTAAAACTCCCCAACACCAAATTTCATCAATATACGTCAAGCGGTTCCTGAGTTTTAACATGCGGACGGACGGACGGAAACGTCCTCCCCTATATGCGTTCAATTCGTGCACTTCGTTCAAAGAACGCATTATAAATGAACAAATAATAATGAACAAAAAATATAATTTATGCTCTCGAGTAGTTTTTAATTAAAGGAGCCAAAGCTTTGTCAATTAACAATAATTACAATTTTCTAACAAGTTATGAAATTATGTTTCTCCGATATTTATTAAAATGCTGGAAAAATCAGATGCGCATTTCGTCAACAAAGATCAGTGATCAGTGAATAGTTTAAAATCTTATGTTATTCTGTCGGTGTTTCGCCACTGATGACGGCTACTTTGGAGCTCAAGTACCATGCAAAATCCAGTCCACGGCCTTTTATTGGCTCATAGATTTTTCCGGAAAATATTCTCAGATCGAGGGAATACGCGTAATTCCACCGATCTTTGTTTCCTTCTCGTTCTTCGATATTTCGCGCGTACACTCGACGTCTTCTCTTCGCGTTTCATTCCTTCCCTTACCGTTGCCCCGATTTACATTCCGTCGCCATCTTCGTCTCGTAACATCGCGTTCCTCACATTCCCCGACCGTGTTTACGTCTCTCGCAGACCTCCATCTCCTTTAAAATAAACGAAACGCGGGGCGGCCGCGAAGGGGATTCGGTTCATTTCTCGCCGTCGCCTGTCCGGATTGAAGTCCATCCTCGGGCGACAGCGACTCCCACTCTCCTCCGGTCTCAATGAGTTTCAATGGGTTAACAGCTCAGCCCATCGTCTCTCTCTCTCTCTCTTCCTCCCTCCAATCTCCTCCTCGTCCCCGACCCTCACACCAACAAAGAGCGAACCTCGGCGCGCATCCCGATGTGGGTGAAATTCACCTACTTGTCCGGTTCGGTGGGCGCTCTAAAAATAATCCATTTTACCTCATCGCCTGACCTTCTTTCAGTTGCTTCTATTTCTTTATCTTCCTTTTTTCCACATGTGGGATGAAGCATTATAAATTTACACGCTCTCCCCTTAGAATCTTTTATCAATGCTTCCGAGAGTCAAATGAATTTCTAAGTGCGTCAAATGGCGCGTTTGATTCGCGGGTTCTGAATCTCCCGAAAATTAGGGAGTTCCATCCGCGAAGAATTTCCTGGATATATAAAATGAGTGCAAATAGAAGACAAAACGAACGGACGACTATCGTTATTTATTTTAACTGAGGCGCTTCTAATATTGGCAGCCAAACATCTAGTATCTAAGTTGGGATTTTAGGTTGTGCATCTCTTCAAACGGTGAGAATTAGATAAGCACCCAGAAGAAAAAAATAATCTGTACTGAACAGCGAAAACATCACGGCTATTGTTAGCTACACAAATATTTTCAATTTGAACGGAGTAACTAGCCATTTGGGGGTCAAAAGGCTTATGTAGGTCTAAAGTTTGCGCCGTCGACCATGCGATGTGGCATTTTTAACCTCTTTGCAACTGTTATAGCGGTGATCTTAGCACGAATCATACTCAGAGCGCGCTAGACGGCCGTAAGTTTTATAACCACCCTCCTCGTCTATGCACTGATAACGGGGTATCGATGCGTTGCACTGTCCTTGTTTATTCAGGCTTTTAAATAACAACAAAATCGTAATAGTAATTTAGTTTTCAATAAACTTTTGCCGGTGTATGTTACAAAGTTACAGTTGCGTTTTTTGTTTTGTTTTGGAATAAAAACATAGACAAAACTTAAAATCTTTGAGTCAGCGGTTATAAAAACTAGTTTTCTTGCGAATCGTCATATTCTTTTAGTCTTGATAAATTTTATTCGAATAGTTTCTTCGGATTATTTTCGCCTGTGAAAATAAAATCGTAACTTATTGGATCAAGAAATTTGAGCCGGTTTTTACTGTTTCGAGATAAGAGTGGCACGGTTAGCCATAGAGTAATGATTCGCTGAATAGTGTCGTAACAATGATGCAACTACGGTTGTCGCCTCACAGTAAAATATTTATCTTTATCGTAAGTCGCCTGACTGCTCATAAAATTTATGGTCTCAGACTATCTTAGATACGATTGTTGTTTGTTTTCTGCTTTTGCAAAAAACGATCAAGATTCAATGTATCACGAAAACATCCGCTATGCTTTGCAGAAGTGCCATGACCTCACTTCATGATTCATTAAAATTATTCATTTATGGTTGCTCTGTATTGATTGCGCATTTTTTTACTCTTATCACCAAGGAGGTAATATTTTTGAATTACCAATACGATCAAATCCATGGTAATTCCTTGCGAGTAAAATTAAAATAACTCAATCTGTAAAAATAAGTGGTTTTACGCTTTTCTCGAAGGAATGTTTTCCGGGAAGACACATTACCGATAGTCCAGGGAAAGTCTCCGTGGCAGAGTCCAGATGGTACTGACCCTTGGTCTTCACGCTTCTCCAAGGAAGTGCAGATAATGAGTTTGATCGTTGAAATTCCACCCCGATTTCTGAATATTATCGACTTATTCATTAAACCATGATGCATTAAATGTCACATGCCGGAATTTGGAAAAAATTGCTTATTCATATATTGACGACCTTTGAAACCTCTTACTGTAAATAATAATTTCTCTCTTAAGTCTTACGGACGTATGTCTTTTGGGGGTGAATTTGAATCTCAGATGAGTGGCTGTAGTTATAGCCTCAGTATATCATACTGTGCCATTGTCTATGTATGATCACTGTGCATAATTAAAGAGACCAACCGTACTGATTTATTCATTACTGTAATGATCTTGGCGATATTGTACTGATTAACTTCCTGTGCTGATGTTTGTATTGATTTACGAATATTACGATACCTTTTTTACGATTTGCCTCAATGCGGTCGCTAGCTCATTTATCAGCATTTTTGACTGCTATATTTCTGTCCCGGTTAAATGCTGTTTTTGTTACTATCTAATTAGGTTAAAAATCTCCAATTATTCATTAAAATTTTATCATAAAAATCGTAAAAAATAATGCAAATATTTTCCGGAATTTGTACAGTTGATAGTCGAATTTTTAGCAAAAGAGGTTTGTACTGACTTCCCTCATTAAGCTATACCAGAAATGACAAACTGGAAGAGGGATCGGGCCGCATTAACGTAATGGTTGTTATCAGAGGCGTAACTGGGAGATAAGGCGCCTATGACAAAATTTTAAGGCAACACCTTATATACCTATAATATGATTTTTGCTGCGTTTTCATAAAGAATATTAGCGTTTTTAATAACAATAACTTTAATATTTGAGTATTGAATTAGTACTAATTTATGGGAAAATAAACTTTTGGCATTTTTTTGCGGGAACGTTTGGCGCCTTTTACAAGCGGCGCCTATGGCAAATGCTAACTTCGCCATGCCCTAGTTACGGCACTGGATGTTATGAAAGGGATTCAAAGTTGTTTAATGAGAGCCAGAGTTGGAAAAAATTACTTTTTCTTGAAGATTGGACATCTGTTTTGCAAAAAAGAAACAATAATTTACATACCGCGTTCTGTTACGCTTCGTTGACTAAGTAAATATCTTGTCTCCTTGGCACAAAAATTAAATATTTATATAAAATCTCGAACAATTTATTTGTGAGAAGACGTCGCATTCAGGCCGCACTAAGGCACAGAAATGGCCGCATGCGGTCCGCCAGTTTGGCATGCCTGATATAAACACTATTTTCGAATTCGTTACTGGTCAATACATGTCACTTGATGTGGGCTCGAAAAAAATGGTAACTTTACACATAAGAGCATTCTCTGACAAGACGAAAATAGATTTTCGGATTCGTCAACCTAAATTCATAAAATACAAATACCGTAGTTCAGCCTGGGATATTGACTTTTCCATTTCTTTCTTGCATGAGTCAACGGAAGAAGGTACACTTGCTATCCTCATGTTCGCCGAATGAAGGTGACTTTTTACATTTTTCCTCTTTAGGACGCGTTACTTCCTATTATCCCATGTAGGTTAAGCGAAATCGGTGCCAGCCATCAATCGATATATAAGAAAAAAGAAGCAAACGCGTTTTTTTTAACCTTCGAAGTAATTGCGTCTTTTCACGTCCTTTTGTTAGGGCTTTATCTGATATTTTTTCTCGAAGCTTTCGAAGGTCTCATGCGCCGTCTTTGATTCTCTCCTCGGAGTTCGCACTTCCCTTATCCGCGAAAAAGGCGGCGATTCCGTACGATAAGCGGTTTCGCTTTATTTATTTTTTTTTTAATCCTCCGCCCTTCTTCAAGTCAAGTGATTTTTACGAGGACAATGGCGAGAAGTGAAGTGGAGTCCGTCACGCCGAGAGCATCGTCGATGAATAGCCGTGTTTATTTTTTCCCTCTCTCTTTCCCCACAAATCCCTCCCCCCCGGCCCCCCCCCCTCTCTCGGCGCCTCACCCGGTGTTCTCGCGTGGAAGCCGTTATGTTCCTCTCGCGAGAGGGAAGCGCTTTCCGTGGGCGTGAAACAGGGATACATTTTTTTTGCTCCGAGCACGCGCGATATATCGATCGGAGAGTTTTTATTACAGGAAAAAAGAGCCCCGCTTTCCTAAGGCCACGGATGACTTCATTTCCTGTAATCATTTCCATTAATCACTTTTCGGGGTCTTTTCCATTGACGGTTTTCTGAATCGCAGGCGCGTTTATCTTTCGAGATACTTTCGAGATTCAAGCGTTGTCGTTTTGAATTTTTTCGAACTTTGTCCCGCGTTAGGAAAATTTTCCAAAAATCGTCTCGGTGCTACATGAGCGAATTAGTTGGGGAGATTTTGAGTGGAATATAAGTGGATGTTTAGGAAAATATCTGTTGTAAAAACTTCGAGTAATAGGAATATAACGTGTTTAGAATTAGGACATTAAACGAAAAAATCTATCCGAGCTATCGATAAATCGATTAACAATTCGATTATTTTATATTTAATTACCGATTGGTTTTCTCTTTCCTCCCGTTTCCAAAATTTTAGAATAAAATATACGTTTGAAAACTTAAGGCTTCAACGACGGAAGGTTGAAACCTTTGAACAGTCACCAATTTAACCAATGTTTTCTATTAGAATAAACTCTCCGCGTTTCCCAGTGCTGTGACTCGCTTTAATATGTCGATATCCCTATTGGTTTCATGTTTTCACAAACAGTGCCAACATTTTTCAAAACATTCGTGAAATAACTAGTCCTAATAAAAGAGATTGAAATCTGTTACTTTTCTCGGCAGTTAAATCTATTAGTCGAGGCCGGGAACACAAGGCTACTTCGTTCAACATTTCTGGTTCACGAAAAAGATCTTCACGCTGAATCATTTTTACTCGCTTCTGGCGGTCCTCATGTTAAGCGATAAGGTTTTTTCAAAGTTGAAATTTTTCGTAGGGTTCGAGTTTTTGATTAAAACATGACTAAATATTAAGATTAAGAAATAAATCGCTTCTTCCAATTAAATAATGTAACTATGAATGACGCCAACGCTTAATAGTAGATATTATTTGATTGCATCGCAATATTAAGAAAACTCATGAAATTTATGATGATATAATGTGATATTTTTTCCGAGAACTCTGGTTTGAGAACATATAGATTTTAAGTGGAACGATTTTAATAGAATTTTATCGGTGAAAGGTTGTCCATATAAAAATCAAATTTATGATATTGAATTTCGTATGTTCGTTTGATTAGCTCTTATGAAATGTCTAAATTCAGGGAATATTATTATATGCGAAAAGCCGTTGCTCGAGCTAGTTTCACCGAAGTTATTCCGACCTGCGATTCTCCCGATTCCAGAGGAGCATTGATCTTTTTAATCGACCGGAGTTCGTCATCGAATTGATTACGAAATGCCAAATATAATTTTAGAATCTTATGAATCACACCGAGCACATTACTGACTGCGGATTCTTGTTTCTGAAAAAAACGAACGACTGCAATTTACGATAGGTACCTAAGTATTAATTCCTTTCCGTCGATCTCGTAGTTTTTGCTGAAAATTCTAAAACATGAGCGAGAAATAAAAAAATAAAAATACACCGCCAAAGCGGTTAACACCGAACCTGCTGTGATGTTGAATTCCCCCTTAGTATTCCGCCCTCTCTTTCCTTCTTCCCCTCCAGCGCAAAGGCTCGCGCATCTACTACTACTTAAAATGTATACTTTATTTAAGATTTATGTACATTTAATTTGCACAAATGAAGTTTATATACATGCGTACATGGTTTATAGGTGTTCGCGTAGTTTTACCTTAGTATATGTACATTAGTTTTCTATAGGAGAACCCCAAATTACGCGATTTTGCACTTACGCTGGAATATCAGGAACGTACTTTGAGATCCTACTGTTCCACAAAAAGAAGTCCTTGGACTTATAAAAATAGCTTTCTTTTATTATTTAAGCAAAATTTGTGCTGTGTAAAGCCACAAAACAAAATGGCATGCGTTCTCCTTTTAGATAAAAACGTTTTTTTATCGGGGCATGAAACGTCAAAAAATCGATTTTCTTCATTAATAGCCCTTCTCGAGGTTACAAAAAAATTAAAATAACTTGAAAAGACGTCGCACTCGTAAAAACTTCCCATGTCCACTTTAAAAAAAAATAACATACGACATTTTAAAAATTACTCGGCGGCTTTAAGTCGGTCGATAGGGTCAATAGTGGGGCATCGAACGATTCGGCAGCCTCTCCTTGTTTGTTTTTCAACTCCGATTTCGAGCCGCAGCTTCTTACTACTCCGTATGCCAACGCTATCCTCTTGCGCCCAACGAGAGAAAAACAAAATTTGTTGGTTCTTGCATCTTGACCGTGGCCGTAAAAAAATCCAACCCTTCATTCGTGTCTCGAGGTTACTACGGCGTTGAAAAAATAAGGGTTTCGCGTGGAGATGGTCTGTGTCAGTCGCACGCTGATTTCTTCGGATCACGATCTCTCTTACGTGGAACATCTGAAACTTCCTCGTTCCTCGTTTTCACGATCGAGTCATTTTCGGAATGTAGCGTGGCCTTAAGGTCGGCGTCGAATTAGTTACCCGTGAATGCCAAGGAAAATTAACTCCTCGTTGCTACGCGCCTTGTCTTTTTTTTACTTCGTTGCTCCATGGCGTGCAAAGACGCATTGTAATAATGAGATATTTAGAATTCGGAAACAATAAAACTCTTTGTGGTTAGATGATCGAGCTCACGGCAAGGTGTTATTGTTCTGTAATGGGACCCTAGCAAAGAAGCTTGGCACTAAGGGGAGCGACTAAAAAATGCCGTCCTAAATAAATCCTTTATAATCGTAAAAATAATAATAATTTCAATTGTCTACGAATAAAGAAGAACACATGCTTTTATTAATGTTGATGTACTGAGAGGTGAATGATCACGATGGCTAATTAAAATAATTTTGCATTCAAACATACCTTTCTCGTGCTTAAATACAGAACTATGAGCAAGACTTATCCCTAGTATTCAGTGTCTCGAGCAAGTATCCATTCTATTTCGTCCTCCATGTATTTTTATGAATATCTTTTGATTTATTTGTTGCTACTTCAAACATCTGATGATGAAGCGGAGGCAAACATTTAAAGAAATGTAATCGGGATGTCCGCCCGCTCAATGATATCCATTATTTGCCAAAATTTATCTTCCTGCGAATAACGTGTTCATAAATCTTTAAAGAAGCGTCTCCGAGATTTTGGCGCCCCGGGCACACTCCCGATTCACCACAACCTGGAGTGCTCCTTGACAACTAGATCTTGAATGCAAATATATCGAATATAAAGATAACGAAATGGCATGCCGAAAGCAATTGGACTTAACGGTGCTTCTTTGGAAGCAAATTTCACAAAGGCGCTTATTTCAAATGAGGGTGCGTAGTTCAGCCAGATAAATACATTTCATCGCCTTGTAATACTCTAAACCAGTGGTTCTCAGAGAAAAATTCGTCTTGGCCTCATTGGCAAATTTAGCGTCTAAGTGATATTTGGTATTCTACTTAAGGAACCTAAGAAGTTTTACGAGATAAAATAACAATAACAACTATTAAACATTAAAAATGTGACATCGCAATCTGCATATTAATTATCCTTATATTTAAAATATAATTTTGCTGATGGCCGCTTTAAAATATTCTGGTGGCTCCTCTTGAGAATGGGTCGCATGCAGCCCGTGAAGATATCATGAAAAAGCGATCCACGAAATTTAAAATGGACAATTTAATTCCTTTTATTAAAAAGATGATCATGACGAATTTTTCGCTCTAAAAAGTTGTAAATTATGATTTTCACTTACACGGTACAGCAGGGTTATAGTTCGGTCCGTCGAAACAGCCGCAACCACGAACGCCGCCCTCCACTTACAAGATGTTACCTCATCCCGCTTTAAACGATTAAACGTATTGCATTGGCAGCGAGCTAAGGAAAAACTGCCCGTAAATTTCGCGCTCACTTCTTGCTCGCGATCATCAACGTGGTTCGCGCCGAGAAAAAGTTTATTTTCCCCTCGCCATTCAGAGGGGCGTGACTCTTTAATGAGGCGTTTTGCGTGCGCGAGAGGCAGCAAACGAGTGCTGCAGGAGGGGGAGACGCGAGAGGGATAGATGGATGGAAAGGATACGAAGGAACAGTCCGGGAAACGGATTTTCGAAGAAAAAACGAGCGACAAAAAAAAGATGGCCGCCGCGCTGATACGCACGCACGGAAAGCACGCTCGCGATCGCGCTCCGACGAGAAGAAGAAAAAAAAAACCGAGGCGAGTTCCTCTCCCGTTTCCTGCGAACCTCGGAAACGTGGGAGAGAGAGCTTTCCTCTCGACACGCCCGTGCGGACGAGTAGCGGTCGCTCGGCTAATGACGGACCACGGAGTCGTTACTTCCCTCACGGTCATCAATTCTTAAAGAGTATCGCTCGGTCTTCCCCTCGGGCCCCGTTGGATGGGATAAAGCACTTAAGCTCTTAATGGGATTTTTCTGCGTGGTACCGCCCTGCCAGAGATACGAACCCGCCACTTTTACGGTACGCGAGCCTCGACTTTTACCGCGCAGTCGATCTATCTCCATTTTCCGCGCACTTATGTCGCCTCATTCTTATTTTTTTGCATTTTAACTCTAATTAACGCGTAACTTTCACGTGAGCCTAGAAACCTTCGGTAACTTGCAAGCGTCTGGGATCTCGAGATTGCGGAGGGATTTATTTGTGTTGTTTGAGGATATACGTTATTAAAATATATGCTATCAATATAGAAGTATATGGCGATGGTTCATATGTTACATTTATTTTAAACTGAATTTTTAAAATATTAATATTTCCTCTGAAAATTTTTAAATATACGTTTTCTCAGGCCTTGAGATTAAATTATCGAAATAAATTAAATACTTATGTTGATAAATAGCTTTACCATATTGTTTTGCATTCAGTAACATGAGTTGAAAAACTAACAGACCAAATAGCATTTATTCTTCTAATTTACCTTCTTAATAAGACATTAGATTGCTAAAGGTTGGAAAACATCAGTTATATTTTTGTACCGGAAATTAGAATCTTATTGGCAAAAAATATCTTTCATAGATATCTTCAATAAAATATCGATTCGGTTCAATGTCGAATACACGCTGTCCAATGAGAAATATAAGCTGAAAAAATCTTAGCAAAATTTGTGAATATTTCACTTTAAATATTTTTAGAGATCTCATTAATTCTCAGAGTAGAAAAATATATCGACTTCTATTTTATTACCTTCTCGATGACTAAAATGTGTTAATATTTTAAATCACGAAAGAAAAGCCACGCGAACACAAAGAAAAAGATTACGCCACATATATCCATATAAAATATAGGTGAAATTTAAAAGTGTTTTGTTATGCTAAAGATTTGGTCATACCGAAAGGAAACTTCCACTTTAAAGAAGTTAGCGTGCGTGATAGGGTCGACCGTCCCTAAATTTAGTCTGTTTTCACCTTCATTTTAGCGAGACATGATCTGCCTCAAAGCCCATACTTTTGGCTCCCATGAACTAAAGACGTAAAATCGCAGGCAGTGAACAAATATGACATTATATAAGAATTTTATGGTTTTTCATCCTATCGATTAACCTACCGATGATGGCTGATGATACGAACACACGGATGGCGCACTCACACGTTTATGACATCGTCGGAATAAATGCCTCAAAGAAGGTGACTGTTGTAGGGGATATTAGGTTTATTAAACCATTTCGTTTTCCTAAAACCATTCGCCATGCTCTATCCATCATCAGACCTACAAAGCACTTGCCCATCTTCCCTCATCACGTTGCCATCCATTCTTCCTCAGGTGAGCATGGGAAGCGGCCGACAGCCGTTTCATGGGCAGAGCTCGAAGATGTTCCGGTCAGTGTCTCTCGCAATCCTAATCCTGTTGGCAGTATCCACTCAAGGAGCCAGAATATTCCGCAATCCAGAGCCACACCTACCAGGTAAGGAATGACTCGCTTATCACTTCTCACGTACCTTTATAAATTACGCGCATTCTCACAAGGTTTTTGAGGCTGACATTAGATGAGTTGATATTTTAGAGAATCTATCGACGCGTTTTTATGGTACAAGTAAATATTATTGACCCGCGCTTTAATATGTTCATCTAGTATAACAATTATAAACTAAGTGGAATGCATGTTGTTAGTCAAAACACAACTGTGATACTTGGATGAAATTTGATTGAATTGTAGGCTACAATATAGCAAACATCATAGGGAAATAATGGGGCATTTTATTTTTAGCCGAAATAGTTTTCGGCGTGATATTTCATCGTGAGGTTACATTAACTTCTATGCCCACATTTTCGTAATTGATGAGAACCATATAAACTCAAAATTCTACTTACCAAAACTAATAATTTATTATTTTCAAAGAATTTGAGGATTTGCTATCAAGGCATGCTTACAAGACAGAATTATGCCCTGGTGACTTAAGCTTGTAATCATCAAAGAACAATTTTTACTTTGGTTCATTTTAAAATGAACAAATTAGCTTTAAAAATATCACTAACCCCATAAGTTGACAAGCACACGTAATTGCTGTGCAGGTAAAGAAAATGAGCTAAAATCCAGATGGCTGCGCCTCCGGTTTGTTCTACAAAAATCAACCGCAAAAAAGTGCGTAAGAACAAAATAAATCCCAGCAGAGATGGTTATTTATTCTCTAGCAATCAGATTAACGATAGCGTTAATTTTATTACCAGAGAATGGCTGCTTTGTGCGCATATGGTTATCTTAACCTCTTAATTGCTACAAGAGTTACTTATAAAGTTCATCGTATAAAAGACATAAGTTGAGCTAGATAATTCATCTTCTAATCATTTTTACCTTCTAAAATCTCTTAATCATTTGATAAAATTTATTTGCGGTACAATGGCGAGGAAAAACTTCTCCCCGTCAAATTTATGAGGCGTTACACATGTCCTAGGAAAATGCGCCGATTACAGGACCGTTTCGAGAGTTTCAATCAGGATTGACATTTAAAGCGGTTTTCTTAGACCGTTAAAGAGCTGTAAATTCTTTCTGATCTTTGCGGTTAAGTCATATCCTCTGCCACTTTGCCCAGTCATATGCGGAAATCATTTTTTTTACGACCTCCTTAAGATCTTAGCACCTGTTGTGCTCTGCTGAGCGTGAATGACGACAATAAAAAATATATTTTTGAAAAATAAGCGAATATAAAACGTTTTGTAAGTTTATAAGGGCTAGTAGAGCTTTGGTTGAAGAGAAACTTTGCCTATTCTCTGGTTTCTGGAAAAATAAAGGCGATGAATTTCGAATCGATCTAATTACACGTTTTTTTCATAAGACGATAATTCTCAGTATTAACTCGAGAATATAAGAGCTCATGCCACCAAAAGTTTACTGGGCAAAGATAATACTGCGTCCATAGTTTACCTCATGTTAGAAACTCGTTTCAAAGTGTCAAAACCTATCGGTATCATCAATTAAGATGGTTATAAACTTCATTTTAATTTCAGCAAACATGAATTTGCGTACAAATTCTGTTAAAGATTTATAGAAATTTTAAATACGACTATATCTTAAATGCTGTCAAACGTCTACAGTTAATCGCATGAATGTGATTACTTAAGTTGAAACCGTGGTGCTGTTATAAGTAATATTTGAAAGGCGTTTTCGTAATTAAAATTCATAAGCTAGTCAAGGTCGTTTTTATTATCATTGTTATTAATCTTAAGGAAAAATTATTTTACTAATAAGTACGATTTGCTTTTCTTTCAATCGATTTCCATTTATCATTTAACATAATTATTATAATTTATCATTAGTAAAATCCGTATTTTATTTTTAGCACGTTTTCTTGTAAGCAAAAACGTGCTAATGTGATTACCCTGTTGTCTGTCCGTCTATTTGTCTGTGGACAACCAACTTTCTTAAAAGAGATATTTGGATAATTCTTTTTGAATTAGATAACTCAAATAACTTAAAATTCGGAAAATTAAAAACTTTAAAATGGTATTGTATTCAAAATATCGAAACTAGAGAAGTGAAGTTTTCAGGAATGCGAAGGTCTGCTGAGAATCTACATTCCAACGGTGTGGGTTGCCTGCTCACCAAAGAGGGAGCAAAAAGTGCTAAAAATTTTAAGAAAACGTGCTTTCACTTCTTTCTTTTTATAACAAGGATGAACTTTACCAAAACTGAAGCGTGCTATTAGGAATTCTGCTTTCAAATCCTGACCAACACTTTCTTAGTTTCTCATACATTATAAATACTTATACGAAAGTATTTTTTTAAATAGACCCATATGTATCAGGAATAAAAATTATAGAACTATCATTCATGAAATTATTTGTCTATTTTATAATAAAATACTTGGAAAGTACCTTGCGGGAATCATTAAAATTTTCAGATAGGTTAAAAATTAAATTACCCATAGCGCTCAATTTATGGATCGTATCAAATGAAAGTGAATGGCAAAGGAATTTCAGCCATAAAGCAGTCGTTTTCATCCATCTTTGTATATTTAAAGAATACTAGCCGGAGTCAACGATAACCTGAATCACGACTGAGGACGGCTAATTTGTTGTGGAAATGAGTTTGAGGTTGACTTGTTCATTTTGTGACCATAATTATTATTTGCACCTTTATTCAGCTAGATGAACTAAAGTATTAACTTGCTTCATCAAATGCGCATAAAATTGCAAACAATTTTCCATCGTGAGCTCTACTTCACCTTAGTAAAGAGAAGAATTATTCCGCTAAATGGAATGTAAAAGCAAAATTAAGAGCATTAATATGGTTCCCGTGTGTGTTATTTATATTAAATTTACAAAAAACTATTCATTTACTATAGATTTCATGAAAATATGTTCGAAGAAAATTATAACGATTCCTTCCAATTAATCATTTTCGATAAATTGGGTGAGGCTTTTATCTAGGGTGTTGCATCACAGATATATCGCTTTTCGTCTTATTCTTTTATCTTAATATCAATTACTAGTCTTACAAATTGAAAAGCTACTTTTCTCCAATAGCAAAGAAAATGTTGGGAAACTAGATGCGCATGGTGATTCACCGAAAGTGCATTCTGGTCCATTTTTGCAACGTACTATCGGTGAATCAGCACTGATGGAGGGTATTTTGCAGTCGAAATGCGTATCTGATTTTCCTTAGCTTTCTTATTGCCGTAGGAGAAACAGTTATTCAATTTGATTTCATCCATGGGCCGATCTCAATAATTCTTTCTTCACTAGTTCTACATAATACACAGCAAGTCACCATACAGGCGAATGACAGGAGATGCAGTGCGCCTGACTTCCTAAAACAATCTCAATTTCAGGCTCCAATATCGTATTACGATGCCTTATCGTCCTAAGAAAAAAGAACATCGATGCTGCTCCATCCTGCAGTCTATCACAATGTTTTTCAAACTTTTTGTCTCGCGACCCAGTGAGGAAAGCAACATGAAGTAAACAATGTTCTCACTCCAGTTTTCATTAACGCAATACGCACTAAAAGATTGGCATTTATCTAATAGGAAAATTTCGTTCCCTGTCATATTCGTTGCGTTGAGTGCTCACATTTTTCTCATGAACCTCGCGACCCAGTATTGGGTCGCGACCCGGCCTTAAAAAAAATCCTGGTCTATCCCACGTTTTCCATCGAGGCTATATAAGTGGGAAATTCAGTAATTCTGAGCACTTCCTCAGCTTTCTGATCGATATGCCTCCAGAAGTTTCAACCTCGCCTTACGTTCAAATCGATCCGATTTACGAATCGTGCTTGTTTTCTAAGCAGAAATTTGGAATATCTCTTTCCTTTTTTTCAGCAGAGAACGTCCCCTCTGCCTCAGGATACGCCGAGATCCATTCGTCCGCCTCAGATCCACGAAGCGCCGCAGAAGAGGACTCGTACTTCGCTCCGGGAGCGTGGCGCCCGGTTCGAGACCCGGATTTAAGCAGCTCCGGAAGGTACGCTGAGGGCGGCGTACCCGGAGACCCCCCACCTCCCGCTCCACCGTCACCGCTCCCAATGCCCCCTCGTCCGGGGACCCACGACCCCAGAGGCCGCGCACATCCCCGAGGCCAGGGTGGTCACCCAGGTCCTCCGCCTCCCTCCCGTCGCCTCCCGCAAAACCCGTTAGCTCCCTTCCCATTGTGCGGCGACGCAACGGAACACGCCGACAACATTCGGCCGCGTATTCGCCGCATTCCTAAACTCCCACGCTATGGGGCGTCTCCTTCCTACCCTCATCCGCCGAAGACCCACTGCCCTCGCGATGGTGGGGGCAGTAGGGGATTCCCACGAGGCACCTCCGAGGATCCGGCGCATTCTCCGGGGAGGTCGCGACCTTTGGGAATGATTCAGGGGAACGCGGTGCGCGCCACACTCGGCGCACCGTTCCACTTGACGCCATCTCTTAGGAATTCCATCTCGCGAGGTAGTTTCCTCCTCGGAGTCGAGGATAGAAGCTCTCGATCGTTTCGAGGTACGGGGATGATGATGATGACGACGTCGTCCGAACATTCGCGTCCTCCTTTCGGCGCAGGAGATGTTGGACGAGACGGAAACGCGGAGCCACCGGTTCGAAGCGATCCGATCCGAGTCTCTTTTTCCTCTTCGGAAATTCTCTCGCCGCGTACGTCTTTTGCGCCGTCCGGTCGCTCGCATCCTCCTTTGATTTTAAAAACCCGCGATGAAGAGATCAAAGATACAGATTTTAACGACTTTTTACATCTGATCGGATGCTTTTTGTCCTGGCTTTTTCCTACATCTTCGAAACCAATCGACGTTCAGAAAATGCGCGGATGTGGAACGATACCTTCGGAGAATTTTAAAAGGTATCTAAATCTCCTGCGCGCCAGAGAGGCGGTTCCTACGGATGACGGAAAAATCTCGAGAACTTCCAATTTTTCGGAAAACAACGTCAGTGAAAGTGATATTTTACCAAAGAATATTAGAATTAAGTTTATCAAACCTTCGAGATCAAAATTTGCCAAAGAGAAGCAACGAAAGATTATATCAAAGCGGAGTTTAAATAAAAGTGATGGCAATTTTGGTAGTTCGGAATCGGAGACTGGCCGAAAACTATCGAGTTTGAGGTCGCAGCCTTGGTTTAAAAATCCTTCCGTCGAGGAGTCTGTGGAAGATTTAGTTTCTGGATTTGTTGAAAGTTCCTTAGATGATCTATACGGATCCCCATCGTCTAATTACTCTGATATATTCTCCAAGTTTCGAGCATCCACGCAGAGGCCCGTAACATCGACGCCAAAAAACGCAATTGTAATTGACCACTCATCTACGACAAACGACGGATTTGACCATCCTCTATCATATGAACCCCATCTTCGAAAACCTCAATCAAAACTTCCTCCGGCCGAAAGATGGTCAGATGAATCTTCCATACATTCTGGCCACCATCAAAAACCGGTTGTCAACTCTCACGTCGGCGTACATACGCATTCGAATCATCCGTATCATACAGAACACAAACCAGCCCAGCATCACCCATATAAACCTCCGAACCAAGAAATTCATTCTGGGCAAATCCACTTGAACGACAAACCTCTTTATCATCAGGTGGCCCATCCACCTTGGAATGCGCAAACCCACGGTGACGGAAACATCCCGCCTTACCACGTTATTTATCACGCGGAATATATACCTCCCGCGAAACCTCAAAAACCATTCAACGGCATAATCGAAACTCACGATCACACCGAATCACTCGATGCTCTTCTCGTTCATGATTTAAACGAAGAATGGTCTCATCCACCTCACAATCACGACCATAAAAAGCCAGCCACCCATGTACCACCGGTGGCTACTCAAAGTCCATCTCATCAACCCGATCATTGGATCGAAAATGACCCGTGGCCCGAAACTGCAGATCCTTGGCCAAACGATCCTCCTCCGTGGAAGCCCCCTCACAATGAAATAAAACCAGCAAGGCCTCCGTACATAATCATCAGACCATCATCTGATCCTCCTACCATTCCACGTCCACCCACACAAGTTTCTTCCGTTGTAGTCACCGTTCTCGATCCTATCTTTCCCGAATCAATTTCGAATACTTCAACAAATCCTGAAAATCCCCCTTCCTCCGTAGACGGAGGCAGTTTTCAAGAGGGGACCCCTCCAGAAACCACTTCCACGCCGACAAGCGACACACAAGTTGACCCTCTCGACGAAGAATATTCAGAAGTACCCGAAGAAGAAGATGAGACAGATTTCCCAACGATTCCTTCAGATTCCCCGCCAGGTGCAGTAAATGACCCCCTTCAGGATGCACCTCCTCAGGCAGATCCTCCTGCATCTCCGGCCACATCCGTCTCTTCTAGTACTTCCTCATCCTCCGGTCTACTTTCGTCCCTGCTTTCCCTCTTTAACCCTTTCCATCGGTTTTTCTGGTTGTTATTTGTCGCTCCTGTAGTGGCTGCTATGACTGGAGGCTTCGGTCTGATTGCGTTTCTCTTTCCGGTCCTTTTTAGAGGCTATATTTGGCGCAGGAGCATGCGACGTTCTTTCCCACCAAAGCAATCCTTTCCGCAAGACGACGACATTCTGAAAACTATTATAAATGCATTATATTCTCGCGAAGGATTTCATTACTGACCAATGACTCCGATTGAATGTGTGACATTTTGCTCCAGTGATTTTCAATGGGATCCCATAAGTTTTTCGATATCAATTTTTCCGAATACATTTTGCTGGCTATCTATTATTCTAAAACGAAATTTTCCAACAAAAACTTTTGCTGATGTGCGAATTTTTTGAACTATTAAAGTTTAGATATTTCTCAAATTTCCTGAGATTCTGGCCATTATAGAAAAAATAATAAATTTTTTATTAATTTTTTCACCGGTCATAACGTTTCTATTATCTCGCGCGTCTAGTTTGTATCATATTCAACAGAAATCTCATTTTTCTGACTAGAATTTGAAAACGTCTGTTGAGTAATTTCAAGAATTCATTCACAAGATATATTCATATTATTAAGGATACAATTTGCGCTTTAATGATTATTGTGCCGAAAAATAAGAACTATCATACTGAAAGAAGGAAGAGTTATCATTTCCTCAATTTTTGAAAATTTCCTGTTCAAGCAATTTCTCAACGAAAAGATTCGTGTTCGGAAAATGCATAATTTGTAATTTTTGCTTTTACGAGACAAGGATATCTCGATTTTTTAACTAAGGAAAAAAATTATTTTTAAACAGTTAACCCACACACACTTGTAATAGCCCCATCCTAATTGAATTGAAATTTTTTCGTTCAAGTAATAATTACATGCGGATATTATTGTTTACCAAAGAAATCACAGACTCAGGAATAAATGCTGAAGTAATTTACGTAATCGAGACATTATTAAGACGAAAAATCTTTTGTGATTAAATATTTCCACACGAGAACATCGTTGAATATTTTTGTATAAAAATCATGTATTACGTTAGTTTTGCTAAGTAGATTAGTTGTGCTTACTTAATCAAAATTCGCTTCAAACTTTTGTTTGAGGGATTTTATATACCAAAGGCTGATAGTTATGTAGGGCTTTAAAATATGTGCCACAATAATTTATTGTGTGAATTACTGTAAAATCAAAATGTTAAAATAGATCAATTAAGAAAATTTATATTTTGCTAAAGCTAACAAGAATGTTATATTGTTCATTTCTTTATTTTTGCATGGTGCTAACTTCTTGTTTGCTACTTTGGAAGAATTTGCTTGAAAGATCAACATTTAATTAATCTTGCATGGTGGTTTCATGTGCAATTTGTGACAAACTTTGTTATTAACTGTATTAACTTTTTGTATGAGACTAATGTATGGACATACTAACGAATAAACCTTTTAAGCTGGAAAGTGAAGGCATTTTAATGGTTTACTTAAACCTCTTTTAACCTTTCCCATTCTGTTAAATATTTTTGCTAATTAAGTTTAAGAATTAACAAATTAACGATTTAATCTACTAACACAAAGAACAAAAATCTCTACTGGTACTGATCCTTTCCGTCCCCGGTTCCCTCTTCTTCATCGATTACAGAAGACGAGTATCATCATCATCAGGGCATGCTGGCAATCTACAAGTTGCATCTGCTAGGAACCTACGACACGAAGATGAGAAACCAGCAGGTTCTGTTGAAGCTAGAACATCTCCACCATCTGCAAACTCTCCATCCACCACATTGGGACATTCCATCGCCCTTGTTGCCAACCAACTCCTTCAAGGCAGCGATATCGTGGAGTCTCGATCTCCGGAAGGCTCGACCACCACTTCAGTTAACGCGGGAAACTGGCCCCAAGCTCCACTTGATGTGAGGACCCCTCCTAAGCTGATGCTTCAGCTATCCGGGCAAAATAATGCTGAAATTAAAGAAGAAGAACCAAGCAAGAATGTTGCACCAGTAAATGACGATCCAATGGGAGAAAACTTCTTTCCCTCTCGCAGGCATCCTCCAGGTGTAACTCAGCACGTCGCCACGACAGCAGGAATTACTGTCACACAGATGACAGTTTCCACTGATACAGCTAAAGAGGGTGAACAAAAGTTACCATCATCTTCATCAACTGCAATTTCATTAGGTAATAAAAAAGACGAAAAACGGCCTTCAACAACATTGTTGGTTAGTAGCAAGAAACCTCTAACTACCTCCACGACACCTACTCCAGTAACGACTCCAACAACTCCCACATCCGTTAGATGGAAAATTGCAATCCCACCAAACAGGCCAGCTCGATTTCCTCCGAGAAAACCAGCTACCCTACAAACAGCTGTTGGATCTAATGCGAATGGAAACAAGGATATTTTGAAGAAAGATAACAAGCCGAGTAATTCCATACCAACAAATTTTAGGCCAAGCATAAATTCAGGAGGGATTACAAGACCAGCTTCATTTTTGACATCACCACGTCAACCCACCCCAGCAACTGTAAGGGATATTACTACACCCCGTCCTGTTGCAACCACACCTCGTGTAATAGTAAAATCGACAAGTTCCATACCTACATCTATACCTACTACGACTACTACAAGAAGTATAAATCAATCCTCTGTTACCACAACTTCTGTACCAACTATCACCACTACTTCTGACATAAAGCCAACAACAACACCACCACAACAAACTCCAACTTCATCTACAACCCCTCCCAATAAAGAAGTCATTGAGGTACAGCCAAAAAAACCATCAGGAATTGAAAAAGAAATAGATAGTATGCCAACAGTTACAGAAGTAATCAAAACAGATATAGCTTCAACTGTTGAAAACAAAGAGGAGACGCCATCTACGACAACGGCTCGCCCACGCAGGCCAAGTAACAAAAGGAAGAAGAACAAGAACCGCAGACGACGCCCTTCTTCCAAGAAGCCTGCCAATTCTCATCAAGCTGATGCTTTGTCATCAGCTACTGAGCTTGAAGTCAAAGAGAGCCCACAAGAGGACAACTCAGGCAGCATTGCCTCACCATTATCCACACGTATCTACAATTTCATTGCACGTGAAGTGATGCCCTCTATGAGTGTTGGATTGTTAGGCCTGGTTGTGACAGCTGGGCTTGCTGGATATTTCTTACTCCCAACACTTGGAGGTCTACAACGTAGAAGTGATGTAACAGATGGTCTTGTGACTGGATATGGTAGTGGAAGTTCCTATGGAAGTGGTCAAGATGATGATGGTGGAATAATGGCGTCTATTTTCCAAAATGTGATGGCCAGTGTTCGAAATGGGGAAAATGAATTCGAACGAGGTCCCCGCAGGAGAAGAAATGTTATCCAAGCAGATGAGACAGAGAATGAGGTTGATGCTACTTTGCATGAAAAAGACAACAGATTTGGACAGCAAACCCACCTAACAGACACTACTACTCCTGTTTCAGCTACTTACTTGCCACCTAAAGATTTGACAAATGATCAGACGGCAGAACATCCTCCTGGTGCCTCAGGTGGAGAACTCCATATTGATGCAAGTACAGAAGGTTCTGTTGGTGATGATGAAGGAACCACAACAACTGAAGAAGCTATAAAAAATGAAAATCCATCACAAGAATTAACTCCAACTTACGAATGGGAAGTTCATTATGATGACAATCCATTTTCTCTCATGGGTATCTTGCGCAGAATTGCAGATTTTAAAATCAGGATTGGGGTTGGCCTGTTACGTGCAACGACAGATGTCATAGCTCGTTACTTGGAGGATGTTCAGAAGAGGCTACGAGATTCTGACCGGCATGAGTGGTTAAGAGATTTAGGATCTACAGTAAGGAGGATAAGAAGAAGTATTGATCCCCCTCCGATAGATTCTGATGAAGACAGCATAATCCATTATCCCAGGAAAAGGTTTTCTAGGATTAGGAGGACAAGAAGACAAAGTTAAGAGAGCAAGCCCTCTTGAAAGAGTCCACCTTTATCTTCTCTTGAGTCAACTAAGACTTGTCTATCCCAAGAATATATTACATAGAATCTTTTCAAGATTTATTATGTTCCCTTGGCTTTATATCTTTTGAAAGAGAGCAACTCCAATGGCCTGCCCATGTACATTTGAGTTGACTACTGAAATATCTGGATGTGTGCTATTGCTGTGTAATATCAACTCTTAAGTGTTGCATGTACTTGTGAGTTGATTTTGATATAAAATTACAAATGCTTCACTTTAGTGAAGTTTTTTCATAAAATTATTTTGGAAATTAATGTACTATTCCAGTGTTATGTCTGCATATGGTCTAACTCATAGGGTAAATTATATTGGTCTTACAGCAAATTAGAAAAAATTATTTTCCATAATACCAGTTGACCATTTGTTCCATAAATCTTAGATAGTTAAAGACATGCTGCCAAGATGTAATTGTCTATACATATGAGCCACAATAACTATCTTGAATTTTCTGTTTTATGAAACAAATGAGCAGTCCTGGTTGATATAATTACTCAATATTATACCTCTGCTAAATCCAATGCCCAAAACTTCTTATCTAATTTATTTTATATAGAAAGTATTGTGTAACTGATATGATTGCATTGGGAAGGTAATGGGTGATAATTTGCTGTAATGAACTGAGCCCAAAGAATGGAAAATGGTCCAGATTTGACTCAAGGATATTGACTCAGCTGAATGCAAAAAACAGGAGTTATTGTTTCACTGTAATTGTGCATAATGAGTAGTGAAATTTATTCTTGAGTGCATGCAAAAATTTAATTTGAAATGCATGGATCTCTACTAGAATGACTCTGTAATATGACCATTTTATACGCATTTTTGCATGTGAAATTGCAATGAAAAGCAATCAGTGATAGGCTGTTATATCCTTACATAAACAACAGTGGAGAGTTCAAGAGTGATAAAAATGAAAGTAAAACCATAATATTGCTTGTGAATGGTCTTATATTGCTCTGCTAATAAGCCATTAAAGTTTATTTAAATAATGGGAAGGATATTCAATTGTAAAAATGGAAACTATTGAGGCAAGTAGTCAGTAGTACTGTAAATAAAGATTTTTAATTAAAAATGGATTATTATTGTACATTGAATCACTCAACATCATCCAATCAAAGTGTTTTATGTGGCTAAATATAATTGATTGCATCTGAGGGAGCTAAAACTTGTGATGATAAATTTATAGCCATTATAATGGTAAACTTTCTAAATTATATGTAACTAAACCTAGCCTAAGCAGAAAGAAATCATTTCAACAATTTATACATGTTAAGGATAAAGAAAATGGAAACAACTCTTTCATTTTGATGCTCATAAGTTTTTATTGAGCATATTTAAATTTCAGTAAAGATAATAGAAACTGTCACTTGAACAAAAAGGCATGTCACAGTTGGACACAGACCAGATAGCAGATAAATCACTTGTCATTTCATACTCAGTGAGATCACCAACATAGCGATTTTCTTTAGCATTGGGACAGTATGCATCAACATTTATTTTAATCTTAAAAAAAACTGCTGCGTAGTTTTCAACCCTTAGATCCAAGTTATGACACTGATGCCACAGAATGTGCCAACAGTCAATTACATACACACAAGTGGTTTTTATTTCATTCGGTAAAGATCAATGACATAATTTTATATAAGACTTTGTTCCATAACCCCAAGCAATTAAATGAACCTCCATCGTTTTAT
Organism: Tanypteryx hageni; assembly: GCA_028673005.1. NCBI lineage: Eukaryota > Metazoa > Arthropoda > Insecta > Odonata > Petaluridae > Tanypteryx > Tanypteryx hageni. The sequence continues at coordinate 196,461,245 of CM054113.1, read as the reverse complement.
CACTAATACCACTAGATCCTTTTCAATAACTTCCTAATATTATTTGTATACACTTACAGAAAAAGTGTTACAACATGGACTTTTTTTGTAATTTCAACTATGCAACCAGAACACTTCCAATACATAACGAAACACTGGCAACAAAGGAGGGTTTTATTCACAGCCAATCACAAAATTGTAAAAACAATTTTGGATTTGTTTTATCAATATCTTATAAACCATTACTTAGGTACAATGCAGCTATACAATTTACAGATTTAAATAGTATACAAAAAGGAATATTTTTGAGAAACAGTACCCTCCTATAAATTGGTCGTAGTTTGGAATACTTTGCATGATAATACACCAATGGAAATATTACCATATTAGACATGAAAGAATAAATATTGTAGAAATGACTGACTGAATGAAACTCATGGGTTTTCACACAACTCTAAGAATTAATTTCAAGGTTAATTTCTTAAAATTAGACAATATTACCCCTTGATTCAAACACAAGATGTTGATTGTTACATATCTCACTAAAAACAAACCAGTAATGACATTCTAAAAACTGTGTTTCTCATTCATTAGAATAAATGCAGGTCTAATAACCCCTCATATTAGTACATATGAACACACTCATAACTGCAAAAATAAGTTCAAAATAATTCAAAAAATCACATAAATAAGTTAAAATTAGCTGTTTTCACCAAACTGAGTGAAAAACATTCTCTGGTTCTAATTCTTATTTCACCAACACTAATATTGTTAAATCATCATAAGTTATTTTTGGGAGTTATGTTTTTTATGGAAATTTTGTTAAATTTGTTGATTGGTGAAGATAGAAAATATTTCTAATTAAAACAAAATTATTGCCCAAGACATACCATGGTATCAGAAAAATTGACCACAAATCAGACATTTAAAATTATTCTAGTTAGTTTTTAAACCAACAAATCATGCACAGTTGTCATTTTTATTCATAAAATCAGGCCAAATAGTGGTATTATTTTACAATAACCAAATACATATCGATTTTTTATCAGATAACTAAGTAGGTAATATATAGCACAGTCAGTTATTTGACTAGAAAATATTTCTTTACCTAAGCGCATCAAAGAATAAAGTTATATTACAGATGATGGTGATGTATTCTTATATTAAACTTTTTGATACCACAAAGCATTCCAATTCTAACTTAAATAACAATCCCTTTTCTTGCTTGTATGCTTTCATTCATTTACATATTGCATGATTAAATTAGAACCTCTTACAATTTTTGATTCTTCACTTACTGATAATACAAATTTGATTATAATGCATTCACAAACGCTTAAAGAAAAATTGAACAGGTTTCATGAATAAAACATATCAAAACTCACTTCTGTAAGAAACAAAGATTTATACAAATTATTCAGTGAAAATCTGAGTAGAAGTAATTAAAAAGTATTGCATGTAAATGATTAAATTTGCATTGTTTCTTATAGTTTTTAATTCGATATTTTTAAAATCTGATATTTTGAAGAAGTTTGTAATTCATGAATTAATCATGATAATAACAAGTTGGGAAGTTTATTATAGGCTGCTGTAAAACATCTCAAAGTTTCTGCGAACAACCCGCAATTAATCACTAAATTAAAAATTACCAGTCTTGTATTCACAGACTGTCATAACTTGACTTGTATAAATAACTTATGACTCAATCGAAAAACTAAAATGAATATTGATTGATATAGCTTAAACTAAAGAGTAGGGCGACTCTTACTCATCCTACATAAGAATTATAACTGATACACATAGTGCACAAGTATTCCAAAGGACATTTTCACGGCAAGGTATCTTCAAAGCACCAAAAAAGCATTATATTTATTTAAACACAAGTGCAGCCAAGTTAATAAAGTCTACGAAATAAATATACTACATAAACACCTGAGATATTTTCAATTTTTTTTTCTTCAGTTATAGATTCCATTCCATCTTAAGTTATGACTAACAAGAAAACTTCAAGCTCTAGACATCAGAAAGTAAACAAATTCAGGGATTAATTCATCTTGAAAAATGTACATTAAGATGCAACGAACTTTGAAGGGTGCAAAATGAATCAATTAATTAGGACAAGCCAAAAATACTTAAATAAATAATTTAATTATATTTTAAATCTATTCAAAGATATAATAATTAATTTCAAGAGGATCTGAGACTAAAATCATTCCAGAATTCTGTCTGTAGAAGACATGAAATGTTAATTGCTAATTCATAAAGAATCGAGTGGGATTTTAAAGAAAGACTAAATATGTTGTCTTTTTTATGATAAAGTACTGAAATGCAATGTAGTTTTATCCACAATGATCATGACACAAAATCTTGAATGCCATATTAGTATTTCATTTTACAGCTCTGGATGTATTTCTGAAATAAAGTTAAAATCCAGAGTAAATTTAATATGACGCTAACATTTGATAGGCCAACTGAAATCATTTAATTAGCAAGAAAAATATTCCTTTTTCCTCAAATTGGCCTAAATTCATTCAGCGACGATAACTGAAATTTTTATCAATTTGATGAAGTTATCAATGGAATGTACTTTTTTTAAGCTGTTAAATAATTACACTGGAAATAGAGAAAAATATGCATTTTTTTGCAGAGAAAATGCAGGTTGAAGGGCATGCTTTAGCATAAGTAATTATGCACATCTAGCACCATTTAAATATAATATAGGTGAGCAGGCATCCAATTTTAACAAAGGCTACCATTAAATCAGCGAGTGAACACCTTATAATTTAAATGGAAATAATTGTCAATTTCTATGCATTCACATAAAATCAACCTTGAAATTGTGCTGCTACTTTCCCAAACTGGCAGTAAATATTCCATGTGGTACCTATTGCAATAATCATAAGTTAGAAATGTTTTATCTTTCCCTCTATCATATACAAAAACAATGCATCTACTTAAAGTAACAAATTACAACAGAATGGATTAACAAGTATCACCCAATTCGTTAACGCTTTTGAAGTTGTTTTCCATCATAAAAAAATGCTATGCTTTTAATATATGAGAAGAGATTCCACAAGAGTCTCACCTCTTTTAACGAAAATCTTGAGTTTGTTTTCCCTGTGGTTCTTAAAGAGCATCCAAGGAGAAGGAACTGTAACGTCTAAATTGGTGGTGAATTACTAAATGATGAACACACACTCGCACACAAGCTACACAGGTTAAAATGTTTCCCAGCTCTCATTCTAAACAAACGTGAGTTTGAGGCTTTGGATCAGTTGCAGTACTGGGATCAATATCACTACTCTCGAGATTGTTTTACCAGAAATGGGAGAAAACATATGAAAGGAGGTGGAAATGAAAGTAAGAAGAGGTGATGAAGAAGAGGTGAAGGATGAAGAAGCGAAGGCAGTCCTGTGACACTGTTTGAGGTGGTATAGGTTCGGAGCAGAAGTCATTAGTGGGAAACACTCCGGTTTTGTAGTAAGTCTCTAGCATCTGTTCCTTTTCTACAAACCGATCGTACAGCCACTTGGTTAGGGCATCGTTGTCCTGTGGAACCTATGAAAAGATAAATTACCCGTCAAATAACTGAATGGAAAGTAACTGTTTACCATATGCTTTAACTTAAGAATGAGCTATAATTACACTGGATAGCTTAGATGTATGGTGAGCATAGAAAGATTAAATATTGGTACAATTGGAGTTCACAAAATAAGTACTTAAATTAATATTGGTGAATACCACTGATGAGGGCTGGCTGGTAGCCAAAAATCCCATATAATCTTTTTACGGTTATTGGAGAATGCCAAGTTAGGTGATTATTTTTCAATTTGATTTTAAGTACTTATTTTATGAAATTATATTTATCCATAAGACAATCTTCACAATTCTCTATTGAACAAATGCAGTTGATAAATCTTTCATGCAAGTTACAATTTAAATTAAAATGTTTAGATTTTTTTGCAATACAATAACACTTTAACTGTATCTTAATTAATATGCAATGCACATTGTCTGTAACTCTAATCCAACATTTTGACCAAATAATTACATACAGGTAATAATAAGTAAAATAGAAAAATGTTATTATACCTCGTGGCATGGGTACAGCCGATAGAAGAGAAATGTCTTGCAGGGTTCCCTTTGGCCTGTTACAATTGTAGGTAAATCCAAAGGCTGTCCATTTGGATAGGCTATTGTGATATCCAGAACCCATTTCAATTCATAAGGTCTACTGCGTTCTGAAAATTCCATCAAATCACAGTATAGGGGAAATGTTGTCAAATTTGCATTCCAGTTTGTTTTTCAACTGTTTGTACAGCTCACTCCAAACTATTTTCGTATAACTTCAGCAGTAAGTGCTTTTTCTGAAATGCATACTTTTTATGTAACAAAATTTTCACTATGCAATTCCAATAACATCAGTCCCACCACAGTTGAGAGTATATCCACAATTTCTGTTTTCCACTGAGTGTTAATTTTCATTCTATATAAAATACAAGTTATCAATGCCACATTCTCTACACAAGTGATGAATTTCTTTATCAAAAACACAAAAAACTCCTTCACTATAGCCTCCATAAACACTAACATTCATTCACAGTACTTATCGGTCCAGGCTTACTATTTTACATTAGAATGATGTAATCCTATATCATCCATTTACTTACCACAAATATTGTTTTGACGAACAGCACTTCCTACATCCAATGGCCCAATGACATTCATTATTGTTTTCAAAGCTCCCACACGTGGTAGGGAGACATGCTGAAGAACAGGGAGATTGTTTTTGAGAGCATATCTGTCAAGTGAGAAATTCACACATTAATCAAAATTCTAACTGAAGCATTACAATACTAGCATATAATAATAATCCATAAATTTGGTATCCATATAACTGGGATGAAATAAAAAATAACTTTTTGGAGATTGTGTAGGACTAAAATACCCATAAAAACAATAGGGGAAATATACATTTTTTAAATCATCAGAACAAGCCTCTTGAGTATAATAAGCATTTGAATATTACCAACTTGACAGCTTATAGATTCAGTGACAATATTTTTCTCTGCTTCATAGAACCATGACTCAAGCATTCCATGTTTACATGATAATTATATAAACTCTGACAACCAAATTGGTAGTAACACAAGTTTGTATTTTCTCATAACAAGTATTCACAAGCAAAATGTCAAGACAAAAGCCACAACAATTACACTTACATATCATATTTTAGATGATTTGTGCAAGGACTTCTCATAACAAAAAAATCGTTGGTCCATAATTAGAATAAACATTAAAAACACCTCTAGAATCATTTCTTAGCAGAATGAGCAGAAAGCAATCTGTTCCACAGTACAAAAATACACACCTTTGACTTGTTTCTCTCCTTTTTCTTAAGAATCCACCTTCAGGAAAGAGTACCATCCATTTCCGACATCTTGGTATATATGCTTCTTTTAAGTGAGTCACTAGAGCCTGGAGAGATGCATCTCTTTTGTCCTTTCCCTGCATAGGATGGATATTATACACATCATTTAAGTGTGCTAAAGATTAAAATGGATCGGTTCCAGCTAAATTTACAATTTAAATATAAATGTGATAACTGTTTATCAGTACAAATCACTGTCTTCCACAAGTCATTTATAGTACTTACAGACACAATGAAAAAATCTTGGTGCAAAATGGACACTATTCCAAAGTTGGTGTATTTAAATATTCTGTCCATTATCCACATAAGATTGGGCAAAATATTTTTCTTGGCATTAAATGAAGCCATTAACAGGGGAACATCTGCAGTGGACTGATGGTTAGCAATGACTAGTGTCCTATCCTCAAGACAAATTGTTATATCATCCCCTATCTCTACAACTGCAATAGAAAGGGAAAAGATTGACATTAAAAATCTCCAGCTGTCTTCATACATTTAATAAAGTTCATGGTCAAGACAAAAATCACTACTTACTATCATAACCTGCAGACCAACTCCACATGCTGACCATAGCTAAGAGCCAATGGAAAAAATAACCCTCAATTCGCCAATATAAATCAGGATGGCATTTTTTGATTGGAAAGAACATCATCATCCATACAACATAAGTTGGAATGCAGTAAATGTTGTTGACAATGACAAATAGTACCCGTAACGCACATCTACATAGAAACGCAACCCTAAAAATACAAATCATTATTTTTGGTATTTACTTTAAATTAAAGAGCAAAGTTTTCCTACTACAATACATAACTCAAAATGTACTCACCCAAATGGATCCATCTTAAAGTTATATTCGGCTATATAACAGAGTAAAAAGTAAAAATACTGATGAAATCAAACGGTCTCACTCGGTATCCTCTTTTCCTCCATTTATATATAGAGGAATAACACTCATGATGCATCTACGGCCTGCATAATAAAGAGAAATAACATAAACATAGCGAAATATTGCTATGGAAAAATTATCAATCAATTCCAAATAAAAATTATCGCAGCGGGTTGCACGCATTAATACTATTTGCAAACATAAATACGAAACAAAAGAATCGCCGCGAAAAGTAAATCTAAGCAGCTGACAGTCTTAGCCACTGATTAAGTCAATGGACCAGATGATCACTAATGATGTAATTTTGTGGTTGCTAACACCGGGTTTATACTTTGATAACTTTTTCCAGTTCGGCCGTTTGTTTTCAACTAGGTCATGCCGTTTATTTCCGGCTACTTTGAATCGTTAGGAACGTACAAACTTTCAGATACACGTGATTAAATAATGCACCAATACCTAAGGGAATAGTGACAACTGGTAGTGTGTATTTCGACTGCTTAATTAACACATGTGTTTAAGTTATGCAATATAAATATGTGCCTTACACAAAAGATAAGAGATCATACGCACAGTCATCATCTGAAAAACGGAGTAATCATTGAAGAACTGCCAGTATCTCTATTCCTATTTTACACCCCTTCATTTAGTAATATTGCGGGAATGACACAAACAATTTCAGAGGAAATGATTGTTTTTTTCAATGTTTGTTCTGCTACACTATACGTGCTGCCATCTTCAGAAGGAAATCATGGATTCAATTTCCGCAATCGAATTTAGCAACAGTCTCAACTCGATATCGGCATATCGGTGCGATCGATAGATGAGATAACAGTCGATTCCACCGACAGGAAAATTGCAGACGTTACCTAACGTCGGCTTTGAGTCTCCGTAGGTTCGAGGTCAAATAAATAAGTCATGACTTTGTTAACTCGGTTGCCCCGCCTCGGTAGCGGAGTATCTGATTTGCTCAAGAATGAGCGTATGTTGCGTAGAGTCATTCGGTCATCCTTCAGCTCTAGTGCCGTGAAAATGGTATGTTCTAGGCTGTAGGTGAACAGCTGGCCGTGCATCGTCTATTTTTAAAACACATATATGGTGCATTTTAATTCTTTTTAAGTTTACTTTGAATTCCATTAAAAGAAAGATGTATACGTAAATTAAAAAGTTAAACGTTCAAAATAATTTGAGGGAATTCCGTGCTCTTTCCAATTTATATTTTTTATTTTCATCGTAAGTAGATTATAGATTATTTTAATAAACTTTTAAAATTATATAATAGAATGAAATATGAGTGTGGTGCATGTTGCTTTAAAAGACTTTAGAATATAGCTTTAAAAGGCATAATAATGTAGAAACGTAACATTAATTTCGGCAGGTTAGATTCTATGGTTATGACGATGATGTAAAAATTTTGAGAATGAAATATAATTTATTGTAAATGACTTGTTTTTTGTGTTTCTTGTAATATTGTTCGCCATTTTCTTCCCGTACGAATACACGAAGTGATTTTGAATTTACTTTATTTTAAAGGACAGTCATCGTATTGAAAGAGACACATTTGGGGAGCTAAAAGTTCCCAATGAAAAATATTATGGAGCTCAAACCGTTAGATCACAAATGAATTTCCCAATTGGTGGCGAAACTGAGCGAATGCCGGTAATGTATATTTCATTATTAGAGTTGCTTATAGTTGATCCTAAATAGATCAGTATTCCTAAATTACAAAGTATTTCTTTGTGTTATAACTACACAGTGGCATAGTCAGAAATTTGGTTTGGGGAGTGCACCATACAATTTTTTTAATAATAAAAATATGTAAATTAATACACAAATATTTTATTGAATTTTAAAGAACTATTGATTAATATTGATACTACGGTATTTATGGTACATTATTACTGCGTTGGTTAACGCATTGAAAATTTCATATTATCTTAAGCAGTTTGGGGGATGCACATGCACCCTTGCACCCACCATGGCTATGCCACTGCATCTAGCTATCATAATTTATTAAAATAGCACCTATGTAAATGTGAGAAAAACAGGATAAAATTTAAATGCCAAAGAAATCCGGAAACTCGGGCTGTTACTTGCCTGCTGCTCAAAAAGGCGGCAGTCACAAATCCTGTGAAAGTAGGATTTTTCTGATGCCGCCTGGCTCCCTGTTTGTGCGGTTTGAGGAGACTGCAAATTTAGTGTTCCGTCCTTCATATTAAGCCATTGGCCCCCTTGGTGTTCTTCGTTAAGAGTAGGCTAATGCCGGCACCGGGTTTCCCTCCTCCCTTGTGGTTGTGTTTGGTGTGGAAGGAGTTATGGCTATAAAAATCCAAGAGGTTGATTAACCAAAAAATACACACAGGCACACACTAATCTGGAAACTAACGGAATCATAAAAGATGAGTTAATGTTACAAATTTTATATATATATATATATATATATATATATATATATATATATATATATATATATATATAATTTTAATATTCTATTGTTCACTAACTTGTAATAAATATTCAAATCTGTGGTATAATTAATGAAAAAATTATGAGATAATGGGTTTGTATTTTTTGTTGCAGTATATTTAAGAACTACTTTTGTTTGTTTGTTTTTATATTTGGCTTGGAAACATGTCTGAATCTTATATAGCCCACTTATGTGTATCTCTGACCTGTAGCTGAAATCGTCTGAATACTTTCCATTCATCATTTATTTATTTTATCCATAAGCTAATAATTCAATTTATGAATAAATGAACAATTATGAAAAGTTATTTAGATTATAAATGACCTTGACCTTTGATCTTGAATTTCTCAAAAGATGTGTCCTTAGATTTTGTCAGAAAAAATACTTTTATTTACACTCAAAAGTAGTATATATGCTTAGGAGTTCTATGGAAGTAAGTTGTCAAAAATGTGATTAAATGATGCTGAAACAGGTGTAAACTGACAATATCATGACAAAGGCAATCAGGATTACTACAAATAAAATGTTATTTGTGTTTCCATTTTCTGGGTTCCTGTAGTATGCCACAAATGGGTGTATTGTGGCTTGTGCATTATTCCAGTGAAACCCCTGTACTTCATCCTGAAGAACAAATTAATAGTTTTCAGCAAAGTCACATATAACTGCATATTCATTGTCAGTTAGTTTTTCCTTTAGTTTTGCTATGAATTTTGCTTGCTGTGTTGCAATAAAAGAATGTAAAAGTTGTAGCAGTTTTGCATCCAATGAATCTAGAAACTCATCACAAGAGCTGGATATAGTCTGAAGTGTTTTTCTATCTGTAGACACCCATAGTTTGTAAGTTATATCATCAATACAATTCAAGTAAAACAGTTTTGAAATATGCTCATTCAATTGTGATGTGCCTGGGCAATGCTTGCATGATCCTAGGTAACATGCTGGTAATGGGGGATTATATATAATCCATGAAAGGCAGCGCTCATAAGAAGTAAAAGTTTCTTCATTTTGTGTTAACTCTTTTAGGTTACATCCCAACAACATTAGTTTGACATTCTGATGAACACAATGAGTCCCACTGACACCAGCTAAGACATAATTCTTGGGTCTCAGTTCACAAAACTTGGACAAACCTATATGTAGCTGTGGATGTTTATTTTTGAATGACTTATATGCTTCCTTTAGGTTTACACAATACTAAACGCTTTTGTTTGTGTACTCTCACACCATTTTCTTTAACTGAAATAAAATCCTTTTTTCCTGGCATACAACGGCTTACATCATCCCAGCAGTAGAATTCCTCAACTAAGTTAGCAGTATCATCATTCAGGATCTTTCCTGGTCTTGGATTAGGTGTACATAATATCCCATGTTGTTTCACTAGTTCCTTTGCTTTTCATACCATATAATTTGGGGCACCAAATTCAATTTCAATTTTTCGTATACTCCAACTATTTGGCAGCAAGCACTGTTAGTATTTGGATCTTCTCACTGTTGTTTTCCACACATTAAATTTCTGTTTTAACTGATTTATTATTTCAGAGTTTGGTTTACTTATATCCACTTCTTTGTCGCCTTTTTGGGATACATATGTTTTCTTGAGTACATTGTTGATTCTTTGAAACTTTTCCTGAGGGTACTTTTTTCTCGTAGCCTCTTCCGTTTTACTGGAGACTCACCTAGTGATTGCAGACTTTCATTCAAAGCACCGATAGCAACCTCTGCTGCAATAGTTTGGTCATCATTATCATGCTCCTCAACATGAGATTCAGTACAACTTTATTTTGATGTTTGTTGTGGTGGTGATGGTAGTGAATCTGAAGGAGTTGAAGACTTCTCTGATATTTTTTTTGACAGCCACTACATATTTTCTGTTCTGTTGAAATTGTTCCATTTAATTTCTGAACCATCCATGGTTGTACATTGCATAAATTTTTTCTGTATGTTGAGTGTCCAGTTTGACCTAATGGGTTACAACAGTACAGTTTCTTTTCAAAGTCCATTTTTTAACTGCTTTTTACTCACATAAAACAGTATTATATGCCTATTCTTCCCTGACTAAATACAATTTCTTTCAAAGGTTATTTTAGTTAGAACTGTCTTTTGTACTCACATTAATCTGCACTAATCAGTATTAGGCCTATTGTTCTTTCTTATTTAAATTCAGCACTCAGTAATATCAACCTTACACTTACAGGAGTATTTCACAATGCTGTATCCTCTTTGTCTTCATGTGATTATATACTGATATCACTTGCCATGTTGATAAAAGACTTGCATCCAAAACATATATCTGTGGTTGGTTATAATAAACTGAACATTAAATGGTTATAATAAAATTAAGTCAGTTGTCACACTTGCAACAAATTTAACCCTTATTGTTCACAATAAACTTGAGAGCCATTGGTCACAATAAACTTGAGCCATTAGTCACAATAAGCTGAACAGTCATTGGTCCTAATAAAGTTAATAGTCATTAGTCAAAATCTGTCTCTTCCACTGAATGCTCATGCTACAAGGAAGTTTACAAATGTCCTGTTTAAACTGATTAAATATTTAAAAATATTGTTTGTTTGATCTGAATATATAATTACTTGTTTTAAAATGAAAAATAGGTTGATAAAAGATGCATCCAGAAATTTGCAAAGCCCCCATATGAATAATAATTAATATCTTCTAATGCCATAGGTGTGCCACCCTAATATTCTAGGAGTTATTGTTCTAGTATGGAAGCATTAAAATATATTTTTTCCAAATTTTTTTATGACACATTATTTGAATAAATGCAAGGTCAGAGGTCATTTTATAATAATATAAATTTTACTTTTGATTGAATATCTTCTAATACATATCAAAAGATAGCTTCTTTCAATAGCTTTCAAACAAGAACAAATTCAATCTTCTAGCTCAATTATGAAGAAGGTTATAATTGATTTTATGAGCCCTTCTATGTCAACCTCTGAAACTGAAGTTTTCCAATTTTTGGAATTTTCCGAATTTTTGGTCCTTTGTGTAAACTTATAATACGAGTTTTCAGTGCTTGCATATTGTAAGTGCTTCAGAAATCACCATACAACAAGACCTAAACTTATAAATAAACCAACGCAACAGCATTTGAACTACACAGAGCTCATTTAAATTTAAAATTTGACATTGGGGGCAAAAGTACCCCATAAATATAACTTTTCTGGAATTTTGGATTTTCCCCAGAGGTTGTAACCCAATAACCTATCTTCCTCCCAAATTTCAGCTCTGTAGCTTTTCTTGAAGCACCTTGAGTTTTATATGATATTTTATATGTTAGATATTCTATATCCTGGTGGTTCCCAAACTGCTTGGTTCTTGCCATCAGATGGCAGGGTAAGTCACCACTACTGTAAACAGCTGTTGATTTCCATTGAGTCATTCTGAAGTTAACCTTCGCATTGACAGTGTTTCGTCTGCTTAGTTTGTTTATATTTATAATCAAAGTTAAGAGTGATAATAGGTAAGTTCTGTGATGGATAAATTTCTTAATATTAATAAAAAATGCAAAGTGAAAGAATCTGAGAGTAAGGAGAAGAGGAAGCGTAAGCAAAGGAAGTATGTTGATAGTTAATTGGACTTCGGTTTCACATACACTTATAAAGGTAATGAAGAATGTCTTCAGTGTGTTGTTTGCCTCAAAGTGTTGCCAGCTGAAAGTATGCTTCCAAATAAACTAAAACGTCATTTAATAACTGCTCACAGTACTTAGTAAGCAAACCACATGAGTATTCTTCTCGAAAGTAAAGGAACTCAATGAGCAAACAGCAACTTTTTCAAAACATGCTTATATCCCAACCAAAGCACTTCTTTCATCATACAAAGTAGCCTATCACATTGCAAAGTGTAAAAAACCCCATACTATTGCAGAAGAACTTATTTAAACATCAGCTGTTGATATAGTTTCGATTATGGTTGGGGAGTCTGCTGCAGAACAACTTTTGAATGTGCCTTTGTCCAACAACACTATTAGCCATCGAATTTATGATATGCCCAAGGATATGAATGATCAGCTGATTGGAAAAACTGAAATATAAACATTTTTGTATTCAGCTTGATGAAGCAACAGACAACAATAACGACACCCATTTAATATGTTATGTGCAGTTCATTGATGGAGAAGGTAACATTATTGAAGATTTGTTGTTTTGTAAGAGTATTACAGCTGGTTCTAAAGCTGTGGAACTGTTTGAAATCATTGATTCTTTCATGGATGAAAGTAGCATTGACTGGACAAAATGTTTAGGTGTTTGTACAGATGGAGCTTAATCAATGTTAGGTCGTTATGGAGGACTACAAGCCCTGATTCGGAACCAAGCTCCTGATGCACCGTGGACGCATTGTGTTATCCATAGGGAAGCTCTTGCCTCACAATACCCGAGTCCTTTGTTAAATGATTTGATTGAAAAAGTGGTAAACTTCATCAAAACTAGACCTGTGAAGGCAAGATTTTTTCAACAGTTTTGCATTGATATGGGAGCTGAGCATACTGCTCGACTGTACTACTTCAACACTCGGCTGCCCAGAGGTAATGTGCTGTCTCGTCTATATGAACTGAAAAGTGAACTATGTGCTTATTTGGTAGAAGAAAAGCACGCTAATGCTGAACAGTTCACTGACAGTCACTTCCTTATAAAGCTGACATACCTCGGCGATATTAAAAAAAACTCAACTTAATTAATACAGCCTTGCAAGGTAATGAGGCCCACATACTGCAGTTGTTTGATAAACTAACTGCATTCATGAAAATAGTAGATCTGTGGAAGAAAAAGTTACAGGAAGAGAATGGAAAAACTGACAGCTTTCCTCAGCTAAAGCGATTTCTGGAAGAAAACAAAGTTCAGCTGACAATGGATTTGAAATCTCTGTTTACAGGTCATTTGTCATTAATGAAATCGCACTTTGAAATATATTTTCCAGAAGTCTTTGAACAACACAACTGGATCAATGACCCTTTCAGAGCACAACTACAGAACAGGAACAGCTAATTGATCTTTCCTCGGACTCCACCTTGAGGACCAGGTTTCCTTCAATGCCACTATCTGGGTTTTGGAGCTCTGTGAAGAGGGAGTATCCTGAAATCAGCTGCAAAGCCCTCCGTGTTTTAATCCCATTCGCTACTTCCTACCTATGTGAAGCAGGTTTTTCAGCAGTGGCGGTGATCAAGTCCGAGTATCATTCAAAAATAGACGTAGGAAAGGAAATGTGTGTTTCTGTATCTAAAATGTTGCCACGATTTGAGTTATTATGTCATGGCAAACAAGCACACCCATCCCACTAAATGACTAAAATACAAATTTTGTTTTTTTTTATTTAAAATTTTTTAAAAATTAATATTTTGCTTTTCTTTAACTAATTTTTTAAACTAATAATTTCAACTCTTGTGATTTTTCATTTCTTACAGTTAGTTACTCGGTTTCCTAAAACGGTACTTGGGGGAGGCACATGAAAATTTTTTAAGGTTAAGGGAGGCTTGAACCAAAAATGTTTGGGAACCCCTGCTATATCCTATATATGTAAGAAGCAGCTATTTATAATTATAAATATTAAAGAACCATTAAAAATAAATAATGCAAGGGTTTTATTTGTTTCCCAAATCATTATTCTCTCTTCTGTTAACAAATGAAGACCTATCTTTTATATATAATTACTCAATGTCTGTCTGTCCATCTGTTTGTCCCACATTTTTTGTCTTGACCAGTTTGTCATAGAGAAATGCTGTAAATGCTATTTTGTTCCTGCCAACTAGGAGACCCTGAGAAAAATATTTTCGTTTACAGGAGTGTCAAAGGTTCAACTCCAGGAGATGATTATATTTTCCCATAAGTTTACACGGGATTTTTGCGTTCTCAAGGTGCAACATTTTTTCCTTCATTCATCAAATTATGTAATTATGGACCAATTATCTCAATGTTTGTTTTATTCAATGGCTAAAACTATAAAATATTTTAATTTTGTGATGTTTAGATGTTAACACGGAAGAATTTGTCAGAAAGACGCATTTCTTTTCGAAATTTTATGGTTTTTGGTACTCTTTCTGGGTGTTGCCAAGGCAACCCGCATTGTTGCCTCAGATTGAGGTAATGTCTTTAAGCCTTCAAATAGACAAAAGAATTGCATTACTTGCTTCACACTTTTTATGAAGCATCGAAATTATAGTTGTAACAATGTCAAACTTAATAGATTGCAACCTGAATAATTTAAGATAATTATTATTCAGTAAACTACATGTGGACTGTGGGCATTTTTAACGATCGACCAACAGAAAAAATATTTCTACTATGGTATTATCTTTTTTGTAAGGGAGAAGCAATTAAAATTGCAAATATAAGTTATAAAAACAAACCACATTCAAAATGTCATTTGTCTAATTTTATAAGGAGAATATGGGCTATTATTAATAAATGAAAAATAACACATTGAGAAGTACAAAAAAAATTATGTTGGTAATAATTCATGATTAAAAAATGAAATAAATGGTATAATTAATTGAGATGAGTTAAAAATGCAGATTTCTGACTGACTTCGCAAAAGTTTTGCAGGTAATAGTAATACTACTACTACTAGTAATACTTATTTTTAAAAATTGAAATCACAATTGCATTTCTATCATAAAACCATTCGCGATAACAAAATTCCAATGAAAATCTCGATCTATGTAAAAAAATTCGCCCGATTTGAGAAAAATAATCAATTCTCAACAGTTTTTCTGCCATTTTCCGTCATTTGAGTCGACAAAAATTGAAGTCTTCACATTTCATTATTTGGCCTATCTAAATACATAGCAATAAATGGAAATTCCATGGGAGTTTTTTTTGCTATGATTATGTATTTCTGCAGAAATTTTTTGCGCTTTGGTTCATTACTCCATGGGACTTACCAGCCACCAAAATATAAAAAAATCAACAAGGGATACCCGAATACCTTCCCTTGTAAGAAAATGTTAGATTTACTACATAATAAAGTGAACATGTTTGTACGGAAAACGACTTGTTGAAAAAGTAATGCTACAAAAACTAAGCTGCAGGTCAGAGAAAAGTCTGCACTAATTTCAAATTTGTACCTAGAGCACAAGCTCCAAATATAGTTGGATTTTGGGATGGTGGATAAGGGGTCTTGTACTGTATACTATAAACATTTCTTTAGGGTAAAATAATCAAAATTTTACTTCTTATTGATTTCATTATTGGCTTTTATGAATTATTAGAAATTTTGTTTTTTGTTAAAATGCTGGGACCACATTGAAAACCGATCGCTGCTCAGACCTCATGACCATCATTAACTCGGATTAGCCATTCAAAACCTGAGGATTCGTCCTGAAACCGAGCTCTGGTACCTGCCCCCTTACAGCAGGGGATCTCTAGCTGACCAAATCATTTGCAATAAAGTTTTAATATTTTTATCCTGTTACATTAGTGAGAAAGTAACTCAAGCATCAAATCCGGGTAAATGCGCTGATTAAGAGTGTCTTTTAAACGTAATTCTATGATAAATAATAAGATATTCATGCTCATATGTAATCTTGACACCCAGGAATACCAACCTTTTAAAAATTTCTGGGTTGGTATTGTATTGAAAACATGAAAAATATGTGTATTATATGGAAGGTGGGTTGGTTGGTTGGTTGAACTGGGTTTGGTTGTGTTGGTTGGTTGGGTTGGGTTGGTTGCAGCACAAACTTTGTGGCCAAATATGTTAACAGAATGGGCCAGAACTGTTACTACGACTAGTCTTTAACTGTTTCCAATACAATCCTATATTCGGGACGAATCCTCGAGCTTCCAATGGTCAGTTTTCAACGTGGTCCCAGCATTTTAAAATGAGCTGAAATTTTACATCATTCTGACTAGTTTCCTAGTTCGAAGAATTTTTTTGTTCAAATTAATTCTCTCAATTAAAAAAAAAGGATACTTTATAGGGAAAATTTTTAAGTCTTTGACAAAAAATTAAATCTATTTAGATTTATTGTTCTAATTTATGCATTTTTAAAAAATTATGCTTCGTATCTTATTTAACTGAAACTTTGGGTTGGTCTTTCTTCTAAAATCTGAAATGAGAAAACTTTTCCTCTATACTTCTTTCTTACTGTTTAAAAATCAAATAATCTGACCAGCCAATTGTATAGATATAGGATTGGTTGCTGTGGTTAATGGAAGACTAAGAAAACATTAATAGGTTGAATGAGAAAAAGTAGTATTAATCAGGAATTGAATATATGTCTTTCATTTGTCGAGCAGTTGCTTTATCACTGAGCTGCCAAGGAAGACTGATTTTAAAGAATATTTCTCCCATTGAATTTTGCTAATCTCCCATATGATTCTATCTATATGAACTTCAGTACTTGCCATCTCTAGAACATTTGTGAAAATATTTTGCTAGTATGTTGTAAATAAGAATTTTTATTAACTGTATCATTAATGTATTTTTCTTTACATTCCTCAGCTACCGGTTATAAAAGCGATGGGAATTTTGAAAAAAGCATCAGCGATTGTCAATAAAGACTTTGGATTGGACCCCAAAATTGCTGAAGCAATCTGCAAAGCAGCTGATGAGGTAACTATGCTTAAAGGGGCTGTTTTTCAATGCTGCAGAAAGCCTTTTCTGTTTAAAAGTTCAAGTTATAATGCAACCATATTTAGAAGTGTTTTATGAATGCTTTCATCCCAATCCATGAATTAAATTTTCACTGCTGGGCTTAGAGAAATATTTGCTTTTTCATTTTCCAAAGTTGGTGAACATTTTAAACTGATTTCTTATGAGGTTAAATATTTAAATATTACTTTTTTAGCATGTTATTGTAATAAAATCTTGTTAAAATCGCTCCTTAAACACCGAGTCTCTTTAATTCATTTCAGTAGCATTTGTATAGTACTGAATTTGCGACAATTTACATTTAGAGATTATTATTTTCTTAAATTTTTAGTCGGATCCATCAGAATTCCAAATTCTATGAGCCTTTTATCTATTAGTTTAACAGAAATGTGGACTATGTATTGTTGATTGACATTTTAAAAATTGGGTTGAGTTAAAATATCAACTCAGGATTTAAACCATTTAAAGACTAACTGAATTGAATTTATTTTTATTGAAAAGAAAATTTAATTCAATCTTGCATTATCTTGAAATTGATTAATCAATTAATAAATCTGAAAAAATTGCAAATTTTTCAGTTCTTTAACCATAAAAACTTTCTTTAATAAAGTAAAGTGTCAGTGTTACGAATGCCAGAGTAACGAAATATTCAGTAAAACAAAATTATTTTCCATCCCCTGCCATTTTACTATGTAACATTATGTAAAAATGTTTCATTTTAACAAATATCATTGTAATGAAAATATTGGTTTAGCACAATAAAAATTCATTTCGGTACGAAAAAATATGATCATTATAATGAAGTTTGTAAAAAGAAATTCCTTAAACAAAATGATTTACACTTTTTGATCTTTCCTGGGGTTGGTCTGTGAAATCTCAGTCCAGGCAAGTGTATTGGATGATTACCAAACTAGAAACCAATAGGCAGGTTCTTTACAGCTCTATCGGACTGTTCAGAAAAAAACTACAGACTTTTTTTAAGAAGTAAACACTAATTTATCGTTTCTTTCTTTATAATTATTTTGTTATATGTAACAATTGTTCTGACATTTTGGTTAAAGTGCAATATATTCCCATTGACTATGATGCCACAAATGACTATGGCCAAATATGGAACTACGTCCTGCAGTAATATGTTCTCATATGAATAATCAGTTTGTACATTGAAAAACTTTTCCTTTTTATTCCAATAAAATCTTCTGTTAAGATGGATTTGGGTTGGGTTGTTGTAGTTTCATCTTCACTTTCTATCAATATATTACTTGTACTATTTCTAAATTTTTACGAATTCCTTTTCCTACTATGATTACAGTAATGACTTAAGCACTACGCAGTTCTCAGAGTTACCGTTTTTGGTGCTACTGACAGCAGGAGGATATATTGTGCTTCCTCTGAATTTTTAAAATTTCGTTTCATTGTAACGAATATATTTTGGTCGTCTGCTCGACTTCTTTATACTGACATTTTACTGTATTTCATTTTCTTACATTGTTGCTTTTAACTTCGGGTGGGTTTATACCAAAGGTGTCAAGTCCCATCCATCCCCATCACATCTGGTTTGACTGGTATGGACAGAACTGGTGAAGTCTATTTTCATCAATCCAGTCACATCTACCTAATCAGATGAGAGCTGAACATGAATGTGAATAATTTACAGCTAGCACAAATTCTGATTATATTGTGGAGAAGATAGAGAAAAAGAATTAGTAATGTTTGGTTGCATAACATTAACAGAAAAGACCCAATTTTGGTATTTTTATTAATCTAGATCCTGATTTATTTGAGGATTAAAATAAGTTCTCTAATTATTTTAAAATTAATTATGGGTGTTCCAAAAAACTAGCAGCATCAGAAAACAATACAAAACACAAGGTCAAAAGGGGTTGAGCATAGTTAGGCCATTTACCTGAGGTAGGATTTTATCAAACGAGTTTTAATTTGTGGAATAAAAATGTACTTTTCGCTAAGCAGTTACATTTGAAAATTACTATTTCACAAAATAAGAAACCTTTATGCATATTAAATTTAAAATCCTAAGGGAAGTGATGGAAAATCCTGCAAATGACTGTTCTAACGATGGATTTGATATGTGCTGTGCTGTAGGGTAAGGTTATAGTATCTTTCCCAGAATATCTGAACGAATGAAAATTACCAAAAGGGATCAGTTTTTTCATAGTCAGGTTCAAGATTAATAAAAACTATCATCGTCATCTACGTATTTTGCTTGCATTTCTCTCATCATTTTAACCTCCTTCAAAAACTCTTAATTGCTTAAGGTTCAGTATATTTCTTTTTCTCTTTCAGTGTGTTGCAGGGTATATATTTAATATAAAGGTGGAGCTGTTTTAAGTTGGCTTTGCGATGTGTCCGTTTCCATTACCCTCATCTAATATCCTTCTTACCTTTTTCTTCATTGCTGACATTTCCTGATGTTCTTAGAAATTAAATTGCAAATAAGCTCTTACAAAATATTCCACAAAAACGATATTTTTTACTTAATGAATATGATTATTAAAAGTAATAATAGGTAAACAACTCAAAACATCATAGAAAAATTACATTAAGTTAGAATTTTAAAAAGTGCACAGCCGAAAACTTATTTACAAGGCATAAAAAATCATCTAAAAACTTCATGACCGTGAGAAATGGCCAAATGGATATTAATTAGCAAAAGTCATTTTATCCAATTTACACTTAATATTTAGACTAATATCTATTCTCATTCCTTCCACATTGCTTCTTTTAAAAAACATCACAGTGTAATCTCTCCTACTATCTCCCTCATTGCTCTCTTGTTCTTGCATTTTCGAATTTTCGCTTCAGTCTGATTATTTACCCTTACCAGCAATTTTTCTACACCTTGATTTAGCCAGTTTCCACCGGTGAAGATGTTAATTTGAATCTTTGGTAGTGGTAGTCAATAAATTTGTAGTCCATATAATGTTTGTTTTCATTTATTGCAATAGCTCGGTTAACGAATCCTCAGGGAACGAAGTTGGCATTATTTTGGCACAAAACAAAAAAAATTGAACACAAGCTTAATAAACTACATATAGAACGATTATAAAAGGTAAAATTTTATTATCACTGACGTTGTACAAATAATCCAGGAACTGGGTATCGAAAAAGTAGACAACATGCAATACCTGCTGAATAGTTACGGATGATACTAACTTGCCTGTCCCTCGTGTAGTTTCTGCTACCTTGGCTTTCACTGCAGCAAATTTAGATGGGCATGGTTTTAGCAGGACCTATTGATTTATTACCAAATTTCATTTGCTCTTAAAATAATTATTTCATGTTTTAGGTGCATTTGTTATTATTTTTGTGAGTATTTAATTTCATGGTAACTTCCCTTCTCTGAAGCCCTGGAATGCATCCTTATGCCTCTTATGCTATTTCTACCTCTATTAACAAAGCTTCTGATAATGAAGTGGAGTCATGGAACACATCTAATTCATCAATGGAGGTATTTCCATATTAAATTAGGATTCTACAAAGTTTAAGGCTTTGCTTGTAGATATTTTTATGTTAATGAAGCAAGTAGATTTGTTACCATCTGACATCCGATGGACCAAAAGGTAGTGCTAGCACCCTCATGGATTGAAGTGGAGTGGGTTGTGATATAAATGAGTTCATTTTAATAGATTTTATTTTTAGCCAAGCATTTAAACATGTTTTTTCAATCATTTCTGAAATTGTATTTTCAATCGTTATTCGACAGATAAACAATTTTTGTACATTTTATTTAAATTAAATGACTTTATTTCAATGTCATTTTTTATTTTTTGGTAGGTAATCAGCGGAAGTCTCTACAATGAGCATTTTCCTTTGGTGATATGGCAAACTGGATCTGGAACACAAACCAACATGAACACCAATGAGGTGATTAGTAATAGAGCCATTCAGATTTTGGGAGGTACCTTAGGAAGTAAGGAGCCTGTCCACCCCAATGATCATGTCAACAAGAGTCAGGTATTTTTACCACAATGTGTTACAGTTTATCCAGAAATTTTCTTTTTATAAGTCTTTGTGCAATCAGTATGAAAAAAGTTTGTAAAATGACTAAATACTTATTACAGAGCTCCAATGACACATTTCCTACAGCCATGCATATTGCTGTAGCAGTTGAAATTCACAAAGTTCTCATACCTGGTCTGGAAGAACTGCACAAGGCACTTGATGCAAAAGCTAAGCAATTTGCCAACATTATTAAAATTGGGCGTACCCATACTCAGGTTAGTTAACAAAGAATATCTGGTATACTTTTGGAATAATTGATTTAGATATGAGGATTTTAAGAGGCTTCCATTTTCCCGGAATTCTCTTAGGATGCTACTCCGTTGACATTAGGTCAAGAATTCAGTGGGTATGCACAACAAATTGAATTTGGCATAGGCCGTGTCAAGGATACACTGCCTCGTCTGTATTACTTAGCTGCTGGTGGAACTGCTGTTGGAACTGGTCTCAATACGAGAATCGGTTTTGCTGAGAAAGTTGCAGCTGAAGTTTCTAAACTGACTGGTAAGGTACATAAATTGTGTTTATATTTTTAATATATTTTTGGAATTATATTTTTATGATAACTAATAGAGAGCTTGCAGTTCTACTGTGATAAAATTTTATAAATGTTAAGAAATGCTATATTTGTGAATTGTTTGTGAATAATGAAAAATAACATCAACCTCAAAGGTTTATTTAAAGACAGAAAAAGAATAGTCAGACCTTGGGAAACTGTGGCAAACCATTTATTTACAATGTGTTACAGCAGCTAAATACATTTTCCGCTGATTTCACCTCTTCTTTTTTTCATCCACTATTTTCCTGTATTGTTTTATTCCCTGCCCCTCCATTTCCCTGTGTGCCCTTACTCTACCTCCACTCTCATGACAGTATACCATCTGCACATGCAGCTAACAATCTCTCGCTTCTTCTTGCCAAGAGTCAAGAATGTATTGGTCAACATTCAGCAAAAATTTTCAATCAAAAAATCTTCTACTTTTGTTGTTAAAAGGATAATTTTGGACAGATTTCACCTGTATTTGAAATTTGATGGTATGAAATAAAACTTGATTTTTTTCTCTAAACCTGGATTCAAGCCCCGACTTAGTATCTTGATTTTAAGTAATTTTAAAGTGCAAATAAAAATATGCTACACTCATTCTCCTGGTATTCATATGGAAGGAATCAAATAAGAGAAATTAATTTTCAAATATATTTTATTGGGATGGTCAGAATTATTGACCTCCCTAGAACACAATGCAGGTCACCTTGAATAAGCAGTAAAAGTATGATGGAACTCAAATCATTAGTTAAGTAGAAATTTGCCAAATACTTGCTACCAGGATACCCGGGCATACACTGGATTATTTTTGATTATGTTCTTGCCACTCTTTCACCTTCTTGTGATGACACTCTTTAAGACAACCTGAAATAGCATGGGCTTTATATCCAGGATACTTGAAAACCTTTTCTCTATGAAATGCATGTCAATTTTAGGTGACTTTTTCCAGAGAAAAATGTGAATAATAGCCCAGCAATTGTACAACTTAGAAAAATACTGAAACCATCTATAAGATATATCTGAAATTGTGAATTTGCATTATACAAAGAATAAAAATTGGTTTGATAGGTTATTTGTATACCATTGATGTAGGCTCCTAGTTCCAATTATTCAGAGAATGATTGTTTAATTCTTATATTTTAAAAATTATTTTTTATTTTCTGAAGGTCTGCCATTTAAAACTGCCCCAAACAAATTTGAAGCCCTAGCCTGCCACGATGCCATGGTAGAAGTTTCAGGAGCATTGAATGTTATTGCTTGCAGTTTGATGAAAATTGCGAATGACATTCGTTTCCTTGGATCTGGTCCTCGATGTGGTCTAGGAGAGATCAGTTTACCTGAAAATGAGCCTGGGAGCAGTATTATGCCTGGTAAGCTCTTTCGTTGCACTTACCGTATTTAATCGATTGTAAGCCGACTTTTTTTTACCTTTTCACCATCTCAGAAATTGCCACTCGTCTTAGAATCGGTGTCAAATAAAATAGTAATTGAATTTATTTCTTCAGTTACATTATAATGCAAGATATAAGCGTTTTAAAGAATACACAAACTATCTACTATAAAGAAGAATAAAAATGACCGAATAACTAAGACGAAATAAATTACGTAAATAATAAGAGGCGCGTCAAAGTTGTAATAATTGTGGTGGCAGTGCACGTATTCGTAGGCTTTCACACTCCTCCACTAACTAAAATATTTCATTGTAGTGTCACCAACTTGACGTATTTTCCGCTAAATCTAGCTTTTTATCTAGATACCGTCTGGGGATTAGAAAAATGTAAGCTAGGGGATAGCGGATTTTTCGACTTAATTATCACCAAATTGATGTTTCAGGTTTTTTTTAAATAAATAATTTTATCGTTAAATGTAACAAAATAAGTACTTACAAGTTTATAATGTTAAACATGCGACGATTTCTCCCGTTTTTTCAATTAAATAACGGACGCATCATTCATCAAATAAATAGTATTCTTAAACTACCTTCCTCGTATTTTATAGTCATTGCCACTCTCCACTCATTACATTGATAAAGCTATTAAGTATTCTTTCAATACTGTTTCAAATCGCAAACATACATCATGTATACAAACTCCGGTGTTGGCAACACTGTTTACGTGTCTTGTGAGTGTCCTGTGATTCCCGAGTGAAATATTTCGTTTCGTTGTGAACAAGTGTAAACTTCTTATTTCTTTGCGAGTTTTTCGGTTTGTAATTACCCCATGATGGGACGAACGCATTACTCTGCAAACTTTAAGAGGAACGTTATTGCCTATGCAGAAGAGACGTCTAATCTTGCAGCACAACGGCGCTTTGGGATTGATGAATCAAATGTTAGACGCTGGAGGAGAGATAAAGAGAAGTTACTTAAGTGTTCAAGCAAAAGAAAAACATTTGGAGGCCCCAAGCAAGGACGTTACCATGAATTGGAGGAGATCCTTAATAACTTTGTGATTGTTCAACGAAATAACTGTTTGCCAGTGAACTCCGAGATTATACAAACAAAAGCTCGTGAAATTGCTCGAGAACATAAAATTAGTAGAAGTGAGTGTAAATTTAGTTGGCACTGGGTACAGCTGTTTATGAAACGATGGGGACTTGTTCTTCGTCGTCGTACATCAATCGCCCAAAAACTGCCAGCTGATTACGAAGAGAAACTAATTTCCTTTCAACTCGCTCGATGGCACAGAAGATGACGTTTTGTGGGATGAGGAGAGTGAAAAAGAGTCGTCGTGTGAAGATATATTTTAGTAAAAAAATATGTTAATGTTGTTGCAATTTCTGTTTTTAATCTTTATTTAATTACGAACTGAAAATCCGCCACATTCATACTTGTTGGAATATCGAGATAAATAGTCCTAATTGACCAAAAATATTTTTTTTTCCTTGCGTGGACTTGTGAAAAGTGGGGGTCGGCTTAGAATCAGTGTCGGCTTATAATCGATTAAATACGGTAGTATCCAAGTCTTCTAATGCAAACAGTTTTTCATTAATCGATTTTCTCTATTTACCATTGTCATGGCAAAACAAAGCATGTGGTTAAAATGTTATAATAGAGCAGGGAAACAAAATGAAAATGTGAAATTGCATTTGAACTATTTTGGTCATGTAAAATTTGTGTTTTGGTTAAATTTTCTTTCATTCATATAATCTCTTTTGATTATGCTTCATGTTTTCGCTTGAATTATTCGACCGTTTTATTATCATAAATGTTAAAAGAATTTATAAAATGCGAGGGTTGCACCAAAAGTATTGAACAGATTTATTTTACAAACAAAAAGAGGTAAATGCAACAAAAAGGACATTGGTAATAAGTGCTTCAGACCTTAGTCACTTTCCAACAGAATTGCCAAAACAAGCCATGCGTCTCTGCCAGTACTGCAATAGCTTCAAGATCTCATGATGCTATAAGTCCATTCTAGCATTTAGCATCCAGCTATGCACCACCCTTGGGCTGCCTTGTCATTTCTGTAGTGAGGGCCTCTCATATGGTTTTTCAATGGCCTGAACTGGTGGTATGACCATATGAGAGGCCCTCATTACAAAAATGACAAGGCAGTCCAAAGGATAGTGCATAGCTCAGTGGTTCTCAATCTTTTGAGTGCTCGCAGAACACTTTGGATATTCACTTATTTTTGCAACACACTGGAATTGGATTTGAATAAAGAACTGAGATTTAACATAAAAATACATATATTTCTTATATTATGTTGTATATGTAATCAACCAAATTAAGTAATCCTTATATAATAATTCTCAAGTGTCCATCTGTCTGTCTGTCCCGGTATTTTTGGACATTTCCCAATGGAATTAAAAGCTGAAACTTTCACAATCATTAAACCCCCATGAGGTGGTCTCTAGAAAAATCAAACATCCCGGAAAAAGTCCCGGATTCGACTCCGGGAGACAATTATATTTTCCCATAAGTTTACACGGGATTTTCAATATTTCAAGATGCAAGGTTTATTTTCTTCATTCATTAAAATATGTAAATATAAACCAAATTTCTCCATTTTTGTTTTATTCGACGGCTAAACCTATGCAATATTGTATACATGTTACACGGAAGAATTTGTCAGAAAGACGCATTTCTTTTCAAAATTTTATGGCTTTTTCGTACTCTTTCCGGGTGTTGCCAAGGTGAACCTCATTGTTGCCTCCGATTGAATTAGTGTCTATTAAGCCTTCAAATAGACGAAATAATGTGTTATTCACTTCGCGCAATATCAAACTTAATAGATTGCAACGTTAATAATTGAAGAATATTATTATTTAGTAAACATACGAAGAGGAAGAATAATGGAGCCAAAGAGTGGCAAATCAAGCCAGAATGTAATAAATTTCAAGCGCTTCATTTTCTAGGAGAATTCAAATGATTGTCATGAATTTATTAATTAATCAAACAATTACCTTATATATATATATTTTTTTTTTAAGAGGTGAGTCTTTAGAGGTCTTGATTTCACAAAATTAACCATTCCGACAACGTGGTCTAATACAAACTTCAAGTCAACTCCTAATGTCTTTCCAACAAGGACTTCCCTGTGCAAAAAACAATGGATAGTTATTGTAGTTGGATTCTGTTGTTTTACAGGTGAGATGAAGCCTTTGACAGATCCCAACATGGATGGAGCACCTTCGGTACAAATTTCTGCACATGACTTCCATGAAATTTCCAAATGTTCAAGTAGGAAGTCAAAGTATCAAATATATCTTGACCTCTTGTGTATTCCGGGAGTTCTCTGCAGCACAAAAGTTGACTAATTATTTTCATTTTCATGAATGAAGTGAACCAATGCTAATAGTTGTGCTTTGCTGCTAATATCGGTTGACTCGTCAACTTGCAAAGCAAAGCCTCACATTTTAAGCTTATTAGAAACATTTTCCTCTATATCAGATGACATATCTTCTAACCTTCTATGAATTGTATCATTAGAAAATGGAATTTTGGAAATTTCTTGTTCCTCTACATCACTGAGCATTGTCCTAACTATTGCACGGCACACACAAAAAATAAGTGACTCAGCTATAGTGTGGGGCTCCATTTTTTAAGCTATGACTTCTGCTACCCGAAAAGAAGCAACTAACTCTATCAGACACTTGAACATTTTTTTTTCTAAGTATCTCACTTGCTTAGAATCCAATTCCATCAACCTTTTGAAATAGTTTTTGTAATTTTGTAACTGTTTGCTTCCCCCCCCCCCCTCTTTTCCCAACTGCTCATCCTATCATCTCCCATTCGTTTCTTTGTAACCCCTACTGTCTCCCTCTCCCCCCTCATTTTACCCTATATATATGGAGCAATTTATTTATTTTTACCTGATGATGCTACGATCGTAGTGAAACCGGTCGTGTTAAATTAAAGTTGTGGAAACCACAAAGTATTCATTTCATTAAGAGAGATTAGGTTTTAAGTAGTTGTCACTGTATCCTATGAGATCCAAAGTAAGAAAACAAGTCCGTTTACGGGTGTTCCAGTCATGAAAGGGTTAATATACTGGGCAGTACATACACTGAACATTGCCTTATCTTAATATAAATGAAATTAACTTAAAATTACATAAATACGAATAGAAAACATGATGACAAGAATAAGCACAGATATTGCCGGGCAAAACTGAGAATCTTGGATACATTGTTCTCGGCATAATTCCAAAACATATCACGTGGTGCTGGTGCGTAATAACACACAGAAGATGGCTCCACACATTCGTGTGCCGAGTCACAAATATTTATCACTTGCCAAATATCTAGTTGTTTGGATGGAACAACGAGTTCGTCACTCGGTGAACCATGATTATTTCCCGTTGAGAGTCTGTAATAGAGCACAAGTCGAAGGGACGAATATTCGGCAGGTCGCAGTGTTTTTAACCCCTCCACACAATCGTTATTCGCCGATTTACGAATGTCTCTCTGCATTGTTACCAGATCGTGGGAATTTCCCTATTTGCAAGAAATTTCATGTGGATTGCGCCTTCCGAACCAGTACTCGGTGCCATCAGCCGTCAAGTGTATGTCGTAGAATTACATCCACTATCTTCTTTTTCGTGGTTTCTTCTTTTCCATGTTCATTTTCAAATAAGCGTAGCTCATGACAACAAAAGCGGCACTTGCAGCGGCAACAGTATCTTCACCGTCCAAATCCACTGGCAAAATTTCAGTGCTATGAACTTTATACCTTTTCCCACAAGTCAATACGAATATTTGGTATTCGGTGATAGACGATTAGTGTGGAGGCAGCTGCAGGTAGGGAGGAAAATATTTACTCGTCACTCGGCAAGTGATCAAATGTTCGACACTCGGCAAATAACGAATGTGTGGAGTCGGCTTTATGCTAGTTAAAATGAATAAAAAGTAATTACCAACATAGTATATTCAATATCAATAACAAAATAGGCCAGAAAATAAAATAAAACGAGTACAGTGAGGCAGTCACTGTTGAACAAGTAGCATGCATGTCGACTTCTTACTCTGCCATGGCAAGTAGTTCAAGTGACGAATAAGTGAAACGAAAAACCACGGATACCGAAACATTGTTCCATAATACATGAATGATGAATAAGTGAAATGACGAATACCGATTCCGCAAATACCGGGGACCAACTATATAACCCAGCCACGAAACTAGGCTAGTACTGATTTGATAAAGGAATGTGCCAGAGTCACAGACAGGCAGGAAGGTCACCGCAGGCGGAGCATGCTATGTCATTGTAGAGACTTAGATAGCAGTGAGAACCAATCAGTTTTCTATGACTCATGCACAAGGGATTCCATTACAATGACAATGCCGACAATGTTGTTGCCAGGCTTACTGTTTATGCGCCTTCCAAAGCAGTGATACTTTTGGACTGGATTCAACTAGTTTTAATACTGTGTGTTAGTTTCTTTGTTAAAACTGTTTATATAATCGGTGGAAGACAGGCAAATTTGCTATTTTCCCTTCAAAGTTTCACGGCACACTTGGGAAATGTTCATGACACACTGGTTGAGAACCACTGGCATAGCTGGTTGCTATGTGCTAGAACAGACTTATAGAGTAATGGAATGTTGAAGCCAATACAGTGCTGACAGAAATTCATGAATCATTCTGGAAATTTTGTGGAAAAGTGACAAAGGTCTGAGGCACTTATTGTCAATGTCCTTATTGTTGCATTTACCTAAGTTTGTTCGTAAAATAAATATGCTCATTACTTTTGTTAGGACCCATGTAAATTTGGAGTGTTGGACTAATTTTTATTAACAACTGAAATGGTAATTCACACATAGTGCACTGCCAACTTTATTACTACATTTCTCAATTTATATATCTTTTAAGTTTCTATATGATTTTTCGTTCATTGACTTTTAATATGACTATTTGCAGGAAAGGTAAATCCAACTCAATGTGAAGCAATCACAATGGTTGCTGCCCAAGTTATGGGCAACCATGTTGCGTGCACTGTTGGAGGAAGCAATGGGCACTTTGAGCTTAATGTCTTTAAGCCAATGATGGTTGCAAATGTTCTTAGGTAAGTTATATAATCACTGTATGTTAACCTTCTATTAAAAATTTGAACAGTTTAAAAGTACGATGTCCATTGTTTCATTGTATTTTAATGAAATGAATGTTTTTAAATTAATGTTTTTTCTCTTATTAAAATTCAGGTCCATCCGGCTTATTGGTGACAGTGCAAGTGCTTTCACTAAAAACTGTGTTAATGGAATTGTTGCTAATGAAGAGCGTATTAGTAAATTGCTACATGAATCTCTTATGCTTGTAACAGCTTTGAACCCACACATAGGTTATGATAAGGTGGGCTAAATTTAAACTATTTTCAATTGGAAGTACATTTAAAGTACAGGTTTTCCCTCTGTTTATGTGGGGGTTGCGTTCCACGAAAGCGACGCATAGAGCGAATTCACATAAACCCATATTTACATGTAAAAGATAGGAATACATTCCACAAGTAGGGTTGCTAGCTGGCTTCTCCAAAAATACCGGACACAGGCATCGAATGGGCAAAGCGAGCGAGAAAATATACATTTATGTTCGGTATAACCTTTAATTTTTTCCGGACAGTCTGCCCAAATTACTGGACTGTCTGGTTAAAAACCGGACACCTGGCAACCCTATCCACAAACAATCGTAACTCCCCTCCAAGACACTCTTCTTTTGCTCCATAACAACTTCTTATGCGCTAAATACAAACTTAAAACAATTAACACTAAATTATAAAAGGAAGCAGATGAGCACAAGTGGTGGCTGTTGTGGGTGACAATAGTGGAGGTTTGAAGTGCTGGAGGGTTGTCTTGGCCCAACCCAAGTTCCGTGTGCAAGGAGACAAAACTTCTCATGTTTCACTAAAATGCTCCATCTCATCTCCACTCTACAATATCCTCTCCACTCATCTCTTTTACTGTAGAACTAATACGCACAGCATAAGAGACAATGAGAGGCTGAATGGTTGCCTTGTGGTGTAGCCGAGAACTTGTTTGCATTTGTATTGCACTGGCTGCGTAACTGCATAAGAGCGAATCAAAGACGCGTAAAAATAAATTCTGGTAGCAATAAGTTTGTCGCATAATAGCGAATTCACGTAAAGCGAACCTGCATAAAGAGAGGGAAACTTGTATGTCTTTGAACTTCATTTAAAATCTCTTGAAATTCAGGATTTTTCAACTGTGTTTAAATGTAATCATTTAATTTATTGACAGGCTGCCAAGATTGCAAAGACTGCTCATAAAGAAGGTACTACTCTGAAGGAGGCAGCATTGAAACTCAAGTATCTCACTGATGAAGAGTTCAAAAAATGGGTAAAACCTGAGGACATGTTGGGACCTAAGTAATGTAAATTAAAAGAAATTTTCGGTAAATGAATTTTTTCATTGCAGAAATCATAATACCCTGAGTAAGTGGCTAATGTTTCTTTCTGTAAATAAAAGGCTTTTTATACTTTTTGTAACTTTTATTCCAGTATTATATACACCTTAAGTCAATACTGATGTGATGAAATGCAATTTTTGTTTGCAAGTTGTAATTGTAACATATTTTATACTGAAGATTTCTGAAAAAGCCAGAGAAAAATTTTGCTTTGACTGGGAATCAAACCTGGGTCTTCCACTTGTGGGGCGGATATTCTAACCACTGAACTACCACTTCAGAATTGAGTATTTCTCACCCTGAGGTCTGGTCAGCCAAGCTGGGATTCCCAAACGGATGTCCTCAATGAGGAATGCCCAAAGAAAACCTGTTCACATCCCAAAGGTGAGATGCTAGATAAACACGACAGTGTCGGTGAAGTTTGTATGCAGATAGGCATATGCCGGACATGAAGATCTCTGAAAAAGCTGGAGAAAAATTCTGCCTTGATGTGGAATTGAAGCTGGATCTTCCACGTGATGAGTGAATATTCTAACCACTGAACTACTACAACTGAAGAGCCAGGTTCAATTACTGGTCAAAGGCACTGGCTTTTTCAGAAATCTTCATGTCCAGCATATACCCATCTGCATACAAACTTCACCAATACTTTCATTTGTATTTTAAACTTATTTTGCAGAAAGAATAAATACTTCCTTATGGCTGTGAAACTAAGATTTACTTAGGCGGTTTCTTTATTTTTGATATGATGCTTGCATACTGCAAGATCATAAAAATCACCATACACCAACATCTAAACTCGTAAATAAACCAACGCGACAGCATTTGAACTACACAGAGACCATTTAAATACTTTTCCCAGAAATTGGGTCCTCTATCCGGAATTTCTAAATTCCATGGCAATCGCCTCACGTCCAAGTTTTTGGATTTCAAGTTTCATGGCACAGATCGTCCTTTTTAAGCAATAACTATAATCATCATTAAGACAATAGCCTATATGTTACACTAAAGTTATGTAAAAATTAGGATATTTTGTGTTTATGATTGTGGTGTCATCTTTTAGTACGTATTTGTATAAAAAAATTAATTTAAAATTATCATGTCGCCATATGTATATGTTGTTGGCTGAAATAAAATCTATTATAATGCAGTCTAAGCATTAAATCAATACTCTTAAAATATGGATAATCAATTCCCATTGAAATGCATTGGAATTTTCTCGGTTCCGGTTCTCGATTCCGGTTATATTAATCTGATCCCGGTTCTCGGTTTCAGTTCTGCTAGGTTAGAAGTGCTTTTTGATACACGACGGGAAATTCTAGCCTTACAATAGTTACATATAGCACAGGGCTGCCATTTTCACCACTTTTATCCGTTTTCGCGGATTTTTTAATGAAAAAAATGAGATTTCCGTGATTCACAGATATTTATTTACTAGTAGAAGGAGCTTGCATTCTGCAAGCAAATCATCGCACCTTGAAAAAACATTAATTTTTCAGACAGATATTTCATCAGTACAAATATTTTTTTAATTCTAAATATTTTACCTCCACAGCAATTTTCGATTTTCCGTTATGTAAAATTAATAGATTAAAACAACCCCAAACTTTGCAATTTTAAGAATTTTATACTTTCTCCATTATGGGGTACTAAAGCTACAAATTTCTGCCAAATTTTAAAGTTGTAGCACTTCTAGAAGTGAAATAATATTTTTCCAATTGTTTAAAATTTAAACATTTTTAACGGCCGCCGCAATATATATATATATATATATATATATATATATATATATATATATATGGAGAGATTCAAATGCTTATTTGTGCAAATGCACTACTCTGTAAATAACTTAAAAATTTCAGCTCTCTAACTCGCCCCGTAGTATTTAAACTTTTACCTATTTGTTTAAATTTTAAGAATTTTAAACTGCCAAACAAATTAAAATATCGAAATTTTTATAACCCCTATTTCGTTTTCTTACAAATTCTACCTAAAAAAAATTTCAGCTCCGTAGCACATTCGGAAATACAAAAACCATGAAAATTAGTTTAAACAATTGCGAATTTTTAGCGGACGCATTTTTGCACTTTTTCAAGATTTTCGTTTTTTCTAGTCGGGTTTGCACAAAATCCTACCTAAGAAAAAAATTTCGAATCTCCAGCTCATGTGGAAGTGCCTAAACATTAGTATCCTCCTCCTATGTAAGAAACGTCTATATATAATGATAAGGTAAAAATTTGGTTCTTAACTGATTTCGCATAAAAAGTACATGAATTACTAAGAAATTCTGAGATAATTAATATTTATATACGAATTGCATTAACAATATACGGTTCAGTGAAATTGTTTCGTGAGTACGTACGAATATAATTTGAAAGTGCACAAACTCGCTACTATTTGTCGATACTAAGCTGTAGAGCTACATGGGCAATCGAAGGAATATTTATATTTTTTCCTTAAGTCTTTTTTTAGTATTCGTATGAATGCATATATACACTGCACGTACAGCCAGTCACTAGAATTAGAAATATTGCTAAATTGATCCACTTGATCAGGGGTCCACAAACTTTTTGAAAGTAGGGCCCCACAAGAATATTGAAAGTGCTAGGCGGCCCGGATCGAAAAAAACTCAAAATCTAAAATATTTTATTCTATAATGATTACCTAAGCATACATGCATATCTAACTATAAGTAAACGTGAATAAATGTAAGAAAAAATTCTCATGCGAACAATGCGCCCGTTTATAAATTGGAAACACTGATTTTATGATGTTTAATAAAATTTCCGCGGGCCGGATAAAACCCTTTCGCGGGCCGTAGTTTGGGGACACCTGCTTTAGATAACAATTAGTCACCATGGCCTTTTTAAGGAACTACATATATAGTTCAAGCACAAAGTCGTCACAAATTCGCTAGATTGCACCATTGAAGGGGATTCCTGTGCGACCCATGAATCACGTCACGTTGCTTCCTGGCGCACATAGGGCGCTCCTAGAAATAAGACTACGTACTTGATAACAATCCGTAGTATTGTCTGGCGTCGTAAAAATTCGTATCGTATTTCACTAATATTTCTAAACGAATACTTTTACTATCCCTCAAATAAATAAAAATATGAATAAATAATCTTCGATTGTTAGGTCTTTGTATAGACAGAAGTACAAGGTTGAGTGGGAAAAGGAATTGAAGTGGTTAATTAAAGGAATAACTAATTTTTCGACAACATGCACTGGCTGTAATTCTGATTTCAACATATGAAATGGAGGCCTAAAAGTTCTCAAGCGCCACGAGACAACAGAATGTCACAAGAGGAACTAGATGTTTGAAAATATTTCTCTAATCACGAGTTTTGTGATTTAAGAAATCAGTGATGATGTTGACGCCGAACTAAGATGGGCAAATTGTGTTTGCAAAAATAACTTGCCAATGAAACTAAATTCATGAAATTAGTTCCTAAAATGTTTCCTGATTGTGAACTCGCTAAGAATTTTCGGTGCTCTCGAACTAAAATGAGCCAACTGATTGTTCAATCCCTTGGTTCTTCTGTTTAAGAAAACATTGTTTCTACAATGCGAGTATCAATTTCCAGTTTAATGATAGATCAATCTACCGACACCAGTGTAACAAGGCAAATGGTTATAATGGCTCGTATTTTTCTAGCAAAGAAAGTTGATACTCCATTAGCCATTAATATTTATCTTTTTTGACATGATCGTATAAACCGTAAAGAATGCCTCTGCCTCGCACGTATGATGTGTTCACCTTTCCGCTCATGTTTTTTATTAAAATTAGGATTGGAACCGAAGAGCCGGATTATAAACAGTCGGTTCCGGTTATGTTGGTTCTTGGGAGAACCGAAGAATCGATCATCCCATCTCTAATATAATAATATATTTTATATATATATATATATATATATATATATATATATATATATATATAGTAGTAAAAGGTGCTTGCATTCTGCAAGCATTTCATTTCACCTTAAAAAAGCATTCATTTTTCACAGAGATATTTCATCATTGGAAATATATTTTTAATTAAAAAATTTCACCTCGGCACCGATTTTTGTTCTTTCCTTATGTAATAATAATAGAGTAAAACAATTCCTAAAATTTGCAGTTTTAAGAATAATATACTTTTTCCAGAGCAGGGTACTAAAACCACACATTTCTGCCAAATTTTAAAGTTGTTAAAGTGAAATAATATTTATCTATTTGTTTAAATTTAAAAATATTTTAATGGCTGCAACAACATATTTATCGAGATTTTCAAATGTTTATTTGGGTATGTGCTCTAAGCTCTAAATAACTTAAAAATTTCAGCTTCAACACGACATTACTTCTTTTCACAATTCTCTAATCTTTCCTTTTTGGATTTTGACGTCGTTTTAAGTTTACGCCGTAGTTTTAAATCAAATACATTATAATACAATCCACTGATTCTCTTTAGAAGCACGAAATTAAAGCTATTATTATATACAGTTCATCAACCACCATAATTGAAAGGAGTAACGTTCTTTTATTTAATGAAATATATGGCGTTTTAAAATTATGACGTCATTATATGTATACGTCTTTGGTTGAGATCAATAGGACAATAAGAATTTCCCTATTAAAAAATTAAAGTGATGCTATTATAATACGGATTGGCAATTCCCATTGAAAAGCATTGTCCTGGTTGCTATGGTAGCTGAAATTCTTTATTGTTGAGCATCTGCTTTTTCCGTTTAAAAACATTTCATTGTCAATTCGGCACCGATTTGAATTTAGTCTTCAAAAATAGGAAACCTCATTCTTTTAGCTATAGAATTGTTTTCGTCCCGAGGTTTTATCTGAATTATAACTAATTTAAAAATGCAACTTTATGAAACTACAGAGTTCCATGTTTTTCTTATGGAGTATCGAAATGGAACATTGGGGTCAAGAATACCCCACTAAAAATAAAAAATTGGAATTTTCGATTTTTCTTGTTGGATGTACCTAATAACCTACCATTCTACCAAATTTAAGGTCCGTGGCATATATATCTAGAAGTACCTCGGGTTTTATATCATCACCTAATATAAAGCGCTTGATATCATTGTCTGCGACCCGGGGATGCATCGCCGACTCGCCTGGAATGTCTGTAGGCGGCGTTGGTTGGTCCATGTCTACTCGGATATGAAAATACTGTGACTAAGAAAAATTTACGAAAAACTTCCAGGGTTCGACTCCAGGGGATGATTTGCATTCTCCATAAGACAACAGGTAAAAATCGTCTTTTTGACGTTCAGGCTTATTTTCTTTTTGACATTAAAATTAGAAAACATTGACTCGCGCTTTAGATATAAACCCTTTTAACGAAAAGATTACAAGGTTTCTTATTCTGTTCATCGTTTTCTGTCTAGAATTCGAAATTCCTCATGTTAAACGTTTAATTCGCATATTTTGAGGAAATCTTGCCATTTTAACGGGATGTTGCTATGTCTAACAATTACATTGTTAAACCTCGAAATCTTATTGTTATTTCAAAGCGTGCTTTGAAGGCTTTTAATACGAGAAGGAGAGAAAGACGAAAGGAGGGGGAAAATCTTTTCATAAAAATCAATTTAAGCAACATTCGTTGCGTTATTCACGAGAAGGTATACCTAAAAACCTGAAATACTATTTAAAATTAGATTTAAATCGTTATGATTAGCTAAATTCAATATTATTGAAATAGAAACGGTATGAAAATCAGGTATTTGCTGGACGTTTTAATAAACAAACTGAGCTTGTAAAATCTCTATAGCGTGAAGGATTGTGCGATAGGTTACGAGAGTGAGTTAGAAGAATGGAGTATTTGGGGACGGTTTTGGAAATAGGGAGAGAGAGAGAGAGAGAGATTTAAAAGAATCAAAGAATCACAAAAATAATAATAAAAGGCTAAGTTTTCAGTCCGTTGGTTTGAGTGACAAGCTATTAAAAGGCGAATAACTCGATCAATGATGTAGATAGAAAATTGAAATTCTGCAGAAATCTATATAATGAGCTAATCAGAATTTTTTATTGGAGGTTGACATAGTAATTAAAGAAATTATTGTCCGTTTGTGGCGCTATTTGGAGGGGGGATAATTTTAGAAGAAAGGGAGGTGAATGGAGGATGGGAAGAAAAGAGGAGGGTGAAGAATAAGAGAGAGAGAGAGAGGGATGGAGAAAGAAGAAAGAGGGGAAAATACGAGGGAGAGGGAATAGGAGGAGAGGGAGGGAAGAGAGTGGGAGGGGAGGCAGAGAGAAAGGAAAGAAGAATGGGAAGTACCTTAATTTTAATGCATAATCTGCACATAACCGTCAATGCTTTTAAAATGATCTGATATTATACTTTACGATTGCAGTAATTTAAGGCTTTTAATGGAAATTAATGCCGTCATATCGAATGACAGTTGAACTTCCATAACTCGAATCTCAAGGAAAAGTAATAATTATTTGAATAATAGAAAATTCAATTATGGAAATATATTTTTAAACATTTATATATATACAGTGGGACTTTTATAACTCGAATCTCAAAGGAAAGCAAAAAAATATTCGAGTTATAGAAAATTCGAGTTACGGAAATATATTTTTTCATTTTTCTTTAATTGAATTAACATCAAGTTAATTCCCATAAGCATATAACTCTAATTTTCAATATCATGCATATTATGAAAACATAACCAATATTTTCTTCAGATAATATGTAAGATTTTACTCTATCCAAAACACTAATTACATCACACACTGTGTTTGAGTGTATCATAGATAATTACAATTCTCACGTACTACTGAAAGCACAAACATGACGATTAAATTTGGGTTATCGACTGTAGGAAGGATCGAATGGGTTTGTTTTTCTCTAGGGCTATAAGGGATCACAATAGGAGAAGCAACCCTGATAGCAGTGACGGTAAAACGTGAAAAGTATTTTAATGTTGTTTGGTATTTTTTCGAGAAATTTGAACTCTTTCCAATTGTTAAATATAATGGCGTCATACCTAATTCTCGACATTTTGTATCCAAATACGCGCTAAAGGCATGAATGATGAAGCCATATTCTAAACAGAAAATATCCTAATTTTTCCATATTTTAATGTATAGGGTATAGTCTTAATGATGTTGCTCATGCAGTGCGATCTGATTGTTAGTCACAAAACTTGAAATACGAAAATTTGGACACGAGTCGATTGCCAGAGAATTTGGAAATTATGGATAGTTTTTTTAATTTCACGGAAAATTATAAATATACTACTATTACTCATGGAATTTATTATTTAATACAGTTAGGCTCCACGTGACTGAAGTGCTGTTGCCCTGGAGATTGCGTTGGTTTATTTATGAGTTTAGATCTTGGTGTATGGTCATTTTTTTAAGCGCTTGCAGTATGCAAGCACCGACTACTCGTGTATATATATATATATATATATATATATATATATATATATATATATATATATATATATATATATATATATATATATATATATATATATCCTATGTCCTCCGTAAGAAGAAGCTATTTATAATAGATACGGGCATGCCTCGCTTAGCGCATGAGAGGCCTTCCGAGACATGTGCGCTATCAGAGTTTGCGCTAAAAGAACAGTTTTTAACATATCACTTAATCCAGTTGATTTTTACTCCAGAAATTTTAATATTTTTATCTTGCAACTTATATAATGATAGGATATTTTCATATATTAATTTAAAGTCAAGAAAACGAAGTACCGTATTTACTGGTGTAATACCTGAACTTTTTCCCCACAAGTTCCCATCAAAAAAGGGGGTGCGGACATTACGCGATATTTGTCCCTTCATCTTTCGAGGGCAGGCCACCCGCGAAACGCCTACTATCACTGCGTGCCTGGCGTGAGATGAGTATGCGTTTTCTTTGGTAGGGGCAATATGCCGTGCATTTCATTTTCTCGATTTATAACCAAGGTACTTTTTTAACGCGTAGAATAATGTAATAAGCACGATATTTATCAGGTATTTTTAAAAATTCCTTGTCAGCTGTCAGTAGTAAACCTAAATCTCTATGTAGATAGAAGTGTTCTCATAGAAAAGGTGATGTAAGAGAAACAAACAACTGAATTGCATATATTTTTCATTAAAAACAAACTAATTCTGTTAGATATTGCCTTTTAATTCGTGATATGCTCAAATCACATTTTACCGTGATTTTTTTTGGGTTCCTTTAACGTTACGCAATCCTAAAAGAATATATGTACATACTTGATTACTCTGTATAAAAGCAAAGAACACAATCTTGCGATGAAATTGTGTCACTAAATAGCTGTTGGAATTGTTCGTTTGTGCTTTCTGAAAGCTTTAAGAGATATATTTTGTCCACACAAACGTGAGAAACGCTTCTATGTAACCGGGCGCATTGCGTCTAGTGACCGGTTTATTTTTGGTAATGTGTGATCTCTGAGGGATTTGACACGGGGATTTATTTTGAGCATGAACTGTTTACGTTTATATATCTAAAATTCGCCCCGTGATATCGTAAAATTAGCGAAAATTACTCATTTTAAATTAAATAACTTGAGAATGTGTAGCGGCTCAAAATTGAAAATTTCTGTGAGATAAAGGATCTAGACTCCAAAATAGGTTTTTAGTTGTCTTCGTGTATTATAATGGCAATAGATGTGAAATTTTCATGTTTACGTACGTTAAAAAAGTATTTAAAACATTTTTGAAGGAATTTCTTAAATATTTGCTTGTTGCCATAATTATATTATCAAATTCGGCTTCAGATAGATTATTCAACCGATATTGCTGTAAAATATCAAAATTTTGAAAATATGGACGTGACACGAATTAGTTTTTTTTCCAGATTTTTAGCTCTAAAAACGGGGGTGTGGGCATTACACGTGTGCGAGTATTAAACGAGTTAATACGGTATACGACAATTATTTTTAAATAATTATTTATTATGAACTTATTGGTGTACAACAGCTTCAAAAACCAATTCTTTATGATGGAAAATCCCAATTTTCTAATAACATTTGCGATGAAAAAACGTATTATAAAATAAATGAGATATACAAAATATCATAAGTAGCTCTCGTATACACTTGGTAAAACATCAATATAGTGTATTACCTTGACATGTTTCTAAAATTCTTCATGATTACGAAGGTCTTGGATGATGATTGACCAGCGCAAAAGTAAACAAAAACGGAATACGAGTGATATTACGATTCAGCGGCGCCGCCGCAGCTTCAGACACGTAACTATTGCATAGGTACCAACAGCAAAATAACATCAGAATAATAAATGATTAACGATAGCTAATGTTAGTTGTCGTGAACCTAATCTAACCCAATCTCAAGCAAAAATCTATACAAAGCGAACCCAACCCTGCACATCTCAACAGTACCGTTCAGAACTTAAAAACTTCCGATGTTAGCGTCGCTACAAAAGACTGGAATTGCGGCAAACCAATATAAAAACATAATAAAAGTGAACGAGTGAAATAGAAATAAAGTTAATAAACGTATAAATAACAACTTGTCTTTATTCAGATTGGAATGATTATCACTGAACTGAGAGTAAAGTACGAATGAAGGTAAGTGAGAAAAATGTTGGGACCATAATAAAGTAAAATTTTAGTTCCGAGATGCCAGCCATGCTATATCGAAAATACCCTTAAAGAACATGCGCTAAACGAGACATACCTGTGTATTTTTTATATGTATATATTAACTTAAGGAAAAGAAAAGGTAGTGATGAGGGTGGCAACAAGGTGTTGAGGGAAGCCCAGCAGACACCAAGTTGGCAGGCTGCTGGGGGCATCAAAGAGAGACGGAAAACACAAAAAAACATGCAAGCTTATCGGGCCTATGCCCTTCTTTAGCAAAAGAGTAACGTTATATATATGTGTAAGAAGCAGCTAGCTATATGATATGTACTCTTAAATGATACTTTATGGACTTTTGCTAAGTGCTTATAAGCAGTAAGCAAACCCAGGTTTCCATATCCATGGCATATTCAAATCTACAATCAAACTGCTAGGAGGTATTTTATCATAAATATCTTTCCCTTGCATTTTCTGGCTTCATTAAAAATTTATCCTTTTCATCTTTGTGATATTGTTTCAATCCCTAACTTTTCCATGCAGTCAATCACTTCCACATTTTTACTGTTTCTCTATGTAGAGGTGGTTCTTTACACTTTTCATGGAGTGTAGCACAGTAATGGTAAACTTTTGACAGGTTAGAATGTGTAAGGGAATTATAAACCCTAAAATATTTCCACCAGTTTAAATGCAAATTAATTAAATGTTGAGGATTGTGAATTTTTGTATATTTTTCTATTGTACCCTTAGAAGCGTGTTTCTATTCTTTTAGTATTCCATCCTTTATACACCATGTTCAATAAAATGAATATAATTTGAAAGGGAATGACATTTGACACTTCATTATAGATCAATTTAAAATCAACATGCCTTTGAAAAGAAGTTTTCTCATCACTGCTATAGTAGTTTTATAAGGTAGATTAATACCCTCTATACTATCTGTGATACAGATTTTGAAAATATTACAATTTCTCAAGGGTATTTTGCATACCAGCAATTGCTATGGCTTCTCCTTTATTCCTGAAACACTTCCAAATGCAGCTTAAGAGACAAGTAAAAAAATTGACAACTGTATTAATTTTATTCAATCATTTTCAATAGCTCTAAAACAAGCCATTGGTTTCAAAGACAAATGTGTGCTTTTTTGTCATACACCTTGTACATCATGTACAAGTATCAGTTTTTTAAATAACATGAATATCTTGACTACTAGAGGCCAACAATCTCATTATATTAACAAAAAATAGTGGAACACTTTTACGAGGACAAATTAATTTAGTGTTTGTACATCTTTAAATGTAAACCAAGAACATGTAATAGACAAGTTCATGTACTCCAGAGTCAAGTAGATTTAAACAAGTTGCACAATAATCTTTAAAAATATAACAAGACAAATTTGCGGACAGAGGTCACACATTCACTGAAGGTCACGATTTTGAGCTCGCAGAGCAAGACAATAATCTGTATACTTAACAGATGTTGAAAATCTACAATATTTACAAACTTTCACCTATGGTTAAGTTTCCACTGGTAACAACTGTGCATTTTACGCTTTTATAGAAGTTGCTCCGTGCTGTTGGCTGATAAATCCATCAGCCTCCACGCCGCCTTAGGATTGAGTTCAGACTGGTCTCTACATAACACCCAAACGTAATTCACTCGAAGGATTTTATCAGGATCTCCTTCAACTACTGCTCCTGCTTTGTCCCTCACGCACAAGATCTGCTGAGATACGAAACTGATGATAAGAACAGGGCCTTGCTCCATCATTTTACCCATGATAAGGTCAACATTGTCCACATCCAGTACTTTGGAGTCAAAATATAGCCCTTGAGTTTTAGCTGCTTTAATTGGTGTTTCCAACACTCTGTAGGGAGCCTCGTGACACCAATCCTTCAGAATCTCCAGCTCACCACGCACCATTGCCTCCAGAATATTTGGTATTATATCAGTCTCACACGTCTTTAAGAACTGTCCCTTGTCAAAACTTGGATCTGCTTTGCATATTTCAGTCAGAGTCTCAGACAATTCTGTTTTCTGAAAAAGTCCTCCCATAATGTCCGAGACCTTGTCAGTTAAGAGGCGTGATGCACGAATCACCGGGTGTTCACTTTCATCGTACTTTATCTTCCAATCAAGTACTTTATTCACATATGGATTGTTGTCCTTAAGGTTTTGCCAGCTTTGAAAGAA
Source organism: Tanypteryx hageni (assembly GCA_028673005.1). NCBI lineage: Eukaryota > Metazoa > Arthropoda > Insecta > Odonata > Petaluridae > Tanypteryx > Tanypteryx hageni. The sequence goes on along the minus strand of CM054113.1, from coordinate 196,418,675 downwards.
CCTGAGCAAATAAAAGTAAAAAATAAGATTGGTAAATATCCGTGGAACTATAAATAATGTACACATTAACTCATTGAATACAGTAGAAACAATTACAATATGCACCATAAAACCACACATGATATGCTGAGGATTGAGGCATGCCTCCAAGGGAAATACAGGTAATGATTCTACCCAACTGCAAATTTTTCCTTTATATCTCTTTGTGTCTCTGTTTGTGCAATTATGACCTATTCTACTGTATTCAGGACCATAGCAAGGAAGTGGTGAGTGGGATGACTTGTAGTTCAAATTTAAAATACATTTTATGAGGAAATCTTCATCTTATTGCACAGAGATCAATGACTTTGATTTGACCTTTGAGATATGAGCATATCATTAAGTACTGATAAAACATCACAAAAGAAATATTAATCACAACGTACTTTGAGTCTTTATGGAGCTCCACACCTGTAGCTTCAGTATTTGGTGAAATATTCTTGTCGTCCTTCTCCTGTAATATTTCAACTCTTTTCCTTAGTTTTTCAGGTGCTCGATATACCCGAGCTTTCATTCCACTCTCATCCAGTTCTTTTTTAAGGGTTTCTGCAGTTTGGCTGAGGGTTTGAAAAGCTCCCGACTTTCCTAATTTTTGACTTTTTTCAGATATTGTCTCTGCTGCTTCCCGGGCAGATTTGCCAAGTTCTTCTGAAAATTGACCTGAGCAAAACAAAATATTTATAGTTTCATTTTCTGATCAAAATATAATTTGATTGAAAGCCAAAAATCAAATATGTAAGTTGAAAATGTGAGTGATCAAGCAAGTAAAACACTATGTCAAATTGTAACTCACTTGCTAAAGCTAGTTGTGTTAAAATATAAACAAAGAAATTTGAACAGTATATCTTCATTTAGAAAAAATACAGAGTAAATTAGGCCAAAAATACAGCTCACCTGCTTTTTTGGCTATATCAGATTTACTAGCCTCTTCTAAAACCTCCTGTACTTTTTCTTTAATCGTTCCCAGTTTCTCTTTAAGTACTTCAGAACCTTTCGATGCTTCTGATTCCACAGTTTGATATTTCTGTCTAAAAGGCAAACATTGTCGGGATTAGTTATCATAGCATCTTAAAGTTCTTTTTATTTCTTAAAAATACATTTCGTCTCTTTTCACTTCAGTTCCACAATGAACCAAATAACGTGTAAGTGTAATTAGAAAAATAAACCTTACAATTGAATATTCCAAGAATTTGAAAACTTCATCTCCTCTCTATGATTTGCGACAAATTAGTAAGTGGCTGTCTATTAAGGTTAGAATATTTTTATGAATGAAAACCATCATTACACAGGTTCTTGGGGCATTTCAAGAGTAAGATTTAGCATATTATTTTACTTAGGGTGACAACCACTAGTAAAATTTGTTAAGCTCTTAATAAACACATTTACATAAACATCTCAGCAGTGTAAACACAATTTAAAACAATAATTCAATTCTCATTTAGTTTGGAATTTCTCTAATGACTGGGCTAAAAAATTTAAACTACAATTTAAATTTTACCTTGCTTTTTTTAATGCATCTGAATGTTCCAGTTTGTCTGCTTCTTCTCGGAACTTTTTCAGGCTCTCCTTCATCTCTTTGTTTTTAGCAATTTCTTGACGTATGTTATCGACAAATTGGGAGAAAAAACTCGGCCGTCGAGCAGGCGATGAATACGTTCGAAACTAAAATAAATTACAGTATTTATCACACTAGCTGTCATTAAAGAAATTGATACATGTTTAAGTCGTACTACTACACTAAATGATCAATTCGGGAAATAAAGTCACAGGAACTACTTCTGATACATCTCATTGAAGCAATTTTCAAGAAATTTTTAAATTCGTTCAAATCATATGAAGAGGATAACTTATCTTTTAAAACTAGAAATACCAACAATAAAAATTTTACTTACGTTATCATTGTTGTTAAAAGCATAAGGATAGCGATAAATAATATTTGGAGATGATGATACACGATTCAATTGTGATGAAACCCGCCAAGATCCCTGGAGGAATTTATTACTAATCTGAAATACAAGTTGGTTATCATTTTGTGACTGAATCCTAACTATTTTAGTCAGAGCATTACAGTGCGTATGAAAACAAGCAGACAGCTGTATATCAAAACTGATCTCTACAAAAAGATCTTCCATGCATTAATAAATAACATTGCGTCAGCGGTAATCAGTTGCAATTATGTATTAACTAATAACAAAATTGACTCTTATGTCCGTATTACAAATCTAAATCATAATTCATTATGTACTTCATAATTACTTACCATGTTTTTTCGGTGTTAATTTACGACATGCGGCATACGTGATGGCCACAGACGGCAGGAAGAATTTAAATGACAACAACGCCAACTCGCGGATGTTTTTTCGTACAAAACAATACAATTATGAAATGGGATTGCTTCAAATGTTTTCGTAGTTGGGTTTACGAGCAGTGATTTTTGATCGTAACTCTGTGTTAGATAAATCAATTTACAACGAAAATTAGAGTATAGTTTTCCAAATGATAAAAAAATCGAAATGCCAAATAGATCTTTGTTCATTTTTACATTTATAGGAGTTCTTTTGGGAACATCTTACGGGAAGGATGGACTTTGGAATGAAGATTCTCGTTTTTTAAGGCAAGTGTTTATGTATTTCTTTATTTGTTAGCCGTACTCGTAATTTTTTAAAATTCATATTGTGACCGCTATATATTGTTATTTTACTAAATGTAATTAAAGTTTGGGACTAGTAATATATTTTAATATCAGAAATTATATTTTCGGCTATATATAAAGGTAAGCGATATTATACAAATAAAACAAGAAATAGTTTCAGTCTTTATATTTAGTTAAAATTCAAATTAAAATGTCTAATAATTATTCTGGAAGCATCGTATAACAGGTCGTGTAATTTTTCAATTATTAAATATATTTTTGAATAGAACCTATTATTCGCTCCAGCACATTTAAATTATTAAGTTATTTACACATTACTATACAGTATTTATATAAATATAAAATGTATCCGGTCCTTTTAGTGAGCAAATTTAAAAGGTCAATTGAACACGCAATCATTTTAGACATTTCATTGCACTAATTCATGGCACAGTCACCGGAAGAAAATTCCGTCTATCACCAATCTTCGGAGCGAATCGTAGATTGACACGGCTGTTGTCCTCTCCTACTTCAAGGAAACTATTCCAGTCTAGCAGAAAATATAAACCATTAGGCCTGGAAGGAGGAGGAGGTAATTCGGAATCTACTTCTTCATCATTTGATCCACCAAATGATGCAGCTAGGTCTTCAATAGATGGATTCCTGTCACCTGATTCGGATGCCTCAATTGTTGCTGGTGTGCTCGTTTCATCGGTGGAATTAGTGCTGCTATCCGAAATTGAAGCATTCTCTGGTTGTTGCCTTTTTACCTCATTCTTGGCTGAGTTAAGAATATGTACCAACTCTTCAAATGACAGTGGATCAGGAGGATTTTCAGATTCGTTTAGCGAGACCGTCTTTTCTTTCCGGTGTTTTCCTTCATCTGATTGAAGTAATTCCCGTGCATCATCTCCAAGAAAGGATTCAACTTCTTTTGGTGAGGTTCCATTAGCCAGAAGACGAACTGTTTTAAGCAGTTTATTTAGGTGTTCTATATCTTCATTGTTGTGTACGGCATCTGTAGGATTGAAAATGTGACCCTCAGTAGATGGATTCTCATCATCTTCATTGAAGTTAATAGTCGTTGAGTCATAAGTTGTATTTATTGGGTCATTTTCGGTGTTTTTTTCTGAGTCGATCCTCTCAGTAGTTTGAACAGACACGGTGGTAGTTTCAGCAGTTGTTATCTGTATGGTGGCAGTTGATGTAGCTGGAGAAGATGTTTGATCTGTGGAACTTGTTTTATTTAAATTAGTTTTTATGTCCAAGCTAGGGGCTAGCCCCAAAGTTTGAAGTACGCCCTTCATATCATCTGGAAGCATATCTGTATCTATTGATAAATCTAATACAGATGTTACATTTGAATTCTTTTTATTTTCACTTGTTTCTAATGATAAATCATCTTCTGCATCATCATCTCTTCTTTCATTTGGAAAAGAATTATTTTTCCTGGACTTTTGTACACGCTCAGATCCTGCAAACTGAGCTGAACCTGAGTTGTTTTCGTCATCTGGTAGCAAACCAAAGGATGCTAAAAACTCTTTCATGTCATTGCCCATTTTATGTCTTGGTTGATTTGATGATAATCCAGATAGAGAGCTTTGAATGGGCAACGGTTTAAATGCGGCATAAGATCCAATGTCCACTGTCGGCTCTGGAGGTGGCAGTTCAAATGTAGGTGTTTGGGTAATTTGCTTTGCAGTGGAATCTTTTGCCGATGGAATCTCATTATCCAGAAGTCCAAAAGATTTAAGCAGTGTCTGCATCTCTGGTGTTAGGATATTGGCTCCCTTCTTAACATCCATTGGAAATGGTGGTGGAGTTGTAGTGACTATATAGGTCTTAGGAGTTGTGGTGGGTTCATTTTGATTACCAGGTTGATTCAATGGGAATAGACCTATTGATGCTAGCAGTTCTTTCACATCATCTCTTATAAGTACATTGTCTTTCTTCAAAGGAGATGGGATGGTAACTTGAGCTGGGATTCTCTTGAATGGTGATGGAGTAACACTAGTGGCAGTCACTATGAATGGTGCCTTGGTGGTTTTCACTTTCACCCTTGCTATAGTACTTTCGGGATATTGGAATATGGTGGTTGGTCGTTGAGTTGTAAAAGTAATTCTTGATACTTTATCTTCTGGTTCTTCAGTGAGGGTGGTTGGATTCTGGGTTGTCGTCGTTGTGCTGGTCCTAAGACGTTGGCGCTCTCCAAATGTTGGTCGTTTAGGTTTGAACTTATCTCTAGGTATAGTAGAAGAGAATGTTGAAGAATGTGGTTTTTTTGTTGTTGTTTCTGTAGTTCTCTGTACAAATTCTGTTGAGGGCTCTGTGGCAGCAGTGATGGTACTCCCTTTAGTAAATATATCTTTCGGCTCTGCACTTATGTCACCAACCACAATCTTCCATTCATTTGTTGTATGAGGTGTTGTTGGTGTAGTGTCAATAATTTCAGTTATTGGAGGTCTTGTATATAAATCTTGAATCATTGACTCGCTTAAGTTATTTGTGTTAAATGGCATCACTAGCATCAAAGAACGGATATATTCCTCTCTGGATTGCCCTGGGGCAGGTTTACCAGTGGTAGCTGTTAGATTTATGGAGTCAGAATTAGTTATGTTTCGAATAATGTCGATCATTTCCTGTCTGCTTAAACGGGGGATTTGTGGGTTTGCTCTCATAATCTCTTCAACCTCTCTGATCGTGTCGTTAACTGTTTTCTCATTGATTTTAAAAATATGACCACTTTTTCTTTCAAAATTCGAATGGATGCTTTGTGATGCTTTTTCATCTGGCTTATGATAGAAAATAGCTTTCCCTTTCATCTGTTCCATTATGGAAGACTGTGGGGTGTTTCTGTGCCTAAATAATTTGACGGTGGAATTGCTTCTTCTGATCTTGAAATCCTCATCTTTATAAGTGGGTGCATTCCTAAATCGTAGACTCGGTCGATACCTCCCTGATCCTAGTGCATGTGAACTTGGAGAGTCTGTTGTATTAAAATTTCTTGGGAATGCAGAAATCCCTAACATTAACAGAAGTACTCCAGTGATAACCGCCAACTGAAAAAAGAGAAAAAAAGGCTAAATTATTATTAAGTAATTTCTATGTGAAACAGCTTTATTCTAAACCAGGAGTGAGCAACCTAGGCCAGCGGGCCGCATGTAACCCTTGATAGCATTTTATGCAGCCCATAAAGAAACTCGTTAAAATTTACATGCAACTTTATATTTTTTTATTTAAACTAGTAGAGAGCCTGCAGTTCTACTGTGGGAAAATTTGAGAAATGTCAAAAAAATATTATAATAAATGAAGAATGAACAGAAAAGAAGAGAACATTGGGAGAGAGTGGCAAAATGCAAAACAAACAAATAAGAACAAAGAAAAATCTGCAAAGACAAACAAAAATGATGGAAGCAATAACAAACGAAGAGAAAAAGAATAGTCAAATGTCGATAGAGTGTGATACACCATTCAGTTACAATGCCTTACAACAAATAAATGCATTTTCTACTTTTTCTTGTTTTCTCTCTTTCTCCCATTCTCTTTCCATCCCTCCCATTCTCTCTCCACATCTCTCTTCCTCCCATTCTCTTTCTTCCTTCCCCCATTATCCCTCCATCTCTTTCCCTCTTTCTTTTCCTTCCCCCATTCTCCCTCCCTCTCTCTTTCTTCCTCCCATTCTCCATCTCTCTCTTTCTTTCCCTTGCTAGTCTTATAATATTTGAAACTGAAGAAATAGCTTGTTATGTCATCTCATATTTACATTGAATTCATTTCAATGGCTTTGGATTACGATATTGAGTTTGGCAAAAATATTGATAGCCATGGAAAGGAAAACTTTTTCATTAAAAAACTTGAGATTTTGTAGTTTAAAGGCCAATTTTGTCTCTTTGTTATGTAGTTTTTGAGTTATAGATACATACTTAAACTTGACCGGTCACTGCCTCGGACACTAAATTATTTAATACAAGGGTGAATCAAAAAGTTAAGGCAATTTATTTTTTATTAAATCTAGAAAGGTAAAATGTACAAACTTTTAGTATCATTTTTCAATGTAGTCCCTTTACAAACACTTGTTAAATTGGTCCACAAGCTTCTTAATGCCGTCTGAGAAGAACGTTTTCTGTTGTTCCTGCAACCAAGTATGCACTGCCTCTTTGACTTTGTCATCATGTGAAAATTGACGTCCACAATGCTTTTTTTCAGAGGACCAAAAAGGTGATAAACACTTGGGGCTAGGTTTTCACTGTAGGGTGGGTGAGGAAGAATTTCGGATTTAAGCTCTTCAATGGTTGCAATGGCTGGATGAGGTCGAGCATTGTCACGATGCAAAAGAAAATCTTTTGACAGCAATCCTCTGCGTTGACTGTGAATGGCACAAACTTTGTGATATTTCAGGTCATCGTGCATGATTGAATACGCAGACCCATAGCTGATGTCTAACATTTTGGCAACAGCAGTAACAGTAATCCGTCTGTTTTCTTGTGTGAGAGCATTAACTTGATCAACATTGTTAGCTGTTCTTGAACTTGTCGGATGGCCTGAACAGTCTTCGTCACGCAAACTTTTTCTGTCACTTATGAACCTTTCCATCCATTCGTACAATTTTCTTTGACTTATACACTTTTCACCATACTGTGCTAACATTCTTCCATAAATCTTCGAGGGTTTGACCCCTTCTGACCACAAAAATATGCCAACAGCACGTTTTTCACTAATGGTGCAATCGGAAAACAGAGCTGACATGTTTAGTCCTCAACTGTACAAGACACAATGAGTACGGGCAACTGGGAAGACACATTTAGACTTGTTTGACTCTATAGTATGTATGATGATGCAGTATGTTCTGACATTGTATTATTCTCGCACGCAAATTGCATTTACTTTTTGATTTCTCCTAGTATATAGTATGATTATACGTATACTGTAGTAATGCTTGCAAAGACCTACTGAAAAAGAAAAGAAACATCGACGAACAATTGAAAATGAAAAACTAATACTAAAGACAAAAAATGAACAAAAGTATTTTATTTCTACGTCTACAGATTAAACACAAAGGACTTTTATTTATCACAAAATGTTTGGTTGAAATAAAAAAATCAACGAAAAATCTTTCAATGCGTTCAGTTAGGGTACAACACTTCTTTATAAACAATATTTTTGGATTTTCCAAAAGAGTAAACCTAAGAACCAAAAACCAAAATGGAACAAACGAAACAGATCAAACCGAAACAAACAAACCAAAACGAATCAATAAGAAAACAACATAAATTAATTAATCCAACGACATGAACAATCACAGCAAAGAATACATCTCTTTCTCCAAATACTTTGTATTTGAGAAATAAAATAAACAGAAAATGAACGAACAAAACGGAATGAACAAATCATTATAATGAACGACAAAACAAAACAATAAAACGAAAGACCAAACCAATGAACAAAGCGAAGCAAATCAATGCGAAAAATGACAAACAAACCAAAAACAAAATAGTGAAAGTCACAAAAGAAATGAAAAAAATAGATTCTATAACTTCTGATAATCGAATAATTTAAAACAAATGTCAAAATAATTTAAAAAGGTAAGTTAGTGTTAATAGGTCAATCGTAAAACTTATGTTCACTTATTATGTGTTGAATTACACTGGTCTCATTAGTACAAAATAACTAATGAACAGGCATAAGTAATACTTAAATACAATAATTTAAAATACTAGAGAGCCTGGACGCTTCGCTGTCACATTAAGTTGATTTTGATTTAAAAAAATAATTAATTTGATCAGACATTTATTTGACAAAAGATGTAAACTTCTTTCTTTGTAAATAGAAGAGAAGATTCTATTTATTATTAACCTGTATTAGGATTAAGGATAAGTGTAATTTCATTTTTATTTAATTTGATTTTTTAATTTTCCAAGTAATGTGATAAATAAAAATAACTGACCTTGCTAACTTCTTTTAAACTTCTTTCTTCGTAAAGATTACAGAATAAACAGGCTCAGCATAAAGACAAATCAACATATATGTAACAAAATGACGTAATATCGTCTTATGCTGTTTAAAGTGTTTTTCGCTTGGCTTAAAGAAATTAATTTATTAAACGATGCTGCAATAACGAATAAAGTGGTTCTTTAATTCAAAGGGAATGTTCACGAATTCTTCAAAAATGTTCGAAATCCATGTAAACAAACAAAATGACGTAATATCGTCAAGGGGCTCGTGAGTATACACCCAATATTACCACTCGCTCAAATGAGGTAGCCATGGTAACTGACAATTCTTATTGTTTAAAAGTCGCCTTTTTTCGTATTAAAAACGGGTTTTCCGGGAAATTCGGAACGTAATTGGATTTTCAGGGTAACCAAAATGAACTTCTTTCTTTTTCCAACACAACCGTTTATGTCTCGACTTCTATCTTGGTTCTAACTAATTTTAAAATGCGATTTTATAATGCCCGGAACTGATTCCAATGCTTTTCTTATGGAGTGCAAGGGTGTCGGAAAACCCCCATAAAAAAGAAAATATTTAACGTTTCCTGTTGAATTTAGTACTGTTAAGGAACAGGAGATTTACGCATCTTTACAAATTATAGATGACGAAAATAGCCCAAACAGCGGCGGAGATATAAGTTTCCCAATAGGCTATAACCAACCTACCAAAATGTTCGCCTACGACTACGATTACGGTAATATAATATAAGATAAAATTACTGAATAAATACAATATAATATTATAACTCACAAGATCGACATAAATGCCAATTATTACTATAATTATGATATGCTAGTCTTTTAATATTTGAAACTGAAGAAATAGCTTGTTATGCCATCTCTTATTTACATGGATAATAAAATTACTTAGAATTCATTTCAATGTCATAGGCTTACGATATTGAGTTTGTCAACAATATCGGTCACCATGGAAAGGAAAACCTTTTCATTAAAAAAACTCGAGATTTTTGTAGTTTTAAGTTCAATTTCGGAAAGATTCGATCCGTATTTGAAATTTCACCGTAGGAAAATGAAACTTCATTATTTTCCTCTTCCTCGAGTTCAAGTCCTGCCTTTTTACGATGATTTTTAGTAATTTTAATATACAATTGAAAAACAGTCTACACTTATACTTTTTATTGCGGTTAAAATGGCATATTCAAATTGTCTCTACGTTATGTAGTTTTTGAGTTATGGGTATATATATGTGTACATTTCCCCGTTAATGTGCACATTTACCACCAAGTTCGGTAAATGTAAGTAGAACATACTTTTACCGATTGAATTGGGAAATGTACATATTTACCTAGAGACACTGGTCAATGTGGATTAACGTCGCAACACAGGCCACAACTTGGCGGCGTCGCGAACATGTTGCAGTTTAGAAGTACAGTAAATGTGCATTGTCCGGTAAATATGTAAATTTCCTGGTAAATGTGCGCAACTAACTAAACCAAATTTGAACATGGAGAAAAAATTTACTCGGCCCCACCGGGTTGGGTAGATTAGTCGAAGTGCTTTTGGTTCCTCATCACGTTCACTGTGTTCCCTCCTAGGGTTGGGATGCGTTCGTCTTAATATATACCAGTTGAGCCGAACCCTCGATGATTTTTGTTATAAATTGACGTAATTATTAAAGTGTAGCCTTTCTCATTCTTACTTATTTCCACATTTACCAAGGCACATCGGTAAAAGTGCACATTTAACGGGAAATGTACGGATAATACGTATTTCTGGAAACTTAAACTTACATTTAACGAGCTTGGTGGTAAATGTGCACATTTACCGGTAAGTGCACATATTTCCCGATCACGTACCTTTACTGTAACAGATACATACTTATACTTGAACGGATACCGCCTCAGACACTCGATTATTTTTAGTCTACTTTCCAGAATGGAAATAGGCTTATAGATTTGTCGTTGTGTCTGTCTGTCTGTCCGTCCCCCTATTAACTTTTGAACCAATAGACCGATTTTCATGAAAATTGGTGGAAATCTCTTGCTACATGTTGTTGACATTTCACTTTTCTGTTCCAACCGACAACACCTTTCTTATTGTCGGTAACAGCACCCGTATTTTCAAACTTAATCACCAACCTGTTTATTACTGATCTGCTTGGACCTTCCCTGCACTTGAATTCATTGCGAAAATTGCGCTGCGCTTGCACTACACTACCGGTAGAATAAAAAGTTGTCACTATAAACACGTGTTGCTGTACAGTGTATGTGCCATCTTGTTTAAACAATACGCCATCTTGTTTAAACAATGTTTCAGGAATATTCCACTAGGCAGCAACATTTCTTCCATGCCTACTGTGTAAATTAACATGGAAATAATTCCTGTACGTTGATTATATAGAAATAATCAATTTAAACTGAAGCGTGTTTTTTGGGTGACCCTGTAGTATGATGACGATGATGGAACATTTAACTTCGAAATTGTAACCCTAAAAATCTAATTTATACTTTATTTTACCTTGTATGATACCTCCGAATTTCTAGTTAACTTTAAACTCTAATCCGGCACGCTGAAACATTAAATTCCAATGCGACCCGCCGAATTCGTAAGCACCAATGCGGCCTACCTTGAGGAGAAGGGCTGCCCACCCCTGTTCTAAACAGTTTTTTGACCATGCGCTGTGTATTCCGTAACTCTTTGAGTAATATGAGTTTGATTTGATTCACAACATTATTTTAAATGTTTTTCTAATTTGAAGTTGATTAAGTTTGGTAATTGAATGTTTAATTGCAGAAACACGATCCATCGCATTGTGAGCTGTGAAATTAACTCTATAAGTATTTTTTCGCATTTCTGAAAACAAAATGAAAATTTTGAGGAAATTCGAGCTTGTTCAAGAAATGCCTAACGTAGTTGGGTGTTTTATGTGCGGAGTACCTAAGCTTCGTCTGCTGCGCTCTGTAGTGGTGTAATTAGGATAGTGTTAGAAGTCTAGCTGGTCCGTTCTGTTCTATTTCTGGCAGCTGCCCCATCTATCCCTCCGTACTTATGCTACTGCAGGAGAGGCAGTATCTACTGCTAGCGGAGAATCCTCATTAAGGACGGCTGCTTTGTCACCGAAATGCACATCTGGTTAACCAACCCGTTTATGGCTATTGGACATAAATTACTACTTGATGAGCTTGTGAAAATAGGCTGCACTTGCTAATGTCTATTGTGTTGAAGTCGAATCCCCCCTTTACACTAATACACATAACGGAGTATTTGCTTAGTAAATATTGTTGAAAATTAATTACAGATGCTGCACATATTAAGTAAACGCCATATAATCTAGTAAAAATAGACGCTATCCCTGTCAAGAGTTTTAGCTTTTAAAGCTGATTTATTATATCTGGCGGTCTATGGAAATTTATGAGAATACGAAATCTGGATGAGCGGAATATCAGTGATGCAAATATATCGTACATTTGTAAACAAGAGAGGAATGATTCACGCTTCATTCGTGCAAAGCTAAAGAGTTCTTTACGAATTATGTAATCATGAAAAAAAGAAAATTATTGATGGCTTAGTACAGGGTTTCCCAAACTTTTTCTGCAATGGAACACTTCGCAAACCTGGGAAGTTTAACGGAACACTTAGCTTATTTTTTAGGTTGGGTAATTCTATTTGTAAAAATTTTAAAAAACATTTTATTAAAACAAATTATTTATTTAGTAATTATTTTTAAATATAAAACTATAATAATATAATATAAACATAAAAATATGAATAAATAAAGCATTTAATGACTTTTATGATTTTGAATTCTTGAATTGCATATCTTCTTGATATCAGGCACAATATTGGTAAGTTGTATTCTAATATCTGGTGTGGCGTCGAGCCTGTTCCTGCACTTTGACTTCGTTGCAGCATAATAAGAAAATCCAGCTTCGCATGAATAGGTTGTAGAAAATGGAAGTAAAACAATAATAGCTTGTTTTGATAAATTGGGGTACTCTTCTGACAAACTCGCCCAGAAATCATTCAAAGGCTGATCTTTGTATTTTTGTTTCAAATCAGAGTCACTAATTAAATCAATTAGATTTTCATAGTCACTTGCGTTTAAGCCTACTGGTTTAGCTGTCACGGAAAATGGATTCCGAACCCAGGAATCGTCCTTAGTAGTTTTCGGAAAATATTGCAAAAGAGTAGATTTCAAGTTATGTAGGTGCTCTAAAAATGCCTTGGAAACTTCGTAATCTACTTTAAAATTTAATTCATTCAAACATTCATGTAAGGCAGGAAAACAATCAAAATTATTAGATTCAACCGATGAAATCCAAAATTGTATTTTTTTATCAAAAGATGCAATTTTATCTCTTGTATTAAAAACTGTAATACTTTTTCCTTGTAATGATAAGTTAACTTCATTACACTTGGTAAAAATATCTGCCAGATATGCAAGTTTTATCAACCATGAAGGATTTGTTAAAACTTCAACAAAATTTTGTACTTGTACTGAATTATTTTGTGCCTTCAAGAAGACCAATGCCTCACTTCGAAGTTCATAAAGTCTTAATAGTACCTTCCCTCTGGATAGCCATCTCACTTCAGTATGTAATAAAAGTGCTTTGTGTCCACTACCCATTTCATCGCACAAAATTTTAAATAATCTGGATTGAAGTGGTCTTGATTTTACATAGTTAATCACTTGCACGGCTTCATCCATAACATTTTTTAAATTTGTGGAAATTTTTTTAGTCACCAGTGCTTGCCTATGCAAAATACAATGACTGCTGGTGGCTCTTGTAGCTACTTTCTGGATGCGTGATACAACACCTTTCATCTTTCCTACCATTGCTCGAGCACCATCTGTACAAATATCAATACACTTCTCCCAACCTATCTCTTGATTTGTAATGTAATCATTAATACGGTTAAATATATCTTCTTCTGTAGTTTGTCCATGTAAATATCCACACGTGAGTAAATCTTCTTCAAAACTTTTATCATATGGGTAACGAACAAATACTAGTTGTACAGCTAGTCCTGCGACATCTGTAGATTCATCCATTTGCAATGCATATTCACTGCAAAGTCCAAGACGACGAATTAACTCTTTCTCTATGCTTGTAGAAAGATCTTTAATCCGTCGTGAAACAGTATTAATTGATATTTGTATTGCATCTATTTTTTCAGCAGCCTGTTCGTTAAGAACAAGTGACACCATGTCTTTCGCACATGGCTTAATGAGTGTCTCTCCAATCGTATGAGCTTCACCATTAAGTGCAATGCGATAGCTCACGCGATAAGATGCCTCTGTTGCATTTTCAGTTTTAGCCATTGTAATCATTTGAAGTTTGGACTTTTCTAGTGAGTCACGTTGTCTCTTAAAAAATTCCATGTCTTTTCCTTTATAATCACTGTGTATCGTTCCGAAGTGCCTGCGGAGTTTTGCTGGAGCCAAAGAACTGTTTGCGAGTATTTTATGACATTAAACACACATTGCATCAGGAGCATCCGAATTGCCAATACACGTAAATCCCAAGTTTAAATAACTTTCATCGTACTTCCGTTTTGGTCTGTTCATAGATGACACTTGTTCTTTAATATTAGATTTTGAAGAAACCACGGGTTTTCGATCATTTTCTTCTTCAATGATAGACGTATTGGATGTATCAGTAGAAGTTCTTGGCCTTCCTTTTGTCGAAGTTCCAGTTTTTAACCAAAAATCCATGGGTAGTTTTTAAATAATATTTAAATACTGTAATAAGTACAAATTTATCAACAAAAAATTTCAGTTCAAAGTCGATTAAATTTTAAGGTTAAAAAACAACACGGACTTACTTATGAAATTTCCCGCAGACCTTTCCCTCCCGAATTTATACACTGATGCCGAAGACTGTCTTTTGATGAAGAGTGGAGGAGAGCTGTGATTTCATTTTTAAGACATTTCCAAATATACAAAGATGGAAAGTGCTCTTCATTTCTACTAAAATGTCCAAGATTAGATGTGTGTTTGCCTAGGGAGAGCAGCACTGAGTTACGATGGTAACTTATAACTCGTGGAAACGCGCGAGTGGTTGGTACGAAGGTCCGTACATTGGTAGTGGGAACGGGGCATTATTTACGCAGCGCCACTTTCGCTTAAAACACCCACACACGCGCACACATACATAAAGGCAGGAAATTTAAAATTACTTTTCATTTATTACTTGAAGTAGATAGTAGAAGATATTTAAATATATTGCAGTGTATAAAACCTTTCCAAATTGTCGCGGAACACCTATTCAGGTTCAGCGGAACACCGGTGTTCCGCGGAACATAGTTTGGGAACCCCGGGCTTAGTATAATGACTGAAAACTGCAAAACTAGTAGTAGAAGTAATTGATTTTTTAAGTGCGTCGGCGTCTTTGGTCATTTTGCACTGTCATCAACTGGGCATACACACAGAAGGGAGGAGGGAAACCCGGTGCCGGCATTAACCTACTCTTTACGAGAAGCACCAAGGGGCAACTGCTTAACGTCAATTCCAAAAGGACAGAACGCTGAATTTGCGCGGTCTCCTCAAACCGCACAAACAGAGAGCCGGGCGACCTCGGAAAAATCCTACTTGCGCAGGATTCGTGCCCGCTGCCCTTAGGAGCAGCAGGCGAGTAGCAGCCAGCGTCCTAACCACTACACCACCTGCACTATGCATCGGAAATGACGCCAGGGTAATATTGAATTTTTGATTTACCGGTTTATTTTCTAGTCAGTTGTAATTAATGAAACAATTGAAAATTATTTAAAACATATCTCACTTAAGTTAAAAAAATTTTACTGTAATCTTTACGTTCATGTATATTCTTTCGTCGTAGATAATCAATTTTCTTTTTACTTACTAAATGCTGCGTGGGCAAGAAAGGAAATTAAACGTAATTATAGTAGATCTTGTTTATTTCAGTTACTACGATGATTGTTTTTGTTGACAACAATAAAAAAATACGAAATTTCTAAGCTCAAAGTAAATTAGGATTTTCTTGAAAAATGGCAACTCCCTCGAAAAAATGTATTAGACAAGATATATTCTACTTAACTAGTTCTACAAATTTTATTTTAAAACTTCTTTGGCATGACTAATATATTACGAGGTATGAAAGAAAGTTCATTTCTTGTTCCCTGTATAGTGGCACTCCTGGTTAGTATATGTGAACTATTTATATCATTTTCGTATTGATATTAGGAATATTAGGAAGCCAGTACGGTGACCACTCAGCCAACCCACCTGTTCGACATTGTCGGCCTATTATTGCATTTTATTAAGCCACTGCTAATCCTGCGAAAAGAAAAAATGAATGTGCCGAAACTAAGGCCCATTTAATCAAAAGCCGATACACGGGTCTTCTTATTTTAAGTATTCTACCACCCAAAAAAGTTTCGTCGAAATCGACGACCCAAGGTACGTAGTCTCACCTTGTAAGATATCTCTAGCATTAGACTGGCTTGTTAGCTTAATTGGTTGATGTACCTAGCCGGATAGTGGGAGAACCGGGTTCGATTTCCGGTTAAGTTCAGAATATTTCTCCTGAAAAAAGTTCACATTTGCGTTTAGTCTTATGCGTTCACGCATACAAACTATATTCCTCAGCATTACATTTTGTTACAATAATATTTATTTACGATAGATATTGTGAAAATAGAACTTAGCTTATTATGTACTCTGCAATTCTTCCCGCACTACTTTTTATACGTTCTTTGCACGAAGTGAACGCATATAGGGGAGGTCGTTTCCGTCCGGCCGTCCGCATGTTAAAACTCGGGAACCGCTGGACATACTTCCATGAAATTTGGTATTTGGGAGTTCTGCTAAAATTTATCGACCGATTCCAATTTTGGTTAAAATCGGACCATAATAACGACCACTTTACATGAAGACCTACATTTATTTTACAACGCACTTAGCAAGCATCTCGTTGAATACTCATCTGAGCGAAAAATATTGGTAACAAAAGTTATATAAAATAATTAAATACACATTTTTTTGTCAAATAAATTTTCCCGTATAATGTAAGGTTTATGATAAATTTAAAGAAAAGGAAATTAACGTATTTAATTAATTTACGATTTTCGATCATCTTTTGTTGTCAAAAAAATATTAAAAATTTTACAACTCGGGAACCGCTAGACGTATTTTGAAATTTGGTATTGGGAAGTTTTACTAAAATTTGTCGACCGATTCCAATTTTGGTTAAAATCGGACGATAATTACGATCACTTTATTTGAACCTACATGTATTTTACAACGTGCCTCTTTCAACTCAGGAACCGCTTGACCTATGTATTTTGATGAATTTTGGTATTGGGGAGGTTTACTAAAAAGTTGTCTATCTCAAAGAACGCATTTGGAAACTGTTTACTCCGACATGGAGTACACCTTTCCATACTTGTTCTCAAGAGCGCCTGAAAAAGTGCTGAATTATTCTCTCTCGTATCTCTAGTGTTATTGTATTACCTATTTTTAGTATTATTGTATTACCTATTTTATTCTTGCCTAAAATGTTGCATTTCCCTTTTAATCTTAAGTTGAAAATTTCATGAATAATATCACGAATGTTTATTCTACCGTTTAGTCATGATAAAATGTAGGTGAAATGATTCCCTCCACCCATAGCTAAAGAATAACCCTCTTCTGTGACGTTCTTTTGTTTAATGTTTTTGTCGCCATAGATTCGAATCAATGAATGCAGCGAAATTTTAGCAATTAAAAAAAATCGGTTTGTTCGTCTTTCTGGCGCGTTAACTTCTCGTAAAGGAAAGTAGATAGAGACTTCGTTTTTTCGTCAATCGATTTCGTAATATCTCATAATATTATTTCAGACTAATCATACTAGTATAGGTAAATTTTAACATTTTTATTGACAATTTTTTAAACCGCCATTTACCGTCTTCTTCTGCAGCTCTTTCCTTGTTAATATAATATTCACGTTAAATCTTGGATTATCCGTATCTTCACTATATACATATCTTATTTTCCGACATCTTTAAGGGATGAAACATAACTAGATAAGTTTTTGATTTGAAAAGTTGTGTTCTTAGCGTACTCAGACGGTCTTTACCCTCTCTTCATCGTGAGAAAGATACGTTTTATTAAGTGTTCTTCATTTTACGGCCCCCGCTAAATGTGCCGCAGTATAATTATCCTACGAAAAAATTTCATTTGTTGCTATAATTTATGACTTGTTTTTTAGTCACTAGTATTAGGAACCGGATGCTAATAACCTTGGATCTTTTGGTAAATGAGTGCCTGACGAGCAGTGAAAAAGAGAAATTAAGCTGAATTGTTTACCTCTGTTAAAATAATGGCAGTAATTTGAATTTCACTGTTTTTTTTATAGTTGACATTTCTGTATCTTTTGGCAGGATAGCAATGTGAAATCTATGGCGACAAAATTGTTCCGAGGTGTAAACATTAAGCATTCTAATCAGTTTTATTATAATAAATTAGTCTTTTTTAGGCATTGTTTTAACACATACTGTCAACATCGTTGAGGATTTTTACTCTAAGCAAAAACGTATTTTATACTAGGTTGTGTGAATATTATATAAGAAATATATTATCGGCATATTTGAAATCATCAACCATAACTTTAATGATGAATGACAGTAAATGTTTTATATCGAATGACCATAAAGTCAAATCCCTAAGATTGCACAACCTTAACCCTATTGGCAGAGCCGGGACAAGGGTTAGGGGACAAGTGACAATTTGAACTTTTAAGCGTAACGTTTTATATTGTAAAATATATTTTATTTCACCTCTGTATTGTAAATAAACTAGTTTTGATAGATTAAATTGTGTACCGTATACTTTCATTAGGAGGTGGGCGTAATTTTCAATCCTTGCCTAGGACGAAAAAATGTCTTGTCCCGGCTCTGCCTATTGATCCGATTATAAGATTTTTATCGAAAACTCTTTTCCGGAAAATTCATGCGTTATGATCGCGACCATATATATACACCACCATCACATTTAATCCTGTGAATGTTACAATGACGGCAGACATCTGCAGGTAAACTGAAACTGGCATATTTTCCTTAGTGAAAGCGTTTCATTGCTCTTTTAATTCTATCATTTTACGTTGGGAATTATGAGTAACTTATCAGTCATTGTGAAATTAAAATTAAAATATTAATTCCCATAAATATTTTCTTTCGCGCCGATTCTGAAGTTAAGAAGTAATTTTATAATCGAGAGCGCCTAATATGGGCGATACTATATATCACTTATAAAACACTTTAACACGAATAATAATATTATAAGTTAGAATATCTAAATATTGCTTTTTATTGAGTTTTTAGAACTAAGAATAATTTTAGTAAGTTAGAAGGAAGTGTAGGTATGAAAGTACGTAATTCATGTTTGAATCATGGGTCTAAATTCTTGTCATAATTATACTCACCTTAGAAACATCGCGGTGTATTTGATTTTCGTTATTAATTTTTTCCAAAATCAAGAGCGAGATCGCAGTTTTATCTAAAAAAAATCTTGTATACACAGGACAGGAGCGAAAACTAATAAATCAGAGTATAAATATCCTTAATTTTGAATAAAATTTTGCATAATATTTTAAAAAACCCGGCGGTGAGCGTTGTAAAGTTTGAGATGATTAATATTTTATCAATAACCTAGTTAAATTTTCCTTGAATGTATTTTACAAAACCCCGATGCTAGTGGAAAAATCAGTCCAGAAAGCTTTTTATGTTATAATTTTAGTAATTTTACGCGGTTATAGTCAGTTTTACACAGTAGTTTTTGTCCAACTAAAACTTAGGGACTGCGAACAATTTTCAAGGCGAATGACCGAAACCGTTTGCTGTTTTTGAAATGTCTAATAAATTTAAAGGTAAACGTTAGTTAATTTTTAAAGAGAGAAAAACTACACATCACACGTATACTATGTATGTAATTCTTTAATTTCTATTAAAAAATTTTAACATCTTAAGTATCAACTTAACCGGATTTTTGAATACGTAAGTATTTAATTAATACAATCTCAGGGGATGGGTTCCTGTGAACTCTAGCCCCTCTGCATTACCCTTTTTAAGGGTTAAATACGTTGAATAATTTGTAGCGAGGGCCGTCCCTAGGATAGGGCGAATCGGGGCGATCGCCCCGGGCCCCGTTCTTTGGGGGGGGTGGAGAGGGGGCGCTTCGATATCACCACAAGGAAAGCCTAAGTTAAATTTCGAGCTCTATTCAATTACCTGTTATTGAAGAACCGCCAATGAAGTGACACTGATGAAGGTTGTATTTAGTTGAAAATCAAGCATGGTTAGCTCGATCTTTTTTTTAGCCGTAGGGTTAGTCATATTATTTACTTTACGCACGCTGTGAGATATGATCTTTAATGTAACGCAGAATGTCCAATTATGGTGGTAAATGTTAATAGGGTCCCGCACAAGCCGATTTGCCCCGGGTCCCGCACCTCTCTAGGGTCGATACTGTTTGTAGCCTCCTAAGTAATTCAACTCTTCTCCTTTAAGTTGAGGATGTAAGATATGGAAAGATTGTGCTGCAGACCTGTTGTTTATTCTTTTTCTTGGCGACAGTTTTTTTTTCTTCTGGCGATTTTCTTAAAATTTGATGGGTTTCTGCTTTAAAGTGGATCACATCCTGGAGAAAGTGAGCCATTGCGTCCTCTACCGCAAAGGAGACGGTTGACCTCGTAGGGTGGAGGGCTGGATCGTTCCCTAATTGTCAAGCGCCGCTCTGTACTCCAATTACGTTCGTAGGTACTTACTCGTCCCCTTCCCACGTCTGTCGCCACCTGTTGACCAAAAGTATGTGGGTCTCCATCTTGAACTCCAAAGAGCGGCTTTTGTGAATGAAAGAATCGGAGAGAGAGAGTGTGTTGATCGTACTCACGAGGTTCTTGGTGCCGTCCGCCGTTTATATCAATTGCGCTTCGAGGAAAGAGTTAGAGCAGAGGTACACAACTCAAAAGTTGACACGGGCCAAAATCGATCTTGATTGGACCTAGGCGGGCCACGCTATGAGAGTTTTGTACAAACAAAATTTATGTACACTATTATAGATTCTGTAATTTTTGTAACAGCTTTTATATGCAATTTTTATGCGACAAAAATGAGGTGACACACAAATATAATTTACTTATTCAATGGGACATGTTGCACCGTTTTTCTCTCGCCATTGCACTTATACCCGGAGTAATGCTGGTAGTTGCTGTTTTTAGAATTTCTCTTAAACACTGATCTGTCATTGCTAAACCTTAATGGAGCCTTGTTTAATTTCATAAGAGAACGTTTGTTCACACACGCTTTAAATATCCATAACAAATTTTACTTTTATTTTTTTCGGAAAAGGAAAGTACCTGCCGGGCCACACAAAACGTGTCGGCGGGCCAAATTTGGCCCGCGTGCCGTTATATTATGTTATGCACCCCTGAGTTAGAGGATCGATGGGAGAATGAGAAACATTTGACGAGCGGAAAGCCTCTCCGATGAATTTTTTGAATCCTCGGCATTGGTGGAAACACCGTATCATTTCGTGAATTTGTGCCAATAGCCCATAATACTTTTAGCTGAAGTATGACTTCAATCTTATTAAAAAGAAATTTTCGATCTCGCCTTATGATTGGAATGGAATTGATCTTGGAGATATCTAAATTATAATTTCGGTCATGATGTTAATTTTTTGTCATCCGTGTCAGCTATTAATGAGGGACGCCCGGTTTAATCTTATTTGGAGGTAGAGAGAAAACTTGTGACTTGGAAGGAACGAGCGTGGGCAATATGGAGAGAAAGTTACCGGAAATACAAGTGTGGCATTGGAATAGGTATGAATGTATCTAGCGGGAGGCGTGTCTCGGTTGAGCGGATGTGTTATAGGAACGCGGCAAAACCGACACTCGCGTAATTTACGCGCACACGTATAGCAGATGGTTATATCGTGTGTCGTAAAAATTGTTCTGATAAGGGTGTTTAATTAGCTTTGAGGACTATCGGAGATAATTAGCTATTTTATCATTAATGAGGCGATAATATAATCGTTTAATTAGTTGATCGGTCGCTTAGCGTTTGTAAGTATTCCTACTTGCGCTAATGAATATAGCAAATAGTTAGTTTATTAGTAGTCGGTTAGTTAATAGTCAGTTGGCGTGGAAAAGGTGCCGTCTGTAGATGGATTTTATTAACTTTGCTTATGATTGTTCGGAATTAGGTTAGAGACAGAAATTTTAAATTAATATCATCGCCAATGATGAACGTCAAACCGAATAGAGCTTAATTACAGCTAAATATTTATTTATATTTTGTTGGGCGCGTTTATTAAGACATTAGACATCTCCAGATAGCCACCTTTAAAATTAGCAAGCTTTTTATTTATATTTCATTTTTTGCCGATACTAATTAAGTTTCCGTGCAAATACATGCCGATCCACTTATATGGCGCGAATTCAGAATAAAGAAGCAGCTATCGTGGCATCCAATACGGTTAAAGGAATAGGCGCGTTCTACATGTTAAGCGCGATCGTTATAGGTCGCCAACAGTATAAACTGCTAAAATGACGATGCAGTTATTATAATGATTATTTCACACGTTTTGAGATTATTTTAATTTATCGTTAAGTATTTAATATTGAATTTAAACGGTATTTTTCGTTTTTTACTTAATCGTAACAGTTACGAAACTATTTTGCTCAATGGTGATATTTGTTGCAGTGGAATTATATGTAGTCATTTAATACATTTGTTTGTTTTTTTCAAATTTTTGTCTTTATGTTTTCGATATGTAATTCCACAAAGATACGGTTACCCAAGTTAAATGTATTTATAAGAATGGTATTTGATCCTCACTATTAAAAAATAGGTGTTCTAATTAAGAAAATGTTTTCAATCACCTGTCATCTGCAAAAATCCATGCCTTTTTTGTTATTTTTATTTTAAGAGTCTTTAATTACAAATTCTCTTTATTCCTGTTAACATAAGGTTTTCACCTAAGGATTTCTTATGGTGGTTTGGGCAAAACAAATTATATTTACAATTTTATAAATATCGTTATAACGGAGTACTTTTATGTTTGTAGTTGTAATCGTAAAGACCAAACTGAATTATTTTTACCTACAGAGCATTTCTTTGTATTTTTTTCATCGACGTAAAACTACGTGTATTTTTTGCTATTGTGCAAAATAGTAATGTTTTAGTTTGAGAATGAAACATACAGATTTTGTATTTTAGTTCCTCCATCAAGAATGAGGCGAAAGACATTCTGTAGATCAGCTTTCTTTTATTTCTCAGTACCGGCGCTTCTTCGTTACAAAAGTACCGATGAAAAAATCGCTTGCAACCCGTTAACGAGAATTTCGCCGGTGGTTTTATGAAAGCTATTACGGTATTTGTTTCGTGAGAAGCGAAGGAAGAGATAAGATAAATTTGAACGCAAGGATGCAATTAAGGCAGGTGAAACTAAGGGCTTCATTTCGGAAAAGGCGTGATAACTGTGAAAAAATTCTTCGCCGATATAATATGTAGAAATCGGTATTGTTTTATTCTTTCCAATTAACGTTACGTTTAAATACGTTAAACGCGTTTAATGCGCGCACTTTCTCCTCGACCTTGACAAATTGACTGATTTTCACGGAAATTGAAGATGTATCGAATGGCTTCCCGGATAGTCGTATGTAGTTCAAGGCTGAGTCATTGTTTTCGTGGATTCTCAACTTTCTCCGAATTACTTTATTATATTCAGAATTTTCTTTGTGCTATCGTTCTCCTTGCATTCATCGAAAGATGATAGGAAAATCTCTTGAGTTTGTATTTGCTATCGCTATAGATTGAGGTTAGGCAAACCAAAGGTATAATGACCCGAGAAAAATATTTAGGGTTAAGTTTTTTTGTGGGATATTGGAAAGTTTGTAGGGAAGCAACCGCGCAAGCATCTCAAATTTTCTTTCATTCCCATCAATTTATTTTTTCTTTATGCAACGTTATAGCTGTCGGTCTCAAATCTGAGATCAACGTTTAACTCCTGGCATAGCGCACCTGATAGACGGCATTCCGGAAGATACTCAAAATTCCTACGCGCGACCTACTCGGCCATATACTATGCGTTACTCGTCTCAAGATCGGCCATATATGTCATTTGATCTAAAATCACGTGCTCGACGAAGCCTTAAGAACCAAAACATTTTGTACCATTGAGATCCGATAAAGAAAAGCTACAGCAGGTTCAGTGGCGCTCAGTTTTATAGGAATAATAGTTAATCTTTTGTTGGAGCTTCATTGAAACTATCCTCCAGTAAAGGAAAGATTATTATTTTTCGCAGAGCAGTTAGAGAGCTACAACTAGTATAATTATTATACATTCCGTTAACTAATTCCTTTTAACGAATACAGACATGGACAAAATATCCTGCAATCGGTCAAATGGATCGTAATTACTAAAAAACAAGAGAAAAAGTTGAAACGCAATCACAGCAATAATCTAATACGTGATGGTGATTAGAAAGTTAAGCGTTTATGAGCAGTCACTGCCACACTTCTTGTAGCGCACAAATTTAACCCTTTCGTAATCAGCCTAATTTTTTCCGAAGCCTTTTTAAATCCCACTTTTGGAAAAACGAAAAAGAAATGCCGTTACCTTAGCCATTTCGGCAGCTTCGAAGCCCCGAAGAGCTTGGAGACTTCAACGCCCGGCCGCCACACGCGGCCCGAATAAGTAGCTCTTAAGCAGTCTGCGCCGCCTCGTCTTCCTCAGGTCCACCTCCAACACTCCGCCAACCGCAGACTTAAAAAGCACCACAGTCAACGTATTTCCACACTTTAGAAAGTCTATGGACACCTTCGTTGACCAAACACGAGAGTAACTTCGCTCCAGTCTGTATGGTTTAGCGTTTGTAATCCCGCCCTTTGCCGCCAAGAACTTTGTAAAAAAATCACCTTCAAGAATCGTGCTTTGACGGCCTCGGCTCGTGCACTGGCGCTTCGCGTCGGCCTGATGTCCCGTGTCGGATGGGAGCTCCGACGTTAGTTCCTCCTTTTCCTCCCTACGTTCTTCCCCTCTCCACTCACCTCTCACGAGTGGTCGCCGCGGCCCACTTACTTCCCCCTCTCGTCTCCTCCCGTAACCCCCTTCTCCGGCTATGAGTGCTCGAGTCGTCTCGAATCGAGGTTATTTTTCTTTCTCCCTCTTTGGACTCGCGGTTGCATCGAAAGCGTTGAAATTTGGCAGTCAGGGTATGCGAAAGTCGAGCGAATTGTCGTCGTCCCTTCTTGATGCCCCAGACATGGAATTTTTGGACGGAGGTTGAGCTTTTAATCGCGTTTTCTAACTCCAGAGTCGTTCGTTTCATCTTTTTTTGTGTGGCGTCCCTTTCTGGACGGCCTCAAGTGACCTGATAGTATAGCTTCCTGCGTTTTTTTTTAAATTGTAGACGGACCTCGTTCATTTTTGAGAAAAATCAAAAAATATGATGGAGACGAATTTCTAGCTGAGAGAACGTATAGAAATAATTATGGAAATGGAATTCTTCGTGTAGCTGAAAATTATAATTTAAGACGTTCAATTAATAGAGGCTAGGCAGCTGATTTAATTTGTAATTTTTCTAGAATAAGCACTTAAGTATTGAAAAATTGAAAAATTAAGTCTTAGGTATATCCAAATTATAACTTTGTTATGGCTGTTGGAGAGACCTTGGGTTAGTACTTAAATTTTCAAGTTTTTATACTATATAGCGCTTATTCTGGAATTCATTTTCAACCTTTAGACGAGCTCGGTAATTTTCTGGCGAATTCGATCATTTTCTCCGCTGTTTTGAAAACTCTTAGCTAAGCACGTAAATTTAGGACTTATTCGTAGAAAACCTGTATCAGAAATATATTTACCTTAAGCTCTGCGAAATTGTTCGTGGACGTCGCGAGATCGTTGCGTTTTGCGCTTTTTAATCTCGCGTGTCATTTCCGTGATTTTATTTTCTTTTGTGGATTTTAATGTAGTATGCTAGAATGTCACCGATCATATACCGAAAATATCTACGGTAATTTCATGAATGTTTATTTTAATTCGCTGAGGATATTGTAAATTAAAAAGAAATACCTAGAAAAGAGGCCGTTTTAATAAATTCCTTCAATTTAATGGTTGAAAATGTCCAATTTTTTCCCTCTATGAATTTAATGTGATTAAAAGGTTGTTTTAATTATACAGATATGACATTTGTGTGTCTATATAAGTGGTCATTCTGAGATGTCCAAAATAGTGATGGTAATAAGAATAAATACATATTTATTTTTCTGTCATGCTTTCAGATTAATTTCTCGGAGTGGTCAAGTATCCTATGAATAATGTATTGGGCTTCTCCTTTCTCGGGCTGCAATCTGAGATGTACTTTGAAAGGTCACAGTATTAATGAGGAAATTGGTTCTCTAATTCATATTTACTTTTTTATTTAATGAAAATGTTTACTTTTGTTACTTTAGTTAAACTCGGCATTTTATGCTGAGGTTGATGATACTCGATCCTTCCTCTCACTTGTATGACTCGAACTTTCCCTCTGGCGGTTGACCTGATATTTCAACTTCACCACAAAAGATTTGACAATACATATGACGCATTCTGTGTCTTGAGAATGTGAGTGAATGCGTGTGCGAAATCGGTCTATTTTAACGTCTAGTTTTTGTACTAACAAACTTTGATCTTTTGCATGTACTTGCAAACATTCTTGTACTACTAAAAACAGGTTATCCATGCCATCGCTCCTCGTTAAAACGGTGAAAATGCTCTCCTCTTCATTACGGATACTTAACGCATGATGTTATTATTGGAGGTAATAACCTCGATGTTATTTTTTGCGTCTTTCTCCACCACAGATTATTCGACCGTTATGAACAGTCGATCGGCTGTTTAATTAAGCGCAGAAAAAAGTTATCTTCGATTTACCGCTTCCCTTGTTATCGCGTCTCTAATGCGGGCTAAACAGAATTCACAAAAATGATTCGTCCATGTTGGACTAGGTGAGCTTGTTTTGGATGCATTTGCCCTGAATTTATATATTATAAGAGGCTTTTATTCGGGAAAAAATCTAAAAATACATAATAAGCGATAAAAAAATCTATCTTCGGTGCGCTTCACAGAGAAAAAAAACTAGGAGGTGGGGATATTATTAGAGCTTACCTATGGCGTGTGTTGCGATTGAATACTAAGGTAAACGCCTATTCACCGTACAGGGATTCTAGCGAAAACAACTTAAGATCAAGAAAATACGAAATGCTCGAAAGAAAAGCACTCACTCTGGTTTACGGGTGGTTACACAGCTCCAAAACGTGTAGGTTTAGAGTAGCGGTCCCCAACTTCGGGACCAAAAACAGGGTCGCGGGGGGTCCTCTGTAGAGTCGCGAAGGATCATCAAGAGGAAACTTTTCTGACAGTCAGTTTGTATCTATAGATCATTGGAATACTGCCTAACCTTGATCAGTCACGGATCATGCTTAACAGTCGGTGCAAGCTCCTATGTGTGAAAATGGATGGGGAAAGGCGGAAATACCAGAGCAGCCGAAAGATTTCACAGAGATCGACCAAATTTGCGGTGCAATAGCAGTGTCCGCTGGCAGGTGGTTATTTGCTTTCTATCCAGCCTGTCTGTATTGCATCTTCGTTCAATCATAAGAATGGGTTGCGAGAGTGCGTTACAGATCACGATGAACTATTGGCGTCCAGAAAGGGGCCGCAGCAAAAAAAGTTGTGAACCGCTAATTTAGAGCAGTGGTTCTCAAACTTTCAATTGCCGCGGCCCCCTTGAATATCATACGGCCCCCTTTGAATTGAAAACAGTAAAAATAAGAAACTTTATTGCAAATTTCTTCATTTTATGTAACTATTAATAATTTTTATCGCGTCGTTTTTCCAAAAATTCCATGATAAAATTTTATTGTTGGTGACAACTTTATTTCACCTTGCATCCAAAATAATTTTGCGGCCCCACGGGGGGCCGCGTCCCACAGTTTGAGAAACATTGGTTTAGAGGATTATTCACACGCCAGGGATCCACTCACAAAAATTTCCTCTTGAAAAAGAACAAAATTTGTAATTAGATAATTCTTACTACGACAAGGAAGTGGTTGAAGCATGGTGCTTCTTAAAAAAAGAGGGTTCGGGAAATTGAAACCAGGAAATAATGCGTTGATAAAAATCAAGGAGTTTTCTGTTTCTTTGGAGACCTCCCATCTTTGGATGACCAGCTCCATTGTGTTTATGCCTCTCTCACACTTTCGTTCTTTTGTCTCCGGCGAGTTCACACTTTGACGTTCGGCTCGATCTAACCCTTTTTCACGCTTTGTCGACTGGAACACGTATCCCTCCCTCGCACAAAACCTTTTCCTTTCATCGTCCCGAGGAGAGATTCTTTTATTTTTCAAGTTCGCGGGCGCTTCGGATCGATAAGCTTTAGCATTCGTCCCTTGCGAATTGGCGCGTCACACCTTCTCACCTCCCCTTCCTTCCTCCGAGGCAGAAGATAGCGGTGTCCATGTGTAACGGTGCGTTTTTATTAAACACGCAAAAAATATCTATTTTTCCCGCGATATTCTTTTTTGATTCGGGTAATACGGGCGGAAGATTCTGCTAAGAAAGTAGGGTATAATTTGATCGCGTGGACGAGTAATTCCGTGATTGTTTTTCGAAATGGAATTTCCAAAATTGGATTTGCGTGTTCCAATTTTTTAGTTTCTTCCTAGTATCCATGAAGCATGTCGGTCTCATTTAAGATGCGGCACACTTGTTTCTCCGACCGGACTCGCGATCTTGTTGACGTCCTCACGTTCGAAGGCGTTTCGTAAAAAAAATGAGATCGAAAGTAATTGTTATTCGCAATATAAAGATATGGATTTGATTTGATGTCAGTATTCAGCGCCTTTAGGCTGGTTTCCAAAGGAAACATAGCCTTATGAAATGGTCCTGTCTGTGTGTATGCATGTGTGTGTGTGCCCCCCACTAACAACTTTTTTCATGAAACTTGGTATGAGGCTCGTGCTGCCAGGGCCCACCTCCGGGCTATATTTTATTTGGCGAAGATTGAAGTCCCGGGTTCGATTTCAGGAATGTTTTTCCCTATTTGTTTTACATAGGTAATCTCAAATCCATCGTGCAAGGATGTTTTCTTTAATACTTAAAAATATCTTAAAATTGTGATATCGGAGCGAGGTTTGTACTGTTCTAAGGAGAAAAGAATCTAGATTCTAATTCTTATCACAGAAGTTTCATAATTGATCGTATTTTCTTTAATTGCTACTAAAACAGCGTTTTTTCGTTTTAAATCGCATTTTATCGGGTTGTTGCCATGGATACGATTATTACCGAACTCGGCTTGAGCATAAACGAGTGAACAAATGGGTAACTTTCTTTTCCACTCGATTACCCTTCAGTAATGGACAGTTGATCCATATATAAATAAGCTTATAAACAGTAACATTTATTTAATTCGTTTATTTAAACAAATACATAAAAAATATAATGTCAGAAAGAGATTTTGACATTGTTTTTAGTACTTTAAACCTGCTAATGCTCTATTAATTTCTTTTCCAATTTTTCTCTGTCATTGATAAACTATGAATTACAAATGGTATTTATGGTACGAGAATTCCTTGGAATGACTACCACATACTGAAACATTTCCTGTCAATATAAGTAATCAATTCGGGGCGTCAAATTTGGGAAACCAGCTTGCATTAGTCCTTGTTTTAAGACTTCTTGTTATTTTATAAAATGTGTAATAAAAAAATACTCCCGTGCGCCTACGTGTGACTTTTTCTTAAAAATAAACTGCTGAGCTGTATAAATAAATATTTTGAAGCTTTACCTTATTTAAATAAATTAATCCACCGAGAGTCTAGTCGCTGTTGACTTTACAATCAGATCCAACGAAATAAGTACTCGAAGAGCATTATAAATTGAGTTGTAAAATGCGCTCATTCTATCAGGTTTGAAGAATTATATGTACTTCAATTAAAGATAAAATGATTTCTTGATTTTCTTACGAACATTTTTGGTGAAATAAAATTTTTAAATATGAAATAATGTGAAACCATAATGAAATATGATGGAGGAACGACTAATAAAATGATTTGTTTGTAAATGTAGTAGGATTTTATTTAGTTGCAGTAATAATTAATGATCAAATAAATTAAAAATTCCTTGAAAACTCATAGGACTTAGGTATACCAATAAAGCAACCGTTAATTTTAAAGGATTCAATTTTGGAAACATCGTCTGCATTTTCTATAACGAACCCTACTGAAAAATGGGAAAACGTTCGTTTTCATTATGTGCTGGTGTAAATCAATTCTTTGCGTGTCGTAAAAATACCATTAGCAGTGGACCGTTACCTTCTCTCTGTACGGTGCCTCTTTTGCGCCGATGCATTTCCTTTTCTTCATCGTAATTCCTCGCGAGCAGTTTCAAGAGATGAAAGATTGCTTACGTCCGCATTCTCAGCCCTGGGCACCTCGTGGCGCCATTCCAATATCCTTTCTGTAAAATTAATGATTTCCTGTAGTATTGTACTGAAGGAGTTACGACTTTGTTTGTAGGTAATCGCACTGTTCCCTAAAAAAGACACCCACCTAACCTGTAAAAATAATTTTGCGGGGTTTAATTTTTGGTACTTATTGCCCAAGGCATGTCAAATCCGTTTATCAATTCTCGCCTAATTTTTTCCATGGAAAAACGACTTGTATTTATTTTTAATTTTACGTTTTTATGATCAAGTAAAAATAAATTAATCTCTAAGAGTTATTTCCATAGATTTAATTGCTATCATTTAATTGCTAACCTGTATTGGACAATCTAATATTCCGCACGCGGAATATAATAGGTATTGCAGTACGGTAAAATTTGAAATTGTTATCGAATCTCGAGCATCTTGAATATATTGTAATCGTTTTGTTTACCATCCTTCGTCATACTGTACTATTTGACTTAATTTTCTTCCTTTTGCCAAAATGGTGATTATCTTTAGGCTTTCTACGTAATTTTCCTTTTCGCATCCCGTCCCGATCCACCAATCTATTTTTTCGTTGGCCGAAATTCAGTATGTTCTTCCTTATCTTCCTGTATGTATCATGCTATCCTGAATGCAATTTTCTCCTTCATCCTACCACAGGCTTTCTCGTCCTTTCCACAATAAACTCGGTATTACTCAAGTATTTCACTTCATTCTTCCTGTAGTTTAATAATTTTATCGTATGCCGGTTTACTATTCGATTGTTTTTAAAGATTCATCTGCCGTATTTTTAATTTGTTTTTTTTTTTTATTTTATCGACTCTTCACTCAGTTATAGCGTATTATGGCGTTTGTACTCTTATTAGAAATTGAAATCGATTGATCGATAGTAGACGGCGACATTTGCCTTATTTTAAACGTCTATTATCCTCCTAATGAGAACATTTAATCGTATTCACACGTTTCTCTTAGTTCCGAGTTAAAAGTTCAATAAATATCGTCACTCCTGGAACGTATCCAATATTTTTAGGGTTCTTTTGACAGCTGTTCCCTAAGCCTTAAATTAGCGTCACGACAATAACGGATCGATTGTCTTTTTTCTCTTCCGATCACGGTTTTCTCCTTTGTGGCTTCCTTTCGCGCGCTTTTCGCTACTTCTTGCGTCGGATATAAGTCATAACCGAGTGTATGCAGCAGGGGAAAGAGTCGTGTCCTATCCTGGTTTTCTCTCGACGTCGTGCGATTTTAACGGCCAATGTAACTGTTTTCAGTGGTTCTTAAGGACGCCGAAAGTTTTTTCCCCGTGCTACGTTAACAAGTTCCGGCATCTTTGGAAATTCAAAACTGCGTTTTCGACGTTAACTTGATCAACCGAATCACTTCGTCTGTTATCTTATCTGTATGAAATGTTTTCAGGGTCAGGGTCTCCGGCTAGAGGGGTGAAAGCCCCCAAATAAAAACGTTCTCGGCTTTTTTCTTACTTTTTTCTTATCTGTAATACAATTTTGAATCCGGCTTACATACTTGTCGAGATTTATCATTAGTATTATTCATATACAGTTGAATTTTGTTCAATGCAGCTCTCTGAATCGCGTAATCAGTATTGACCTGCAGGGTTTCCCAATGTTAGTTTTCTTTTTTTATCAATGTTTTTTCGTAATTTTATTTTGAAGAGCCATTTTAATCTCGTCTACATTTTCTGTTAATGCCTTACATCTATAGGGAGCATTCACTTATCAACTTCCAGCAGTCGTCGTTCAGCGTGCTTGTGCTCTATTTGTCTTGGTGTCATCACTGTCATATCCAAGGTTGGGCAGAAAAAGCTTTAGTGAGAGTGAAGAAACTGCATTTTAGGCGCATGTTGCATCCCGTTGCTGTATTTTCCGTAAGAGGTCTGTTTAATTTTTGAATCTGATGTTAACCGGGAAGTTGTCGATTACCGCTTTAAAAGAATTCCACACTGCATCCGAAACGTCGAAATTACTGTATCTTGAACTCTCTAATTTATAGGCCCACAAAAATACCTTCTTTAATCATCGGTTTACTCGTTCTTGGGAGTTCTATTTTATATAGTGACATCCTTCGCCGTCTTTTTTCATATCCTTTTGATATGGAGCGGTGGCAGGTGCGTATTTTTTGGGTCCACCATTTGCTGGTGGGAGATGCTTTTGACCTAGAACTGAAACTTGACGAAGAGGCAGTTATCGCGTGGTGAGAATACTAACAGGGAAGCGGGAACTTGGGCGGGATTTTCGAGCGTTGACTCAGCAGCATTGATTGTATCACGCAACTCAGCGGCGAAGGTACAAATTTAATTTTTCGGGGTAAAAGTAGCATGAAAAACCCTGAATACTCTTATTTTTCTCTTATATTAGATATTATTCAGTTCTCAAAAACGTTAGATAGTAAAAAAATTAAGGTCGTTTCCATAATCAGTATCAAAGCATCTCGAAGGATCATCTAATTTCATTAATGAAACAAAAAACACTGTTGAGCGCTGTATTTTAAGCAAAATGATAAAAAATATCTAGGTTTGCATGTTAGATCAATTGAAAAGTTGGCAAACTGCTTAGATTATAAACAGAAATATTGCATACCTAGGTTAATACCTTTAGTATTTTTGCGTCATTTACCATTACCAATTTAACTTCATATGAGATTTAATTTTTAATTGCAAACAAAGATTTTATTAAGTTTCATTTGTTTATGAAATCATATGCGAGTCGAAAGCTGCGAATATCTGCAGATAAAGACCATTATCAGTGTTTATATTGTCTCTTCCATACAAAAGAGAGATTTTACTCGCGTTTGACGTAATCTGTTGAAAAACTCGAGTAAGGCGATTTTTTTTGTTTTCCGTAAAAATATATTTCGAAAAGAAATTATTTTATGAAGCTGTTACAGTTTTCACATTTAACCCAAAACGAATTAAATAGTTTTTCTGATGATATCTGTAGATGCATGAGGTAAGCGAGTACGATTTTATTTCAAGTCTTATGTGTTTACTCAAATAAGTGAGAAAACAAAGCTGTTTTCGTTACAGTTTCCGCCTTCGATTCGAAACGAATGAAATTATTTTTTAGAAATGTGCGTCGCTAGATGACGCACGTGACAACAATTTTATGGAAACTTTTACCGTGTTTATAAAAAGAAGATAGAAAATAAATCGGTTTTCGTGGTAAAAGATGAAGAACCTGAGGAAAGAAGAGTATTACTCGAGCATGAAAATAGCAGGTTTTGAACTACCGCCTCATAATATTCCTGAGCGTGTCGTGTCGGGAATTGATGATATCTTGTTGATATTCCGTTCTATAATCAGACCGAAGCGGATGACGTGGCCCGGAAAGTCCAAAATGGCGGACGTTTGTTTCGTTCGGTGAGTTTTAATCTTATGGAATAAATATTAAATTTTACTGTCTTGCTAGATAGGAGGGATGTAGGAAGATTATGGCTGGTGGGAGCAGGTCGAGATAACAGCTTTCCTTCATTTAAAAGAGAAAAAAGTGTAGCGAATTTTAAGAGCGACAAGATTAGACTTCTTCAGGAAGTTCCCATAGAGGAAAGTGAAATTATATTTATGCTCGTTTTAACATCTACCTCTTGATACTTTTTTCTCATCGAATTCTCATTAGCATTTGCCGTTCCATTAATAGATTATCTAACCGATTTTCGTCGGCCAATTCTTGCCTCGTTTCCTCGACTGGTTTCCGAAATTACACCGCTCCAAGGGGCGTGCTCCAGGCAATTTTTGTGTGTGATTTCTCGCTCCAAAAATAAAGCAAGTCACGTCAGTGGCAAGATACCAATTCTTGCCCAAATGTACCCCGTTCAGGTTTTTAAAAATATTCTTCGAGCAAAAATTGTTTTGAGGAGGTTATTTTGTATTATGCGCGCAATTCGGTGAATCGAGGCATATTTTTTTGTTCAATAGAGAATTATCAAACCCGCCTTATGACTAAAATCAAAATGACGTAATACGTATCTGAAGTAGTCATAAATAGGGTAGGAAAACCAGGTGCGAATTTCGTGGGAAAAACAGCCGTATCAGTGGTAAAGGTATAACCATAAATGAATACCACTTATGACGACTGCTTTGTAGTCGAAATTTGCATCCGGTTTTCATAACCTTTTTATGGCTATTGAAGATACAGATTGTGCCAGTACAATTTCTTTGTGATTCTTTTCAAACTTAGCTGATCTAACAAATATTGAACTTGATTTATTAATTTGAAAAATTATTAATCTACATACCAGTCGCTCAAATCAAGTACGTTTCGCAGTTATTGCAATAAGAATATAAAAAAAAACTTTTATATTAGGTTTTTATATCGGTGGATTCTAATGGAAAAGTTTTCTCGTGTTTATTGTAAATATAGATTTCCAAAAAGTTAGGTCTAAGGGGCTATCCATAAATTACCTCAAGCTCTAGGGGAGTGGGTTGATAATTTTTTGACAGATCGTGAAGAGGGTGTGAGAGAGTTTTTTGATAACGTGACGTCTTTGGTTTAATGGAAAAAGTATTAAAAATATATTTGTTACTAAAATTTAATTTTGAGTATTTTTAGCCTACTTTCCTATGTAGAGATAGGCTCATTTAATTTCAGTAGAAAAGTGCAAGAAATGATTTGAAAATAAATATAATTTAAATCGATTCATTTGAGCAAAAGGTAAAAAATGATTTTTTCCAATGTACACTTTTCATGTTTTTCAAATGAAATAATTTAATTCACGTAACCTAATTAAATAAAAATAATAATAATAAAATCAAAAACAAGTATTATTTATGTGTAATATACTGAAATAACATTAAAATAAAATCTTAATTAATGTTTTGTGAGTAAAAAATAAATTCTGTATTTCTTTCTATGGAAGGGAGGGTTGAAAATATGTGACAATTTTAAGGGAGGGTTTACATTTTTATGACGATATGTGACTAGGGATGAGGAGGGCTAAAGAACTAAATGTTTTGCGTGACGTAATTTATCGATGTCCCCTAAGTCATTGAATTATATTAATATTTTTTCAACTTTGAGTTTGGTAAGTCAGCAAATGTGCTTAATCAATGCGACTTTTCTTTTAACTAGGTTTCGACGTACCCTTTTTCCTTTGGTAAATAAATTTATAAAACGATGTTTTTATATGAAGAATATCGCGGTATTTTGTTTAAGAGTTCACTTTCTGTGGATATTTGTATTGAATGGAGGGAAAGAATATATTATTTGATAGTTTTATTTTCGTTCATTCTCTATTAAAGTCTTGTCGCCCACTTCGACGAATTGCATTCACTTCTTCCGCCCAGTAACATACATGCTATCACCTTATCCGAGACGTGGCTGAAACCTTCAATCTTGAATTCTTCTGTAGAAATGCCTGGGTATAATTTATTTCGTAATGACAGAGTTGGAAAAGGAGGAGGTGGAGTCGGAATTTATGTCCGTAAAGATCTCTCTTGCAAAGTAATAGCTTCCAGTGACGCACAGTATTCCCGAAGACCTGAATATCTTTTCCTTGAAACAATAGTAAACTCAAAAAAGCTTTTGCTAGGGATAATATATCGTCCTCCAAAAATAGGCCACCTATCAGACATCGACGAGATCATTGCAAACAGGATTACGAGCACATAATCATAACCGGCGACTTTAACGCGAATCTTAATTCAAACTATCATGATGCAACCTTTCTTAAAAATTCCTTTACTTCCCATAATCTTAATATTCTACCACTGATGCCTACAAATAACACTAAAAATTCATCTACATGGATTGACCTCGTAGTGACAGCCAATCCGGAGAAAGTAATTACACATGGACAGCTACCTGCCCCCGGAATTTCATCTCATCACCTTATCTTCCTAGCATATTCTCTTAATTCACCTAAGCATAAACAAAAGTTCATTTCATAGCGAGATTTTAAGAACATTGATTATGATAATCTACTTGCTGATGCTACCCTTCTTCCCTGGTTCATAATAGAACATACTGACGACATAGACAAAAAAGTTGAAACACTTAATACTCTGCTATTATCCTTGTTAGAGAAATATGCACCCGTTAAAGCTATTCGTGTCTCAAAACCTCGCGCGCCATGGCTAACTGCTGATATAAAATTAACGTCTGTACTATGGAATAATCTGCGCCATCTCGGGATTGGTAAGCCTAAAGATTCTTTCTTGCCTCAAAATATATCACTAGATTCTCTTAATATTAATTTCTAGACTCACCCCACAGTTATTGGCTCTGAACGTAAACGCAACGTTATTCGAAGCCTTGACCTGAAAGCGAATGAGCCTACCTGTTCTCAATCTTTCCACTTCAAGATGGTCTCGCAAACTGACGTACTTAAAGCTATACGCAGAATTAAATCGAAAGCTCAGGGCGCAGACGGCATTCCAGTCTTACTCATCAACAAATTAATTCACCTTATTCTACCAGTAATTACTAATATATTTAATCACTTCTTACTTCTGGGAAACTTCCCATGGCAGTGGAAACGCGCTTTGATCCGTCCTATCCCAAAGAAATCACTATCATCTGATAGCAAAGACTATCGTCCGATTAGTTTTCTTCCTACTCTTTCTAAAGCATTAGAGAGACTTGTGCACGAACAAGTTACAGACTTCCTTAACTCAAATTGTTTACTAGACTCCTTCCAATCAGGCTTTCGAAAGTCACATAGCACGACCTCTGCTTTGATAAAAATCACGGATGATATACGACGATCAATGGACGACAGGAAATTGACAGCAGTAGTACTGTTAGACTTCAGTAAAGCCTTTGACTCGCTAGACAAAGACATCCTTCTGGCAAAACTCCGCAGTATGAGATTCTCTACCACTTCAATTAAATGGTTCTCATCATACCTTAGTGATCGTTATCAGAAAGTCACCTCGGACGATTCCTCCTCCTCTTGGATAAGTATAACCCGGGGTGTCCCGCAGGGATCAATCTTAGGCCCTCTTATATTCTCTCTGTATATTAATGACTGCTCTCAAATACTTACACACTGTAATCATCACTTATACGCAGATGATCTTCAAATTTACTTAAACTCCGAACCTAATAATTTATCCCTAGCCTTAGATAATATTAACCGAGATCTGATTCAGCTTAAAAAGTGGAGTGATGATAACTTTCTCAGCATCAACCCAATAAAATCTCAAGCAATTATTATCGGATATCCAAAACTACTTGCGTCAATAAATCTTTCTGAAGTTACTCCTCTGACTATGAATGGCACAATTATCCCTTTTTGTAAAACTGTAAAAAATCTCGGTATCCTAATAAATGAAACACTCTCCTGGAATAATCATGTTATAAAAGTGTGCAAGACGGTAAACTCTTCCCTTCACTCACTTAGGCGCCTAAATAAAATTCTCCCCTCTTCTCTAAAAATAAAGCTGGTTACTTCTTTAATCGTTCCACACCTCGACTAGTGTGACGTTGTATATCAAGACCTATCCAAGGAGCTTCCCCTTAAGCTGCAGCGAGCCCACAGTTACTGCCTACGATTCATATTTGATCTTAAGAAGTCAGACCGTATATCGGAATATTTTCTTAAACTTTCTTGAATAAATCTCGAATCACGTAGAAAATTGCATCTCCTCTTTTTATTATATCAAATCCTTAAAACAAACATCCCACAATATCTATCAACAGAGTTTATCGCCATTAACACAATTCATAATTGTAACACTAGAGGATGCCATGAACTTCTGACTCCGCACCACAGAACAGACATCTTCAACAGATCCTTCACTGTCACAGCGTGTAGATTATGGAATAGCCTTCCAGCAGAAATAAAGCACTCTTCATCCCTATGTACCTTCAAACACTTGTACCACAAACATCTCCTATCCCATTCTCTTTCATTACCTTAAAATGACAAGCAATTTTATTTTTCTACAGGTCGTCCAAAAAAATGTATAATTTTCTCGATATATTTACATGTATCTATATTGTATTATGTATGTATATTATATTGTGTATGCATATTATATGTATGTACGTTTTAGTGTGTATTCATATGACTTATCTTATTTTATTCTTTTATATATATTTTTTTATGCT
Organism: Tanypteryx hageni; assembly: GCA_028673005.1. Taxonomy (NCBI): domain Eukaryota; kingdom Metazoa; phylum Arthropoda; class Insecta; order Odonata; family Petaluridae; genus Tanypteryx; species Tanypteryx hageni. The sequence goes on along the minus strand of CM054113.1, from coordinate 196,380,517 downwards.
TTATGTATAACTGTGTTTATGTATAAATCATTTTTAAGTATTTAACTATATGTATTTACCTTTCAAGACCCTCTAAATCTTTTGATATTGCTATAAGTAGGTTTCGCAGGTTTTTCACACTCCCCTTCTTGTGTGGGTGTTTTCCTGCTGTGGGGTTTTTCCTAGGGAATAGTACATTATATTCCCTAATTTTTCCCCGCAACAACAACAATTACCCATCTGTTTTTAAATCCTATACTATCCTATACATTTCATTGTATTTTATGTTGCTCTTAATTTTATGTAGCCTTTTAGCTTAATTTTATTACTTGTTACTATCTAATTGTATGTAATTGACAATGGGTTAGATGGAAGAGGAGACTGTTTAGTCTCAATCTCGCCCTAATAAAGACGTATATCTATCTATCTATTACTAGCTCATTTTGGTAAGCTATGGTTCTTCAAAGTTGTCTCTCGGATATATCATATTCCTTCTCATGTTTATTGAATCGGATTATGACACAAGAAATATCGAGAGTTTACGAGAGTTCTACAGTTGATTTTCTGCCATGAATTGACATTTTGCCTAAAAAGTGTGTATTACTCGAACTTTTCTCTTAAAATTTTTAAAAGTGTTGTTATGTATCGGTTATGTTTTTCACTCTGCGAAATGACGGGTTATTTCATTCTTTTTTGCTCGAAAGGAATGCTTGCTTTGCCGTTACTGTAATTTCGGTGCGCCTCCAAGGTCGCGAGAGGGCGAGGTGCGAAGCAAAAGAAACGTATACATCGAGCGCTAAATATTTCTCCAAAATCTTGATACGACGTGTGTGCGCGTCTAAGTGTGGCAACGGGGCATAAGAAAATCCCTTCGATAATTCTATCGTGAAAATGAAATTTTTTTCATGATTAACCTAATCAGCCGTAGATTAGTGGAAATCCATATTTACGTTAACGTAAAGAAGAAAAAAAATCGATTGGGATCAACGGATTTTTAATTTACGGATCCGGCTATATTTTTATTACATTTGCCTTTTATAAGTTTGATTAAAATATAACTTCATCTCACCTTGATGACTGAAATGGATAGGTACTGACGAGTCTTCAAGAAGATTCAAATAGGTGTAATGATATGTTTCTATATCCTCGCTTGGCGCATATAAGTATCGTTTTGCTCACGCGACCCATAAAACGTTCGTTTTTTTCTTTTTTTGTCGTCCACCTTTTACGTGGTGAGGGCTTGTTGATTTTCTTTTGGCTTGGTTGTTTACCATCGTATTTTTTTCCTTCGTCTCTCTTTGAAAATTTCCCCATCCTTCCAGGAAACCTTGGATACCTAACTGTAACGCCATCCGTTGTTCGATTGACCCGCTCTTTGCTTCGGACTACCGTGTCAGCAGTGAATGTAATGCGATGCGTTCCTATACTGCGATGGAGCGAGTTGTTTTATTATGGGCAATCACTTCTTCTTAACGTATTCTGTCATGTGACAGGTCCAATATACCAATCATTCGATTGGTTTGATGATTAGGGAATATACATTCATGGTGTGGTGGTTTCCCATTGCCTTCCACACCAGACACACATACAGGAGGGAAACCCGGTGCCGGCATTAGCCTACTCTTTACGAAAAGTACGTAAACCACCAAGGAGGGCAACTGCTTAACGTCCTTTCCGAAGGAAGGAGAGCTGATTTTTGCGCTGTCTCCTCAAACCGCGCAGGCAGAGGGCCGGGCGACCTCGGAAAAATCCTACTTTCTCAGGATTCGTACCCGCTGCCCCTTCGAGCAGCAGGTGAGTAGTGGCCAACATCCTAACCACTACACTATCGGCACCCCCATGGGTAATCACTGTGTAATATAACGGCCCGAGTTTGATTGCAGGACCGTTTAATTCATCCATTTGAATACATGGGAATTGGTGCAGCTTATTTTTGATTTTCAGTTTAAAATTACCGAAATTAATGGTCCAACCTTGGAACTTTAACCAAAGAACCCCTAATAGAATGGAAATTCATTTTCCTACCGTCGATTTTTATATACGAGTCGATTTCATGCACAGATTTCTTTTTAATACGAAAATGTTACTTTTTCTGTTGAGAAAATCATTCGTCGTTAGGGGAAATCCCATTTCTTGCTAATTTAGCAAAATTACGTATACTGCATTGGATTGTATGGAAAACGAGAAATATTTCGTGAATTTACACCGATAGTAAGGTTTAACTGAGCAAAGTATAAATATATAAATATGGGATTAAGATGATCTATTTAAAATGTCATTATAGGTTTTATATTACATTCACCCGGTCAAGGCTATGTCACGGCTTCTCGAGTGAGATCTCTTGATGGAATAGGGATCTCAGAACTAGAGAGCAACAAAGTCGTGGATTAACGTCTGTAATCAAAGTGCTTTGGCAGAATTAGAAAGTTCAATGAAATATTGTAAATAAAGAAACCGAAGCTAATTTAAATAAGATTAACTTAATTCATATGTGTGTGTGGGTGTGTGTGTGCGCGCGCGCGTGTGTGCGCGTGCGTGCGTATATATATACAGAGCCGTCTCTAAGATCCGCGGGGCCCCGAGCGAGAGGGTTGCCGCGGGGCCCTCTATTTATACAAATCATATTTCTCATATAATTACAGAGCCGTCTAAGACCCGCGGGGCCCTCATAGGCGCGGGGTCCTGAGCGACTGCCCACCTAGCCCCCACCCCCCCCTAAAGACGGCTCTGTATGTATATATATATGTGTGTGTGTGCGCGCGCGCGCGCGCTCACTGTGCTTCTTTATCTCAACAACTTGTTGCCATCCGTTTATCCCACTTACCTTTCCTCTTCCATAAACATTCATATATATATATATATATATATATATATATATATATATATATATATATATATATATATATATATATATATGAAACAGACAAATTAATTATAGGCCATTTACTTACGTGAGTGGTGACTACGATATTTCGAGTGTGTGTTTTTCCTGACGAATCAGCCTCTTGGGTTGTTAACGCCGTAACTTTTACTTGCAAGACTACACAGAAGGGAGGATGGAAACCCGGTACCGGCATTAGCCTACTCTATACGAAGAGCACCAGGGGGTCAAACTGCTTAACCTTCCTTCCGAAGGACGGAGTACTGACTTGCGCGTTCTCCTCAAACCACACAAGTAGGGTACGGGACGATCTCGGCCGGATTTAAACCCGGGACCACTGCGTGGAAGGCCAATGCTCTAATCACTCCACCACTTCGATTAAAAGGAGTTAGTGCCGCACTTTCTCAGTCGGCCTGGATTCATTCATTCATTCGTGTTCTGTCTTGCGACAGGGCCTACCAATTAATTAATTAATTGGTTTTGACTAGGGAATATACATACACGGTGTGGTGGTTTCCCGTTGCCTTCCACACCGGACACACACAGAAGGGAGGAGGGAAACCCGGTGCCGGCATTTGCCTGCTCTTACGAAGAACACCAGGGGGGCAAACGGCTTAACGTCCCTTCCGAAGGACGGAACAGCTGAATTTGCGCGGTCTCCTCAAACCACGCAAACAGGGGGCCGGGTGACCTTGAGAAAAATCCTACTCGCGCAGAATTCGTACCCGATGACTTTTTCAAGCATCGGGCGAGTAGCAGCCAGCGTCCTAACCACCACACACACCTGGATATCCCCTGTTAATTTGTTCATAATGTTTTATTATTTTTTAAAGTCACATATATCGCAAAACTTATTAAGGAACAATAAATCGGACACCATTGAGCTCTCTGTGCTTCATAGTTCAGTGAGCTTGAAATGTTACCAAGATGTTTTTATCATTACTTTGGTTCTAGATATCCCTTTTTAGATTAAAATTGTTATCGAAAACAACCGAATATAGGCGTATTTACCATTATTACTATTCATTCTTCCAAATGAGGTAAATACATTTCATGTTAACGAAAATGAAGAAGGTGGTTATTTTTTAAACCAGCGGTAAAAGAAATTTTCGTTATGAATCTTCTTCCTCTAGATTCTTCCTTGAAAAAGACCTACACGCTTATTAGTTGTTGTTTCATAGTATTACATTACACTGTAAAGTCAATTGGCGTTGGGTATAAAACACATCTTCTGTGTTCTCATGGTTATTTTCCACCAGTCAAAAGAATAAACTTGCTATTTTGGTGGCAGAAAGACGTTTTGCAATATAATAACTTCTTGAAATTCGTCGGTCAACGAGCTACGCATCCTAAGGCATTCGTTGATTTTTAGAACGAGAATATGTATACAGTTACTCTTTAGTGGCTGCAGGTTTTATGTGATGATAGATTACACATGGCCGTGTGTAAAGGTTACATTTGTTTGAAAATCACCTTAGAAAAGCATGCCTTAAAATGCACCCGAAATAAAAAGCGCTTCCAGTGAAACAAAAGGCGAAAATATTATTTATGTGTTATTTCCATATGATGATTAAGTTGGTAATTTATTCTAACAAATCGTATTTGCTCTGCCTTTCTGCTAACGGAATTTGTTTTTTCAACACTAATACTCTTTGGGATGTCATTAGTTAGCCAAATTGTTTTTGCTCTCTCTTTGAAATTACTTCAAAACACCATTTACATTGTGAAAATTTTCCATAACATCTGAGAAACCTTAATTTCATTTAAACATTCCAAAGTTAATTTTAAGTGTTATCGCGAAAGAAAACGCCACTAAATATAATTGTTTAAACATTAAAAAACGTGGATTTTATGCAGAACCCTTTTAATGTTCCCTGCTTAAAAATTTTGGGAGAATTCCAAATAGTTGTAACTACTATAGTCTTACATTAATTTCTGATGAAAGAATGTTATAGCAGAAGTAAGGAATTTGAAATTTCAGTTAATTCCCGTTCTCCTCATCGAGGATGCATTTATCGAAGCATTTCATCCTGCATAGGCATAATCGCGTAATGCACCTAACTGCAGCCCAGGTTGCTGTTGGTAATTTTTAAATCCGGTTTTTCGTAACCATTTCTCGGGAATTTTAGTTTTCCTAAAAAAATTCCGAACGTGAGGGATCGCGGTAATTATGACGTTACGCACAATATCCGTATTCGAAGGACGTTTTTAGAAAGTTAATCTTTGTCTTGAGCAGGAAAAAATTACGCTCGCTAAATTTCATTTTTTACGCATGGATACCTCGAGGCGGCGTTTAATTCACCGTAGTTGCATTAAAAAATATATTTATGGTATTAAATAATATTTTTGCGCGTATTCGTGTTTCTAAGGTATATTGCGCGGCGGAAATCGTTAAAATTGTGTGTTTTTTTAATATCTCGGCCGATTTATAGGCAGTGTCAAGGTGGAGACGCTATCTCGCAACCTGATTGCTGGACCCAAGTACTCGCGTATTCCAAGCGTGAAAGTCACGTCTGGCGCCCCCTTTAGTTTTTACCATTTCCGAACCGCGTTTGCTTCCTTACGCATGCCAATCGCGGCTGCATCACGTGGTGTTTTGCTAACCGTTCGTCTTCTTCTTCGAAGCCCTCGAGCGATTTAGAAAGTTCGATCATCCTCGTAGGCTTTTCCCAAAGCATCCAGCAGGTTGCGAATTGCGTCACGCAGTGCTAACCGGGTTTCTTGTGCGTGAAGCCCAACGCGCTTGCAGAAAACGTCGTAGGTATGGAGGATGCATCGGGGGGAGGGGAGATTGGAGACCCTTTCCCCTATTTTAGTCATGCTACGCGTCGGCATTCTTCGCCTTCTCGAAGTCTTATTCTTCCATTGTTTTCCCTTTTCTCTTCGACGCGAGGATGGGTATAATCGTATTTATGCTTTCGGCGTCTTTTCAGAAGGATTTTTGTGAAGCGCGGAGAGGTGTTTCTCCGCGGCTTACTCGTCGCCTTCTGCGATGCCATACAAAATGACCAGCGAAATGCGATTGTCCGAGTGATGGAAGGGTCGGATGTGAGATCGGCGGTATGTGTGAAAGTGATGGTGACGATCGCAAAATCTCCCCACATCCACCGTCCCACGTTGGAACGTAGGGAAATCGAACGGGTTTTTAATACGGGATGCGTGTTGTAGGTAAAGTTTTCGGGGTTTCGCTTTCTCTGTAGAAGAAGCTGTTTTGATTTAGCAGTTTGAAATTTGTTCAAATCGAAAGTTATCGATTCTACCCGTTCGACGTGCGTTTCTCTCGAAAACCAGTTTTTTATTTTAACAATATTTGGCGGTTCGAAGATCGTTAGTCTGAACTGCGCGCGTGTTTGGAAACCCTCCTAAAATACTGGGCGGGAGAAAGTCGTCATTACTTTCTATTTTAACCATTTCGCATAATAATACCACCAAATTGGAAAAAAATCTCTCCATAGCCATAAAGAGGTTTGGAAAACCAGTTATGCGTTTCGGCTGCAAGTTAGCCGTCATCAGTGGTGAATCACCGTTAGAAGATTCTAAAATTGAATCTTGTTAGCCGAAATGAGCATCTGGCCAACCTTTTTATGACTATTGAAGAAACTGGGTTTTTCAATTTTATTTCACCCATATGAATTCTATAATTCTTTTTTGGATAATAGCACTAGGCTATTAATTTTATTTATCGATTTTTTGTAAATGCCATTTTATATGATGTGGTTGTTCAACTTTTCTTACAAAAATCAATATGAAAGATCTGGAATCGACTTTCTTCTTCGAATCGTCGCTTTTCAAAGATTAACTGTTTTATATTTCGTCTAGAGCCGACTTAATTTTATAGTAACCCGATCGAATTTGCAATATGCTCCCTTTTTTAATAGACCTAGCCAGGGTTGGACTGGAAAGCAATCTCGTACTGGGAAATCGAGATCAGTGGCCTCATTCTCCCCCCATCTCCTCTCCTCCCCCCTTTCCTCCAGGATTTTTGCGTTGTATTTTTCGAAATAAACAAGAAATTTATAAAAGGGAACGAAACAATATATGTTTATTCAATCAAGTATAGCTTACAGGTAGATAACATGAAATAATGACATTCACATTCTGTAAACATTTATTCGTAACAAAAATTTAATTATTTTTATAATATAAAAATAAGTAAACATTTTTTACAAGGCATATGAAAGAAATAAAAAAAATACATTGCCTTTACATTTTCCAATGTTGAAGTAACTTTTAAGTTGCACAATATTAAGTGAAAATAGAAATAATAAGTATTATATTAAATATACAATTTTTCGTCGAATTGCTTACTATTTTCGCATAATTTTTTAATTATTTGATCATTTTCTAGTTTGACCAGAATATCTCTCTTCGCCGACATAGTGTTAAAAGAATCAACATTTTTATCGCTTAGTCTATTTTGTTATTTGTTTTAATATAATTTAAAATGTTGAAACTTCTCTCAAAATAAACTTGCGTAACAGATAATTAAGTATAATTATCCATAGATGCTTTATAAGTATTGTTATAAGCAGAACTGTATAAGTTATATTCATTTAATACTTTGAAACAACAAATTAAACAATTTTTACAAGATTTACATTCTGTAATTTTATCATCATTTAGAAACTCAAAATTGTCATCAAAATTATCATCAAGTACATTTTCTTCATGAACTTCTGAAGTGACAGAAATATCAGGGACTGTGTTTTTTAAAAAGATCCATTTTTGCGCAGAATCGTTGTACTCTGCGACTAAATCAGATGCTTGAAAATCTTTGTAAAATTTTTTCATTAATTTTTCAAGATTAACAAAATCTGTTTTCTTAGCATCGTTCTTGAAAAATTTTAATTCCTTTATCAAATCATTATTATTTAAAAAGCATGTATGAAAGTCTGAAATTTGGGCAGTACAAATACGTTTGAAAACATTTTCTTCGGAATTTTTAAATTTTCCAAATTAATTTCTTCAATACTTTTTATATTTGTTGTTTTTGTTTCGAGTTACCTGAAAATTTTGTTGAACCTGTAGGCATGAAGAACTTTCAGAATCGTTTTCTAGTTCTTCATTTATAAATGTGACGAATTTATCCCTCACTATTTTTATTTCTGTAAATTTATTAATATTCTCCGATATTGTTTTTACAGTTGCATGAATCATAGAAAAAGCGCTTGATAATACCATATTATTAGTTTTCAAATATTTCGGAAGACTTGTTGTACTTGAAAATAATTTTAAATAAACAGGAGCAGTTAATATGATTACGTACTTAAATAGATTTTCTTTTAAGATTGTATGCGGTGAAACGAGTTTAAGATGGAAATGTTGAATTTCCCTTATATCTTTTAAAGTTTTGCAAATCTGTATGAAAACTGATGATCATCATCATAATTTACTCTGAGCGGAGAGAGAAAAGATACTGACTTGCTGATAAATCTCTGGACTTGACTATAAGTACACAATAGGGGGTGGAAGGATTGAGATAGTGAGAGGCAATGATGAAAGGAGTGAGAGACGTCCTAATTTTCATAATTGCATCTGTTATTTGAAGGAATTTTGCTTACCCTGTAATACAGACATATCAATCTCGAAGAGGCGTCCGGGCCGCATTAAAGCGATGAATGTTATAAAATGGCCGCATTACAGCGACGAATGTTATAAAAGGGCCGCATTACAGCGATGAATGTTATAGAAGGGCCGCAGTTTTTTAATGAGGGGAAGAGCTGGAACAATAGACTTTAGCTAGAAGATTGGATGTTGTTTTGCAATTAAAAACAATAATTTAGAAAATGCGTTCTATTGTAATTCGGTAACTCTGAAAAAAATCGTTTCCTTTTCACTAAAATAAGGCATTTATATGAAATCCCATACGATTCACTCGAGACAAAGGATTGGCTATTGGACCGCAAGTTTGATATGCCTACTGTAATATTTTTACTTTCTCCATACGTAGTATAGGGGAAAGTATTGTTTTCATGAAAAAAATCGATTTCAACGGAAATGCACGTTTTTGAGGTTCCCTGAACACGTTTTGACCATTTTCTCGGTGATGTCTGTTGTGTGTGTTTTGGAGAGAGTGAGTGTAGGGGTGCTCTAACTCAAAAACTATTAATCAGGTCATCGCGAATTTTATATTTGACATTTTTGCTAAAGGCAAAAGAGTTGATTAGTTTTTGGTAAAAATCGGTCAACCGGAAGTGGGTGTTTACTCTAGTCACTTATCCGTTATTTTGAAATTCTTGCTTTAATATTTGATATATGTAAATATGTATTGGAATAAAAGTTGTAGGAAATTTAATTTTCTACAACCTTTGTTTGAAACATTTCCCCATATAATGCATTGTTTAAGAGATATATTAAAAACTAAATATTTTACCTGCCACAAACCGGCGACTATTGCAAACATTTTACTCTTAGTTACATTATTATCAGAAGTCTACAGTTTGAGTTTTTTCGGTTCTTTGTTAAGTCTGAATTTTTCTCGCAGTTCCTTAAAATATTTATTATCATTTAACCTATTTGGGATTTTTAGAAATATTACAGGTATGCAGAAAGTCATGTGGTGGTCATATCAGATTTTTATGCAGTAATTTTGATAAATCTAATTTCTTAGGACAGAAATCACCATAGGTCTACCATTTTCAATCGTTTCATACGCGCTTGTATTGAATAATAAAAATTAAATAGCGAATTTACAAGTCGATGCTTAATATAAATATCCAATTCTTTATGTAAAATATTCGAAGTCAGCTCCTTGAGTAGATTTTAAGCCATAATTTTAAATCGTCTGAATGTCAGCTGGTGGTGTGCAATTTCATGCTGGCCTCCTACATAAAGATTTCCCAAGCCCCTTACTTTTTTCTACCTCCATTCAACGTTTTATTGACCTAGATAGTCTCTCAACAGAAGAGCGCCATCCGTCACATTGTAATACTGTTGTGTCGCAGCTGCGTCGCGTGGCGTTTTTCTTCTGCCTTTTCCCTCTGCGTGTAATAGTTTTCCATTGTTTCCGTGCTTCTTGACCTCATGGCGGTGACCTTTTCATGTTCGCTTGAAAAGAGGCTCAACCGTTTATCCGTTTAGTTTTATCTTCCAATTTAATCTCTTTGTCTTTGCATAACGTTAGTATTTGATGTAAATTAATGCTGTGCGTTCGACTAATACAGGATTTCGCACAGGAGTAGTTATTGCAGAAAGGCGGTACGCGTCATAACGACCGATCGATATTCAATTTTTTCCTGCTCAAAGCGTTTGGGGCAAGTCGACGTATTGATGTATTCGCATCACATCACGCGTTTGCCGTAGAATCACGTGGTCGCACGATTTTGCGCTCTGAGTACAGTTAAAAGTACCTACGCTTTGCTAAGAGATTCGATAGTTGGAGATTAAAAGCGAGAATTATCGGTTATTAACGGTAATATCATCACAGACCATTTACGAAGGTCTTTGCGAGTCTTTCATGACTAGCCATTTTGCACAAAATTGGACAACGGCACTAAATACCCCGATTTTCATAGAATGACTACATCGAGAAATTAATGATAGGTACTATTTTTGAAATTTTCAGCAATAGTAGAAAATTAAGAATAACTGATTTCTTGCCAGCTCACGCGGTTAGTTAAGTTTAGATTGATTGGCTGGATCCTATTATTGCCTTATATGCGTTCCCTTTACCTTTCATTCAGTCTTCACCTCTCTTTTACCTTTTATTTCTCGTCTTTTGAACAACTATAATCTTTATTTTGCAAATTAATCTATATCAGTATGTATTATATCTTATGCGAAGAGGCCTAAAGGTTTCACATAGTCATTCAGCAGATTGATATCTACGAAATCTTGTTCGCCGATTATCGTTATTTTTGACACCTGGCTGATAATAAATATCTTGGAAATTTTTTTTTCGAGGTAGTAACCAGTTCCGTTATCGCACTAGGTAATTAATTAGCTTAATTTTATCAAAATTTTAAATTAATTTTAGTTCTAATCGGTCAACGCTATAGAGGTGTGTGGAATCTTTTTCGGAGCTAAATAATCAAGTGCGTCGTTTTATAGTAGCCCATGACAAGGTATTCAGGCGTTTATATTTCCTTGTCCATTTTTTTATTTTCCAAAAATATTTGGAAAAAATTTGATCTCGAAAAATCTTAATTTAATTTTCAAATTTAGGTAATATAGTCTATTTATCTGTCTTATTTACTAATTCTTATTTTTTTGTGGATATGATTTTCGAAGAGTTCTTCACTGCTAATAGTACTAATTGATTAAGGTACGCTTCATTTCTCTGCACCCAATTGTAGCGGCGGACTAGACTGATCTATTTAAAGATTTCTCTGGCACGAAAACACGCTTATGCGGCCAAGATTTTATTATTTACATAACAAACGTATTCCTGCGACAGGCAATGCGACGTTAAATCTTGCATTTATTTTGTTGTGGTCACCTATATATATATTGATCAGTGGTAGATTATATAAATTATTTTTATCGAATTTTCTTTCCATTATCAATTTTGTTAATCAAAATTTGTATGTTTACTAATTCCTATGAAAAGGTAGATTTAAGATATAAATTCTTCGTGGTTTACACCACTCTGTATTTTAACACAGTGCTCCAGGGATGATGAAATGTTTCGATTAAAAACTCAGCTCATAAATGCAGATGCTACTATAAGTTGCGTGTGTATCTTTATTTTGCCATGGTGGCCTGAGCATTTTTGAAAGGCTCATTACTTTATAAAATAATTATGCCTAAGTTATTATCAAAAGACGATTCACGGCTGAAAACCTTTTGTAATTCACTATTTTATAAAAGTTCTCAATTCATCCAGATTTTAATGGTTAATTTCCCTGTATCCGTTTTTCAGAGATCGTCACCATGGTATCGGGGGCGCTTTTCGCACTTGCATCAACCAGGGACCGCGGAGCCGCGGTAGATCCATCTGCCAACACAGGTGCATCGACACCCTCAGGGGACCCGTCTGCTCCTGTTGGCGCGGTTTTCATCTCGCATCTGACGCGGCCTCGTGCCTGGGTGAGCGGATTTGCACGGTTATCGCACGCGTTTGATGACTTTTTCCCGATCGTATTGATTCTTTTATACAAACATTGCACGGGTATTGATTGAAAGAAGTCGATTGGCTAAGTAAACGCTGAGAATTTTCAATTGGTAAATCGTGTAGCTGGAACGTATTTGGCGAAGAGATTTTTTAAAAGAATAATTTAACTGGGAGCTTGAGTTTCTTTAGCGCGCAATCAATTGCGTGTGATGGAAATGAGTTGCGAAATCGACGTCCTTCTCCTGGTATTCTTTTGCGTCTTAGCAGAAAAACAATCCTTAAATTATCTACAACCTACACTATGAAGGTTCTTGTCAACGGAGGCATATATGGTGGAGTTAATACGATTCGCATCATTGAGTAATATTTTTAGAAATCGAACTGCAGAAAATTCGAGCGATAAAACATTATTTTATTGCACAATAATGCCAAAGGGAAAAATATCTTCTTTGAGTTATGCATGATCGAGTTATCGAGGTCCGAATTTATATACAATTATGATAATTGCCCACTTTCATGACATGCAATAAATTTATTATCCCCTGTACGATATTCGTTATTGAATCTCACCTTCATTGTTCCTGAAAATGTATTCATCCTAGGTATAATATTAAAATTTAAATCAGGTTTTCGTCTCGGGTTTACTTAAATTTTTATATTATCCATTTTTTATTAAAATTCTGGGCATTGTAATCCTATATTGCATTTCTATAATATCTAATCCTTAAATTGGTATGTTACATGTAAGCTTGAATGTGTTACGAGTCGAGTGGAAGCTCTTAAGCTTAGACTTATTCATTTGTATTTGTGCAATATATTCCATTCTCGCTTCCATTGACTTTCACTTGTTCCATAAGTCATCGCACCCATCTGATTGAAGAGGATGTGCCATGACGCAGAAAGGACCACTGACTCACAAAACGCTGGTTATCAAGGCCATGCGAATTTTTAAAGCTTTGGCGAACATTCATGAGAACGAGAATGGGTTGCTTTAGTTTGTTATTTAATGAAATACAGTCAAACCCCGATTTACCGCCACCGTTTGTCCATCACTGAAATTGGAGCTAAAGCGGGGGTGGCGGAAAATCGAGGTATATGTATTCTCTATGTAATCATAAAATGGAAGTTCTGTTCACAACAATTCATGGGCGGTATGCGGGGTGACACTATATAGTCGCTAAGTCAGGGTTTGGCTGTATAAGGAACAGTCGGTAATTATTACTATCAATGGTGTTTGAAACATAAGATAAACAGTAGTCACATTATTTTTTCCTAATAATTTCGTTATTGAATGAATATTTTTAAGTAAATGGTTTTGTCATAGCGTGACTGCGAGTTTATGAAAACTCTTGTCAGAATACCGTATTTAATTTGAGGGGTGACAAGGATCATTCATTTAAAAACAAGCGTTTAAAAAATATAACAAGTTTATAAAAACCAGATGCGCATTTCGGCTGCAACGCAGCCGTCTTCATGGCAATTCACCAAAAATAAATTCTAATAGAATTACCACCGAAGACGGCTACTTTGTAGCCGAAATGCGCATGTGATTTTTTTATAATTATAATCTTGTTGTGGCTGTTGGAAATACCTGAGAGAAATATTTTTTAAGTACTTATACTGGAATTTTTTTAGCCATAAGACGAGATTGATAATTCTCTGTTGAATTAAGGATCGTTCAATTTGTTATACCAGCAGTTGAATGAAGTATGTTTAAAAAACATCGGTTTAAGGAACTCTGTTACAACACAAAGTGGTTGATTTTACCATTCAAACGTTCTATGGCTACTGTGGTTACTTAGATAATCTATGACAGGGTTTTACTAAAAGGGCCACATAAAGACCTTTCAAACGAATGAGTAATTCAGCGAGCTAGTTTTGAGATTTTTGTCCAATTTGTCATACACCTATACTAACAAGATTGTCGGAGTACACCGAGTTTCTAAATGCGTTTTTTGAGATTTCACAATGTTCTCAATATTTTTTGCTTAGATGAATATTTAACGTTGTAAAATACGTTGGTCTTCAGGTAAAGTAGTCATAATTATTGTCCAATTTTAACCAAAATTGGAATCAGTCGACCGATTTTAGCAAAACTTCCCAATACCAAATTTCATCAAAATACGTCTAGCGGTTACCGAGTTTTAACATGCGGACGGACGGACAGAAACGACCTCCCCGATATGCGTTCTCTTCGTGCAAAGAACGTATAAAAATATATTGCATCCACGTACTCGAAAAATATCGTTCGGGTTTCATAATGACATCTCCATCTGGAAAATTTACAAATAAGTATGTCTTAAGTATATTAATGATGATTTATTCGCAAAACATTACGCTACGCAACTTTTAAATGCGCAAAACTGTTATAACTTTATGGAAAAATCAATTATGTGAATTTTAGATTTATTTTTATTTTTTAGTGCATACAAAACGTGATTTCATTAAAATAAATTTATATAAGTTTAATTTTTGTCTTACTCGCAGATTAAAAACTTACTCAGCATTCGCAGAAAATGACCTCAAATACCTTCTAAAATTCATAAATTTTTATCTCTATATCTGACTTCATTGACACAATGACAATGTTTATCTTCGTTACTATCGTGTTATTTATCGTAACCAAAGTATTGTTTAAACTTCTAAACGGCGTCAACATTTCTTTAATATGTGGACAGATGCGACGCGATTTATAATCCCAGTTAATCATACGCAGTTACAGGAAACTATCATTACAAATCACCTTGACGACGAAATTTTCTCACGTAAAAATCGCCAAATTTTCGCGTTAAAACAAATCTCGGGACCGATTCGACGCGTATTAAAAAATCAATGGCTGTACATAAAATGAAATTAATGGAATAAAATGATCTTAAGTACTTGTACAAACGGGCATAAGCTGTAAAGTTTGGAATATTTTTGAAACGAGAGAAAATTCTTCCATTACCGGGAATCGAATTCGAGTCTTCCGCTTGCCGGGCGAATATTCTGCCACTGAACTATCGTAGCAGGTTTATCCTCCAGTTTCTGAACACGTGTGTTTTCTTAGTTCAGAAAAAGGAAAATGAAATTTCGTTCTTTCAGGGCCTCTTTGTTTCCAGTCTCGAATTTCTACGGCGATTCTAAGTAATTTTAATGTGCAAATGAGTAATATGCTACATACACACACACCAACGTTAATCAATTGGGGAAAATAAACGCAACTAGAATGGAACCCTTATTTTTATGATAGACGATTACTTGCGCAAAAGGTGCAAGAGGTATGTCCCAGTATATCGCGAAAAAATCGTCCAAAACGTACCGACCGTTCTCGAGTTATTCTAATAAATTAGGGGAGGGGAAAATGCGGCCCGTATGCGACACCCAAAAGCATTATATGCGACACCCGCCAAGTTATGATGAAAAAGAGATCGGTAAAATTTCAAACTAATTCTTATTTTTTATTTTAAAACTATGATAAAAAACATTTAACATTGAAATATTAACTCCAAAAACGTCATTTAGTCTTCATTTTTATTTATATGATGCCTCTAGGTCAGTTCTGCCCAAACTTTTCTAATGGCGGGCCACATCAGTTGTTGCGAATCCCTTGGCGGGACGCATTGGAAGTTGACAATTCTTCGGCGGGCCGGATAAGAATTTAAATCGGAAGTTTTCTATATATTCTGAGGTGCCATAATTAATACTCAAGTCTAAATAAGGTTTTCGTGACTAACATTTCATTATTTAAAAGTTTTATTATAAAAATTTTCAAAAATGTATGAATTTGTGTTAAATTTTTCAAATTGATATTTCGCCATAGCTTCGCGGGCCGCACACAAATCCTTTGCGGGCCGCATTTGGCCCGCGGGCCGTAGTTTGGGCACCCCTTCTCTAGGTAATTTCCGGTTTAAACTCGGGCCCGCGGAAGCATTGGCTAATTCTAATGCGGCTCGCCGAAGTATTCGCGATCACGGATGCGGCCCGCTATGCAGAAAAGGTTACGCATCCCTGCATTATTAAAGGTTTTGCCATATCTTTCCCAGACGGGAGCGTTCCAGACAAGCACACAAACAAACAGATCTAGACTACGATTATATTACCTTCGAAGTCGAAGGAGCAAGAAAAAGTTAATCTAATTGCCCATTTTAAATTATTCACTATTTCTGTGTCGATAAAATTTTATAAGTATGTCGCAAAAATTAACGGGTGAGGTTAAAAATGCACTAACGTCACTCAACCAAAATTCCCCGTCTATTGGTGCATTTTGATTCACAGCCTAAAAACAAGTAGGGATGTACACGGGTTTCCCGTGGCACAGAAGTGCTTTTCGTCAAATTCGCCGTAGTATAATTGTATACTAATGCATTTGCTTTGAAATCAGAAAATTATTTTTCCTTATATTGTGGTAATCCTGCTTTTTTGATCCGTTCCAAACGTGTTCATTTAGTTTTGCCATTCTATGCTCCCCCTACAAAAGAAATTTCTTTTTGAAATTCATAATTACAGAAAAATTCTGACCTTGATATTGTGGTAGCCCTGTTTAGTCGACTCGGTTTAAATATGCTATTTTGGTTATTTACTTATATGAAGATTTTATATACCACACTGGGTTAAAATCCATGCGGTCAGTACCCTAGAAATACGTGTAAAAGAAATATTATTTTACTTTTTATTGTGGTAGCCCTACCGTTTAGCTCTGCTTTAAACATCTGGATTTAATTAGGGTTTGTTGTACAAATCTGCTTTACGAAATTTAATTGAAATCCGATCAGCAAATTTCTTCCAAATCCATAATTACATAAAGAGCTTAATTTGTAATTGTGGCACCCGTTTGGTTGTTCCGGTCAAAATATGCAATTATGGTTTTGTATATGTCTACATTATAAATATTCAATTTGGTTTGATTGATTGATGTGGACAGTAACACAAATACTTGTAAAATGAATTTATTTTATTGTATATAATGTGGCAGCCCTACTTTCTATATCTCTACTAAACATCTTGATTTTGTTATTTTATGTTGTTCATCTCCATACAAAATTTCGTTGAAATCGGTTCAGCCAATTCCTTCCAAATTCATAATTACCGAAAAGTTTAACTTTGTAATTGTGGCACCCCTGCTGAGTCGATCCGGGTCAAATATGTCATTTTGATCCTTAATTTATGTCACTATTCTATGTACAAAATTTGGTTGAAATCGGTTCAGCCAATTCTTCCCTGATATATGCGTACGGACGGACGAACATCACGAAGATAATAGTGCTTTTCAGCAATGACGAAAAGCACTAATAATGACTGATGCTGTTGACCGCTCTCGTGGTATTGTTTACGATCTTAATTTCAAGTGCGCGTTACATTGGGTCGCCGTTCCGAAAATCTCAACCCCGACCGACCGCGAAATTTTTACGGATCCTACTCTAAAAAGATAACATCTGCACGCATTATCACGAATGCAATCGAGAAAAATAACTCGGACGATTATTTAACGCCACCGTGCAGATATGGGTAAGGATGTCACTCAATCCGTCTCCTTTATTTTTTTCCTCTTCTTCGGCCTCGGCGGAAATATATATATTTAAACGCGAATTCTGTAACAGGATCGGTTAGCCGGGGATCACTCATCAAAGCGGTGCCGAGGGAGATGGACAGGGTCGGACATATTCCGGTGGAACGGGTCCCAAACGAGTCCGTTTGCTTTCGTCATCGGTCCCCATTGGTCAGTCGAAGGCCTCATCCCCTCCGCGGGATTTCTCTTCGGCCTTCGGTGACGACGCGAGAAAAATTTCTCTTCGCCGGATATGACCCTGTTCCTTTCCCTTAATTGCGATAAAAATCGTAACAGACTTGACGCATGGCCGTTTTTCTTATCGCCACTCTGCCGAGATTCTTCGCCTCGGGTTTTTTTTTTTAAACGCTGAATCAGTCATTGGGGAAAATACAGAATGATCGTCATTTTTCCGTGAAACAGTCTCGTGGTAAAAGTATGTTTATATTTTTGCGTATTTCGAGGAAAAAAGGAGACCATGAAAATTTTCAAAAACTAATTATCAAGCTCGCCATATGTTGTGTGTCAATAGATAATAGGCTTTAAACCATTTTCTCTGCAGTCTCGTAAAAATTTAATGTTTTTCTCTCAAAAAATTTATTTGATTCTGTCGATCCATTTATAGATGCTGGAGTTAACTGTGGCATCTCTAGAGTTACTAGTAGTCCGATAATAAGTATTTATTACTCGAAGATAAAACTTTTACTTCAATGTGAGCATAAGGTCAACGTGTTATAAATGCACATTAAATTTAACGAAGTAAATTTTTAAAGTGATTTATGTATGAAGTTGTGTGTAAGAACTATATGTCTAAAGATTTTTATGTCTTTGGAGAGCACTGTGTGGAGTTAAATGTGCCTTGTCTCTTACAGAAACATTTTCTATTGTTGTCATCCTATGAAGGTGAAGGTATTCTATTTTATTGCAAATCCTTAAAATTTAAGGTGCATATAGATGACAAAAAGCGAAAATAATGATTATTTTACTATTTACCTATCCAAGGATGTAAAATTTATTTTTCAAATATTAAATTAAAAAATTATATGAGCAAAATTTTGTTATCGCTTTAACTGCGTAGTTAAATTTCGAGGGGTGATCCCAGAATTAGCAGTTCTCCACTCAGAGAAGAGTGCCAAGAGGAAGTTGACATGTGTTTTTCGGATGTTAGGTTTTTCCAGAATGCCATATTAATGGAATTTTTTTGAATGATGTGGAGTAAATCCAAATACTGCTGTCTAGGTTCAGGAAAGTTTGTTCAGATATACTTGTATGTATCTGAATAATGAAGTTAAATAGTTAAAAACAGTGAAAAAGGAAATGTATTAAATGAAGTATTTATAAATAGTAAATGTTGGTTTGTAAAGGAAAAATTAAAATTGATGTATTTCATGTTCTGAGCAATAAGTATTTTTAGTTTATACACTTGTTTAGTAATTAACTCATTAACAGAATTTCCCAGGCTTTTGCAATGAGCATTTCAAAGATTACATAGACCAGCATGTATGATCTTCCCCACAGCAGAATTACAAGCTGTGACCATATCATTGGGAGGCAGACATGTCTATATCAAGGCCAGCAATTTCTCTTTATCAAAAATAAGTACAACCAAACTAGAGCTACCACTGTCAGAATAAAAACAACTGATTGTTTGCCATTGTAAAATTCCTCAGCTTAAAAATTAAATAAATTGTTGTAAATTATCATGGAAAGTTATCATTTACAATGGACTGGCCTCATATTCCATGTGTAACTTTGTTGTCAGCTTTCCACATACTGTAATTGTTATAATATTATGAAATTCATGTACAAATCCACATATCCCTTCTACATTTTTAATTGGATGAAATTACACCACATTAATGAACAAATGTATATTCTTTTTTAATTTAATCTTTTTGTTCCAATTTCTTACCCTTCAGATATAAATGAATGCTCATCAGGAGTTGTGCGATGTCATCAGATATGCAGAAACACGCTCGGTAGCTATAAATGCATGTGCAGGCCAGGCTATGCTATGCAGGCTAATGGTCGTATTTGCACAGCTCTCGGTGCCAGACGAAAAATCTCCCCATCTCCGAGACCTGGACGACATGCTCAAGCCCATCATTCTGGACCTCTTCTTTGGGACCCTAGGAGGACCATTTCAGATAATGATTATGATGATATTTATGAAGGCAGAGAAGAAGACTCTGATGCAGACATAGAAGATCTTTACAATCCATCAGGTGATGTCTTGGCTAGTGGAAAAGATCAGTACAAGTGGAGGGATGATGCCAATCCACACCATGCAGGAGCTGTACCATATGGGGAGCTATCCTATTCTTCTTCCCCTTGTCAACATTGCCACCAGATGTGTTACTGGTCAAGCAGTGGAGACTATGAGGTGAAGTGTGGATGCTGGCATGGCTATGCCATTGCCGATGGCTCTGATGTTGGCTGCACTGGTAAGCCTGCATGTCTACCACTACTACAACGATCCATCTACCTCCAAGTTCCCTGACTGCCTGGCTAACCACCTCTGTCTGCATGGATGGATTCTATTTATAGGTTCGTATTTTATCTAACAATTTAGACTATTACTTCTTCCGCATTCTTTGATCAACTGCTTGTATTGAAATTTTTTAAATTTAATTGCATATCATTATTTAAGTTAATTAACACTTCATTTCAATCATGGTTGCCTGCCAAACTACTTTTAGGGTATCATCTCTGAATACAATTGAATATCAATATTACTAAGTATGTTTTAAGAGAATGATAGTGTTTCAGAAAACTTGGTATGAAATTAGCATGTTAATTCAAAACTTTGTATTTTTGCTAATCAATTTTTCAAAGTGGTCATAGAGGTTTATTGGGAAATAATTCTAAAAGTACTGCATTTTTATTTGGTAATTGATGAACATGTGTAATAATTTGTAACTTAGCTAGTTAGATTTAATTGTTGCATGATAAATTAGCCTAAATTCCAGATGGAATTTTGAAATGATCTAAATTCTTTCCATATCATCTCTCAAATTTATAGGCTTATGCAGTACATGTCATCATGGTAAGTTATTCCATTTATTTGAATTAATGATTAGTACTCAATTGCTTCAGGAACTGTAGATACTAAAAGTGTGGTCATTCAATTGAAATTCTCTTTTTTATATTCATTGAAATGGTTTTTATGCTATCTCCTCACCGTTTCCTTTGTGAATCATATACAAATAAACTCATGATTTCAGACATTTAGTGATACAAACTTTATTTGCTGAATATTTTTTATTAGCATAATTATACAAGATTCTCATTCTTATGATTTTCCTGCAGTCTTAATTTTCTATTAGTGTAATGAAATAATGCAGATAGATTTTTCATCTATTTTCAGACATTGATGAATGTTTAGTGCATCAACATTTGTGCCTTAATGGGGCATGCATAAATACCATTGGGTCATTCATTTGTCGCTGCAGACCTGGATTTTTGTTAGTGAGAAACACCTGTGTTGATATAAATGAATGTGCTGGTATAACAGGAAACCAGCTTTGTGATCAGGTGTGCATAAACACTCCAGGTAGAGGAAGTTTGTATTACTTTTAAAAGCAGTAATGAAATTTTAAAAATTAATTGTTGCTAAAAAATTTTCTTGGTGTAAGTTAACATAATTTTCTCTTGAAATTTCATAATTGTATTATTAATACTACTTAGATATCATGTGTGCATGTTGAGGCAAATGTTTTCATTAAAATAATCAATTCTTAAAGTTAGAATCAAAATTTAAGAAAAAACTAAAAATAAATTTCTTTTTCATGGAATCATTCTGAGTCATAAAATTTCAGAGTTCAAAATAATTTACTGTCTCTAGGCACGTACTTTTAGTTTAGGACTTAAATGATACCTAAATTTATGTAGTTTATATACACCCACTCCCCGCTTTAACGCTGTCCCGATTAACGCTGTTCCACATTAATGCTGAAAGTAATTTCATACTTTTTTCCGAATTGCGCTCATGCGTTCCACATTAACGCTCTTCAAAATTTCTGATGTAATTTATGAAGTACACTGCGCAGCGCCTCTGCGCATTTACAACACGCAAGACATCAGTATTTGCAGTTGCTTGATGGTTCTGTGTACACTTGTTAATGCTTTTGTAGGTCAAAATATAGAGTGAACTTTGTTTAAATTATATTTTCCCTTTAAATAAAAAGACCATGAGTGATAATTGGCGGTCAGAGGAGAAAAAGAGGAAAAACTCAACTCTCGAGGTTAAATTAGCAGTTTTACAGTAACTAAAAGCTGGAGAGCTCCAACATTTGTTTGTTTTTTGTTTATTGCTCCCTTTTCGATTGTTCAGTTTTTTTTTAATGTAATACCAAGATATTTGAATTCTTCCTATATTTGGTCTCATTCCATGTTCCTTTATTTATCAAGCACATGTGATAATTCTTTTATGAATCGATATTTCTTTATCGAAACGTAATAAGGTTTTGATCATTTCGATATACGATTTTGTTGTTGTCTTATCTGTTGCCTTCTTTTAATTGAACAATATCTTCAGTTATGATGCTTATGTTATTAAGTTCCAATTTTCTTTGTGTTAATAAAATTGTGGCTTTATAGTGACTATTGCCTCACCCTGTATATATAAGTAGATGCAGGTATCATCTTCTACTCTAATTCCTATTCCTTAATGCTCCTGCGTGATTTATTCAGCGTGAGATCAACATATGTTCCGTAAAATGCATTCTGTTCTCCATTTATATTCAAGTTTTACTGTTCATTTTAAAATATAATTGCAATCCAAATGACGACCTATTCTATGCTATGTGATATGGTTAACAAAGGATACTTTGGTGTAATATTTATATAATACTATCTATTTTCGTGTCCATTAATAGAATCGCAGGAATGAATTAAATCTTATAACGTCATTTCTTATGGAAGTACGTGTTCTGAATAGTGCTGTTTCAGTTAGCGCTCGATTTTCCTGGCACCAATTAAGAGCGTTAATTGGGGAGTGGGTGTAGTTAAATCACATAAATTCATATAAAGTTGCTTAGTATTTTGCTGACACGGTGACAATAATACTGATAGGTGTAAATTTTTTTGTTCTCTCTCTCTCAGGAAGTTACCAGTGTTCTTGCCATAGTGGTTACTCCATTTTAGATAATGGAGGGGAGAAACAACCATCTTCAGAATGTGTGGATATCGATGAATGCTCTTTGGGAGTCTGTTCACATGTATGTTCAAACTATCCTGGAGGATTTCTCTGCTCTTGTCCTCAGGGAATGGAATTGCATCATGACGGAAGAACTTGCTTTGTCATTTTAGGACATAATATTAAAAGCGATATTGATTTGGGCAAACATGAGGTTTATGGTAATAATAGGTAACTGTCCATTCATTCATAATATTGCTGATACACTTGCTTCCATTGTTCATTCATTCATTTTTATTTTTTCTCATCTATATTAACATAATTTTCTTTGAAAACATTGGTGTCTGATGCTGAAGATTCCATCTTTTTCTGGTCAAATGTTGAGGATTGGTGGCAGAGAAAATTTCTTATTATTTCTTTTATTTTACCAATTTTACTATTAATGATTTTTCTTCCAAAATATTTGTGTTTGTGTATGTTTTCTGAAAGGGAGACATTCTTTCTGTTGAAAATTACCTGTATTTACTACACATTGGTGGTTTAAACTTTTTCAAAATTTTCTCTGTGATGGCAAACACCATATTTACCCGAATCCAAAACGAGATTTTTTTCCAAATTTCAGTTTAAAAAATCGGGGATTGTCTTAAATTCGAGTATGAAGTCGTATAGCTTCAATACATCATGGTCAAATGATAGCCTATCAATTCGTCATGCTACAATTCATTGCGTGTTAATTTGTCACACGACAAACTCGTCACGCGTCAATACATCGCACGACAAACTCATCGCGCATTAATACATCGCTAGACAAATTCGTCGCGTGAAAATTTTGTTGCGAGACAAATTGGAAGGCGAGACACCATGATTGGTGTACAGCAGGGAAATACACTTTTGGTTGGGTGTCACCCCTTCCCATACACCATACAATGTGTCTCGCATAATTCTGGTATTATCAAAATAAAAATAAAAATTATTTTGTGGAAAAGTGTCTCCCCCTGCCATTCATCAGTCATGATGTATCATGTTGAATTTGTCAAGAGATGAATTCATGCGTGATGTATTGACGCATGACAAATTTGTTATGCATCGAATTGATGCACGACGAATTTACGCACAATGAACTGACCTCGACGAATTGTCATAGAACCATCGGAAGTATGCATTTAATCGATGTTTTTAAACAAATGAAACACATGAAAAAATAATTGTATCTACTGAAATTTTTCATTCCGTACTTATGATCCGGTATTCAGTTAATCAAGTCTTAATTTTAAAAATGCATTTAAATTTTTTTCAAACAAAAATTTGAAGCATACCATTTAAATTAATGAACGAACTAGTATTTACACCAAGTACATATAGTAATAAATTAGGTCAAAATCTTTTTTCTGCTTTGACAGTCTGCTAAAAGGGGGGTTGTCTTGGATAAATACGGTAATTGATTAAAGCCATTGCTGACATTTTGTATTTTATTGTGAAGATTGAGGCATATTCTTTTGCATTCATTTTTCTAACAGGGATGTAAGACTTAAAATATGTCAGAATAGTGTATTTTATAGATGAAAAAATATGTTTTGGAGGCAGAAGCTATGATTTAATTTCCTCCTTTTGAAATTGAAATCTTTACAATTGGGTTGAAGTGTAGCAGTTATATGACCTTGATTTGGGGATTAGGTCAGGGATATTGGTTTGGGACAATTGTGGGTGCTATTTGATATAAGAAACCCTTCAACCTGTCGTAGGATAGGAAAGCAAAGACTCTACTTGTTTATGTGGAAGATGAAGGAAAAAAAGCCCCAGTGAATGATCATTCAGATGGCCTTTCAGGCAACCATGAAAAAGTGTATTGTAGAAGATTGCAGACACAGGACACAAGAATTGTCCAAAAAAAAAGAATTTTCTGCTTGGTCCTGCTACACTAGGAAACATGCTTCAATTGACACTTAGCCATAACAAAATAAGAGCATCATCAATAAGTAAAACTTGCAAATTTCATTAAAAATAATTTAAGAATTATAAAAGTTGTATTTTAAATGTCATATTGGAAAGTGACTTTTTAAAAGAAATTGGGTTGGATTTAAATGCCTGGGTACCATTGTGTTGAAATTATCTTTTCTGTGAGGACTTTTCTAGCCCTGACTCTTTCTGAGAATTTTTATTAATATATGCTGAAATTCTTTTGATTAAGCTTATCTGATTGTTTATGTTTTCAAATCATCTTTTCTTTGTTTATTTAATAGTTTTAATGTAAAAAAATGTTTTATTTGCACAAAATTTTAGGCAACATCAACCAAACACATTATTCACCACCTTGGAACAAGTCATTGGAGCACAATCTTTGAATAAAGATCTTTTAAGCCGATTAGAACATGGGAGGCAGAATGTTTTAAATACAGATGGAAGCTGCTCAGTGGTTTGCTTGAATGGAGGCATATGTGCAAATGGAAAGTGTTACTGTCCATCTGGAATAACTGGAGAAATTTGTCAAATTGGTGAGTTCTTTGTTATATTTAATGCTTGTAAAGTTATAATCATAATGGAGAGGTATTTCATTAATTTCCAGTTTTTTGCAAATCATTCTTTATTTGATGATTATCAGAGTTATTTTCCATTTGAAGTTTTGGATATACCTATTTTCT
This sequence comes from Tanypteryx hageni, assembly GCA_028673005.1. Lineage (NCBI taxonomy): Eukaryota > Metazoa > Arthropoda > Insecta > Odonata > Petaluridae > Tanypteryx > Tanypteryx hageni. The sequence goes on along the minus strand of CM054113.1, from coordinate 196,355,302 downwards.
TGAATTTATCTAATATTTTAATGTGAAATTGATAAGTGTAATTATCTTCTTAACACTTGTGAAAACTTTGAAAATCGGTTAAATTTGAATAAATGAATAATTTAAAGAAAGTTTTTCATTCAATTTCTCTCATTGATTTTCTACTTTCCATTGCATTTGATCCCAAATTTAATATTTGTACTCGGTTACATTTTACCAATTGGCATCTTCCAGTGACCTGTCTTTATCTATTTTTCAGATATCGATGAATGTTTGTCATTGCCACCTAACAGTCGCTGCGCCCATGGCTGTACCAACACATTTGGTAGCTATCTATGTTTCTGTCCTCCAGGATATTCCCTAAATGCAGACCGTAGGTCATGCAGACCTATAGCATGTGTACCTTCCTGCATGAATGGCAGCACATGTGATGAATCTTCAGGAAAGTGCATTTGTCTTCCTGGATATACCGGAGCGGCATGTGATGTTGGTGAGCTTTTGATACTCTTTGCCAATCATTGATGCAAGTGATTAAGATGAATGAACCTGCTGGTTTATATACTGTTAATAAAATGATAAATGAGGGCAGATGTGCTTATGTAACTTGTTATCATTGAATAGCAAAATTACATGATATTTCAAATGATCTTTTTATTAAAAACTAGCTGAAAGTATCCAGCAGTGCTTGGGAATTCTAATTAACCAAAAAATAATGATTTATTGTTATAAAGTAAGTATATACCTGTTAAATACTTTTTTTTCACTTGTTTATTTAAATAATTTTTTCCATGTCAATTTGATACTTCACAAAGGTCAGAAACACTTGAGTATAATTATTCAAGTTTCATTGAAGTTGGACTGACGTAACTGTAAAATAATTTTTCTTCCACTTCTGTTAGATACTTCACAAAGGTCAGAAACACCAAGTAATATAATTAAAGTTTCTTCGAAGGTGGACTGACCTATGTCGATTTATATATTGTAGCATCATGCACAGCATGCAGTTCACACAGCTTATGTATGATGGCACTTACGTGTAGTGTCCTGCACAGCATGCTTGCAATATAGCCCTTCCCTCCTCTAACTTTTTTATCACCATATAGCCTACTGTATTTATCCATGTACCACCTGCACCTTTTTTTAAAAACTTTTTAGAAAATCAGGACTCCTTTACATGAAGACCTACAATGCTCCTTTGTTTCAACTCGGGAACTGCTGGACGTATACCAAATTTCATCAAAATTAAGAGTGTGACATGGACCAACCAACGGACCAACATAGCCTTTTATTATAGGGGTAGGGGGATTTTCCTGATTACAAGTAAATAGATGTTTCCTCAGTGATGTAAAGTATGACATGGATAGCAATTTTAATATATAAATCTGAAATTCTGTTTGTTTGTCTGCAATACAAATCTACACCTTTGAAGCTATCGTCACGAAACTTCGCATGGGTATATAATTTTACCCAGCGGGTAACGTACCGTATTTATCCAAGTACCACCCACACTTGAATAGGACCCCATCCTAATTTTTGGGAAGGCAAATTAAAAAAAAAACAAATATCATTAAATTTTCAATTATAAGAGATAATATTACTACAAAATCTTTTTGCATTCCTCTCTCAGCAGTTGCTCATATTGTTGCAATGTACAGGGAGACCTTGATTTATGAAAGGGTTAATTAAGTTCTTGAAAAACGTTTCGGAAATCAAAATTTCATAAATCGAGCCATAATATCCCATTAGCTTCCATTATATAAAACAAGATATGTTCTCACGGTAAAAAATCCTTATAAGACACAGAATTTGTTTTGAAGACATATAGTATGGAGTGTAATTATTCCATGCACATATAGGTACATTACGTAGTGTTGTGTTCTATTTCGTGTAACTTGATGTCATAGTAACTTGAATATTCGATCACAGTTTGAAATTATAAATGATTATATTGTAAATTATCACAATTATTCTCAATGCATTTGTATTAAAATACACGATGACAAAGAATACTCAACGACATAAGTTTTATCGAAACTAGCAAGGCTGAATGCAAAGTGCATAGTGCTGTGGTATCTGCAGCGGGCCGGAAGACAAGGTTCACGTGCATCTAATCAAGGTTTATCGTAACTAAATAAAAAATATATAGGGTGATCGTAAAGTTTCTCCACAGTAGTGTAGAATTGAATGAATGTACTCACTGGCTTTAGAGGTGCTTAAAGTGTTCCTTACCATTGTATTTACACATAGCTACTTGCTTGACTTAATTGTCAAACACTTTTTGTAATGTTTCGACCGAAATTGATTGCATGTAAGAGGGAGACGAAGGGGATGCCCGAAACAAAGTATGAGTCATGCTGCTGCTGCAGAGAAACTTTACGATCACCCTGTATAATAAAAATAGATAAAATAGTGCAATGCGTTCAGTAATAATGTAATTTAATGAAAAATGCATCTTCATCCGCATCATCGTATTTATTACCATATCATACAGCAAGATTTTCTCTGATATGAAATCCTCGAATAAGACACGCACCCTGATTTTCTAAAGAAAAGTTTTTAAAAAAAGGTGGTGATAAAAAAGTTAGGGGAGGGAAGGGCTATATTGCAAGCATGCTGTGCAGGACACTGCACTTAAGTGCCATCATGCATAAGCTGTGTGAACTGCGTGCTGTACATGATGCTACAATAGACGTCAGTGCCTTCAGGCTGAAAATGCGTGAACTACATTCGTGCCATCGGCCAGAAGCTGTGTGAAGTCATGTGAACTACATTACAATTCTCTCAATTTGCTATATAAATTGCCATAGGTCAGTCGAACTTCGATGAAACTTGAATTATATTACTTGGTGTTTCTGACCTTTGTGAATTATCAAACAGAAGTGGAAGAAAATCGGACAACAATTACAACCACTTTACATCAAGACCTACATGTCATTTACAATGTTTTTGTTTCAACTCAGGATCCGCCGGACCTATTTTGATGAAATTTGATATTTGGGAGTTTTGCTAACATTTGTTGACTGATTCTAATTTTGGTTAAAATCGGACAACAATTACGATCCCCTTACATGACCTACATGTAGTTTACAAAATTCCTTTGTTTCAACTCGGGAACCGCTAGACATATTTTAATGAAATTTTGGTATTGGGGAGTTTTAGTGAAATTGGTTGAGCAATTCCAATTTTGGTTAAAATTGGACAATAATAACGACAACTTTACATTTGTATTTTAAAATGCACCTCGGTAGCTTCTCATTAAATACTCATCTGAGCGAAAAATATTCAGTACATTGTGAAATCTCAAAGAACGCATTTGGAAACTCTGTGTACTCCGACATGGAGTACATCTTTTCAATCTTGTTCTCTGATGGAGTATGCATTGCAACACTATGTGATCTGGTTACTTTTGGTTTCACTGATTCCAAGGTGGACTGGGCAATAATTAGTCAATTCACAAGCCATGTTTGACTCTCTCTCATTAGGTGTTTCTCTTATCTCCTCCTTCCTTTATCTGTTTTTCTCAGTGATCTTGTCTCACTTCACTTGCTAAAAGTAAAATTAATGGCAAGTGCTTTGTGCTATAGTTTTCTGCATATAAAATTTATGCCAGGAAAAACAGTATAATACATAGATATTTCAGCAGTTTTTTGTATTCTTTCTTGACAGATGTGAATGAATGTGGAGATGGAAATGTTTGTGAGCATGTATGCCAGAATACTCCTGGTAGCTTCTTTTGCCTCTGTTTGGGACGTGGTAAGATTCTTGGACCTGATAAGCGCTCCTGTGTGACGGCTCCTGAATTAGATGTTTGTGTACCCTTTTGCCATAATGGAGGCACTTGCCAATTGATTCCAGGTGGTCGTAACCGCTGCATATGCCCTAAAGAATTTGAGGGACGTTTTTGTCAGTTAGGTTAGTATTAAGTAATATTCTTTTTAAATTTGCTTTACAATTTTTTGACATATTTAAATGCAATTTATTGTGTATCGCTACTCCAAACTGAATAGTTGGTTTTAGGAGTTTTAAAACTAAGTATAATTTATTATTAGTTATGGTGGATGCATAGTGACAAATATTTTATTTTTTTATTTATTGAAATTGTCTAATTATATCTTGTCTTTCTCAGATGTGAACGAATGTTCAAGGAACTCATCTCTGTGCAGTCACCTTTGTGTAAATTTACATGGAGGGTATAAATGTCTTTGTCCAGCTGACTTCGAGGGCTCATCAGATGAAAGTGATGGAAAAAATCTGTGTATACCAGATGGTGGTACAGCTCATCCCCATGTTATATCTAAGCAAACATATCCATTTTTAGTGAAGGAGGAAACTCAATTGAAAGAGAATATATCATCAGTCAACACCCACTTCACAAATAATCATTATTTATTGTCATCTGAAAGAAAAGATAAAAATAGTGCTAGCAGGTTGAAGGTTTTGATAGAAATTATAGTTTCAACTGTTAGTAACCCAGCTTGTAATTCGAGTCTCTCCGTATATGCTCCTATATACATTGCTGTCCCATCAAAACATGATTTCCAAAATAGTCATCACAATTCTACTTCAAGGGTATCAACTAGTTTTGGTCCTACAGTTACAATACATTCAAGTGTGAGCATCTCAAGTGATTCAGAAGTCAATGTGACAAAAAAAGAGGTTCATGATGAGATGGCTAGAGAATCTGCAATAGATTTGTCAACAGCATCTTTATATCCTATCAATTTGGTGACATCGTTCCTTCCTAATGGTAGCATTGGACTTAGTTTGCTGACAGGAAATTTTTTAAAAAATGGGAGCATTTTGAATCAAACTGATACCATTGTGTCAAAGCATGATATAAATGAAACTGCCATATTGTCATCAGTATTGTCATTGCAGTCCATACTGCCTCAACATGGATCAGATAATAAAGATGTTTTGAAAACTCCTATACTTAATCTTGAGCTAACTAGTGAGAGCATTAATGCATCACTTATTAATGTCAATCCTTTAAATGAAGAAAAAAATACATCTTTAGAAAATATTATAATTCCCTCAGCAGTAGAAAGGATTATTGGTTCAAACACAAATGATAGCCTCAGTATAAAAATGTTATTACCAGATAATAATCAGTCTGTATCAGTTAACTACCAACATTTAGCACCGACAGCTGGCATTTTGCCTGGCACTGTTGATGCAACAGATATGGACTTATCTTCTGAATTAGTTCAAGTTGATGTTCCGTCAAACATATCGTCAAATTTTTGCAGCGTTATGGAAAGTAGTGAGGCAGAGTTTGCAGGTCTTAGTGTAAACAAAAGTTTCAAAAGTCAGGGATACGATCCTCCAAGTAATATTAACAAAATTCAGGATAACTTCTTGGACAACCAGAATAACCTAACTGAAGAAGTTTCAATCAAAATTGATGAAATAGGCAACATGTCTTCAATCGTTAATCAGACAGTAGTTTTCAAAGGCCTCGACAGCATCACAACTGAAGGATTTCCAACTGGAAATCATAAAATAGGTAATTTGTCTTCAGTAGTTATCCAGGAAGGTATCAATAAAACAGAAGTTTTCAAGGAAAGTAAGGAACCAGAATTAAAAACTGATAAACCACTCATTAAGAAGCAAAAGTCGAAGAAAGGCAAGAAGAACCGAAGAAAGGGTAGAAAAGTGTTGAAATTGAATCACGACTTTCAAGCCATGAATCAGGTCATTCACCTGTCTGATGACAAGGAAGAAAACTTGATTGAAAGCAGTGACCTGTTGATGGAAATGAAAGAATCGGAAGGCAACTCCTCTTTGGGAGGAAGATATTTTGAAATAATAGACTACGGAGATGAAGACAATGAATGGAATATAAATGGACACCGAGATGCATTTAATCACTCAAAGACATCCACAGGACTCAAATTGCCATCGTCTTCAGTCTCACCAAAAATTTCACCTCCCTTGCGTGTCATTTTGAAGGAACGCCCTGGAGCTTCCGAACTAGAATGCCATTACAGTGGAAAGAAGTTCCTCTCCAGATCAACTTTCTTTCGTGATGAAAAGAACTGCACCCAGTGTATTTGTAAGGCAAGTGATACATTTAAAGATTTAGCATGATTATTTCCTTTAGTTTTGATGTTATGATAATCTAAAATAATTTTCAGATGCTGTTATTTTAATGGATATTGGGGCCAAGATGGAGATATTAATTTTGATTCTATTTCTTACAGGATGGAGAAATCAGGTGTGCCCCAAGGCACTGTCCACCACCTCACTGTGAATCCCCGACTGAAGGCGATTGTTGCTCTTATTGTCCTGGAGACTGTGTTTTTGGACAACAGGTTTACCTTCCTGGAGAAAGATTCTCGCCTCATCTTGATCCTTGCAGAGAATGTCGTTGTGAGGTAGGAGAATGATTCTGTTACTCATGTTTGATTTATACTTCATTTTTATAACCCAGAGATAATAGTTTATAAAATGAAAATAGAATTACTCAGATATCTCGTTTTAGCAACAAGTCTCCTATTCTCTTCTTAGAGGAAATATTGCACTCAATCCCACTCATGTTCCTGTTGATGGTGTTCTTTGGTAATATACTCTAAACCTCATTGTATTTGAATCATTGCAGTAGCAGAACTATGATACCACAGAGTCCATGACCACAGGGGTAATGATAGATTTAGTGGGCCCTGCAGTTCCATCTACATATCAAACACTAAAACTCTTATTCTCTTGGTCACTTTGTCAATAAATCTCAATATCTCTGTCGTTTCTTCAGCCAGTTACTCGAGAAAAAAATCCGAATCACCACCAAACAACATAGAAAAAAAAATTTCAACTTGGCTGCCCAGTTAAATTTTAATGCGAAAAAGGATTTGTAAAAGGAGGCAAAATGAAAAAGACAAACCAACACACGATGGAATCAAACTCATGCCCTTACGTTTTGGATGCAACCACTAAACGTCACCGCCAACAATTACTTGATGAATTTGGCGTGTATTAAGCTATTTATACCAGTTGACGAGAAATTACAATATTTAATCGCGATTTTTGGAAAAACTATCGGCCGTATATACCCAAAAGGGGGGTTTGCAGTGATCCTGGAATCTATATAGAGCTATACACCTACCAAGTTTCATAAAAATCCGTGACCCCACTACCGTGTCCTCTCCTTGTTAGAACAAGATGAAATGGAATACACAGAGATTTCAAAGGCGTTCTAATGGGAAATACATATGGAACGATATCGAAAGAGTAGGTGATTCTCGAATTTTTATCCCCGAAACTATAGTCTCGGGGACTATCTTGTAGTAAATGTTGTTCTCTATCCGAATAAATTTTTAACTATACCTCACAAATAATATAAGAGAATGGGAGAGAAATATATGGATTTTTAATTGTTATTTGCCGAGAGAACCATCTTCGCGATTGATGTAAATAAAATATGCAATGTTTTGCTCGGGATATTCTAGAATTTTTATCTTCAGAACTATAAGTCGTAATTATGTGGTCTCCTGACCATCTTGTAGTAAATGTTATTCTCTATCTGAATGAATTTTTTAATCTATCTCGCAGATCATATAAGAGAATGGGAGAGAAATATATGGATTTTTAATTGTTGTTTTGCTGAGAGAACCATCTTACAGACAGACAAACGACTTTATTAGGGCAAAATTGAGACTATGTAGTCCCTTCTTAGTGATCGATGTAAACAAAATATGCAATGTTTTGCTCTCGATTTTCTCGAATTTTTATCTCCAAAACCATAACTCGTAATTATGTGGCCTCGTGGACTTGCTTGTAGTAAATGTTGTACTCTATCCTAATAATTTGTTTAATCTATACCTTACAGATCATATAAGAGCTAGGGAGATATAAGTTTGATATTTCATTGTTGCTTGATGGATGCCATTTAACGAAATATGAGTATAAGTTTATTAAAGTAATTATATAAAGTGGAAGTTCTAATTGACGGATTCAGTTGAAAATCAAAATTGGGCGATAAATTTTAATAAAGATCACTCATACCTAATTAAATTAAAATCCGTTCAGTGGTTTAGGAGATGACGGACAGACCAGACGTGCCCATAAGGCATTCCGCTATTACTGTTTCACTGGCAAAGAACGCCTAAAAACGAAATTTGAACCGACAGTTCCATGAGGACCCCTTATGCCCCAGTTGGCCGATTTAAATTATTTTTGGCACTGCAACTCTCATGATCAACCTGAAGCTGCCACCAAATTTTGAAGCTCCTACTTGTACTTTCTGATGAGTTATGTCTGCCACAAACACACACACAGACACCTTTTATTATTATAGATTTCTTTTTCAGCAAACAGCTCAAAATTGCTCATATTAAACATTGAAATCACATATTTGAGATAATATTTCCATTTTAACAACAACTGCTTTGACGACAATGTAATTGTCAAAACTCAAGCACAGACTGTTGTCTCAAGGCTAAATGCCTTCCCCTCCCTTACCTCAAAATTTGTTTATCTAGACAACTGACTGCTTTGTGAAATAAAATCAATATAAATTAGTGCCATAGCAGCACCAGGAATGCAATTATGTTAGTAAAATCATGAATTCACATAAGGGTTAAAGTGAGAATTATGACCCATCTGGTGAAAAAACTCTTGTTGAGGGCATGAATAAGACCCGCATTATATCCGACACCATGCATTAACGAGCTGCATTATAACTGGAGTGCACTGTATATCAAACCGGTTGCTACCAAGATTTCTTTTGAAAATTCAATTTAATTTATGAAACTAATAGATCAGAGAGATACACTAGCAAGACAAAATTTATATTCTGAATTTTATAATAAAAAAGGTGTAATTTATATTTTATAATGTTTGATTACAAAGTCCATTTTAAATGGGCTAATTCTGCTAGTATCTATGTATTATATTAAACTATAAATTAAGGAGGGACCCAAAAATTTCTTTTGCATTGGGTTTATACTTCTGCCATTCAATTATTGCATCAAGGCCTCTTAAAAAATACTTTTGAAATTCACCTTTGGAAGTAAAATGTCTATCCTAATTTTATTTCAATTGAAATGCAGTAACATTTTTTTAAATTAGCAATAGCATCAATAACAAAATGCAATGTTTTTCTTTATAATTTAATTCCTTATGAATACTGTTTTCATCTTATGTTGATGATAACTATAAAACATTTCACACAATCATGATAAAATACTTTTGCCATCTCTCTGAATTTTAGACTTAACAGCTACTTACTGGCAGATACGTTGGTCACTTCGTTCAGGGGTAGTCAAACCTTTCAAGCCACAACCCTCTTTTTCTTCATTCAATTAGTTGCGACCCCATCCCTTCTTAGCTTAATTACATACTGGCTAAAATTCGGTTAAGAAAATCTAGTTCTACTATTACCAAGAAAACAGAGTATATACATTTTTTTACATTATTACATACAAAAATCATTAATAGTGGTATTTACAAAATTATTTTATTTTGAAAAATGCACGGTGAACTGTCTGTGCCCAACACCATCTGTTAACAGTCAAAACAAGTTTTAAACTGAGTTATATTTTATTTTATAATAGATAATTTTTCAGTTCGCAAGCTGTTTGGACCTTTGTGACCCCACAGGGGATCTCAATCCACAGTTTGCTCTCTCCTGACTTAATGCATGGGAAGAAACTATAAAAGAATTTTCCTATACTATGAAAGGCAGTGTTTATATGGAAGATGAGTGAAGAAAGATTCCTTGTAGAATGAGGAATAATATCACCTTTTATAGTTTGCAATGACTTGAGGGATAGGTGATATTAATCTCAGAAATATTCCAAATTTCATGTCTTGTACAAGTTTAGGGAATAATTACAGCCCTTAAGTTTTATTTCTGGCTGTTAGAGGAGTTCTCTTCTAATTTAGTCATAAAACTCAAACCTTGCTGGATGATTTGTTGCAGAAGGGAGGAAGATCAGTATGCCAGGACATTGTATGCCCTTCTTTGAACTGTGACCCAGAGTTCCGTGCTGTAATGCCTGGTGAATGTTGCCCAGCTTGTCTACCTCCTGAACCAGGTTGCTTTCATAGAGGGCGATTTTTCTACCAAGGTCAGCTTTGGGTCAGGCAGGAAGGTGGATGCCATGCTTGTTTATGCAAGGTAAATACTTGGTTCTGAATTCTAATACTCTTATTGATTTTTGGAGTAGACTATAATTCTTTGGTATTTTATGAGGGGTGATAAAGTAAATCTTGCTAATAAGGGTTTGTGGCCTTAATAATATTTACTTTCTTTTGTCAATAACCAATGAAACTTTATTCAGACTGATTGTAATCTCTCTATAATATAAAAATCTTGTGTATGAACCTCTTAGGTGTCCCATGTCTCATTCTAAGGTACTTTCTAGAAGGGCTAGAGATCTGAAATTTGGCATACTGGTTGGTCATAGGTCACAACCAGCAGGAAAAGTAAAAAATCCAAAAAATTTGCATGTTTAGGGAGTCTTTACGACCCCATTGTTCCATTTCAATACCCCTTAATGAAAGCAAGGGATTCAATGCAGGGGATTTTAAATATGCTTTTTTAAATTATTTAAAATTAAGATATGAACTTGGGATAAAAATAGTTTGTAGATGAAAGAATGAAAAATTTAATTAAAATTTGTTTTTCATCACAACAAAAGCATATTTTTCTGAGGCACAACAATGAAAAATTCTAACTACCATAGCAATGAGCTCAAGGCTTTTAAAATTTAATTTAATTAAAGATTGCATTTGCTCAATGCTTCAATAATAATTAAGGATCTTTCAGTAACAATTAGGACATCATAAAGTATTATTGATTTTAATCTAATCAACTTGCAACAAATGTTTTGATGCAGACCATAGACTAAACGTTCTCCTTACCATTGGGTTTGTTTTTGTCGATGCTCTTCCGTTTTTTACACTTGACTTTTGACTCTTTTCCATTCGTTCTTCATTTGCACCATATTGGGATAATGGAGGAGGATGTAGAGGAAAGGGGAGAGTGAAAGAGAGAAGGAAGGAGAGAGAAGAGAAAGAGAGTGACAGGAGGAGGGAGAGAGGGAGGGAGAGAAAGAGAGGGAAAGCAGAAGTTTGGAAAAGGGGGACAGTAATATAAGGAGGTAGAGAGAGAGGAAGAGAAGGGGGTGAGAGAATGAGAGAGGGATTGAGAAGCCTGAAAATAGGGCTAGATATAATTTTCTACATTAACCTTTAAATGCCCAATTTATTTTGGAGAATTTTTGTTCATTTAATGGAAAAATGACATATCTATCTCATGAATTATTGGTACTAAAATGTTAAAAAAAGCATTTTATTGTAAAAATAATGAAGAATTGCATACTTCTGTTTTGTAGGGGAAAGAAACATGTCGAAAAATAATATAAAAAATATACATCTGTGAGCTACAGCATTTTGTGTGCCCATATGGGCAAATTCAGCATTTAAAGGTTAAATATATGCTGAAAGGAGGAGGTTCAGGGTTGCACTCGGGCAGCAGATGAATTCGCCTCACAGAGCAAGGCACAGGGTTGATGCGTATGGTGCCTAGGGGCAGAGCTCCTAATATAATGTGAGAAGATATCAGCATCTTCTGTCATAAAGAACATCTAATTGCTTTATTCTGAAACTATTGCTTGGATTAAAACATATTTTATCATCAGAAAAGCTGGCTTTATTTTTACATTTCCTTCATTATAATTAATTGAAATCTAAAAAATATGCAATCATATGTAGAAAACAAATCATGCAATTTATGTTAATGACTTTATTTAATTTTCTAATAATCCTTCCAGCTAATATGTTCACATTATAGCTGTCATTGTGTCTTTTCCCAAGATTCTCTTCATCTTTAAATCAAGGAATAGTACAATTAAATTTGTGAAAACTTATCTCTGGATAGTGTGTGAAATACCTTCAACATTATATAAGAATTGCTCTACCATAGGTTGACCATACATCCTGGTTTTAAGTGCTATGTTTTGGTGTCCTGAAAGACTTTTTGTGGATGCCACATTTTCTTTTTAACCCTTTCTGCTTGAATATATTGTGTGCTTCTTCTCCCACAGGTCGTAATTAAAATCCAACATGTTTCAAGTTTTTTAATAAAATTTTATTGAATGCTTAATATTTTTAAAAATATTGCAAAAATCACCAATACACTATATCATTGTTATTATAAGTACTTAGTATCACAAGCCAAACTTTCAGATATCCTGCCGTGCACAATTGAGAGTCTGACTACACTGTGTTTTTGTAATACCATTCTCTTTATTTTACTGTAAAGAAGGCTTACAAAGATATAGTATGTATTAGAGCAGTGGTCGGCAACCTTTGACCTGCCATCATGATTTGGGTGACCTACAAAGGTAAACATGTTCAGAAAGGTTTACGTTTTGAAAATAAAAGAGTAATTCAACTGCTATATATAGCTTATATAAACATTCAGGTTTGGTTTTTCTTTTCAGTCAAATTTTTTAATTAACCCATCGCATTTCCCCAAAACCTTTAATTGACCCACCATCAAAAAAGGTTACCGACCACTGTATTAGAGAATGGGTGAGAATCAACCGCACTGAGACTTCCAGTTAGAAAAAAATAAGGGGATAGAAAGAAATACATTGTTGGGGCTCTCCCAACATACGAGTGGAATGGGATAATTACTACGCTGTATTAATATCATTCTATCTCACTATTTAACTCATTTTACAGTGGAATGGGAAAATTACTATGTCGGGGCTGCCCTGACAAACAAGTGGAAAGGGTTAAACATTCATACAATTTGATTTGACTTAATTTGTTGTAATACTATTGTGGGTGTATTGTTTGAATTTGTAAAATTATTTGCTACCTTTTTATTAAAATTGTAACCTAGTTACCCAAAAATTGTTTATATAATACAGGGCCAGACAATGCAAACCAAGTGAAGAGCCACTTTAAAAAAACTTATTTTTAAGCCACAGAAAAAATTTATTAAAAGAAGAAATATATAGATTTGCTGATGAGAAATTTGGTTTTCCATACTTCTGCTGAGATATTAGAGACTGGCATCAATTTTGGATGTTGCAATTCTTAATTGATTTTCCAAATTTGTATCAGTCGTCAAAGCTCTATTTTTAATTTTTGTAAGTTTTAATATTGAAAAAAGCTTGACATTGATATGTACCTATGAAAAGACTAACAATTTTTAAAGCATACTTTCTTAAAGCTGGATATTTTTATGCTGTTATGAATTTGTTGTAAAATTCAGTTTTATTTTCCATTGCTGAACAAAAGGTTCTGTAACTCATTATTGCATTGCAAATCTATTAATTCTAATTGATATTCTTCAGAAACAGAACTCGCATCAACGTAAAATTTTGAAAAGTTAATTGTTTAGAGAAATTTCTCCAAATGCTGGAAAATGGGTAAATGAAGCTGATGGGCTGATGCACATGTTTAATAGATTGGAAGTGTTTTAATTATTGTAATACAATGTACAGTGTGTCCAGATGATAGGTATCCAAAAAGAAAGATACATATCTCGAAATCTGTTCATTATACACAAGTCCGGTTTGCACCATTACAAAGGAAAACTCTCAAAAAATTTTTCTGACTGCTACTTACCTTAGTAGATTTCAATGTGGACACCCTTGGTGGCATGACAAATATCCAGACGACATTTGATCTCAGTCCACGTGTTTTGAAGCATGTTGTGGGTTACCGTAGCCACAGCGTCCCTTATGTGGGCTTTCAACTGCTCAAGACCATTGATCTTGACCTGGTAGACGAGGTTCTTCACATAACCCCATAGGAAAAAATCCAATGGGGTTAAGTCTGGTGACCTAGGAGGTCAGGCAATTGACGCTCCACTGCCGATCCATCTGCCAGGTATCGTGTGATTAAGGTGATTCCTCACGATGAGGCTGAATTGAGACAGTGCCTGTCTTGCCGGAAGACAGTTCCAGGTGGTAACTGGAGAAGTGCATACAGTTGCAGCATGTCCAGGTATGAGGCCCTGGTCACGGTCAGTTCCGAAAAGAAGGGTCTGATCACCTTATCATGCATTAAGCCGCACCACACATTCACTTTGGCACTGTCTCTCTCCAGTTAACACATGACGTGGATTTTCGTTTCCCCAAATCCTGCAATGAAGCAGTTGAATCTTGTAAGCTCTTAGACGGAGGCATTTATGCAGAACATCGTATACAGTTGAATGTAGAATTTGTAGCTGAGAGCTTGCAGCACGAATCGATTTACACGGACTCTGCTGGAAGGCCTCTCTGATGCAATGCACGTCTTCTTCAGAGGTCCATGGTTTTTCAGGAGCTTTTTCATGTAACAGACTCCCTGTAGTCCTCAGTTTGTTGTCCCAAAACCGAATACTTTTGCGTCCATATTCAGTTCTGAAACGACACTGAACAGCCGTCACAGACTTCAACTCAGCGAGTCACAAAACACATGCAACCTTCTCCTGCTGCGTCGCCATTGCTACTGAGCCTGCTCAAGGACATCAGCTGGCGCATGTGCATGAGTGGGGTATGGAAAAAACTTTGAGAGTTTTCCTTTGTAATGGTGCAAACCGGACATGCTTATAAGAAACATTTTTCGAGATATGAATTTTTCTTTTTGGGTACCTATCATCCGGATACGCTGTATTTAATCATTCTGCTGTTTTCCCATTGTTTGGCTTTTCTTTTCGTTATTCTTTGTCATTGCTAGTATTGTTGTTTGTTCATCAGTTTGTCTGCTTTTTAAATGTATGATTATGGATTTTGTTTTTAAAAAATTATGCATGTGGCTCGCGTTCCATGGATTGCCCAAGTCTGATAAAGCATATAAATGACAAAAAGACTAATAATCAAATATTGTCCTGGCTTTTCTTCCTTAGAATATACAGTAAAATGTCAGTAATGCAAACTCAGTTAAAACAAAATGCTCATTAAATAAGCAATGTAATTCAGCCCCTTGCAAAACTTGGGTATATATTCCTTGTTACAACGAACTTATTTTTACAAATCATGAAATTTTAAGTCCCTTGAAGTTTATACTGTATTACATCATGGTTTTGCTTCCTCAGAATCTGGTCATCTTACTCTATCAGCATCAAACAGCATATTTTAACATTTTGAATGTAATTTAATTTGTTTAAAATGTTTTAATAAAAGCATATATGCATTGTATTTTATTCATGTTGCTGTAAATATCTTCAGATGTCAATTGACATTAATCTGTTCCTTATGGGGTATGTCCCTAAATAATTGAAGTTATATTTTACTGCTGATAATATGTAATTTTACTGAAATTAGCTCTAATGAAAAGTGATGCCATTCAGAATTTTCAGATTTAATCAAATTGTTTCCTTCAAAATTTCAGAAAGATAGTGAAGTCCAATGTAACCCAGTTGTTTGTGTGGTAAACTGCCAACACCCACAATTTGTCACTGGAGAATGCTGTCCACTTTGTGATGGATGTCAATACCATAATCATAAGTATAGTGATCAACAAATCTTCCCTCACCCTACTGATAAATGTAGTCTCTGTCAGTGTCAGGTAAAGATTATTTTTAAGATTTTACTTTGTAGAGACTATGTTTTTTTAGCATTTAAATGATATGGTTAAATCCAAATTATGCCAGTTTCATTGTGTACTTCACTGTGACAATGCTTAACCATAATTACAATATTATGTTTAATTAGATTCTGTGCTTATTGGAAAACAAAAAGAGGATAAGAAAAATCCTGGAATGCCTAGGACTCATTTTTTCCACTTTCTGGTTATTTCGTTCCACCGATTATAGTTTCATGATAGATCCAAAATCAGAATAGCCATTACAGAAAGCATTGCAAGATTATCTATTTTGAGAGATTAAGAAGCTGGGTGACAAGGGTTTTTACCACGCCTGATTTTTTCTTATCTTCTCTTAATTTTACTTATAATTGAATGTGTGCAACTTATGCTTCATTTCAAATTTATTTAAATTTTTGGGCTACATAATTATCCAACCATTTCCATCTTTCTGTTTATGCAACAATTATTTAGCAAGGGAATATCACTTGCTTCCCCAAGCCTTGTGGATCCAACTGCAGTCATTCCTACAAATTGACTCACGACCAATGTTGCCCTGAATGTAAGGACTGTTTATTTAATGGTCATCGAATAAGCAATGGTAGCAGCCTAATTATATCCCAAGAAACTTGCAGAGAATGTTCATGTATGGTAAGAGAACATGAGTATATGTTTTAGATTTATGTAAATCAGTGTTAAATACCATCAGGTATTCCTCATTGTATGCGATCTCACTTTATGCGTTTTCGCCATAACACGATTTTAAAAAAATCAAAATAAAAACTACATACAATGTAATTGCACGACCGGTGGAATTTGAGCAATTAGTAAAGTAATTTTATGTGTGTACATTGTATAAGGCGGTTGATTGTGGGGAACGCATCCCTATTTTACCAATTATAATTATCAATTCACTTTATGTGGCAATTTCTTGGAACCAATTAATCGTGTAATATGAGGGATACCTGTATTTCATAAATTTTGTCAAATTAAAAACTTTTTATTTTGAAAAATGTTATTCTTGTAAATCTAGCCATGAAGATAATATGTATTTGAAGAAAATGGCTATTTTTAGTGTTTTCTTAAAATAACAAAACATGCTAATGCAATCACTGTCTGTTGACAATCAAGTTTTTGTTTTAAGAGATATTTGGAAAATTATTTTTGAATTAGATAGCTCTTATTGATCTATGAATTTTCCACTGATTGGGGTTTCCTGGTAGTACATTTATTTTCTGCTAGATGGCTTCAAAATTGGAAAACTCAAAACTTTAAAAAGCTATTGTAGTCAAACTACTGAAGTAAGAGGAGTGAGGTTTCCACAGATGGAAAGGTCTAGTGAGGATCTTCATTCTAACTGCAGGTTGTCATCTCTCCAAAGGGATAACCAAACCAGAACCTTGAAAATGTTTAAGATAACTTGCTTCCACCTCTTCCTTTATCAAGGATATCGCGCTTATTATATTTGTCCTTTCTTAAATTAATAAATTCTTTTTATTCAGTCAGGTGAAGTGACCTGCAAGGAAAGTCATTGCATAGCAAATTGTGTTCTGGAGAGCAAGACATGGCCCTCTGGAGCAGAATTTTCACCAGGTCATGACCCGTGCACTGTGTGCCGCTGCTGGGATGGTAGTGTTACATGTCAGGCCGTCTCATGTCCAACAACTTGCTCCCATGGCATCCTACTTCCTGGATCTTGCTGTCTTCATTGTGAACAGTGTGATTATCAGGCAAGTATCATAAAAGTTGCCTTGATACTCCAGTTGAAAGACAGTAAAAATTTAACCCTCTGCTGCCCATAAAGTCTCTGAATGCCTGAAGCTAAAACTCGTCCTGCCATCCATAACATCATTTAAAAGTAAGGTATAAAATTTTTAATTTAATTAATTTTGTATCAAAATATAGATACAGTGTATCCTTGATTAACCTCATTAATTTGTTCATGAAAATTGTGACATAAAACGAAACAATGTTGAATGGATCAATATTTCCCATAAGAACCCATGTTATACAGTATTATCAATTCCAAAACCTCATGTTCAAAACCTCTTGAAACACAAAAGTTGCTATATATATTGATTCTGATTCCTGACCTTTTTCATTTCTTGGGACTTGAGACACACTTTCTGAAAAATCCTGGGACTCGAGAAATTTAGTGAGTTTTCAAATTAAATCAAATAGAAAATATATTTTAATAATTTTAGTCAAATGAACGGCTACATAAACATATTATTTGTTTTTGTTTTGCAAAGAAGCTTCTCAAAAATACAAGAGCATTCACTGATGCATTGGTAAGCCTGTTTTGAATTTTAATAACAATATTTCCTGCTATTAAAAAAACTCGTTCAATCTCCATTGATGTTGGTTTGATGGTAAACAAAGCCTTGTTTAGCAGATTCAAATTCGGTATCCGTTTTCCAGTTGCTTCAAAAATCTGGAACTCCTTTTGTAGAGTCTTGAACTGATTCTTCGGAAGATGTGCCATTTAGATACTTAAAATTGTATAATTTAATTCCGCAATTGTCATTGTAGTTCCATCATTTGCTTTTGCTTGTTGAACTTTTTCATCATCAGAACATTCTGTAGCTGATGGGAAAAGTTGGTGCATCAGCTTTTTGGAAAATGCAATAATCATCATGTTCTTTGAGCAACTCGGGAAAACGTCAATGTTATCCTTGATGTTGATGGAGTCTGGGTTTTGCAAAACTTCATCAACCAAACAAGACGCTTGTCTCTGCACTCTTCAATTCTTGTTATAAGGGCATGAAACATTTTTTGTGTCAGTTCAGTTTCTATTTCTTCAATCTTTTTCAATAGAAAATTAATGATTACTTCAGCAGTCAAGATAGTGGCATCTCTACGACTTAGTGCTTCAACTGCAAGTTTCAAAGGAGTGAGAACTTCTAAAACTCTTTCAGATACAGAAATATTTGATTCATTCCATTTATTGCCAATATCGAGGTCAGTTAAAGTCACCCTGATGCGATTTCTAAGTTTCAAGAATCTCTCGATCATAGCAATGAGTGAATTCCATCTTGTTTTTATATCCATAAATAAATCCATCTCAATTTTGAACTCACTCTTCACATATCCTTGCAGGTTGGTATTTTTCATCAAACTTTTTCTGAATATTTTAATCATTTTGTGAGTTTCATGGATGACATCTTTAAAATTTGATCTCAAATCAGATATATCTTCTTTGACTTCTGCATGTCATTTTCATCGTCAAACTCGTCACAATATTCTTCTTCATCATATTCCTGACTTGAGTCTGCTTATACTTCAGGTTCATCTCGTTTCTTGTACAGAACATCAGTGACAGCCATACCATACCATGATTCAAGCAAAGCTCATTTTTTACTGGACTCTCACACCCAAACTTTTTCATGACACTTGCTCTGTCTGTTGTTGATGCCACAGTCTATGTTTTGAAGACAATTCCAAACTCGTTCAACTGATGTACTACAGTTTTTTTGCATTTCAGTAGCATCACATCTCCCTGGTATGAAGATTAAAAATTTCTCTATCTTCAGCATGAATGACAATATTGAAGTATCTTTGATTCCTCAGGCTTGTCCATTCATCGATCATCTGACTGAACTGAGAGCCGGAATCTTTGAGATTCTTGATTTTGACAATCATCTCTTCTTTCTTCTCGTTGTAGAATTCCAAAATGAGTTTCATGATGTCCGATTGGTTCTTCGGCAATGTGAATCCTTTCTGTGAAATCGATTCATGGATAAAAGCACTGTTAGTAATTGCCTTCACTGTAATACCATCTTCAGCAGCTAGCCAGGCAAAAATCTTGTTGAGTTTTCTTTTTATTACTTTCTCATATACGTAGTATATAGAGAAAGTATTTAATCGTAAAAAAATTCGACTTTGAGATTTTGATGGAAATACACGTTTTAGGTGTCCCTGAGTCCATAAAAGTGGTTTTTGCCATGCCGTCTGTCTGTCTGTTTGCCATCCTAGTGCCCAAACATGTACATTAAATCGAATGATATCTTGTATTTATGCAATATATCATCTTTTCCAGACCTTTTTTCATAAAAATGATATTGCACAAAAATAAAGGGTAGTTTATTCTTGGCGATTTTTAGAAAAATTTGATTTACTCAAAAATGGCTGCAAAGAATTTAATTAAAATCAATCCATTTATAGAGCCTAATGTTACAAATAATACTGCATAAGCCATATTTATCAAAAAATCACCATATGGCATCCAGTGACATTACAATTTACGCTAAGCTACCTTACCTAAGCCCTATGATGTCATGCCTCTGCCACGATCTACTCAAAACCTTACTACAGCCTTACGGTTAAACTAAATTGAATGATATCTCATATTTTTGGATAATATCATTATGAAGAGATCAACGATATTGCACAACAATTAAGGGTACTTTATTCTTGGATATTTTGAAAAAAAAATTCGAGTTACTCAAAAATGGCGATAAGGATTTTGATTAAAATCCATCCAATCGTACAGACTGATGTCACAAATAGTACTAACTAAGCCATATATCCAAAAATATTACTAAATATCGATCAGTGGCATTAAAATATATGCTAAACTACGGTTAACTTGGAATTATAAGCATTTTTCTTTTACAAGCGTACACAGTGGACCAAACATATATACATATATGAGAAAATTTGTGCAATGTATATTGCACCGTTTATTTTTTTATGAAATGTAGTATTGAGGGCTGGTTTTTTTTTGAGCACTCGAGGTTTCTGCCCAAGGGGATTATGCTCTTGGAGATTCTGAGGATCTTTTATAGATACAAATCCCATGTATTCTCTCCAGATGTCTTCTCATTCCGCTAGTGTTTGACCCATTGCATAAAATTTATTTTAGGCAATGTGTACACTGTGCTGACTCTTCGTTACATTTTTAAAGTGTTTCCACACTTCTGAGTGATCGCTCTCCATTTTAAGCTAAAATATTTTATTCAAATAATAAAAAACAATAATACTAACATAATATATATGTAAAAAGATTGAGCAGTGATAGAGTGAGGTGGAAATCCTTAATTCACAATTTGCGACCAACCTATAATGGAAAATGGCATCTATAGCATGTTCCAGACTTATTTGACAGTATGGGCTATCGCTATCTCTATCTTTTCTATTGCTTTTCCCTGTAACTCTGTCCTCTAATCCCACTCAGTTGCCAAATTTGTTGTGATCATGCTGATATTGTCGTTTAAGTAAAATTATGACGCTCAGTCATAGCAAATTTTATGCTGAACCTGATTATGTATATCTTAATTACATTGAGTAAATGAAATGTGCAAAAATGTTGAAATTTATTTTTGGAAAAGACTCCAATCCAATAACATTTGTAGTTCTCATGGTATAGATATTTAAACAAAAGTGCAATACAGCACCAAGAAACAGACCAGCGGCTGCTGAGAGGCTGTGCCAGATCAAGATGACATTATCATGTTGTAACTCCCAAACTTTTTAAAGACTGTCTAAAAACAATCAACATATTTCGTGATACCCACCACCAAAAGTAGATAAAAATTGAGGTTAGAAGCATTCATCATGAATAAATTTCCATGCTTTCTAATTTAACTAATAAAAGCTGAATCTTAGTCATTTCAATAATTTCATTAGAAAATAATGCCAAATTTATATAAAAAGTTTGTCATACATTTTCGGTCGCGCATTGATATTTATAATAATAAATAAGTATTACACAAATGCAGGGGCGAATCCTCCGTGGAAGCAAGAGAAGCATTGCTTCCAAATTAGAAATTAAAAAAATAATAACAGTAATAACAATAAAAATTACTCATTCACAAGCGCAATTTTAGAAGCACACCTTCAGTGAAACTGTGCAACATTTTAAAAATCCACCTTGACAGCTTGCACCACACAATGGCCAAAAATAACAGTACTAGCCTACTAGGAAGCAAGAATATTATTGCATACACTTTGATGAGCCATTTGCTGTAGTACATGGTTGGAGACTATGCATCTGCTCTAATTATTTTAGTTTCATTAAGCCGCAATTCTGACATTTCACATGAACCTTCATGATTATAGAAGTGTTTGTGTAGTAGTAGTGCATTAACAGATATTATTTCCAAAAATTTTGGTTCACATAGGAGGAATTTTGTGGTTTTTCTCCGCATAATAAAATATGCAGGGGAAGCAATTTTAAAATTGCAAACATGAGTGAACCGAGTGCCACAAATGCTTCTGTTGTGCAGTGTTTAATTTATTAACAAAAAGTTTTTTGTCGAACAATTTTCAGGCTAAGAGTGAAATTATCCAAACAGGCCAAAACCTCGCCTAAATTTAAATATAAAAATTAAATCATACACAAGACATTTTAACGTAGATATTTATAACTGTAAAATGGATGACTGAATGTGAGAGCAAAACAAAATTATTTTGTTGGCCATGCTAACTTTTTCAAACAAAAAAAATGTTTGGACTAAAACGGGATTTTCTGATTTAAATAATCTTCATAAGGTAATAAAGAGAAATTCAGTATGTAAAGAACATTTATAGTTAATTCTTCAAGAAAAAACATTTGGAAGAACTCAAATAGAACATGTTTTAGATAAGCAGTTGGAAATTACTCATCGCCAGCATAACGAAGCAGTAAAGAAAAATCGGAAAATGTTAAAAAGACTTATTGATATTGTTTGTTTTTTGGGAGAGCATGAACTTGGCTTTCGTGGTCATGATGAATCCAGTAACTCTGTAAATAAAGGTAATTATGTGGACTTGGTTGAATTGGTTGCTAAATACAATGAAACTTTGGGAAACCATTTGGAACATTCCACAGTGTTTCGCGGCATGTTCAGTGCTATGCAGAATGATTTAATTTCTTGTGTTGCTCAAGTCGCACTGCAAAAAATTAAACAAGATGTATTTGACTCCCTCAAGAACAGTTACAGAAATTACTTAGACAGCTGATTTTTCATTCTGAACTTTTGGTTTTATATCAAATAGAAGATATTGACAAAAAACAGCATTAGTGATTTATATCATTTCATTAAAGAAAATGATTTAGACAAAGCTTACTCTCAAGTGGCAAAATTATGTGAATTAGTATTGACAATACCTGTGACCAGTGCCTCAACTGAATGGAGTTTTTCAGCTCTCAAACTTATCAAAACATTTGTGAGGAATTCCACAAATCAAGAAACTCTCTTAATTAACAACTCTATCAATCGAAAATGCCCTCATCAAATAACTTTCTCAAAAACCTGTGTTCTATGATGACATCATTGCAGAATTAGCAAAGAAGCAAAGAGGAATTCCTCTGCATTTCATTGGGTGATTAAACCTGAATACATGTGATGGCCCAATAGGTGATTTTGTGAAACAATATTGTCCAGATATCCAAACCAAGCCAAAATATGAAATGTTATTAAATAAATATTTACCTGAAATTTACAAGTTAGATTTAAAAGAAATTAAAGAATTAATTCAGAACTAAAAAACAAGCCTCATTGTTGATGAAAGTAGTGATGTAGAGAATTTACAACTCCTAACTGTACGAATAGTTGTAAATTCTCAATTATTCGCCATAATCTCCTTTTTCTCATATAAATGATGTTGTAGGTTGGCCAACAGTAAATACTATGATAACATTTTACAATAAAAACCAGCAAAAAATCTCTTTTTTAATAGACGTTTCTTTTGTTACTAAAACAAATAGCATAACTATTGCAGGAGCTTTGGGCCATGCTTTAGCAAAAATTGGCAAAAGCTGGCTAGGTATGCTATGCATAGCGACAGATAGTGCTGAATATATGAAATTGATGGCATCGAAAATTCGAATTGGTGAAAATATGCCTCAACTTTTACATGTTACAGACATTCCACATCTTGTTCATGTTTCTGTTGAAAAATCTGTCAATTCTCACAAAATAAACTCAGCAAGAAAGTTTGTTATAAAATTAGGTGCTGTTTTTAAGCATTCTCTGAAGATATTTGGTACATATTTAGCTTCCTGCGAACGTTGTGGAATTTCAAGGATTTAATCATTTGCTCTTGTACCTGTTTGCTGGTCTAGCTTCTGTGAAGGCTTAAAAGTGACTATTAAAATGTGGCATGGTATAAATAATTTTCTGGAAGATCCAGAGATAGCTGACAATAAAAAATAATGAACATCAAAGGAATTACTGAATAGTTTGATAAAAATGAATTATAGGTTTTACTATTGTATTTAAAAGAATGTTTGACACCGATCATCACCCTCCAGAAAGAATTGGAAAGTAAATCGCCATTATTACATTTAATGGATCACTTTGTTAACGTATCCTTAAAGATGAATATGGAACGTGACTGGAACCCGCTGCAAACAGTTGCTTGTTATGCAGTTATGGATACATTATCTCATATTGTTTGTGCTGTCATTGAAAAGGCTATGAAAGAGTTTTCTAAAGTTTTATGTACAAAATGGATTGCCACAATCGATAGAAATGTGCATACATCGGTAGTAGTAGTAATTGATTTTTTAAGTGCATCGACGTCTATGGTCATTTTGCACTGTCATCAACTGGACATACAAACAGAAGGGAAGAGGGAAACCCAGTGCTGGTATTAGCCTACTCTTTAGGAAAAGCACCAAGGGAGCCAACTGCTTAACGTCCCTTCCAAAGGACAGAATGCTGAATTTGTGCAGTCTCCTCAAACTGCACAAACAGGGCTGGATGACCTTGGAAAAAATCCTACTTGTGCAGGATTCATGCCTGCTGCCATTTCAAGCAGCAGGTGTGTAGCAGCCAGCATCCTAACCACTACACCACTGGCACCCCCACACACATCGGTTATAGTATTTTGGAAAATGCATCTATAATAGACCCATTTAATAAGTCTATGCAAGTCCCAAATATGGGTGGGCATGAATTATTCAGTTTCAGTTCAAATTTAATAGAGGATATCAAAACAATTTAAAACCTACTTGTTAGAACCGTCCCCACAAAATTTAGATTTGGATGTTTTTTGATTTTGGATTGATGCCCAAGTTTGCTATCCTGAGTTGAGTAAGTATATCTTAATGCTTTTATGTATGCCAACAGGTAGCTGTGACGTTGAGCGGTCTTTTATGACATTTACAATCTCCAGAAAGATGTAACACGAATGAAAAAAACTTTCTATGCAAATGATGTTTTATGTTAACACTATAAATAAAAATTGAAAGGAAAATGATTTTTTTATTATTTCTTTAAATGATACCTGAATTAACCCAAATTTATGAACTTTTAAGGTTTTTTTATTGAATTTAACCCGAATTTGATAGAAAAAAATAAAACCCAATAATTATCCCCTGAATTGATGTTTATTAAACTGAAAAAATTCATACCCTATGTATAGTTAATGAAAATCTACTCTAATAGAGGTAGAGCTGTCCCTAGGGGGGTGTGGGGCCCGGGGCGATCAGCATTTGTGGGGCCCCTTAACAATGTAATTATTTATTTTTTATTGTAAACAATGAGTGTCGTCAACGCTTAGCAGCAGTTTTCATCTTGCTGCTTAGCGTAAGGCCCCTTTTGATGCAGGGCAACCGTCCTGATTCAGCGTACTCTAGGGATGGCCCTGAATAGAGGTAAATGAAGCATTTATTTTGCTGTTGTTTTTTAACTGGGAGTTTCATTTGACCCAAAGAAGGATAACCTCTCCATCGAGCCACAGCTAATAAAAAGAAAAAAAATCTGATGTGGCCACCACATGACTTTCTCCATATCTGTAATATTTATAAAAATTCCAAATAGGTTACATAATAATAAATATTTTTTGACACTGTATGAAGTCATCCTATGTTCAAGCTTATAAAACTATTGAGGGTGACTATCTTTTCCTTCACTAAGATGACTATTTAATAACTTAAAAATACCATATTTACATGAAGACGAGATTTTTTCCAAATTTCAGCTTGTAAAAATCAAGGGTCGTCTTAAATTTGAGTACTGTCAAAGCATTGTGGTCAGTTCATTGCACATCAATTCGTCACATGACAAACTTGTTGCGTGTTAATACATCACAGGACAAAATCATTGCACGTCAATCCATCGCTCGAAATATTTATCGCGAGACAAATTGGAAGGCGATACATCATGATTGGTGTATGGTAGGAGGGGGAATGAAGGGAGCGATGAATTGACGTGCGATGATTTTGTCATGTGACGTATTGATGAGCAACGATTTTTTTGTGCGGAGAACTGACCGAGACATGTTGTCGTAGAACCGTAGGATGTATGGTTACTCATTTAATTGATATCTTTTTAAACAAATGATACATAAGATAAAATAATTGTATCTACTAAAATTTTTCATTTCAAATTTACGATCTGGATTTAAATTAATAGTTAATTTAAAAAAATACATTTAAAAAATTGTTTTTATCTCAAACAAAAATTTGTAACAAACCATCTCTCAATTAATTAACCTATACTAAATACATGTGTTCAAATTATACACCAAATACATTCAGTGAGAAATTAGGTCAAAATTTTTTTCTGTTTTGATCGTCTTAGATTCGGGGTCGTCTTGGATTCGGGTAAACACGGTATATCAGTAGTCCTGTGAAACAATTTTGATGTTGGCTTAGGAGTTCTTCCTTGTATTTTCCTGCTATTCTTTAAATTTAGCTTCTCTAGCATATCATTAACAGGGAATTATCGAGCTTGTCTTATGGCTGAAAAAATTCAAGAACATGCATTTAAAAATAATTGTCTCAGGTATCTTTATAACCTTGTTGTGGCTATTAGAGATGAGACAAGTATTTTTTAATTGCTTGTTCTTGAACTAACATATTATTTCTATGCGCATCACAAAATTCTGTCGTATCATTTGTGCAACCTACCAAGAGCAAAGCCATTGTTTATTATTCTGGTAGCAACATACAGCAGACCTAACCTATTGTTATGGAAACTCAATGACCAGGACACCTGACTATAAAAAAAGATTACTCTAATTTTAATAGTTGATTTTTGGATTTTTAATCTGCAGTTATTGCATCTAAAGCTTTGTGCTCTACTTTTGAGAGAGACTTGGCATTTTGAGTTCATAGCTCAGGCCCTGATGTCTATACCACCTTCACATTGTTTAAAACTAATGTTTTGCACTATGTCTCCTATTCATTAATGCCGGTTTTATAAATTGTATCAAGTTTATATTGTTTGCCTAATAATTTCCACGAAATTAATATGGAGTGAGATACAAAAAAGTTTGAAAAACTTGGTGATGAAAGACATATAGCATGTCTTGTTAATTTTATTTGTGGATTAAATCACCATTTATTGTTTTCTTACAATTACTTTCTATTCTTATTTTGCCATAAATTGAGATTTTTTTATTTTTCTCCTTAGGGAAAGCTTTACAATGATCTTGAAGTTTTTCAACCCAGTGAAGATAAATGCACCAGATGTTCATGTAATCAAGGGAATGTTATCTGTGAAGATATATGTTCGGAAGGAATGCTTTCACAAAATGAGACATAATATTTCAGAGAATTTTGACAGGTTTGGAAGTTTTATGCATCAAAATGAATGCTGCATAACAGATAATAATGAAGTCTCCTGATAATTAATTTTCTTGATATATTATTGTTTTGATATTTCCAACTATATAGTTTGGATTTATTTCATTAAGATTTATTTGCATTTTTGTAATTTCATTAATTTTGGTCATGCATAATACATTATTTGGTATTCTTCATTCACAAATTTACTTGGTACAAAATGTTTCCAAATAGGTAATTTATTTCTAATAGAATATAAATTTTTGAAATGGTTCTTTCTTATAACCTCTCTAATTCCAAACACATATCATTGAAGTGTAGACAATACTCCTTTGCCATTAAGTTGAGAATTTATAAAGACCAACTATAGCAATGAATATTAACTAAGCTAAAACATTGTCATGGTTGTTCCTCTATAACTTTAAAACTCATAATTTAGTTTTATCATCAGCCATCCACTTTGGCATTTAGAATCATTACCAGTTTTATTTCATTAAATTGATATCGATTTCATTATTCAATTTTTGCTACTAAAGTTATTTTGAGACCTTTTAATTATTTGTGAATATATCATATTTTCGTTTTGTATTAAATTTCTAGATAAAGATTTAATTTCTACATATATTTTCTTAAATCGGCAACTCTCGGGATGTATGAGGGTTAATTTTATTCTTGCCAAAGATTCATATTTAAATTACTAACTCAATAGATGATAGAAGAAATAATTTTTTATGATCCTTTTTTGTGCAGTGTATATCATAACATTCATGTGCCATATATTGAAGTTATGATCTATTTTTGTAAAATTTTATAAACATTAATGAGAATATGTTCTCATTTTTAAATGATTGTAAGTTTTATCATTCTATATTGCATTTTATTTCTCATTATTTTTCTTATTAGGTTATGATTAATATGAGGTGTAAAAGTTTTATATTCACATTAAAATAATTTACAGAATCTGCTTCAAAAATATTTTCTATTATCAGAAGCCCCATATCAAACTATGACATACAAATTTTTGATGGAAAATAATTTGTTTTAATTTATTTTTCATTCATAGCAATTTTATAAAAGTTTTTTTTTTAATTTTGTCAGATATTTCAAGTTAAACATCATAAAATATTTAATGATATTATAATTATATTATTACACTTTATAATAAAGAAGGATTATATTATCTGTTCTTTATTATGCATTTTATTTAGTCTATTTTTAGATATATGTTATAATATATTTATTTGGTGCATCAACATGTATATCTTTCATTATATTGATGGACAAAGTCAATATTCAAGTACAAAGCCAAGTTGCAGAATTAGGTAGTTGTGCTGTTATTTGATAAAATACTTACAATGGTGGAGTTATAATGTAATTTTTTCTACATTTTCAAAAACATTTTAGTACATATCAAATGTTTTGAAGAAATGCTGATGTTTCTGCATAATGCATATATTTTAACAAAATAAACCATTTTGTTTTGACGTACCGTAAATGCCTGAATAGAAGCTAACCCCCTAAAATTTTAAGAAAAAGTAAATTTAAGAGATTTTCAGCTGAATTGTACCTTGTGTGATGCAAAGCTTTGGATACCGTATTTAGTACAGTTGTACACTTAATTTACAAAAAACTTACATCTTAATATAAAACCAAAAGAAGATCGCATAAAGAAACTTCTAATGAAATTCAGTAACAATTAGATGGTATCTTATATTAGATAATATCTATGTTGATTGTTATTAAGATTTAGTTAATTGTTGATTAGTAAATAATCATTGTGTTTAATATTTCATTTTATGAAAAAATACATTAATACGATTAGTAAAACATGAAGGCATTGAGACGAATTGTTGTTATCATTATGCCATCTAAGGGTGACTCAGTGTGTTACCGTGATAATTTCTTAGGTTGGACTTAAATTTAAGGCGAGGGCCGATTTTAGTAAAAAACCGGCTTGTATTCGGGCATTTACGGTATTTCTTGACCTGCTTTACACTCACCGTGGAAAACTTATTTTGTCTCTTCTTTTTTCCACTGAAACTTCTCAATTTAATTGTATCTTAAGATATTGAAAAAATGCCAATTTCCTGGATAATTGAATCTGAATAAACTCCTCCCACTATAGTTTTTGACTTCATTGCTAATATTTTGATATTTCATGTTAAATATTGAAGCTACTATTTATGTTAAGGATATTATTTTGTGTATTTTTATATGAATAAATGTATCAATGTGAGGTAATTACTTTGGCATTAAACAAGAACTGATATAAATAAAGCCAAGTTATATTCTAGATTTATTATAAAATTTTCTGGCTATAACTAGAAAAATTGTTGGCTGAAATTTGTCTCTTATAATTGCTTGGATTTCAAAAGTTGAAATAGGTTACCATATTTACTCGTGTAATACCCGCACTTTTTCCCCAAAAGTTACACGAGATTTGCCCAGTCATCTGTTGAGAGTAGCCCACCCGTGAAACACCTACTCAATATTGCGTGCCTGGCATGAGAAGGCTTTTTTCTGTAGATGCAATATGCCGTGCATTTTATTTCTCTGATTTTTAACCAAGGTATATTTCAAAAATGCGTGGAATAATATAAGCATGATATTTATCAGGTATTTTAAAAATTCTTTGCCAGCTGTCAGTAGTAAACCTAAAGCACGTAAATTTCAATGTAAATAGAAGTGTCATTCATTCTCATAGAAAAGGTGATGTAAGAGAAATAACTGAACTGCATATATTTTTCGTTAAATACAAATGCATTCTGTTAAATTGTCTTGTAATTCGTGATATGCTCAAATCACATTTTACCATAACCGCATATTTTTAGGTTCCTTTTACGTTACGCAATCCTAAAAGAATATACATACTTTTATTACTCTGTATAAAAGCAAAGAAAACAATCTTGCGATGGAAATGTGTCACTAAATAGCTGTTGGAGTTGTTCGTTTGTGCTTTCTGAAAGCTGTAAGTGATACATTTTATTAACAGAAACGTGAGAAACGCTTCTATGTAACTGAGTCGTATTGCATCAAGTGAGAGGTTTATTTTTGGTATTGTGTGATGTTTGGGAGTCTATTTTGAGCATGAATGGTTTACATTTATTTCTGTAAAATTCACTCTTTTTCTAGGTGAAAAATGGCTGTAAGCGTGATTTTGCAAAATTAGTGAAAATTACTCATTTTAATTTAAAGAACTTGAGAATGTGCAACAGCTCAAAGTTGAACTTCTGTGAGATTAAGAAGCTAGACTTCAAAATAGGTTTTTGAGTTGTCTCCATGTAATATAATGGCAATGGATGCCAATTATTCATGATTATGTACGTTAAAAAAGTACCAGAAATCAATTTTAGAAATCACTTCTTAAATGTTTGCTTTTTGTGGTAATTGTATCATCAAACTCAGCTTCAGATAGATTATTCAACCGATGTTGCCATAAAATATCAACATCGAAATTTCGGAAGTGCGAACATTACATGAATTCCAGATTTTTATCTCAAAAAATGGGAGTGCAGGCATTACACGCATGGGTATTACAAGTAAATACAGTATAATGATTTACCTCTGGATATTAGTCTGTGCACTGCAGAAATTATACCATTTGCTTTAATATTAGTTTAACAAATGTCAATTATCAGTGGGCTTTTTATTATAAATAATCTCCAATTTTAGTTCTCCAGTATTCTCTGTCTTGGTAGGTTTTATAATTTTTCAAACACTCTTTAAGACAAGACTCTTATGACAATTTCAGTATTAAATTTCTTATTTATTATTTACTCACAAGTTCAATATATGACCTCATCTTATGGTCTATATCAGGGATCGGCAACCTTTTCTGCATGGCAGACCACATTCGTAATGTGAATGCTTTGCAGGGCTGCATTGAAAGTCACGAGACCTTCAGCGAGCTGGATAAATGATTACATCCCAAGCTATCCAGAGATTATGTGGTCTCATATTAGTAAAAATCATTTTTTAATAATTTGATAGCGTTAAATATTCATCAGAAAAGGTTTTGAGACCAAAATTTTGCTGAAAAAATATGAAATTTTGTTTAATTGTACCGGTCACTTTCATTATGGCTTCGTGGGCTGCTTAACCCTTTGATTGCCAGGCATTTTTCTTGTAGCTATGCCGAAATTGCCAGGCGATTTTTGTTGAATTTACAGCAGTGTAGGAAAAAAATTATATCTCCCTCAATTTTAAAGGTATCTTTTTGAAAGTTTTACAGAGCATTCAGTACATATAGTTCTCTATCTAGAACATAGGAATTAAGGACTAGATATCATACTACTATTGTAAAAGGATTGTTTAACATTAAAATTACCTTTTTAGAAAAACAAAATTAAAGTTTGAAATTAGAAATGTTTAAAAAAATACTTAACTTGCATATTTGTCATATTTCTTGAAGTCCCAGTATGTTATTTGGCGCCACAAAAAAATCAATCTCTTAGGATTGG
The DNA here is from genome assembly GCA_028673005.1 of Tanypteryx hageni. Lineage (NCBI taxonomy): Eukaryota > Metazoa > Arthropoda > Insecta > Odonata > Petaluridae > Tanypteryx > Tanypteryx hageni. The sequence continues at coordinate 196,323,841 of CM054113.1, read as the reverse complement.
AGGTTTTTAAAAAATAAAATGTTTTATGCAACACTAATAGACAATTTATACACACTTGCTCCTCTACATCCTAACATTTGTGCTTACATTTTAATTGATACTAGTTACCGATATTCAATAGTTCTCCTATAGGATTCTAATGCTAATTTGTTCATTATTATAGATATCATTATCATGTTCCTCATTGTCAACAACACTTTCACTATTTGAACTTTGAGTTAGAACTGCAATATGATGTCTATGACGAACAATAATGTCACTATTGCCGCTTTCTGTATCTGAAATTATGAAACGAGGTTCACAACTTGTGGGAGTTTGTATTTTATCACCAGAATCAACATAATCACCATCGTCACCAAGAGTATTTATATAATCCACTATATCTTCATAATTGTCAAACATTTCCCTTGAGGTTGGTGCCATTTTAATTATTATGGATTGCAAAAACTAGGTCAAGTTCAGAAACGCATAAAATCAAAACAAAACTAATGAGACAAAAACTAGTGGCAGGCTCTGAAACTACACCCTTTTCTTGTCATTGGTAGACTGTAGAAGATACCATCTGATGAGAAACCGTGAACTACCAGCACTTATACGAGAACCTGACGAAGGAGCACGATCGTGCTCTTGGCACTTAAGGCGAGAGTTGCAAGGAGTGCAATCGTGCTTCTTGGCACTCGAAGGGTTAAAGCACTTTCGGGGGCTGCATCTGGCCCACATGTTGCCGACCCCTGGTCTATATAAATGAAATGTCAGAAGTTATTATCATAATCATAAAATAATTTAGTAATCTTTCTTTGGTGGTGATTAACCTGTAATTTACCACTCATAATGACTTTGCTGTTGAAATGTACATATGGTATGCAGTCGGGCAGCTCCAAAAATTTCCCAAATAGTGGGAGACCCATTGCCCCTCCCCACTCTTGAATCCACCTCTGCTGACAACCCTATATTTTGAAAATCCCTACCTCTATCAGGATCTTTTCTTTCCATTGCCAAACAGACTAAATCTGCAGTATAGAATCAAGGAATTTTGCACAGACCAAATTTAAGAATGCACCCAGTGGAGGGCAATGGGGTCATTCAAGGTGCGGGAAGGCCCCCCTTGGGTCTGCTACTGTTTTGCAGTGCAGTTTTGTGACTTCAGGAGTAAGCTTTAACCCATTACCATGGATATATTTCTTGCTTATGGCAATATTTTTTCAAAATAATTTGTTTTGATCAGACAAATCCCTATTCAATGCATTATTAATAGTTTCCGAACTCCTGAATGTGAGACAAACTACTTTTCTTATCCATTTTTTATAGATTTCATGGACTTTAACATTTTGGTTATCAAGGCCCTTATCAAAAGCAGTCTTCACAGATAGGTTTTGGTATTATATAGACAATGTTCGTACAAGCTTAGACATACCAACAGTGCTTGAAGTGAAAGAAAAACAAGTAGACCTGGAAAGAACTAATGCACCTACTTTCCTTTCAAAAAACAAAAGGAAACAAACCAATTCAAGGCCATCAAAAACAAAATTCTCTCACCAAAGATGCAGTAAGAATTACACAAGAAGAAGCGCAGTCGATATGGTTACTGACAACAATATGTAGTATTCATGTTTTTTGCTGTGATTCTGATAGGTATGAATTGACCTAAGGGTCGATTGTTACCTCGATAGCTATGAATCGAAACATGGCTGGAATGTGCACTCAGCTATGCTCCAGCCGAGTTTGGCAGTAATCATCACCATAGCAACAAATCAAAAAAATTGTTTTCCAAACTCCGAAATGAAAGTTTTTGAGAGAAATTCAAACAAATACGATTGAAAATCAAAATTGCGTGATAAGAATAAGAATCTACACTTTTTTCCCCTTAGAACAGTACAAATCCCACTCTGATATCATAATTCTATAATATTTTTAAATGCAAAATAAAAACTCTCTGCACAACGAATTTTAGATTAACTACATATGTAAATCAAATGGAGAAAAAACTCACCTGGAATCGAACTCGGGACCTGTAAATTCAGAATATAAATTATGGCCCGGAGGTAGTCTCCGAAAGCACTAGCCTTGCACCAAGTTTCATGGAAATTGGTCCATTCATGAAGAAGATGTTGGTGGAGGACACATACACACACATGGACACCGAGGCAATCTCATAAGACTGCTTTCCATTTTTTGGAAAGTAGGCTAAAAATGTTGACTTCAAGTGGATTCACTAAGCATGTTATTTGTGGTGAAGCTAATAAAGTGGATGAAATAGGTTTGATCGAATTGCTTCAGAATTTTTAAATCGTGAAGATCTCATATCCTGATCGGGACATGTTCAGTTTGGATGAGGCGGGTGTATTCTTCAATCTGTTACCAGATCGTTCATTGGAATTCAAAAGTGTTCAGTTGTTAAATGTCATGGCACTACATTGAGCCGTTTGCTGCAAATCAAATGGCACAGAACATTAAAATTGTGGACCATTGGAAAATCCAAGAACCCAAGATGTTTAAATGAATTTAACAGTCTTCATGTACCATGCAAATAGCTAGCCTTGATCAATGCTACTTCATTTTAGGAATGGATCATGGATGTTACGTTCATTTTAATATTAGTCAAAATCGTGCATTTGTGATGTTTTTAGCTTTACACCAAGTTTCATGGAAATCGGTCCATTTATGAAGATGTTAGTGAGGAACACACCTACACAGACAGCGAGGCGATTTCATAAGACTACTTTCCATTTTTTGAAAAGTAGGCTAAAAAGTTGTATGGTTTGCAAAATTTTCAATGCCAAAAATAAGGAATGGTGTATATGGTTCATGAAATTCATAATAAGGGACCTATTTTTTATGTTTCTTTAGATCGATTCGACATATATCTGAGTCAAGTGCCAGCTATATATTTTTTATTTAGCAAATAAATTTATAATAATCAAGGTGAACTTAACTATTAGTTACAGAACTATGTGGATGTTAAATATCTACATTTAATAATCATAAAATTATGTTTTTACTATAGTGGCGAGACAAAAATGCATGGCATGGTCCCCCTCATTGTGTGATCTAAAAAAATTATCAATAACAGGTCTTCACTTTGAGAAAAACCCTTTGTATCTTTCCATAGGAAAAATATTTTATTATTTACTCTCGTTAAATTGTAACATTATCAACTTATGATGTAACATTTTAGTGAGGCTTGGATCGTGTAAATATTTTTCTATGGAAAAAAATTGTTTTTTGCCAAAGTTACGTTTTTAGAAATTAAAAACATCTATCGCGATTACAAACTGCATAAAGGAAGAATTTTGAGTGGTAAGGTATGAGAATTGATGCAACCACTAAGTGTTGAAACAATTTAAAGTCTACTATAAGATGTCAGGATGATTTCTGACCCTCTTAAGAACAACTGGTATGGCATACCATCCTACCTCAAGCACTGCATATCAATAAAATCAGATTTGGAGATAGCTTAAGTTAGAGCCAAGTGAAGAGTCCTCTAATGATAAAATGTAAAGTTGGAATCTAAACCCTGCTCTGCTTAATAAATACATTTACTGAAAAAGTTATTACTCCATCACGTTTCTTGATGCATTATTATATTAACTTATTTAAACCATTAAATTTCTACATTAGGTTCAGTATACTCCAAGTGTAACCACAGAATTTGGAATAATGCAATTAATTGATCCGAGGTTTAAGAGAGAACATATCATGTCAGTAACTTCTATTATTTCCTATCCTTTTAAATGCCAAATGCTTTTTGTTAATGAATCCCATTAAAATTTTTAAATAGGTATACAGAAACCCTTTCATTCCCCTTAATATGAAAAATTGAGATTCTCTCTCACAACCCTAGCAAGAAAAATGTAAAAAAATAAAAAACATCTACAGTAGATTGATTATTTGGTGACCAATTATCCGACTTCCAACATTATCCAACAGTCCTGGTTGATACAGGGAAAGTTGAGTAATTTGGCATTCTCTGGAGAATCACATCAAAGGCAGTATCACTCCACCGATACCACACCGCATGGTGCCAGAACATTTCGGGATGATCGCCAGTAGTACAGTATGATCTGGATTATATGTAATACTTGTTTATCCATATTTTTTGTAATCTCCAGCAAAACACTATGCGAAATCATACCTACACATACTGACTTGTAAATTCTCTTTATATGTATTGCTTCTTCCATCCCGTGGGAGTTTTTCTCTTGCTTATACATATGCAATTAGTGAATGATTTTAATGGCCTTTTTCTTGCACATTTCTTTAGACAAATTCATTTGCTATTTTCCTCAGTTTTCTTTCTTAGAAATATTTGGGTACCTATTATTCTTGAGGATTCTTCAGCAATCAATGTTATTCATTTAGTTCAATTTTTTGTAACCTTTATTTGGTATTAAAAAAATTTCTGTAATCTGAGCTTGACTGATTAGCAAAAATACTGACGAAGCAATGACTTGGTTATGACGGCGAATAGCCTTCTCTGCTTACCACTTCTTCAGTGATCCGGCAGAAGCATATTCTATCACCACTACATTGTGTAGTTTATATTATCCGATACCCATGCAATTGTTCTGAAGCATTGAACAATGTAAAAATGTTAAAAAATAAGCTGCATAAAAACGGGGATTATTTAACATTTTTGTGAATCTGGCAACCCCTTCCCCACTAGGGTACTAGATAATTGAGGATCTACTGTATATATAGAGTTAATAAAAATGAAACGTTTTTGAATGGTCTCAATGATTAAATCTTTGAAATTCTTAAATTAAGAGGTTTGGAATTTGGAAGTCCATCTGCATTGCCTTAAAGTTTCTAGTCTTAGTATTTTAAAATTATTTTAACTATTAATTTATGAAAAACTCAAATGAGCTCGGTAATGTACCACTGCTTGTTGCTATAAATATATAGGAATTTAACAAGTCAAATTAAGGTACCAGCATTATAATTTGGTATATATATTCATACATCGAAACAGTTGTGCATACATTTATCTTTTCACAGATTAATATATAAATATAACCACAGATTCATAAGTCTTGTAAGTTTGTATCACAAATTGACACATTTTGACGACATATTGACAATTTTCCCCAAATCTATATAATATATACAATTATTATGGGCTTGGCATGTCAGACTAAAGCACAGCCATAAGTTACAAGGCAGGCTATATCACGTATAATTACACTAGGAAAACATTCCCCTATATTGTCATGAATATAAGAAATGGAATGGAAGTAATGTCAACTTTAAAATTAACGGAGATTATAAAAATCTCTCGCTTTAACATCTTTTTATGAATACTTAACATCATCTGTTGATGCATAAACAGGACATTCCATTGCCTTAATTTGCTTGAGTATATTCTTTATAATACAACAGGTATAGTAATAATAGTACTGTACATGAAGAGAGTTCAAGGAATTACCAAAATTGCTTAAGTACATAATTTCATTATGAAAGAAAACACTCAAAAAGTATGCTTTCTGCAATTTTGAATTAAGCATAGAAATGAGACCCTTGGATAATATCTGCACATGGCAAATTTAAATTATGGATTATGTCCTCGTACTACATAATGGTTTTCAACCATTTTAAATATCCATTTTAGCTATTCTTTCCATTTTTATTCACATCATACTAATTAAAGTGCATTTAGTAAAATATTATCAAGTTTGAAAGCTACACTAATTTCTACTTAAGTATAAAGACTAGCATACTTGTAGACTTTTTCCAGGAATTCAAAGTTCAACAGGTCACTTAGTTGATCACTATTAAATAACAGAATTAATCCTGATTAATTAAAGCAACAAACATTGCCATTATTAATTTTAGCATCAAGTGAGCAGCAAAATTAAACAAGGAATACGAACACAGTTCACATCACAAAATATAAGCAACTTCAAAGAAAATGAAACTTTTTCTCAAAACACTCCAGTAATATTTACAATGTCTTATCTTATTTCTTCATATATTTTAAACATTTAATTCAACAAATTGAAAAAATTTCAAGATAAAATATCAACACCAAAAACAGGATACAAAGGTTTGTATGAAATCCAAAGGACTAAGGCACTTAAAATGACAAAATCGAACTACTATATAAAAATTTCAAAATTGAACAATATTGTATTAAAATATAGTTTTGTTCTGCTTTTTAGCCACAGGCTGTTCAGCACGCATTGAAATTTTCACGAAAAAAATTTCGAAGGACCTGACCAATAATATTATGAAATCTAACTATCATGAGATAGAAAGGATTTATTTCAAGTATTTATTATCATATTCACTAGATCTCAAATTGTTTCCCATATTGTTATATCTAAGAATATAAAACGTGAAAATCCAGACCTGGTTAACTGTCAATTATGTTTGAATCAACAGCAATGAAGATGAAGAGAAACAATGCACAATTCCCAATGGTAAACAACTATCAAATAGAAAATACAAAAATTTTCAGTAAGTTGTGATACTCAATGAGCTTAACTGCTACCTGATTTGTTCTGGTAACTGGCAGTAAAATTCAACTCTCTACATAACTCACTCTAGTTTTAACATAATATATATATATATATATATAGTAAAACTAAAGACAGCTGTATTTTTTTCAAAACTAAAGGCACACTGTCCTTGTAAGATGTTCACATTTACTCAAAAATCAAACTTTCATAAATAAAATATATTATATTCACTTAAAGATGTCTAGTTTCATAATTAACAGGCAACTAAAACAAAATTTACACATCAAATAGACTGAAATTTTTGAGGAACTGCCAATTTATAGATTTACCTAAATTTCTGTGTGTCATTGGGGATTATGATGTTTACTTTCTAACTGGCTCTGATCGGATTGGCCTTTCTTTGGTGCTTTATTAGCGAGTGTGAGTTTGTTTATGAGACCTTCCACCATTGCAGCATCAACCAAACCAACAAACTTGTCTGCCACCTGACCATTCTGCACAGCAACAACTGCAGGTACAGCTTTTACTTCAAAGGTGTGCACTAACTCAGGACAATCTTCAACATCAATGACAGCAAGGTGAACATCGGTAGATGTTGACAGGAGTTTTCTAAGAAGAGGAGTAAGAATCTGACAAGGCTCACACCACTCGGCATGAAAATTAACCAATACAGGTATATCACTGTTCATCACACGTTCCATAAAAGTGTCTGAGTCACTGATTTCGATCACTTTGTTTCGAGTGGGAGAGAGAAACAGATTACGTTGACAATGTGAAAAAATCCTAACCATTCGAAATGCAACCCACCTTGGACAACTTATGAGACTTTGTAACATGACCATTTTGAGTACAATTCAAAATCCACACCAAAATCTATTAAAACAGCTGCTGAGTCAGCAAGTCTTAGAAATTAAAATACAAAACACAGAGTTTAGAAAACTCTAAAGACAATTTATTTTTAAAAATGACTTCCACATCACTATATTAAAAATAGTCTTCAATTGCAAGCTAGTAAATGGTATAATGATTTTTTGTTAAATATTACAGTCTCCACTGTTTGATAGGTTGAGCATGACATGGAACCATCAGATCAGTGAAAAGAAAGCAGATAAATCCACCGAGAACCGATATCGCCAAGAAAATTATAACTGCTATTCGCCAAAAGAACAAACTATCAAAGACCTGAAACAAAAAAGGCCACACATTAGAGATGTCATTTGTACAATTTACATTCATTGGTTGTTAAGCAATAAGTTTACGGCAATAAAGCACCAAATACGGTTATAATTTAAACTTTATATGGTTACACAAAAAATAATACCTATGAAAATATTGCAATTAATATTGATTGGTTTACTATTATTAGATCAAATTTTGTCCTGGTTTGTGAATAATTTTCAGCAATTCCCCTATACGTTTATAATCAAATCAACTACTGCGCAGTAGCCTAAATTGCAAAAATATTGACAGCAACGTCTATTTAGTAAGCCACTATGTTTACCGAATATTAATTAACAATTTATGAGAGATATATAAAAAATTACATGAAGTATAAAACTCAACTAATTATGAAGATATAAAAATTAAATTCAGTAAATATGGGTTTAGTCAATGCTCAAAAATTATATAATCCTTAAAATTTAACATCAGACGTTTTAGGACGAAAACGAAGAGCATGCAACCGTGAAAGAATCAACTATGGTAATACCTTTATTGCATCGCCTGTATCTTCATTCTCTGGCTCCCGCGGAATAATTAGCAGCGTGAGGGTAACGATTAGCGAAAGTGCAATTGACGTTGGTCCAAAACTTTTTTGCGTACGGTAAGAGAGTATGCAAAGTATCAGACTAACAGCCCAAAGACAAACTATGCTGAAAAGTCCTACTCCGATACCAAAAATAAGAACTGTCATAACCTGAAAAGCACCACGAAACAATCCATGTATAAAAGGAATGAAATTAAATCTCTGTCGTATTCAATGATCAAAGACAAAAAAACTAAAGAAACAATATAATAAAGAACAATACAAGAATGACACTATCACATTCACAGCTCAGATCATAACGGATTTTGAATTTTACTATGTTAACCACAAGTATACAAGAATATCCTCATGTTTCAAATAAAATAGAACGAATCACATAACAAATTAGAGCAATTTTACCTTGACCAACTCTTTCGCATCATCGGACTAGTGGTTTGTAAATTACGTCATCCTACTGAACGGGAAAGGTTTCAAAAACGTCACATCCGTTTAAGCAGCTGCGAAAAGAGCGCGTCATTTCGGAAAACGGTTAATATGACGTACTTGATGGAAATCTATAAAAGACAGAGTAAGGTGAGTATTAGACCTTTTTACTCCAGAACCCTGTATTAAGAAGATTTTAGGTTGTGAATGTTGTTGATAATGGCTGGGTGTTTATTCTATCATTGATCACGTGTCGATAGAAAAAGTGGACCAAATATTTGTAATTTAGGGATTATTTTCTTCATAAAAATGAATATTAGGCTATTATTATTTCTTTTTCTGTGTACCTGGTGGTATTATTTAATCTCCTTAGTTGTTTTTTCATCTGCACATAACACTGAGGTCTGTATTACAATTTTGATTGGCATGTATTTTTCTGTATTTGAATAGGTAAGTTTTTTATATCGTTTTTAATTGTCACAGGATGATACCAATAGGAATTTGCTTATTAAAATCAGGAGAGAACTTGTTGAACTTTCTGAAAATTACTATGGAAAGTATAATTCTGACGTTGATTACGAATCCGTAGCTTTACGAACTAAAAGGCACTCAGATAATGGAAGATCAGGCTTATCTTTTTGGCATTCGTACAGGTTTGGTACAGGAACTGGGAATCGAGAAGGTAATTTATCTTTGTGAGAAAGTGTTTTGTTTTTAGTATTGGGAATTATTTATCTAATGTGAAATTTAAATTTTAGTTTTAAGAGTGTCAGAAGTTCATAAAGAAAATTGGCTGGGAGAGGGCTGTAATGGAGATGGTGTATGGTCATGGCAATCTTTAGAAATTGGTCGAAACCGAGGACTCCTTCTCGGTCTCGGACTGGATTTCCTTACTCTTTGTTCGTATAGTGCTCCTTACCTTAGCACTGAACAAGATAATGGCTTTCCTGCATATGATGCCACAGAGTTTAAATTGGGTAAGTAACATTTCAGATATCTTTTTTCTTTAAGAAAATTATAGCTAATTATTTTTACTAATTACAAATGTAACACTTATACTAATATGTAATAAGCACTGAAATGTATATGTAATGTAACTATAGTAGTAGGACAATTGTAGTATTCGACAGCCACTCCATCAAAAATTTTAAAAAATCATTAAATATAAATGTTTTTAAATTTTGTACGCAAGCTTAATATCTAATAGGAGTTTTCCCCATTTTCTTGATCTGCTCGGACCATAAAATGTTTCTCATATGTGGAAATATATTTTCTTTTTAATCGTACTATTTATTGGATTAGATCAGAGATGCCTTATAAGAAGCACGTAATGTAAATACATTGGATAAAATGAATTTAATGATGCAAAGGTTCATAAATTTTGAATACTGATAATGAATAGCACTCACTAGAAAAACACAGCTGGCTGATTATGTCATGCTGCAACTTTTTTCCAGCATTGAGCACTGTGATAACGTAGTTTCCTTCCCCTAAGGAAAAAAGATTTACATCTATACATCTTTTGATGTGACAAAGCAGTCATTGAATACACATAAATTAATTAATATTATGTAATCGACACAATTTTTTTATTTTCTATATTTAACTCTGATATAAAGCTAAAAGCTGAAAAAGTACATTTTTAAAGATACTGTATTTACAAAAGACTTTCAACTTTTGTCTCCAAGATCATCTAATACATAACTGCAACACTGTTCACTATCAATTATGTTATTCATTTTTAATAAGAAACTTGGCTTGTAACAGTATTAAAAAATATATTGATTATACAACTTTATGGGAGTTCTCAACTCTATTTTAAGGCAGTAGGTTGTATACCTCTACAAAAATAATATGCATTTGTCAATACATCAATTGCAGTACAAGGAAAAATTCTATAATAATTTTTTTAACAAAGATACAAAGAGGCTTTGGGGTTTAAAATTTTAACCAGTGCATGTATTCTGTCCTCTTACATATTACTTCAGGAATTAAAATAGGCAGTTGTTTTTACAATATTACTTCAAAATAAAATTGTCATTGAATGTATCCTAAATATGAGAAGAAATGATGAAAGTAATGGATTTCAGTGTGGATATTATTTATGAATAATAAGAAATATGCCTGAAAAGTTTCTTATTTGTAGCCTGGCCATACAGAATTATTATAACTTAGTAGCATCTTGTTTCAATGATGTTTTCGTTTATGTAAACATTTCTTTGACTTTGCTTTATAACTGAACTGTTTGATGAATTTGTTGTTGTGAAACTACCATTTATTTGCTGTAAATATTTATTCATCCTTTAAAACAGAACAGTTTTTGTACAATATGATTCATTTTTTGGGTAAAAATATTAATTTAAGAAAGTTAGTGTTAGTTAGTGATGGAAAACAGTTTGCAATGGAAGGAGTAATGGTTATAATAATCCAAGATGTTGATTAGCCAGAAATTCCATTCAAACAAACAAACAATGATCGGATTTATTACAATTCTATTTACTGAGGTATTTCTATTTTATGGAATTAAGAAGTAGAAAGCAAAACTTGCAAAATTATTTTATATTCAAAATCTTGTACATTTCAGGAGTTTCCGCCTTGCCAACAGCAGCTGCAATGTTTCAAACTTGGAATGAAACCTCAAAAATGACAGATGTTGTCATAGTAGTGGCTTTAGATTATAGTGACCATTCTTCAATGCTTGTTTGGTACAGAGTGTTGAACTATGAAAAACCTATTTTGGTATGTATTGAGTTTTCCAATATATTTGCTAGATGAAACTTCCCATGATAAACTGTAAATTTCATCATGTTTTCCTTTTCTAAAATCTCTTTAGTCATCACTACCAACTACATGGGCCCTTCAGAAGAGTGTGTGGTATCTCAAATCATTCAAGATAAATGGAGATAAAAAGCTGTTAGTTTTGAATCATCCAAAAGGAAATAGGACAGACACCACAGTGGATTTACATGGTTTTATATGGGAAGAGGAGGGAAAAATGGATTTTTGGTGAGTTATTTCTTCATAGCTTGTATCAGAAAAATTTTGATTTCACAGTAAATGACTAAAGAGTGAAAAATGCTGTTATATTATTTTTTCATTAACAATAGCAATTTTTCTTACAAAATGATACAAAACTGCTTCACAGCATTGAATTTTAATCAGTAACTCCACTTCTATCCATGAATTCCAATCTTATTAACCCTTTGCACTCTTGATTTTTTTTTTCTTTATTCCATTAGTCTACTCAGAATTTAATTTTTAAATATCCCCTTATTTTAAAAATGGCAGCACTCTAACAAAAAGTGGTATTTTATTTGCATATAAACTTATTTATTTGCATTTTTTTACTTTTAAAAGGATTGTTTAAACTTGGACATTAATTTTAGTCTATATTTTGTCATTGTATGATACTTTTTGAAACATTCATCCACATGGAGACCTGGTTTACATTTACATGTCCCACAGATGTAAACTGTCTCTCTTCTTCCACCTGGGACTTTTCTATTAGAACAAACAGCACAATCTTTGTTTTTTATTAAGGGAAGGTATGATTATGTGGAGCTTTCCATCTGAACGCTGTTCTTTATCTGTGGATATATGGTCCACCCCTAGGAGTTAAGTGCCCCTCCCCCCCCATAAATCTCCAACTAGTTCACATACAAGTTTTCTAATAAAGGAAGGAACTTGTGATCCAACACACAATTGTCCAGTGAAGAAATGGATCCTTTTAGGCACCTGGTCATTCAAAGATGCAGCTTTCCATTTTTTCTTTTTCCAACATAAACATCACTTTCATGGGATTTTGACAGGATTTTCAACGCTAACATCTTCTTCACCTCCACCACTATTACTGCCATAAATGCTGTCACTCATATAAACAATTTTGCATCGTCGTTTTGTCTTTACGAGTTGTATCACTGACACTCAATATTCACCATGATCTTTGGGTGAAACAAGACAAATTTTCCTTTTCGTAGTTCCACTAGGACCAGTGATTGGTTCAGTATGCTCATCTGCATGGTCAGAGCATTCGCTTTCATCACTTCCAGTTTTGAATAGTTTCTTCACAGTCAAAGTAAAAGTCATTGTCACTGCGTTCTAAATCTTGGCAAAACCTTTCCATCCTAAGGAGTGACAATTCTGAAGGAATGATTACTTGCAAATATAGCACTGAGTCAACTGCAGGGAAGGCGCTCCTTGTAAGAGAATCCCATATCATCAAAACATCCGAGATGCTTCTGGTAACATATGAATCATCAAATCCCCGGGGGTGTTCAATATGAGGATTGTTTACAAGGATAAGTGTATCATCCAAAAAAGAAGTGTGTAGCTCAGCAAAGCTCAGGTGGAAACTCTGAGGAATATATGACGCATTGTGTAAAGGGATCAGCCTACTCTACCCAATAGGTTGAGTGAGCTGGTCCCTTTACACTGTCTTTGTCCTACGCAAAAGATAAAAAAGAATGAGCAGAGCCTTCAGTGGGTCTGATGAACATAAACAATGAAGAAAACGAACTGACAAAAAGAGGTCGAAAATGGAAGCTAATACAAGACGGCTGACGGAGCAAACTCCTCTTTCTGACCTTGCCGATCTCCATTTGTAAGTTTATTATCTGAAATAAACAAATGACTTAAAAGTAATGAATGGCAACTAATGCTAGCCAAAAAGCGCTTGCACCTAAGAAAATAGATAAGACGAACACCAGCTGCGACGGCATCAGCTGGAGACGTAATTTACTCGTAGCTTTTAGAGGGATATTATTCATTTATAATTGAATATACACAATTATGTTGTTGTTTACCCACATTTAGTCGCTAATGCTTACAAGAAAAGTTATTGGGAAAAAGTAGACAAAAACCCCCCTCCCCTCATGATGAAATGTTTCGAGTGTGTCTCGACATAAGAGTTGGTGCCATGTCGAGCCACACTTGACATACGAGTGGAAAAGGTTAATAGCAATTTCATAATTTTGAAGATTAGATGTACAATATTATTAAGATGGTATTGGGGTATAGGTAATATTTTATTGTATATATAAGTAATGTTTTTACTGTGGTCATTTGTTTAATGTTCCCATTCCTTCTATACTTGATTTAATTTTGGCTTTTACAGGTTGGTTCAGAAGTTGTCTGTTCATGCTGCTTCAAGTGTAGCTGTAGTCAGTGTCGGAGAAACAACCTTCTTGGGAATTTCTCAACCAGATGAGGGTGTCATAAGACTTTATCGATTTGATTTTATAGAGCATAAATTTGAAATCTTTCAAGATATTGAAGCAGCAAGTGTGTCAAAACTAATATCATTTTATGTAGGCTTCAGTTCATTTATAGCTGTAGCAGGAGAAAAACCAATGCTACTGAGATATGATAAAGAAGAGTTTGTCACAGAGAATATAAATGGTATTGATGAATTGGGAGCAGTTTTGCATTGGCTTCCAATTCCAATTCGCACATATAGAGATGAAGTAGTACTTTTGGCAGAGATGGAAGCTGATAAACAAAGATTAATATCTGTGGTGACTTGGATTGGAGGGCATCCTGGGTTTTCACTTCATGATCCACCCTTGTGCTATGTCAATGGAGAGATGTCTCAAGGTAGGTACAGAATTGTAAAACCTAATATCATTTTATAGAAGACATGTATTACAGCACAATTATCCCTGGCTAGTTCAAAAATATCTAAAACAGAATTAATTGTTGAGCTCGTGGACTTCGTTTAAATAGATCATCAGGTAAGTAACTCTTGTAGCCATGAAGTGTTTAACTTAACCTTATAAGAATTTCAGTCTTCTGTGGTAATTCATACATTGACTGTAAAAAGAAATAATTTAGATAATATTGCCTAGGGATGGTTACTTTGAAAATTTTATATAAATCTGGTTTATTTGGCTTTTTTATGGCTGCAGGTGTTGCGTTGATCAACTATCATTGGTATTGTTTTTGACTTGTGTGGAAAATGATTCATAGTGTGTTTTGAGGCAGCAGTTTTTAATTTTCATGTAATATTTTTATGTATTCTAGGTTTATGGTGCTTGTTGAATACAGAAGTTGGCAAGGACAGTACCATATGTGGGCTTGAAAATGCAGCTGCTTTGAATTTAGGACGTTGGTCACCTGGGTTGATTATACCACGTTCACATGGTCCTTCTGTTCTTTTTCGATTGGAGGCATCACTTGAGTCTGTCCAAAGCCCAGTGGAAAAGGAAGTAGCCCTATTAATGCAGAAACAGCAGGAATTAAATGTAAAAAAGTTCTTCAAACTCTTTAATAGACTAGATGTAATCTTTGATTCATCTTATGAAAACAGTGTATCTTAAAGAAAACATATTAGAGATGTAGAACTTTATCCCAATTTTTTTATGTATATTAATGGGTAAAATATAATCATCTCAGAGTCAGAAAATTTCAAGTTTTGGGCATTTGAGTAGTTTTATTATATTTCTGAATAAGCTGAAAGAATAGTATACCTAAAAAATCAGTTTTAAATGAAAATACAGCCATATCCATGTTGTTAGTTTTTTTTAGCACATTTTCTTAAAAGAAAAAAACATGCTAATGTGATGACTCTTGTCTGTCTGTGAACAATCAACTTTTTTGTTTTAAGAGATATTTGGAAAATTCTTTTTGAATCGGACATCTCTTATCAAGCCATGAATCTTCTATCAAGTAGTTAATAGATTTTCTACTAGGTAGCTTCAAAGTTGGAAAATTCAAAACTGAAATGGTAATGTAGCCAAGCTACTGAAGCTAGAGGGGTAAAGATTTCATGGATGGGAAGGTCTGGCAAGGATCTACATTCCAATGGTTTGGGTTGTCCACTTTCCAAGGGAGGAGGCAAACCAGGACCCTGAGAAATTTTAAGAAAACGTGCTTCCACCTCTTTATTTAGCGAGTGTATCTTACTTGTTCCACTTTTAAATGGTTGTTAGGCATTTAATCAGTAGATAATTTTTAGGTAGGTATTGCAATTATTATATATTTAAAATATTTTTCTAGACCATAATTAACGAGCAGCTAGAAATAATTAAGGAGGCAAGAAATACTCTGGAAGAAACAATCAATATTGATGCCAACAATATAATCACTGGATCGTGGGATATTGCAATATTAGAAGGTGCAGTAGTCCAGATTTCTGATATTGGCACTCAGTCTGGGTTGAACTTGTTGGATACAGAAGAGAATTTAAGTGACTGGAAGTTTGGTGGTTTACCATGGAGTGCAGAAGAGGTTACCTGTGTAACACGTGAAGGCTTAGATTCGCTTAGGTTGAATTTAGAAAACCTGGCATCCCATATAGAAGACATGAAATTGGAGGTTGCAGATGCAGTGCCTTTGGCTTGGGATGGAGATGAGCCAGTTGTTATAACTGCACCACAAACATTCAAAGGAACTATTACTGTTGAAGGGAAACTGATAGCTGATAACTTCCAACTTGGTACATTGAATGGGGTTGAAGTTGAAGAGATTCTTACTGACACAGTCCGGTAAGTGTTGTTTATCAATTTTTTTATTTCAGTTTTTACTTCATGAAAATCATATAGCATATATTGCTTGTTTGTTTTGTGAGAATCTTTTGTATTTAGTATCCCAGTCTCAAACAGCATACTTAATGCATTATTGACTCAAATTTGGATTTGAATTTTTAAAAGTATATTTTTTATATCAGCGATCCATGCATTAAATTGGGTTATGTATGTGAAAAAATGTTGATTACTTTCTTCATAATCCTTGAACAGGTTGGACAGACGAAAAAAAATTGTTGGTCACAAGGTGATCAAATCTTTATATGTAGATAATTTGAAAGTCTTGGATAAAGTGGGAACAATAAATGTTTCATCACTAGTGTTTGCAGATGAGGAAATTGTTTCGATTGAGGGATTAACATATCAAAAAGAGCTTAAGGTTTTTGGTGATGTTATTCTTCCTGATGGAGGAAGAATAAACGGCATAGACTTGTCTGAAGAGATTGTTGCAGTCAATAGAACTTATGGTAAGATTAATGAGAGTAAATGTGGAGGAAGAAGATATATCAACCATTCGATAGAATATTTTGATATTAATTTTTCATTGTTGTGCAGTTATGTTGATGAGCTAAGATGGTATAAATTCGTTTTTATTTTCTCACTAGACTTTGGATTGGAATTTGTGGATACTGTCACTATTGACAATGTTTGGACAGAAAGGATAAACAATATTTCAATTAATGAAGAATATTTTAACTCTATAATGAGGGAGAATGGTGGAGGAACTGGTGAACAAATTGTAGAGTCAGCTTTGTTGATGAAATTTTTAGAAGCAGATGGAGAAAAGGTCAAAATTGAAAAGATCAATGGTGAAGATTTTGAAAATATCTTGTCAAACTTGATACTAAAAAGTGAAGGTGGTTACATACCAGGAGAAACATACATTAGTGTGAGTATTTAAATGTTTTACTTATATCTGGCTTAACTGCATAAATAAAGAAGTTTATGAACAGCTATTGTGAAGATACTCATTAGTTTTATGTGAAACAACTAGCATTATCCAAAAATTGATCAAATAATAATAATATAATTTATTTCACCATTGGCAAATGAAGTTTGTCTAATTGTGTTTTAACGGTTCTTTAGTAAGTAGATTTTGAACTAGAGTATTGGTTTTGAGCAAATGTATATATCGGATTTTACAATTTAAATCACTTCATATTAGGTTCATTATTTAAGTTCTATGAGCGAGTTGCTGTTTGTCTGAGATTATTACTGCATTTTATCTAAAAGTGCCTGATGTCCAATTAATATGGGACTTTTTGTTTTAGGAATTCCATGCCATGAATGATGTAGACATAATGTCACTGAATGATCTGAGTTTTCCCGAGGATTATGTTCGTACTTCAGGAAGTCATGTTATTACAGGTATTAATAATTTTCTTTTAACTTTTCTCCGTCAGTGAATTTATTTCTAGTCTTACCATGAGGTGAAAATTGCATCCTTGAATACATCTCACAGAGTTGGAGGGAATTTTTATCTCTCCACTGGAATTTTAACAATAAAATTAGCAATTACTGTAGTTTTCTGTATCATTAATATTTGTCTTCATCTCCATGGGATGCTAATCCTTTTTATTAATGCATTTAGCTCAAAATTCTTAATGTATCTGTCCATATATAAGTTGATGATTTTTGTCAAAATCTATCATGAAAAAATTACCCGTCAGCTTAAATGCGAGTCCAAGAAAAAAATTAGGCTTAGGGTTAAGTCTCATAGTCACCCATAGATGGCAGTCTCTCATTGCTGTCCCATTAAAATGATAGTACTATATTTTTGTAAAATAAATATTTGACCTATGATGAATATTAATGAATAATTAATAAACTAGAATATTGAATTTAGCAGTATCTGTGTTTTTTTACCGTTGTTACCTGTTCTTTCATTTCTAAATGCTATTGGATATTTTTTTTACTCAGGGCTAAGCATATATATCATTAAGAATAGTTAAAAATTTGTATTATTTTCCATTAGCCATTAAAAGAAGTTCCTATTAGTTTTACTTGGCTATTGTAGTTATCGCTATAGCCATTGTAATGTTTGCATGCATGTTAAAACCTCATTTATGGAATCTATTAAAATTGCATACATTGACTATGCAGACGATTACGCTAAATGTGATGACAGCTTTGGTTGCTCAACAGTTTAAATTTTGGTAAAACTTTACATGAACATGTATAATTATAAAAATGAAATTTCTTAAGGCAATTGAAATGCTAATTTCATTGGAAATAGACAAGGATTAAAAATTATCTTGACAAGGTCGCTATTGCTATATTTGAGCTATTGTGAAAACGAACGTGAATGAAATTATCGTCACTGAATATGGAACATAATTCAACAACGTGAAATTATTAATTGGAGTAATATTTCAAAATGTCAACAACTAAACCATTTCCCAGTCTTTTCTTCAATCTCAAATAATATTTTCTAAGCCGTGCATTCATGCCCAGCACACTTCAGCATAAAATCTACGAAATTGACTTTTTTGCCAAAAATGGTGGTAATTTTTGGGGGTCGGCTTCTATTCAGGCAAATATGGTATTTAAAATTAGCAAAATTTGAGTGCAAAATGGGGGATATTCTTATTATAAGCTACTGTGAATCTTGTAAAATGCAGGAATCTTACTGTCCTCTGGAAGTATTGATTTTTGTATATTTTACAAATTTGTGTTAACTTCAATAAAAACTTTGTGATGGGTAAATCAGGGCTCAACAAATTTTCTAAAAATCTAGGTGCCAGTTCCAAAACCTAGGAGTCAGCGCAAACATTACATAATTTTGGCGGATATTCTTTATCATTGTCAGAAAAATAAATGTTTAATAATTTAGGCATGAATCTGCTACAGTAATTAAGCCGCACAAATTTATTCCCGTCACATTATGTAGTAGAACATAATAAAGTGAGCCTTACACATCTGAAAAAGTAATGATATTCTGAAAACGTACTTAGTTAAGAACAAGAATAAAAATTTGCACTTATTCTCAGGAACTTGAATGCTTCGGACAGATATATTATATTTTGTTGCTCCTACTGCTGAGCTCGACAATACAATATGACTATAGCATGTGACTACAGAATAATTAAACCTAACTACAGCACGCATATACAATGTCTAGGTGTCAGCATAAAAATCTTAGATGCCATGGCGACCTGGCACCCGAGATTTGTCAAGCCCTGGTGTAAACATCCAATTTTGTTCAAGTCATTTACTGCATGGTAATTGCAAATCAATGTAAAAGTCCAAATAATTTGATTACTATTACCTGCCTTGTCTTCTAAACTCACCCTATAGCAACAAAGAATAATGAAATATTTTTAAATGCAATTCTTTCATAATGAAGAATTGGATAAATCTGCTTTTAAAACAAAAAAAGGCAGAATACTGATGGAATTGCCTAACCATATCAATGTCAATCTTGAAAAAAATTATCTGGGAATGGCATATTATATTAAGGGGAAAATTTGGTGATCATGAGCTACTATGTATTGTTTGTAATGATGAGTCAGTCATGATTTGTTCATAATGAACGGGTCACTTTCAAGATCTGTGAGCAAGTTAATCTCACTTTGCGAATGAGTCATTCATGCTGCCACCAGCACTATGAATAAAAGTCATTAATGGGTTATTCCCTCTAGATGACTCTCGTGCTCTGTAATTCACCTCTTGCAGATGCTCATCTAGTTCCTTTTTCATTCGCTATTAGCTCTCACAGTGCAGTCTGTGATGAAAGTCATTTGGGTTAATAAAAATGATTTTCTTTCATCTTTGTACTTATGACATTTAATACACAGGCAAGTATTTAAAATTTAAAGTGGTCAAAAATTTCTAAAGTGCTTGGCAACAAATGTTGCTACTGGACATTAGTGGTTTATTATGTAGATTAAGTATAAATGATCCTTATTAAAATTTATCACCCAGTTGTGATTTTGATCTGCATGGATCAATTAGAACTTTCACTTTATATAAGCACTAAAATAAACTTATACTCATATCTTGTTAAATTACATCAATCAAACAACAATTAAATACCATATTTTTTAACCCTAGCTCTTATATGATCTGTGAGTTAGAGATTAAAAAATGTATTCGAATAAAGAATACCATTTACCACAAAAAATCCACAGGATCATAAAATTACAACAGTTTCGAAGATAAAAAATTCAAGAACCGCACAATCTTTTCATACCATTTTATATGCATTTCCATAAAGAACGCCTCTGAAATCTGTTTACTCCATTTATGGAGTTTTACTGCTCGTTTTCTTCTCAAGAACAGAGGCCACATTCGTCGAATTTACAGTTTTTGCGACTGCATGGGGAAGCAAAAGAGAGTGATGGGGAGGAAGGGAAAGGATGTGAGGGGTGGGAAAAGATCCCCTGGAAAGTGTCAAAGCCAAATCTTAGTGCGGTGGGATTATAAAAATCCAAGTGCATTTTATTATCGGTTGCTGGGGAAGTAGAAATCATAGGTTTGCACTGGTACCGATTTTCGTATTCGTATCCAAACTTTACCCTCCATGTATTTTCCCATATCCGATAGATATGTTGTCTGCTTTCAACGACAATGAGTTATAGGACAAACGCAATTTGAGCCCATAAAATGCCTTTTGTTAAATCAGCCTACAAGACCAACTCATTTGCCTCCACCAGAGATGTGCAAGACAATGCCTTACCTGATTACCTCCTAGGGAGGGCCCTGCACTCATTTTCTTGGTTGGCACTTGCAAAAGACCTTGGTGGTCTGACGTCTGACTAGAACTGTGCATGTAAATGGTGTATGGAAGGAATGAGTCACTTGCTTGTTTACAGATGACAAATGAAACGAAACGGTTCCATTAACATGTGCATTCTATCACCTACGATTGTCGTCTCATAAATCATTACGTTCTTATCGTCACTTTCAAAGGGGGGTGCCGATGATGTTGTGGTTAGGACGCGGGCTGATACTCGGCCCCGTTTGTGTGGTTTGAGGAGACCGCGCAAAGTCAGCGTTCTGTTCTTCGGAAGGGGCGTTAAGCCGATGGCCCCCTTGATACTCTTCGTTAAGAGTAGGCTAATGCCGGCACCGAGTTTCCCTCCTCCCTTGTGTGTTCGGTGTGGAAGGAGCTTGATTAGCCAAAAATTTACACTCGGCACTTTCAAAATCCTGTCTCGTCCTTTCCTTTGCAAATACACAATCCATCGCTCGCAATTGGAACGAGCCCTTGCAAAAATCGTCTCCGTGTAAACCCTGCTAACGCCTCATGAGCTGTGTTCATCGACCATTCATATGAACGACTTATTGTGAACGAATGACGACTCGTGAATCAAATCTCGGAAAAGAACGACTTTTTCCCATCATTAATTGCCAATCTGAAGATGAGTCGCTTACTTAATTCTTTATTACAAACTTGCCCATTTTTCAGATTATTACTACAAGCACAGTATCGCCGACTTCTGACACGGATATAGTTTAGGGAGCGCCAGTGCGTTTAGGCAGCTAACAGCTCCACTTTACAAAAATTACGTGTTGAGTATGTCTTGATTGCCATACCCCACAAGCCCCGAAGGACTTGCGTGCCATATAAGCGGCAAACACCCTTTTTGACCAGAATATAACTTCAAGGAGTAATACTAAGATTAGCACCTTCAACCACCGTGACTTAACAAACATTAAATACGCTTCTCAAACTAAGTTATTGTTTTATCAATTAAATCAATAAATTATTTTAACGGAAAGTAATTGTTACTGTTTTACTGTTTCTAAATTTGTTATAATTATTCATTATTTTTGTTAAAAATCGTAATTTTAGTTCCAATTCGGCCATATAGCTTGCAGAGCCATCTGTCGAGTACATTGCATCACTGCTCGTAATTCAAACGTTTCTAGTGAAGGTTTTGATAGTAAATTTGTTAAAACTACTAGTATTTATGCTAACTCGACCAGGCTAATCGAAAGGATGTCAATTCTATGTCCTTAGCACTGAGAGATTCATTCTGACACGAGAAACTGAGTCGCCGCTCGGCCGCTCGCGAGGCGTCTTCCGATTATAAAACGAATCTTGAGTAATCTCCCATGTAATGGGGCTTAAAGTCAATTGTATATACATATCCACCTCTATTGTCGTAATATTTGCCTGTATTTTTTTGACGAATACTCGAACAACTTGATTCCTATAATTATTGTTACGAAAATTGCGGATATTCGCTTATATGATATTTCTTTAATACCCTTTCACGTACTTCGGAGCATCGATTTCGTGGATGTTTCTTAGAATTAGATTTAGTATGGGTTTAAGTTAACAAAATCGCATGCATTAACCATTAATTTTAATAGATATTGTTTTACGATTTTTTCTTTTTATAGCTTGTAATTGTTCTGTCAACAAATGATTTCTGCAAATAATACAATAAAATTTTAATATCTTATGGCAGGGAGGAAAACATTTCTCTCCGGAAATAATGGGGGATCATTACGAGTAAAATTTGTAAACATATCTGGACTGATTAATGAAATTAATCCAAGTGATTTGGTTACTTTAAAAACTCCACAGGACTTGGGAAATACATCATTCAATTTTACGAACATAGAAGTCTTCGATCTTCAGGTGCGTCATCATTAATGAATATTTTCGATAACTTTAGTGTTTTTTTTTATTTTTACCGTATTTTTGTACATCGGAACAGGTTGTAGGGAGCATAGATGGTGTATCAGCTGAAGAATTCAGAAGTCCTCCAATATTGGGAGAATCTGATGAGATATACGCGGACATATATTTGCAAAACGTTGAGGTGAAAGGAGACATCATCGCGAAAGGTTTAATAAATGGAAAACCTTGGGAAGATATTCTCGGTGGAGTAATCTATGATGCAAGTATTATAATTACATGCCAAATGTTCTTTAGTTTCGTAAATAGTTGTTGCCATTTGGAAGTCAATTTCAAGAGAAATTTCCAAATTCTTATCAATTCTATGATTTCACTTCTAAAATGATCAGTAAATTGGTGTGACTATTAGTGAAGCTCGATTTTATGCATCATTTACACCAATACTCATTCAAAATCCTCGGGAATTAAATGATTTGGTATGGACAAGAACAGATTGCCTTTGTTGTTCTTCTTAATCCGGTAAGAAAAAATAAGGGTTCATAAACAACTAGTGATGGCCTTCCAGCTTTTTACATGACTTATTTTGTATGTTCTGGCAATATTTTTTACTTGCTTACATGAAGAATGAGGTCCAAGAAAAATAAGAACTTTTATGATTTAGTGCATTAAACCTATCTACAAAGCAGGCTAGCTATTGTTATGGTGAGATTTTAAGAAATAACCTTTTATGCACAATTATGTAAACATAATTTTTACTTTGGAATGAAGATGTTGATTTTTCTTTTTTTGGCCATAGTTGTTGCAAGGGAAAAGATAAAATGCTGCCCCAGTTGATGGCACATAGGTGCAGATTGGTGGTGACACTGCTCAAACTCGCCTCATGTGATGGCTCTGACTTAGAGACACAAATATTTACAAATTGGTTGACTTGTATGTTACAACATGGTTATTCTGCTATTTAACAGGATGAAGAGGATGTTATCATTAATGCCTCAAAAATAATACTTAAAGAACTTGATGTTGGATCACTTAATTTGAAAGGGCTATTGAATGGACTTGATGTGACGGGTTTTTTGACCAAAGATACGGAACAAACTTTTGGTGAGTATTAGTATTATTATTGTTTGAACATAACTGAAATGAGTTAATCATAGAAAAATATTCATGTTTAGTTTTATTAACATGAATTTGGAATGTTGGCAAAGCTTTCAATTTTTTATATTTGGCTAAATATTTATAGATAAGCAGGAAGTAGAGATTTTATTTAAATTTCATAAGGCCTTGCAAGATTCTTAATATATTATGAAGTGATGATAATTTTTGTTAGGCGAGTGTATTTTTATGCTTGTATAAGGCATAATAAAGATAATTATTGCTATATATTTTTCTTACATAAGGTTCGACTCATTTAAGCTTAAATAATTTGATGTGAATAAACCATAATTATTTATTTAGTAATCATGTTATTGTTTTAAGCATTCTATTTATAGTAATTAGGTATATTAAGTATGCATGCAAACAGGCCATCTCTGAGGTTCAGAGAGGTCTGGGCCACTTACAGATCTTGAGGCCCCTGGTCATAATGAAAATAAAAACATATGAAAGCAAAATAAGACAATTATTAGCTAAAGAAAGTGAAATAAAATTAGTATATATTTAAAATTATGAAATGCTATTCTAGCCTTCTTCCATGCAAATGTACCAATTATTGAAGAAAAATCAAATTTTTGTACAATTTCACAGTTGATGTTAAGTGTGGCAAGTCAATTCAAATGTCTCATATCACACCGATTTGTATAAAACAATTTTAATTGCCTGTAAAGAATTTATTTCTATGGAAATAAACTTATATTTCTTGATATACATATTATTTAACATAATGAAAGGTAGAGTAAGTTACCATTTGCAATTTTACATAATCAAATCCAACCAAATATGTTAGAATTTCAATACCAGTAATGTAAATTGAATGATAACACGATTTTTCCATTTTTCAGTGGGGGAGAAAGTTATTGGTGGTGACACAACATTTAACAATGTTCAAGTTGAAGATGGATTAGTTGACGGTGTGGATATTGCCTACTTGGCTGAAAATGCTATCAGACTCTCTGGCCATGCATGGGAAGGTGAAGAACCTGATCCTGAAGATGTAGCTCAGAAGATGTATGGCTCTGTCATTTTTGAAGATGAGGTCCATGTTTATCCATCATTAGTGGTGTCAAGACTTAATGGTTTTTCTCCTAGTGATGTTGCATTTGTTAATCATGACCAGGCGAGTGTTTCAATTTAAATGGGAAGTAAAACAAAATGGTGTGATTTAATTTGCAATATTTCTCCTTTGCCATTCTTTAATATTATTTAAGTGACAATTTCAACCTTTTTATAAGTGCTGACAAAAAGTTTGTGTCATTTTATTGGCCAGTAAATAAATTTTTATTCTAACTTACAACTAACTTTCATAAACTTCCATTTTTTGTGTTGTGCAAACAGGAAAATGAGATTTAATGATATTCTTTTTGAACTATCAATTTTTAATTTTATTAAAAATTCTTTTACCTAGTGATTCTTATTAGGTGGAATTTGATATTTGAATTGTTAGAAAATTTTATAATGGAGTCTAGCTTCAGAAATTGCATAAAATTTAACAATGTGATATTTTTACCCACAATTTTCTTATTAGCATGCTATGTTTTGGTTTTCTAATTTAAAAACTTTTAATAACACAGAAAAGTAAAATGTGTACTTTCAGGAGTTCACAGGAGAGGCAGTATTTGAATCCCTTCATGCTGATGTTACCCGTGTTTTTGGAGATTTTCATACAGAGGAAATATCAGGAATAAATTTGGAAGAGTTTGATGCAAAGCGATTTAGTCTAACAAAGCCTCAAGAGGTTGAAGAGGATGTTGAAGTATATATACAAAATGCTGTTATTGATGGAGATCTTAAAGTAAACTCTATAAATGGTGTTGTTCTTGATGAACTTGATGGATCATCGTTGGTAGCTTCTGAAGGTGCTGAAAATATAACTTACTACATTGAGAGTGAGTAAAAATACTATAATATTTTTTATAAAAATAAGTTGTAATTTCTTTATGTCAGTGGTTTCCAAACTGTATGTCATGATACATTAGTGTCTCAGAATATGACCTTTTGTCATGAAATAAATCCACATATTATGATGAGTTGTCAGAAAAATAAATTGAATGTAACTTCCATTAATTAGCATACTCATGTCAAAAATAATATACATACCAATCAGTATTCATATACTCTGTCTCAAAGGCCCATATCATTCTGCTTCAGTAATATATAACAAACTATCTAAGGACTTGAAAGAAATTTTCTCCCCAAATGCAATTAAAAAGGTAAAACATTTCCTGTTAAACAAGTGCTATTATAGTATTCATGAATTTCTGGATATGTAATTTTAAATATTGGCTTATATTATATGTGAAGGGAAATCATCTCCAATTTTCCTCATCTGTTTTTTGCCGCCATATCATGTATTGTATATTTTACTCATTTTATTGTATATTTCATTTTTTTATTTATATATTTCTTTTCATGCTGTTTGTATTGTATCTTGACATATTCCATGCCAATTGTATTGGCCTCAAAGGAATAAACATTATCATTATCAATGAAGTTAATGAGTTTGTAGCGATACCATAAGATGAAGTTTGAAAGTCATGGGAAACATCAGTTAAAAATGATAAATATGTATACAGCTCTTAGCAATTGCTTGCTTTTATTTTGTGCCTGCCAAATTTAAATTGAGGAAGTTATAAGCATTGTGACCTGGCAACTTTTATTTTTTCTGCAGACATGATAATAAATGGTACAGTTAAAACCAATGGAATTGGAACATTCAACTTACAGGAAATCAAAGAGAATGCCATTTGGATTGACAGAGAAAATTTCTTCGAGGGAGAAATCATTTTTAAGGTAAGATATGTTCATCTTATTTGATAAATATACATATTCTTAAATAGAATAGGCTTGATAAAAATTAAAATAATTCTAGTTGAAAGCTTTTTGTGTGGCTTTTTACAATTCCTGTCAATTTATTTCTCGCATCCTAATTTTGCAGAGTTATTTCTTCTTACATGTAATACTTTCAGTTAGTTCATTCAAATTACAATTTGCTAGTGGCTCCTTTGAACTTAAGGAAAAATACAAAATAAGAATACACGATAAAATGCAATTTTTATGTTGTGTGTTTAACTAATCCTTAAAAATTTATATATTTCTGAATATCCATATTTTAGACCTTTAAATTAGGTACTTAGCTGCTTTCAGTTCATGTATCTTTTCTATGTTCTAGAAGATGTTCAAGCTTGCAAATTGTAATAGAATTCCTATGCTATTGAAAAACTTTTATGCCAAAAATGTTGTTACATCTCAAGTATTTATGAATACTTGTATAATTCCTTAATCCAACTGAGAATTTTTATATAAAACTTTACATATTCAAGACCATATATATATATAATGCTCAAATGTATTTTATGAAAAATTGCACCTTTTGTAAGAAGGAAATCACCTTAAATGTTAAATTTTCAATTTAAAAAAAATGCTAATCTGTTTCAGGATAATGTCACTTTTGGTAACCTTAATGTTAAGGAAAGTGTGAATGGATATAATTTAGATACATTCTTAGAAGACATCGTGAAGAAAGGCGAGGATGTAACAATATCTGGTAGGATTTCTGTATTTTCAACTTGAATAATAATTGAGTAAGATTTAAGAGTCATAGTTTTGAAAAAATAAATTTTAACCTTTTCTCCTTGCTCATTCTGTCTCTTAACTTGGCCAATTAATTATTGCTTAATTTTTCATTAGCATAAGTATTTTCAAAAAGCTGTTATAAGAATCCTTAAATGAATGTACAGAATATATATTCTATCTCTCCCATCTATGACCCATCACCTCACTCTCATCTTTGCTGCTGTAATGTTTCTCTATTGTTCTTCCTTATGCTTGTCAATTTGCAAATGTAAGATGATAATTTGATATGTTCAGTAAATGATCAATCAATTTATTTGTTATTTCTTATTTAATGTTGTGTGTTTATTAATTTGATTTTAAACCACAGAATTAACTGTGGAAGTAATCGTTCTTAGCTTTCCAAAGCTTAACTATTCAGTCACGTAGTTTTCTTAAATTTGACGTAGTAGAGCAGAACTCTGATTATCCGAACTAATTGGGATCAAGGGTGATTACCCAATTTTTTAGTTGTGATATTATGAGAGAAAGTGCTTGAATTATTCTAGCAAATATGGCATTAATATGCAATTAATAACTTAGTTTATAATATACCAAAAACTCCAAGACAACTTTTGAGAACTGGATATGTATGAAAAAACCGAGAAAGAATGCATATCTGATAACCAAGAAAAGATGTCCAAGGACTAACTGACAAATTTCTCTAAAATGCCTTTTGAACCATAAGAAAGCCATAAAACTTGCTTTAATCTCTCCATAAGAAAGGAAAGATCATCAAAATTTATAATCTATGGCATATTGTGTTGGTATTTACCCAAAGAGGAGCATTCAGGAAATATTTGGCAAGTGTTTTAAGGCAAAGGGGGAATCTCAAATGCAGGAGTAGGGAAAGGTTTTTTTCAAGATGGATGGAGTAAATCTGAATGTCATAGCTAAAGGTCATAAATGTATATTTGGATGTATCCAAATGTTGCAGCATAAGGGTTAAGAAACGTGCAGCGATTTAAAATTGGTTCAGATAGTTGGACATTCAGATAATCAGAGTTTTACTGTATTCCAATAAATACTTCTTAGTCTTAAGGATGTCAGATATGAGAGATTTCACTATACATATATTAGCTTCCTATATTTACTAAAAATACGATTATTAGTACCCTACAATGAAAAAAGTATAATATTCTTAAAATTGCAAATTTTAGGGATTGTTTTACTCCGATATTGTTCCATAAGGAAAGAACAAAAATTGGTGCAGAGGTGAAATCTTTTGAATTAAAAAAATATTTCCAATGATGAAATATCTTTCTGAAAATTTAATGTATTTTTCAAGGTGAGATTAAATACTTGCAGAATGCAAGCACCAACTACTTGTATCTAATATACTTAAGTTTTAACATTATATTATTTTTTATGCTTTTGTTAACATGATGAGTCTGAATTTTAAAATTTCATCAGTCATTTTATATAGTTTTGGTATATCGCTAGATGTTCTTCAAAAGATTTAACTATAAAATTTGCATTAATTCTTACTTATAGGTTCAAAAGTGTTTATGGCTGGTTTTGAAGTTGGGGACATATATACTTCATTTTTGAATGGGAAACATGTTGAAGATTATCTTACCACTACAACTAAACAGGAAATAACTGGTAAGGAAATGCTTTTGCTTCTTGATTTTTTAAAGTTTTGTATAAATACCAGAGAAGCAATTAGTTGGAATTAGAGCAGAACATGTGATTGTATTTTGAATTAACCTTCATAACCTACTAATAGAAGGAAGAGTTAGGGGAGGGCTGTAGATTTTTTTTAATCTGGGCTTGCCTGCACCAACTTGTGTGTTATGAGGATAAGTAAGAACACCATTCCATCCTTTGCTAGGATGTTAAGCAGTCTTTCCTCTTGGTGCTTTCTGTAAGGGTAGGCTAATGCCAGCACTTGGTTTCCATGCCCCCTTCATGAATGTGTGTGTGTGGGTAAGAATCGATCCTTCAGGTTGGGTTGGTATGCCATACACTTAAAAGTTCGTTGTATATGTAGTACCTAATGGATAATAGAGCAGCCTGATTAGACAAATACAATGTGTCCTTGATTAATATTGTTAATTCATTCCCAAAAATAGCGACGTAGAACAAAACAACGTTCAATGAATAAATATTTCCCATAAGAACACATGTTGCACGATATAATTCCAAAACCTTGGGTTAATAACTCTTAAAACATAAAAAGAGTATATACTGTATTTTATGGAGCTTTATGGTTCAGAAATAAAGTAACTTAGTAAAATTTCTACAATACCTTTATTAGAGATTACTCAATTTTGAGTCCCTCTAATAGAAGTATTCTAGAAATTTTACTAAGTTTATTTTTGAATTTTGGATTTCTAAATAGTAATGGCTGAAACAGTTGAGCTTTATGGTGCTACGTATAATATGAATGGTATCAGAACATAAATAAATTAATAAAAATATACATTAACATAGAAATGGCATAAAATAAACAAATTGTATAACATAACTACATTTCAACGTGCCCAAAATCAGAAAAGGCTACATTTTATGATAGTACCTCTAATTACAAGAAAAAAGAACTACATAAAACCAATTCGGTGAAATGTAGTCATATGAGCAAAATAGAACCATAGATTGAATAAGAATATAGATGGAGCTTTACAGTGGTAGAGTGGGCAAATGAGTGAAGCTGACGAGAAAGAAATGGTGTTCAATCGGCTATATTGGTATGATATTGTACAGGGTGGGCGAGAAGTCACCATACCCCTGTAAATGTATGAATATTAGTCATGGTAGATAAAGGTTTAAAAATGTTTAATGACAGTTTTTAATACACCAATTATAACACATCAAGATGATCCATGTGTGCACCATCATGCTCAACACAATCTAATGTGGTGCCATGTCCTGTGCAACATCCTTTGTAGCATTTGCGGCATAATTGTGGTGAATGCCTCTTCTACAGCTCGGTGCAACTCCTCATTGTTGTGATAGCAACGTGCAGCCACTTGTTCCTTGATAATGCCTCACAAAGTGTTGTCTGGGGTGATGAGATCAGGACTGCGTGGTGGCCAGGCTAATGGTGTGGGAGACTAATACAGTGGTCCGGAAAATAGTCATTTAAATTGTCGTGCACAGCGAGGGTGAAATGTGCAGGTGCTCCATCTTGCTGCAGCCACACATCCATGAGACCCCTTTCTCTCAGCTGTGGTATGAGTCACATCTCCAACATTGCTCCATAAGATGCGGTGATAATGGGTCCTTGAAGAAATAAGGTCCAATCAAATGACTTGCTGTCATACCTGCCCACAACATCACATGTGATGGGTGATGTTCCAACTCGATCATAAAGTTTGGGTTCTCCTTTGCCCAAAACACCACATTTCTTGCACGGGCACTGCGATAAACGGCACATTCGTCAGAGAAGAGAATCTTCAAGTGGGAGACAGCCCTCAGAAAAGTGTCCAGCAGTGCACAACATGCTTCACTGCACCAATTCATGTCATCGTCCGATAGTTCATTTATGAATAACGGCCAATACGGCTTCACTTTCAGGTCTTTCTTCATATGGTCTCGCATTGTTGACACCAAGCTCTTGTGCACTCACACGCTTGTCACTAACCTCTCTTCAACTGAATAACTGCTTGTGTCAGCCATAGTCGCAACCCAACTGAAGTGAGCTCTCTGAAACACTACACTGCACTGTTTAGCAGCATTTTCATTTTTCAACATTGCGAATTTTTCATCATCGTTCCGTAGGGGTACGGTGACTTTTCGCCCACCCTGCAGAGTACAAAGATGCCTACAGCAATGCTAATAAAAACCCTTATTTAAAAAATATTAAACAAAGTTATCGTTTCTGCAGTAGAAGTTTAAACATGAATTTTATTAAACATAACAAATCTACATGCAAATGTAACTGACACAATTCCTAATCGTAAATAAAATTAGAAATAACAAGTCAGTACTCATAATGATCACTGTATATAGATACACATTTTATACTATTTGTTAATAAAGTATAACAATTAATTTGGTGCCTTAAATTGAAACTTTGTGAAACTTGACCATTAGAAATGAATATACGAAGTTTGTATGTATATTCCACTTTATTAAAATAGATAAGGACGCTACTGGTTTAGATTTATTCACTTCATCTTCACACTAGAAGATTATGTAAATATATGAAACCAGTTGTATATTTCAATCTTAATAAAGTGGGATATACATAAAAAGTTTTCGCATTCATTTCTATCGAATTAAAAGTACCTACTTATCTAAATAAAAAACATTTAATTTTTGTTATTGATTATAATTACTTCTTGGTCTATATGTTTTCATTATAACACCTTGTTCATTTTAATGGAAAAAATTTAATTGCATTCTTCCTAGTGTGAATAAAATTAGTTAAATAAGAGTGAATCATAAAACTACAATAATCTCACAGATCGGTATTTTGTAAATTTATCTGTTGGACCTTTTAACCATTAATGTTACACCACAAAAATAATGACAATAGTAAAATTTTTAATACAGTTTTATAATGTACATAAGTAACAACATTGTACAACTATCGCTTTGGTGGTCACCAGGCCTAGTTATGTCAAAAGTTGTGAACCAAAGGCCAAATCTAACAAAAAGTTTACTTAAATCTTTACATTCATTGGAATCACTTAAGTCTATATTAAAGTCAGCACCTATTACTCAAGTATAATTAAAATTGCACAATATTGATAAAATTTTGCTATAAAATTACATCAATTTCCCTTAAACAAAACTAATTTATTGTAAAGTTGCTTTTTACTTTGAGAGTTATCAACAGATCTCTTGCAGGTATAATGCAACCTTACATCTATGTACTTCTCTGAAACAGCTCTTAATAGATGATCTTTATGTCCAAAAAGCAACTGGTCAAAATTGTGATCATTTTAAGTTTCAAAAAAACTTGCTCTAACAAAATACTCCAATACCTGGGTACAGTCTTCTCATACTAAACTTTTTTATCATAAATATGTCTTCACTTTTTCACACATTCTACAAATGTGAATGACAACAGATGATGGAATTACTAAACCCCCTAAATTTCTGAGGTTTATTAATTCACAGAAATCTTGGCTTGGATTCCCAATTAAAGCATTTAAACATTGCTCACAATGAAGTCTCTTATGCAAGTGTCTCACAACAAAACCAGCCCCATATGCGATTACTTTGTGAAAAAACTCATTCAGTTTGAATAGTTCAGGATGGATTTTCATAATTTAATTGATTTTCATCATTTAATTGATGTGCCATCCTGCTTCCATTTGTTGATACATTTGAGTTTCAAAACTGGAACAACTCAATATCGTAACTTCTTTTAAAGGAATACAGTTGCCTGAACTGGTTGCCTATAGTTCCATGTGAACTAAGCATCACTTGTAGGCAGATTTGAATTGCGTAGTTGTGGGAGTGTTATTTCCACCACACATCCTTATTATGCCCAAGAAAAGCTCTAAATGGTCTTGCCTGGGCTTATGCATTGGAAGATAGAGAAGGGCATTTGAAAGACAAACTTCTTTAAATAATGACACTGTTGTCTCTATACAAATCAAGAAACCTAAAAATCCAGTTTTCCGCTGGCTTTTCAGGATTAACTCCCCTCATTCTGAGATGAATGTGCATCTTAATTTCATTGAAATGTTTAACTATTTGAGCAAAATTCCTTGAATGGATTGGTTTTTTTGTAGCCAAGCTGCCTTAAATTCTTACTATTTAAAATGTCAAATAAGTCACTGAAATACATAATAAATTTTATAGTAGCCTCATACCCTTTGAACCCTTCCAGTTCCATATCAAGTCAGGTTTTTAGTGCAATAGCCCCTTTTGCATAACTAACTTGTGTTAGGGATAATGATTAATTGCATTGGATGATTATTACATGGCAACTGATAGAATACTTAATTAGCTAATATTATTTACCTCTTGTAAATAAGCTGGAAATGATGAGCAAACAGTAGGAACAGTATTTTCACTGAGACAAACACAAGATAGATTGCTTCTATCAAAGCAATTTTCTAGAAAATGCTCTGAATAAATGACACTTTGAGGAGGTGGTGTCCATCCAACATGTCTTATGCTTTTAATCCACTCTTTACAACATTCATTGTCTTTAGAAAACCTAATATCGGGCAATTAATGTAAGAAAACTATTGAAGTTGCTTTATAAATAAAAAATCTCTTACACGTGAATTTTTAGAATTAAACCAAAAATATTAACAAATGCCATGAATATCAAACATAAGAAGCCACACTTGTGGTAGGTTATTTTCCTCTTTTCTTCTATTTCCATTTGCTTCTTGCTTTTATTGCTGCTTCAATTGCTTCACACAAATGTTACACAAGTTGGCATTTTGAAAAAATATATTGTTTTCCAAAAAGTCTATGTAACAACAACACTTTACCACATAGGCTGTACTTCGACAATCTAGAATTATAGTCAAACCAAGATGGCTACCGAGTGACTAGAAGAGCTTCACTTGAGTATGCTCTGATGCCATCTATTCTCTTATTTGATCTTCGAATGGAACAATGAGTGTTTACTAGAAGTTTACAGAGCCACAAACACTTCTGTAAATGCAAGTTCATGCGCTGACATCGCTAGATAAGAAATGCAACAAACAAATTATTTCTCACAACAGTTACTGTATAATTAATGAAAATCTACCGCAATAGAGGTAAATAAAACATTTATTCAGTTGTCTTTATTGAACTGCGAGTTTCATCAGGCCCAAAGGAGGACAGCCTCTCCGTCGAGCCACAGCTGATACAAGCGAAAATAAAACTGGGAGATGTTCAACTCAAGTTATCCCAATAGCACAGAATAATTTCAAGTTTATAAATGGGACACTCGCAGATCTTCCTTTCTGTACAACTCACAAAGCTTGTAAGGTGTCTATTAAAGGGGATTAAGATTTTTATGATTGCTAGGGGAGCTTAGAGAAGGGGGCCATTATCACCACAAGGCATCAGGGCCGTGCAAATAGGGGATGCATTGGATGCGCCGCACCAGGGCCCCCGATCTAGCGGGCCCCAATCGAGGGAGCATAGAATTTGAAATGTTTTTAAAAAATTGTTTATTTTGACTATTTATCAAAATATAATAATATTAAAATAAAACATTTGTGTAAATTCTCTTTTTGTGTCAAGTTGATAACATTTAATAATGTCTATTATAGGTGATTGTTTTTTTTTACTCTTTATCAAAACATAACATTATTGTAATAATTATACTTTAATAATATTAAAATAATTGTAATAATTAATACTTAATAAATAAATGCTCCACTTAATATTTTTTGTCTCAACATAAATAAACGAGGCCCCTTAACCCCTTTTGCATCCGGGCCCCCAAGTACCTTTGCACTGCCCTGTGAGGCATTTTCACCTGCTCCAGTGGCTACGCATCTCAACCCCTCCCTTCACTCGCTCTAGGTAGGACTCAGCTTGATTTTGTCTTGCAATTTTCGGTAAAGTCATTGGAAATGAGAAGTACTTGTGTAATTATTTATAGATCAAAAATTAATTTGCTAAACCTACTCATGAACTGTTTTTAATTACTTTACTTTTTAAACGTAAAAATTTTCCAATGTGGCCATAATGACCGTATGAGACTTAGGTAACAAAATACCATGTGATTTATTAAAGATTAAAGTTTGATACGAACCATTGAACCATATGAGACATTAAATGTGGCCCATCGAAACAGCCTTGACTGTAAATACAGCCCACAAAGGTACTCGGAAATACTCGAGCAGTCCACCATCGGAAAAGGGTTGCATGCCACTATCCTAAGGTTGCTTTCACCTACACTTGATCCAGGCCATCATCAACCATATTGCCCATGGTAAATACTCTTTCCCCTCTTTTTGTGAAATGTCTGTTGGTGTAACTTCTCAAAATACTTTTAAATTATAGAGAGATATATCAATCCAAAACAGTTTCTCCACTCAAATAAGGCAATCTGCCACAACTGGAGAAGCACTGTGTAACAGAGATGCAGTATTTTTTCCATGCATTATTTCAGAACTGAGTCAGGATGATGTTAACTCGAATCATCGACGACGTTAATTCGAATTTAGGTAGTAATTTTTGAACCACATTAATGCAAATCAACATTAATCGAAGTGATGTTAAACCAAGGACTTGCTGTGCATGAAGTGAAGGTGATGATATGAATCACTAGTGTTTCTAAATACTTCTGTTTAACTCCATTTTGAGCTTTGGAGAGAATGGCTTTTTTTGATGCAGGATATTATTATTCTTAGAATAAATTGTCACCTACATAGGTTAGATATCATTATTACTGCAAAATTAAACTACCTATCCAAATATTTAAACTCTCTGATAGATGGAATTTTAATATTTATCCTGTGATTTGCTCAATTTAGAATTTAAAACTTTAAGTAAATGAAATTTACTACATGATGTTTAATTTTATTTTCTCAATAAGAATCATAATGTTAATGATATTTTAATTGGTTGAAAAAGTATTTCAATATTTATTATAAAAACTATTGGTTTTTAAATTGTTTTATCTTAATCATAATTTTCACTTGGATGTGCAGAGCCTATGATAGTTAAAGGAGATGTAGTGATCCAAGGCAAATTGAAGATAGCAAATGAGGAATTGAATGGAATTAAATTATCAACCATGGCTGAGAAATATGAATGGAGAGATGGAGTACATGTTCTTAAAGGTAAGGTATTTTATTTTATTTTTAAGTTCAATGCAAAGAAAATTTTGAAATTGAGGTTTTTGGTGCAATTTGCTTGATTATACTATTGGTAATTACTGCATAAGGTAACATTCCATAATATTTAGAAATATTCAAATTGATTTACTCAGCCACTTGCAGTTTCTCTATTAACTTACAATTTTACCATATCTAATTACTGTATATGCCGACATATAAGTCGACCTTTGAAATAAAAAAAATCCGAAAACTTAAGGTCGACTTATACTCTGAATATAAAATCTGACCCTTAAATAACAGAATAAAAACATTGATATTTACAAAAACATCTGATCTTGCGGCATAGGTGATCACCATTTTGAATCAACTGCTCCATGGTTTACATATTCTGTCATTTATTTTAGATGATTTAAAATAACTTTTTAAAAGTTAATAAAATTAAAATTTTAAATTTTGTTTTTATTACTGTATCTCAAAAATATAAACGATCTATTTGCAATTACAGGAATGAAGGATAAATAGACATAAATTCCGGCAATAGATGGCAATATGGTATATGACTTGTCTTTCTTAAATTAAACTCAAAAATCGACAATGCATTTTTTGGAATAGGTTACATTTAGGTTTTAAAAACAAAAAAATTCCTCGTATTCTTCATTCGAAGGTTTTTTAGGGAAAAAATGGGGGGGGTCGACTTATACGGCAAATATATGTCTAGCAGTGTATTTACAATCTGAAAAATCAAGGTCAACTTATATGCTGGCATATACAGTATTAATTTTCTGTTAAAAAGTCTGATTATTCTGGCTTGCTTTATTATTTTGAAATTAATAAGCAATATTGTTAAGGTAAAAGAGCTCATTCTTTTATCTCTGTAATATTAGAAATGTTTCACTGTGGTGACAATTTCAGGCGATGTTATACTTGGTGATTCAACAACCA
Organism: Tanypteryx hageni; assembly: GCA_028673005.1. Taxonomy (NCBI): domain Eukaryota; kingdom Metazoa; phylum Arthropoda; class Insecta; order Odonata; family Petaluridae; genus Tanypteryx; species Tanypteryx hageni. The sequence goes on along the minus strand of CM054113.1, from coordinate 196,286,684 downwards.
TAGACAATCTTCAAGTTTCTGGTTTGGTAAATGGTATAGACTGGCATGACTTCTTCGAATCAGTTGTCTTCAAAAATGATGACACCAAATTTAGTGAAAACGTCACTTTTAACAATAAGGTAAATTTGTCCACTGAAACTGCTGTATTACTCCTGAAATAAAATTTCTGCATTTCAACAATAAATGAATATACCAACTGATCATAAATTTTACGAGCTTGAAATGGTGAATTATACAAAAAAGATATTCATGTTAAAAATTTTCATTGATTTTCAGGTCATTTTCCAAAAGAATTTATTTGTATCTGAATCAATAGATGGAATATATTTGGATGATTTGTTTGGCCCATCTGGTTCAGCAGTGTTGCTTGCTAGTCAAGACCCAACCAGGAATAATGAAGCGATTTGGCCAATAGATGGCCTAGTGATTTTTAAAGAGGATGTTGTTGTCAATGGTGATGTATATGTCTATGATAACATGACTGCTGAGCAAGTAAATGGATGTGATTTAAGAGAGTGGGCTGAAGAAGCCATTTACCTTGACCGGTCACAATATATCCCAGGCAAGGCACTAATCCCTTACATATGGATTTAGCTAATTTTATGAAAAAATTAGAATGAATCTTAAATGTGGATTTTATCTTTAAGTTTTACCAAATTTACAATTAAAGCACTTTTAAAATATTACCATATTAACTTGAAAGGAAGTCGACTTCAAATTTAAGATGATCACAATAAAAATCTTTCAGGAAAAAATTTTCTTAATAGCAATTTTTAAAATAGCATTTGGTGGTAACTTTGTGCCATCTGTTAACACTGCCAGCATTGCAGTAATGTGCATTTTGTTCATTCCTGAAGTTTTTATAATGATGTTTTTTGTGCCTTTTTGTTAATTGTGTGATTGGATGGCATGTTGAAATAAATAGGTGTCTCATCTACATTACCCATTTGGCTCAGAAGCTAATCATGAATTTTCCACAATGCAATTACATGCTTCTAGAGAGCAATAAGTTTGTCTGTGTAGTCAAGGTAAACGTTAACAAAGAGAAGTTCATCATTGTGGGCAAAAACAGTTAATACACATCATCTGTATGCACCAACCATTACTAGCCTTGAATTTAGTGATCATGCTAATTTATGAGCTTTCAGTTTAATGATTTCCTGCAACACTGGTTTTCTGCCTGTTCTTTGGGTATGCACACATTTTACAGTTCATTCTTTTAATTCATGAAATCGACCTTGTTTGGGTCCACTAAATGATTTCCATATTGAGTTAACACCAAGTTTCTGTTTTTCTTGGTTTGCACATTTGCCCAACCTCACAGTTGTTAGTTTCTTCAGCATAATGCATCACAACTAGCTTAAAATTTCTATCATTATTTTGTTTTATTCCTAGTGATACATTCTCTTTTGCAGAGGAGAGTCTCTTCTCTACATGATCTCTCATTTCATTCCTAAGATTTAGGGCAACTTATTTAAAGCTGCTAAAAATCATAACTATTCCTCACTTCATGTTAAAACTTAGCAAAGTTTGTACCAATGGCTTGCTTTTGTAGAGGTTATACTCTTCAAATTGCAGGTGTGCTTGTCGTCTGCCACTGGTAGATCAATAAAAAAGTAACAAATATGTTTAAATTGTAACAAGACATATGTAAAATGCCAGCAATCTTAACATTGCCATTTTCAATGCTCTATATATCAAATTTCTTATCCAGCTGATTACAAGTTCTTACATAAGTTTGTCAACACTCCTTCCGCCAGTACCTACGAAGTGGAGAGCCACTCATTTGCACATTGCTTACCTCAAGAATATGAATAAATGTATTAATAAATGAAATGTAATGTATTGTTTATGTATAAATAACTTCATTTTCGTGGACATAGAATCAGCATCAGGGTATTCTTTGTGTCGTTTAAAACTTTGTACTCAATTTTGAAATGATTCCTATTTTTTTCTGAAAAATTTGAACAAAAACAGACTTCCTTTCGGATTAATATCGTATATTACTCGACATGAATTTCTCACCATTTGAAATTTATGAACTCTTCTATATCTCCTGTTCAGCTGGATTACCAAAGGAAGATGAGCATAATGTTTACATAATTTTGTTTCTTTCATGGATTATATCTGTTTGTGTAATAAAATGTTAAAAATTATTTCTTTATTTAGGTGTTAAAATTTTTGAAAGCATGAAGGCAGAATCTGATGTCAGGATTAAGTTGATTAATGGTGTTGACCTTAGTAAGGTTATCCTCTTAAATGAAGATCAGGTGTTTGAAAAACTAAAATTTCAATACCTATCCATTCCAAATGGTACAGATGTGCCTGTTGGGAATCTGGTGAATGGATACAATCTCATGGAAGAATATAAAAATACTTTGCTGGTGATTATCGTTGCTGAAATTTAATAAATTACTTGATTTCTAACATAATAAAGTTATATTGAAATAACATTTTTCTCTTTAGGTGGAGGGCGATCAAGTTATCTCTGGCCAAAAGATATTTGTCAATCATGTTAAGGTTAGAGGTGATGTAATTACTGATGGAACCGTCAATGATGTAGACATTGATAATATTGTGACATTGCACACTGATCAAGAGATATTAGGTGGGTTGTTTATGACTGGCTCATTTAAAATTTAAGAGAACTTTTGAAAAACTAATTCTAACCCTGTTATTTTGTGAATTTGAATATTTGCTCAAATCTAAGATAGAAAAGAATATCTGTGATTATGTAATTTTAATGAAGCATGAGGATTTTTTTCATTGCACTAACAAGTTGGTTTTTAACAGGAAAAAATATTTTCATGGAGTTTTGGTAGATATTACAGTAGATGCCATTTAATGCAATCACATTGAATTCTATTTCTTTAGCTAATATCTGTAAATGGCAGTCTTAAACTTTAAAATAATGGTGATTCATCCGCATTTACACTTATAATGCTTTTTTCTTGCTTTACTATTCATATTTTCATTTTCTCTAACATTCGCTCAGAAAAATTGCCACTTACAACAAGTTTACATTAACCCCTCAATGCCATCTGACGGGTCATTACGTTGAGCGAAAACTTCACTTGCTGACATCCGATGTGTTAGTACATCGAGCATCATTTCTAGCTTTATTTATTTTTTGCCAAACTGGAAATTGTTGGATCTTAAAAAAGGAAGTTTTAGCCTTGATAATAATATTTTATTCATCAATTTTTATGGTTTCTTATTTTTTATACAGTTGAAATTTTGTGAATACTTTTTTATGTGACTTCTGTAATAATTCAGAATAACAACAAAGGAGGTCAAGAATACATAAAAATTATGAACTGCCTTTTAAAAAATAACAGTCGTAATATTTATCTAAAATATACAGTCGAGATATGAAAAAGTTGAGCTGCGGGAAAATGGAAAATCTTTCCTAATCGGTGTAGCGAGGGTACATGCAGCAAATGAAATGTTTAGAATAGTTTAAATTTATCTTTGAAGAAGGTAACTTATATAGTTTTCATGATGTCGATTATTATATGAAAACACAGACACATGCTGGATAGGTAACGGATCAGTGTGCAAATTGCTTTTCTCCAGCAAAGAGTCTCTACTTATTTCAAGCTAGCATAAAAGTTATAGTTTAAAAATATTATGCTGTGTGTAAATCCTCAAAAAATTTCATAAATCCAATAAAAAAGGGGAAGTTATGTTTTTATATTTTTTGCAATTTTCATGCCTGCATCGCCAAAACATTCTCCTTCGGCATCTGGGGTGGGATTGATATGGACGTACTCCGGGCTTGAGGGGTTAAGGAGGCAGAGAACACTCTTTTGCACTACTTCTTTGACTATTCTTTGTAGAAGCATTGTAACCCATTAATCTTTTTTTCACAGACTCAAAGCTTTGTGATATTGTGACATTATTATTATTTGCTTATCAAAACTTGAGTAATTATGTGTACAAGGGCAATTTTTCATGACACTGGGAATCAAAATTTTGCAAGGGTATGAGTAGTGTATTTTATTTGCCAATTTCTTGCTTTCAGCTAATCAGAGATCAGATAAAATCCTGATCAGATCACACAGAAAAATTGCATGTTATACTCTATATTTGATTTTGGAATTCCAAGTTTTATTGCAATAAATGCTGGATAGTGTTATCCAGTGTTAACTCAAGGTGGAACGTATATTTAACATAATTCAGTTTTGTTGCACATAAAAAGCTTGACTGTTAATGTATTATGTTTAAAAATTAAGTTGTATTTATAGAATTACTACATCTGAATTACTAACAGCAGTAAAAAATTCTCTTAAAATTTTAGCTATGGACTTTGCCAATTGTGATTCAGAAAATGTTTGCAGTGTACCTTGTCTGCATAAAACATTCCATAGTATGTTCATACATTCAAAGCTTTTCATCAGTTTGGCTAACTAACAACATTGCAATTGTTGCAACTTTTTGAGATCAATGACATATTGCTTGAAGATGATTAAGACAAAGAAATGTTTCGTGATAGGTACCAAAACCAATCCATTTCCTATACTTGAACTACATCTCTTACCAAGAAAGGGAAAGGAATTTCTCATTATATTGATATTGTGTGTATATTGTTTTTCATCATTAACTTTCATTTCTGGTGTGGTCATAGTTTCATCTCAGTTTAAGATCAAGACCCTGTACAGATGGTCCTTTCTCGATAGAGTAAACATCCTCTCATGGATTGAGCTCCTGTCATAAATCATTTTACTCCTATAGTTTCACAAAGCTCTTTCCCTGCTTGATAATGATGCAATGTCCCAAAAACGTTAACCAAATTTGCAGCAGGGGCATTACTGGGATTTTGCATATTTTTTGGCATATAAGACATACCAGGGTATAAGACGCACCCCAGTTTTTAGAAGAATTTTTAGGAAAAAAGTATTTTGGCTCATGAAGGCATTTACGAAAGGTCATGTCGTGTATCATTTCCAGCCGTGATTAAGTCTGTATCTGAAAACATTTACAGATAATATTACAGTGTGATAAATTAAATACAACATTTTAGATAAACTCAATTCAGAAAATAAATAGGATTATCTAAAACAAATAATTGTTTGAAGACTTTTATAGTTATATTGCCCTGCATGAACTCCACAGTTGTATTAAGCTGTCAGAATATGATGGTAGGTACTTACTTAAACTTAAATGCAAAATGATACTTAAATTTAATGGGATAAATAATAAATGGAATGCATTTGTAATAATGGCATTTACACTGAACTAATCCTTTTTCTTCTGCAACTCTTTTTGCCTTGTACATAACAATTTTGATCGCAACAGCAATACCAAACTTCCTCTGTTCTACTATTCGTCACTTCTTCCTCTAATTATGGCCATTTAAGGCCAACCTTATGAACCATGATTCTCTTATCCCATCACCTCTAGTTTTTCCTTGTTTTTTCCATTCACGGATCATTTTTTCTGTGGGAGATAGACTGAAATAACATGCTGCTGCTCGGATCCTGTGCACTTTTGCATATTGAATCATCTGAAGCTTATAAGTAATAATGTAGTTATATTTTCATTCTTGTAGCCATTGTGATCTCAATACACACAACATTATTTATCCTAGGTATATACAAAATGTTTATCACATTTTTAGCAATCATAATGTTCCATGGCATTAATCGTGCTATTCAACGGGCCTATTAGGAGCTAAAATATGTATATGACTAATGTCAAAAATGCACCAAAATTGTAATTACTGCAAGCAGACATGTAATAAAGGGCAATAATGAAAAAGCATCCTCAGAATTCCTGATGCATTAGGTATTACTATATATATTAACAACTTTTTTACTATTAATTATTAATAATGTATATTTTAATGTTTTTGCAATGAATGACTGCCAATTATTCCAAAAAAGTTCGTCTTATATGCCAAAAAATACGTTTATTATTTTCCAGTCATTAAGTTTATAATAGGAATGGAGATATTACCAATGCATGGGGATTGCATGAACAAAAATGGCAACTTTCAAAGAATCTGTTTATAAAAATCTTAATATTCATATGTGGTAGAAGACTGAAATTTTTATTTATGTACATTTGTTACTTGAAATTTGTTATAAAGCTTATTTACATTTACTAATTCCTTTGATGCAAATACATGAAAGCATTTATCCTTATCTGGATTTTTAATTGGGTATCTTGAGTTGACTTGGCATACCAAATTTCTGTGTATGTTTTCTGTATAATATAACATCTTTAAATTTAAATAAATTGATGCTGCCATGAAAATGACAATACAAGTCATCCAGGGAAACAATCCATGGGTGTGTTAAAATAATTTGGTTAAATTGAGACTAAACAACCACTGGTTTTTTAAAAATCATCTGTTGAAAGGATTATATATTTTTGTTTGATTTTATTCTATTTAAATTAAACTATTTATTTTACATAGGTTTGGTTAAAGCAGATCATTTTTTGGCAAATCAGGATGTAAGAGTACTTGGTTTGGTTAATGATAAAGACTTCAATCAGTGGGTTGATCTTGGAGTCTGCAAAGATGGGCCAAGAAGCTTAATATCTGGAAGTTGGACTGTTTTAGGCAATATTACATTTCATGATGATGTTTTGGGAAGTGGGACTTTGAATGGCGCAAATGTTTCAGAGCTTTATGAGTTGTCTTCCATTGGTAGTCAAACTCATCAGAAAGCAGTTAAGCAAATTATGGTAAGAAATTTTTGGTTACTAAATGTGGAATTTTTTCTTCAAAGGAATTTGTTTTTGCCTATTTTTAACAATTGCTCTCAATATGGGGGCATACATTCTTTATAATTATGCTGGATCCACAAATCATCACTTATAAAAACTTTAAAAATTATGCACTAGCAATTAATACTTATTTATTTGAACAAAAATTTGTCAAATTTCTAACTAATCATCATTATAAACTATAATTTTTCTTTTTAATTTGTAAGAGTAATTTAAGAGTATGATAATATAAATTGCATGAATTCTGGGATATGAGATTATTCATATGATATAATTAACCCAGGATGGTAACTTTGGGGAATAACATTGTACAGATGAAATCAAACTCACTAAATTGCACTTAAATTTATTTTTGTTACCAGTTTCATGGTAACTACTGCATCATCAATTGGTTTGAAAGGTCCACATTAGCAATATATAGGAATAGGAACAAAAGGCTAGGTAAATGTCTTTATTTGGGCCATGTTGAGGCTTGAAAGCTCCTTCTTACATCTGGGAAAGCATAGTTGACAGTTATTGGAAGTTGGAGAAAAGAGAAGTGATTGAGATTTTAGTCCATTGTATAATATGAGGTAATATGGAAACTCAAAGTGGTCAACTAGGTGGGGAGGTAGACTAGGTGGAATTGCAAGATGAAAAAGGAAAGGGGAATGGTGGGGAATAGAAACATCCATAACAATTTTCAATATCTCCATAGTGCATCTTTAGTCCTTTGAGATTCTCATGTAGAATCACAGGATTGAAAGCACTATTACATTTAAAGTTGCACATATGCTTGGCAAAGAGAGGATTCCTGATTCAGCCAAAAAAATTGATGCTCGGCAATCCTATATGAAAACTTCTTGTTGGTTTGATCAATATACACTGCATGACAGTCTCCACATAAGAGTTTGTAAATGCCTCTTTTTTTAGTGCGTCCAATTTATCTTTTGCATCCACTTATAGTTTTTTGTTATTTCGCAAGGTGTAGAAAACCTTTGCCTTTCACAATTATAAAGCCGTTTGAAAATTTATCAAAAACTCTTCTCACAAGACTAAATTATAAAAAGCACAGCATGGGTCGGTGCCCTACACCAAGGTCAGCGGCATGTGAAGAAATCGAGGTCGGTACAGTGCACCAAGGTCGATGCTGAAGGGTTAAGTAAATGATAAAAGATGCTTACTTTTACACATGTAATTCACAAAAGTAAATTGATAATGTTCGGATTACCATTTTTCTGATATATATGGTGCTTATACATTCCCAGGTAAGAAAACTGCCCAAGTAAGAAACTTGTTCTACCTGTTACAATTTTTCCCCCTGCACTTTTACATTTACCCTTCATCAGGGCTATGCTTACCATGGGTGCAGTGTGTACACCACACACAGGTGGCAGCTTCTTGGGCAGCAGCAAGCAGTGACAACAACTTCATAAAAAAGTGCAACATAACGAACCAAGTTACCCCATTTTACTGAACTGTGAACTGAACCATAATTCTTTACAAATATGATTTAGTTCGGTTCAAGATGTAAATTTTGAAATTTGCTGAACTATATAACAGCATATTTGCAAAGTGACTAGATATTCTGTTTTTGAAGATTTTGTCCTCTTTAATAAAAGTCCCCATTTTGAAAATCTGTTCACCTTAATGTAATGTTTTTTAACTACTTGCTCTTAACACTTGGATATAAATGGACTTTTAAAACACCCTGCACATTGCTTCATTTCATATTCAATGGATTTTAATTTTGTTATATTTAATGATTCAAATTCATTGCAGGCAAATCTTACTCAACACTGTGAAAAAATGAAATACATAGAAGAAAGGGTAATCAATCAACCATTCTTATTCAAAGGTTTAGAAGCAGTACAAAAAATCCAACTCGAGCATGAAATCCAAAGCATGTATCATTTTAGTGTGAGTATTTCTGTTAATTTTAGTTATGAAACTTGTGAAAAAATTACTTTATGAAATAGATTTTCATGTTCAGAATGTAATTTATTTAGGTTCATGAAAAAAATTACTTGGTATTAAGTTATGCATCAGTTTGCGGTGGTGAGCTGTATGTATGGAGCCCTACTGAAACCAATTTTGATCTCATCGGATACCTGAATTTTAGTGGGAGTGGCAAGTGGTACAATTTAGGCACTGCTGAAGATGATGTGATATTAATAGTCAATTCAGCTGAAGCTGGGGTAATGTGTGAGCATCCAGGATACAGTGCTTGGCGTTTTGTTGCTCATTTGCAGCAGGTAAGAGTTATACATTTTTGAGTGTGATTAGAATTTGAAGTAGAATAGGCTTTTGGTATCTTTGAGGGAAAATGTTCTTGAAAAACACTGCATGTGCCTAAGCTGCTGAACATAAGATCAAAGTCATCTTAGAAAAGATTCTTGGTTCATGAAATTAAACATCAAAAGAATACTGCATATCAATGTTTAAGTTGGTCATTAAAGCTTTAAAAATTTCTCAAAAAATTAGGGTTGACTTTTATGTAGAAATCGTAAAGCTTAGGTGAGTAACACCCAAGTTGGCACCTATTCCCAGGTAAGAATTTTGTGTTTTTCCCACCTTCAGCTACTCATTTTTGTGATGCTTCAATTTTTTATTGAAAACTTGAATCATATGGGATCTAGATTTTATCTGAGGAAAGATTTCATGAAAAGTAAGTGGGTTGAATTATACAGTGAGTGTATGTCTAAACATGCCAAAATATTTAGACCAACTTATATCCTGAGTCTGCTTGTATGTCATGATAAATGGTAAATGTGTTTTTATAAAAAAATTTGATTAATATTACTCATAAATTTTGTCAGGTAATTTGTATAGGACTACTCGCTCTCTAGATAAAAAATGGCAAAGGAGAAATCTCCTTATAACCATAAAAATTTTTTAAAAGTACACTAATATGCAACGGTTTAAGGGAAATTACTCCACGCCAGGGACCAAACACTCGCACAATCTCACACACTCTGGGTTTAGGGGAAATACTCCACACCAGGGACCCTTGTTTACATGCACGCAAGCAAATAAACCAAATTGTACTGATTTTTCAAAAAGAATGCCTATATACGTATTTCGGAATCAAAGATTCCAACTTCAGTAGGCAGATTGTAAAGATGATGAAATGCTGGAAGAGGAGAGTATATATACTCCTGGGACAGTAGGGAGGGGAAGAAATAGTTATTGTTGTAATGGAAGAATTTGGAAGTCTGTTGGAATGATCGTTGCAAGAAAGGGAAAGCAAAGTAGTCTACTATAGGACCAGTGTCTTGATTGAGTGTAACATCTCTGTTTTTGAAAATGTCTAAACTTTTGGCTGCATCTGAAACGGGTCGGCAACCTTTTATGCATGGCAGGCCACATACATAGTTGGAATTAAAATTTAAAACTCCTGAACCGTAAATTAACCCAGAGAGCACACACACGTCAATAAGAAATAAGGAAAATTAAACTTACAAGTTTGCAGTACGATGATGGCCTACAGGGACCTGTTGTCAAAAACTAGCCTAAAAAGAAGAAAAAGAAAACACACATGCACAAACACTCTGGAGATCTCTGGGAAACCCGCTAGATACGTATTTCGGGAGCTATGCTCCCATCTTCAGTAGCTGAAGTCGTATGAATTGTTTGTGTTTGGTCTTGTGTATTTATGTGTTCCGGGTAAAAGTGAAAGGAGGGCAGAGGGGTGGGGGAATTCTTAACGGTTAGCGAGTAGAGGGGTGAGTAAGGGATAGGTCCGCGGTCGTTATTCATAATCGTCTCTTTGAATTTGTTTATGAAAATACTCTCGTAAGCGTCTAGTTTCCAGTCGGTTTGTGTTGATTTTAAGAGAGACATGTTTTCGATTTTAATCGGGTGATTGTTTTCCTGTATGTGTATTGCGACGCTAGACCTGTTAAGTCTATTGTGTTTGAAGTGTGCAAGGTGTTCTTTGAACCTGGTTTCTAGCTTCCGTTTAGTTTGCGCTATGTAGACTTTCTCGCAGTCTGTGCAAGCGATTTTGTATATGCCGGATCTTTGTAGAGTCGGGATCGTGTCTTTTGGATTGTGTAGTAAGTTGGAGAGTTTGTTTTCATTCACAGGTACTGCATTAATCACCCGATTAAAATCAAAAACATGTCTCTCTTAAAATCAACACAAACCGACTGGAAACTAGATGCTTACGAGAGTATTTTCATAAACGAATTCAAAGAGACGGTTATGAATAACGACCGCGGACCTATCCCTTACTCACCCCTCTACTCGCTAACCGTTAAGAATTCCCCCACCCCTCTGCCCTCCTTTCACTTTTACCCAGAACACATAAATACACAAGACCAAACACAAACAATTCATACGACTTCAGCTACTGAAGATGGGAGCATAGCTCCCGAAATACGTATCTAGCGGGTTTCCCAGAGATTTCCAGAGTGTTTGTGCATGTGTGTTTTCTTTTTCTTCTTTTTAGGCTAGTTTTTGACAACAGGTCCCTGTAGGCCATCATCGTCCTGCAAACTTGTAAGTATAATTTTAATTTTCCTTATTTCTTATTGACGTGTGAGTGCTCTCTGGGTTAATTTACGGTTCAGGAGTTTTAAATTTTAATTCCAATCTGTACACCGTAGTCTCCAATTCCTTTTTTAACATACATAGTTGTGAATGCTTCGGAGGGCCGTATTGGAAGTCACAAGAGCTTCAGTGTGCCGGATGACCGTTGATATCAGACGTTACCTAGAGATTCTGTGGTCTCATATTATTGAAAAGCATGTTCAAATGATTTACTAGCGTTAAAACTACACCAGGGACCGTTTTGATACTATAATTTCATTGAAAAATAAAAAATTTTCGATTTTAAATTTTACCGACCACTATTTCCTCAATTTTCACGAGCTGCATGAAGCGCTCTTGGGGGCCGGATGTGGCCCACGGGCCATATGTTGCCGACCCCTGATCTAAAAGGTAGTTACTGGAAATGGGTTTAAGTAATTTAAGGTTATCTAAGGAAGTGGAGTGTTGTGTGTGAAGAATGTGGGTTGCTATGCATGATATTTGGTTTAGTTTAGCCATTTTCAAAAACAAAGATGTTCTTTTTGAAAAAGAAGTACAATTCAGTTTATTTGCTTGCACTGTGTAAACAAGGGTCCCTGGCATGGAGTATTTCTCCTAAACACAGAGTGTGTGAGATTGTGTGTTTGGTCCCTGGCGTAGTCATTTCCCCTTAACCGTTGTGTATCTGTGTAGTTCTATTTTAATTTTTATGGTTATAAGGAGGTTTCTCCTTTGTCATTTTTTATTGTAATTAACTATAGGACTCCAAAATTTAATTTTCGCTCACTAGATGTTTCTCAGATATTGATATTGGAATGTGCATCTATTAAAGCAAAAAAGTAACATTGAATTGTATTATAATTTACAGCAGTACATTTTATTTGACTGTCCAGATAAATTAACCCTTACACGTGGAGTGACAAGTATTCTCGTCAAATCATTCCCATTCTATGCTGTGGAACCACGAGTTCACTCAAGATGCACTGAGTCCTAGTTATTTGTTTTATACTGTGAAGAATTTAAAAGACATCTTAGAACTTAGAAGGGACTGATAGCTTAGTAATGTTATGTAATAACTGGCAAAAGTGTTTTGTGAATATTTTAAAGAATTCTTGAACCTTACTCTTAAAGAAAACTCTGTAAGATAGTGTACTCATTAAGTTGGTTGGATTTCATCCTATTACTTGATTATATTATATACCATAGTGGCCCGAATATAAGGGACCTTATTTCTGAAATACAATCTGAAAAAATCACGCCCAAAAACAATTACCATATTTCTCGGCATACAAGATGCACTTTTTTCTGGAAAAATGACCCCCAAAATCAGCCTGCATCTTATATGCCGAAGATAAGATTATTACTGTTCTCAATACTGACACTAACAAGCACATTCATCCCCAAAATGGAATAATTGGCAGTCATTTGTCACAGAAACAATAAAATATATGCAACTTGAATTCAGAGGATACATTTTTATTATTATACTTTAATACATGTCCACTCACAGTAATTACAATTTCGGTGCATTTGTGATTTTTTAATTCCTAATGAGTCTGTTGAATAGTGCAATTAATGCCACGGAATAGTATAATTCGTATAGATGTCATAAATATTTTATGCGTATCTAGGATAAATGACGTTACATGTGTTGAGATTGCAATGGTTACAAAATTGAAAAGATATGCCTATGCTAGTAGTTGTAAGCTTCAGGCGATTCAATATGCAAAAAACGCATGAAAACCAAGTAGCAGCAAGTCATTTCGGTCCACCTCCCACAAAAAAATGATCTGTGAATGGAGAAAACGAGGAAAAACTGAAGCTGGTGGGATAAGAGAAACATAATCTTCGTAAGGTTGGTCTTAAATGGCCACAACTAAAGAAGGAAGTGATGGATAGCAGAACAGAGGAAGTCTGGTATTGCTGTATCGGTCAAAATTGTTATGTACGAGGCAAAATGAGTTGCCAAAGAAAAAGGATTAGTTGAGTGTACATATCATTATTACATATGCATTCCATTTATTATTTATTCCATTATATTCAAATATTATCTTGAACTTTTAAGTACTCTTGGTAAAGGGTATCTATATGTGCGGCACACTTCGACAGCTTTAATTAATACAACAGCCGAGTTCACGCCATCACGTGGTCCTTCGTAAACGCCTTGGTGAACCAAAATACTTTTTCCTGAAAAGTTCTAAAAAACTTATGTCGCAAAATACTGTAAGTTTTTTCCTGTCAAGTGTTGCATGACTGCATCAATGTGCCCATAGATGGCATGCCACTAATTTACATAATTGCTCTGTGTAAAAGACTTCTTGGTTTTTCCTGCCTGTCTTTGAAAGCTTGGAAGTGGGCACTGAACAAAAACAAACTGTTTTACGAATGGAAAGACATACTGGCGGCATAAATCCCCCTCAAAGATTAAAGATACGAGGATTTTTAGATTTCCCTGAGCTACAGTTGATTGGATGATTACAAAAAGTCCTATTACCTATATGACGAATGTTATGAACCAATTATGATGTATTTTTTGTACTTTTTCTACATACAGAAATAGTTCTTTATTTTCTGTGTTTTTTGGGCACAAAATTGAAAATTTTCACTCCCAAGTCAACACTTCTTATTCTTATGATCGTAATAGAGAAAATGTGATGGTTCTACTTTGTTTCACCATGTATATCCAGCAATATAGCATTGGTTTTCAATGTGGAGCAAAGTTGCCCGTCCATATGGGCTACTTTGCCCCATTTTTCAAAAATTTAGAAACATGTTAAGAAATTATGATAGATAGCAAATATCGCTTAAATATGTTCTTAGAATGTTACAGTTTACAATGAATCACTTTCCTGATTTTCTGTACGAATTACTTAGTATTTAGAGCATTTTGTTTTGAAAAGGCTTAAATATTGGAGCAAAGTAGCCCCTTTTTACGGTATATTATAATTTTATCAGATTTGTGTAATTGGGTTGGCAATTTTGCCTTGGTTGCTTTTTTATTGAAGAATTAATTAAGAATAATTGTATTTAAAAGTATTGTTATAATGAAATTTTTTACTTTTGCAGTTCGAACATTTACAAAACATAGGAAACTTCAAATCGGCTCAAGTACTTCCTAGGAAAGAATCTGGATACAACTTGCTGTACACACTTGGAGATGATGGTGTATACGAATGGTCCCTAAATGAAGAGGGTTTGCTTGAGAAAAATCAGACATGGGACATTAGTGGCAGTATGTGTTTCTGATAAAAGAATTTTTAACTTTATTCCCTAGTGTACAAAGAATCAAGGAAATTGGTCAAATTAATTAATATTTGTAGAAATATAGGAGATCCCCAAGTTGGGAACAAGTTGCATTCTAAAAATTCATTCATAAGTCATTTGTTCGGAACTCGGAACTCAATATTCCATAATCAAATTTTTATAAATGGTGGTTAGATTTCCTATTTAACCCACGATTAAGTGAAAATATTGTACATTTGCAATGAATAATAGTATAAAATTGTTTACTGTTGTAAATTCTAGCTTTTTCTTTATCGTCCCTATTGTTGAATAAACAACTAACTTAGTAAGAGTGTAATGGATCACTGTGTCACAGGGTGGATGCTGCAGATAGTTTCCGTTGGCGACGTCTGGTTTGTATGTTTGGTGTTTCTATGACCAAATTATTAAAACATAATACCTTATGGAGCTCCGCGCATAAGTAACATTTGTTAGGCTGGTGTTCATAAGTCGGGGGATCTCCTGTATTAAAATTATACCAGAAATAATTATAGTGATGAAGGATTTTTTGGATGGTATAGATGTGTTACGTATTTCAAATCTGAGAAACAAACTTATCAACCCTCCTATATAATTTGCTTGGTTATGTGTCAAGTGTGATGCTTGGCTATGGTGCTGTTATAAAAGAGTGGGAGAATTTTGACTGGCTGTTAGGCTATTAGGAATATTTGATTCTTATAGTAAATGCCATTTGAAAAAAATCCCCAAAAAGACCCGGGTTCATTTCCAGAAGATAATTTTTATTTCCGGTAAGATAGCCCATAAAAATCAATTTTCTTGGCAATTGTCTCCATCAGTCTGGATACACTCGAATGTAACATTTAAATGACTTATTATGGCAAAATTTAACGATTTCGTTAGGATTTGCCTTGACACCCGTGCCATTGTCGAAATAGAGACCCCATCTCAATTCTCATATTAGTAATATATACGTAAATATATTCCTTCCCGTCATATTGATGGGCTTTTGTGCATATTTTTCAATTCCTTAGTTTTATTTGTATTGTTGTTTGCCATGAAGTATTACCAAAGATCATTGATCTCTATTTAACCTTAATCGTACAGATTTAAATGCCTGCATGCCAGTAAATTTATATTTACGTTAACTATTTAAGTGGCTATTTGCATGTTAATTACCGTATTTGCTCACATATAGACCACACCCTTGTTTTTTGAGACCGAATCTAGGGGAAAACGTTTCCGGAAATAAGCTGCGCTTCAAAAATTGCGATTCGGGAAAAAACATTCTGGGTAATTACTAATATGTATCATTAACTGTACACACATATCAGTAAATATTGCTATTTTTTTAATAATAAAGTATTTCAGTGAATTATTTGTAACCGATCAGCAATATATTAATTTTGCAGGATACAAAGTACAGTATTACCAAAAATCTCTGAATGTACATTTTACCCAAACGTGCTGCATGTGGAAAGCGATGAAAAATCACGACTTTTGAACTGAAAGAAACACCACCGAAATGTTTCTTACAATAGAATTATTGGAATACAAGACTAAACTGTGATGTTGCCTTGATATATGTCAAACTATGGAATTTTTCTTGCGGGACCCTGGTGCAATTGCCTGCAAAAACTGATGTCTGTAACTCCATCATCAAAAATATTTCTTTTCATTTTTATTTGTTTTGGTGATTCTTATGATTTTATATGTTACATACTGCACATTGAATCACCCAGTCATTTAGCGAAGTCATAGTGAATTTCAACGATTATCTCAAATTTTTGGATTTTCCGATTTTGTTTCCTTGCATATAAGCCACATCCTCATTTTGGAGATGAAAATTTTGAGGGAAAAGTGCAGCTTATATGTAAATACAGTAATTAGAAAAATTTATCATTTAATTTAAATTATACTGGTAAAGGTAATTTATAGATTGTCTAATGGTTTGAACATTCTCATTTCCTGAATTGATGTAACTTTTTAAAAGTTTTAATTTAATTTTTTCATTTTGGTATCATCGTAACCAATTGGGACTTATTAACCACCCTATACTGTTCACTGAGTTAAAATTTAATATGATCTGGATGGTTATGATCTTATCGGTGTACATAAATTTTCTAAAAAAGGTGATGACTAACTTTTTCTCACTTTATAGAATACTTGAGCATATTGCAAGATGATGATTGGGATATATGTATCGTAAATGAAGATGGTGAGATTAAAAGACTGACTGGAGAAAGTGTAAAAGACTTGCCAGATGTTTATGTTGCAGAAGATTTTGTGAAATTAGATATTTCAGAAGACCTCTCATTAGGTGCATATGCTGTAAATGAAGATATTGTAATCAAGGCTATTACAGACTATGTTAAGGTGAGTTTAAATGTAATAATTAGTATATTTGCTAGTCAAATTCTCTCACCAATGCATGAGAATTCACACAACTTTTTCTCACGACTTCAGGTGTACGATTTAAATAGCCGCAGTTTATTTGATAAAATACCTTCATCAAATCCGTCTTCACTTACTGCTTTGGATTTTGGCTATAAAAGGCAGAAAATGATTGCATTCTTAGAGGATTCTATCAATTTTAAAATGTTTGAATATAGAGGTAGGTGCTGTCTCATATTTTGTTTTAATTAATGAAAAAAAAATTTCTTTAAGAAATACTCTTATTTCATGTATTTTGCTGTGGTCCCATATAATACATTATCCTTCTGATTTGCCATTTTCTTATTAATGTAATAACTGAAACAATAATATTGTGTAAAAGAAAGAAAGTGAATCAAATTCATTGATTTCTGTCAATATGTGTTAGAAAGTCTGGTTTTAATAATGGAAGTCTTTCTTGAATAAATTTTTTTCTTTATGAAAATACTTTTATTAATGTTCTATTTTTTGCAGGTATTGAAGGTTTTGTGGAGATCATATCTTTTCCAATTAAATGTTCTAAAATAATGTCATTGCCATTACAAGTAAGGGAATTGTTCAGCCCTCGTCATTTCATTTTAGCGCTTTCTGAAAAATCTGTGATAGTGTTTGAGGCAGAAATGTTAGGGGATCCATTTCAAGGGTCGCCACCTTTAGAATGTCCAGTAAGTTGAAATTTATATTTTGAACATAAACTTCTCATTAATCTTAGTTTGAGGAGTGCTTTGCTAAATATTAATGCTATGGGTGTAATATGCTTGTATGCATGAGCTATTTGTTATTGTTCAACCATAATTATTGATGATTATTTATGATTGTGTTATTGTTAAAATTTCTATATTGTTGGCTTATAATATAAATTAATATATTTATATGAAATCTCATTCTGTTCAGTGTGCAATCTGTATTGTTAATAAATCATTGACTGGCTTCGTTTGTAAGAATTATTGTTCTTGAAGGTAAATATAAAGCTGGATTTAATGACTCTGAGGTAGTTTACTCGGAATTAAAAAGGAGTATTTCCCAATTCAGATTCATAAGAAAATTATAAAATTTATAATATTATCAAAAACTTTTTAAATTGTTAAAAATTGAGATTGTCTTACATAATATCATAATGCAGTTAGAAGACTTAAGAATACCATTAATTTGGAATTCATTTCACTGAAACCTCTATAGAAATCCGAATGACAAACTGTAATAAATTATTATGCTTGATGAGAAGGCTATTAAATATTTTTGCCTTAAAAATACAATGGAATTTGATTGAAATATTTATTAGTTTTCCCATTTTTAATAAAATTGTTTGTTACAGTTGTTATTTAATTAGTTAACTAATGCATTAAATTGATGCATTTATAAAATAATGTCTTGTAAAATTATTTTCCACCCGATAAACTTATATTTAGCCACTATTCCTAGTAATCTAATATTACTTTTTCCTTTGTCTAACTTGTCTGATAATTTTTATCTAAAATTCTATTCCGTGCTCTGTAAAATGCCAAAATTTCTTCATCAACTTCTTTGTCTCCTGTTAGTGGTAATTTATTATAACTATAAACATTTTGTGCACTAGTTGTTGCACCTGCCAATTGATTATTTTCCTGTGACACTTCAGGATTAGAATATCTATTCTTTTCTGAATTATAAAAATATGGTGGTCTCTTAGAGGCATGTTGATGGTCAGAGGTAATTCTGCCTTCTGAAGATTGAATTAATTTCTCATTTGGAGTATGTATAGAATTTGGTAAGTGGTTATAGTTTGAATTGGTTCCAGGTAATCTATCATTTTTGCTATTGTTTTCAGACCTGTGGCTTGAAATACAATCAAATGCTTGCCTCATATCAGATTTGTAAGCTTTCAGCGGATACCAGCTTTCAGTAGATGATTCATTTTCCATGAGAATTTTTGATTTTGTGCAAGCATCCTTGAATTCACACTTGTTGAATCTTTGATCAGGAGTTTTATAATGACATAATGGATTTAATGTTGATATATTTGATTGATTTGGAGGAGACATGTTGCATGCTCTATTGGGTGATGGAATAGAACATAATGGATTTGATGTCGCATACAAAGATGAGTTAGGTGTTGCCAAATAAATAGATGGATTTGAAGTTTGCTTTGGAGGAGACATGTTGCATGCTCTATTGGGTGATGGAATAGAACATAATGGATTTGATGTTGTCGCATACAAAGATGAGTTAGGTGTTGCCAAATAAATAGATGGATTCGAAGTTTGAATGCAACATGGTGGGTGATTTGTTTGCATTGCTTTAGTATTATTGGGTGTATGCATGCAGGGAGATGGATTTGGTGTATGGAGATAATAAGATGAACTTATGACGTTTGGGTTTATTGGTGGTGATAGTAGTGCTGGAGAATGCAGATTATCTTTTTGCAGCATATTTAATGAAGGATTGCTTTCAAATCTTTGGCTTTTGGAATTTATTAAATGTGCAGGCCAATTAGGATCATGTGGGTACATGTGTGCTGTATTTTCAGTGATACCAGAATCTAAATCACAAAATTCTACTTGTGTTGGTGCTAGAATCCCTTTTTCCACTGCCGAGGTTTGAATTCTATCCCAATAGAATTTGAATTGTAGTTTTAATTGAACTTCTGCTTGCTTAAGGCTTTGATTTAGGTAGTTTGTTTCAGACTTCAGCTGTTGAAGTTTAGTAAGGGCATGTTTGTAAGCTTCCTGTTCTTTTTTTAATTCAACTTCCATAACCTCAGCCAAATCAATTGATGAACCCGTTATCTTGCTAGTGATATTTTCCTGCAATTGTATTGTATTTTCTCGGAGTTCTTGTTTTGAAGTTTGCGAGTGCCAACATCCAGTGAATTCATTTGATTCATTAAGTTTCTGACCAAGGCTGACTGTAAAAAAATGTAAAAATTTCAAATGATTTGGTTCCATAGCTCAAATAAACTTTCTATTAGAATAATTATTAGTTTAATGGACTGGTTAAACTTTTTTCTAAAATTGAATAAATATTTCTTTTACTTATTGTTTCTCTCCTGGACTGTAGTTCGTGTGCCATTTGGTTGGCTTCATTGCATTTGGCTATAAGCATTTGGTTCCTCTCTTCGACTTCTTTTTGCAAAACTTCTCCTATACCACCAGCTTCTATGAATGCCTTAAATGCAAGTTGTTCTTCATCACTTGTACCTATTTTTGAAAAATAAATTTTTATTCTTTGTGTATTTTATTTCCTGTTAACAATTTTGTTAAATTGAGAAACCCAAAAGATTATATTACTGTCAATATGCCTTATTATAGAAAAACTTTTAAATTGTTGTCAATTTATTGCATACAATGTATTTGATAATATAACTGGGTGTAAATTAAAGTTAATAAACTGGAATTGTTGCTTTGGTCTCGAAATGGGTAGAGGAATATCATTATAGTGCACTTCAGCAGAAGAAAGGCACTGTTCCTAAGTAATTACAAGCTTAAATATTATACTTTCTATGAAGTATTGGGAAACTGATTATAGTTAGTAGGAAATTTATATCAAGGTTACCTGCTGATGTGGCTTATGAGAGAATTGTCGATTTTAAATTAAATGTTTGTATTTATGGAATGGATTTCACACTGCTAACATCAATTGTAATTTAATTATTTGCAATTTATAATTTTCATGCTGGAGTAATTTATGCTTAAGTTGGATGTATACATTATTTTGGTACTTACGGAATAACTACAGGACACTTACATGGTGCTATGAGTGACGAGAAATGGAACTATGTGGAGTTTGCTCTGCTTCGTGCGCTGAATCTCCGCTGGAGTTTACTTTGCTTCATGCACCCAATCTCCACTGGCATGGAGAGGGTGACATGGATTTAGGCACCACTTCAATCTCCAGCTAACCCATCCTGGGTGGAGAAAATAAATCAAACACACCTAATCTCGGCTGGATAAGGTTGGTTGGTGAGTTTGTTCTATTTTCTCCGCCCAGGATGAGTTAGCTGGAAATGGAAGGGGTGTGGAGTACCTGCTGTGCCCTGACTACATTCATGTCACCCTCACCATGCCAGTGGAGATCGGGTGTACGAAGCAGAAAAAACTCCAGCGAAGATTTGATTTACAAAGCAGAACAAACTCCACATAGGTCCATTTCTCGTCACTCATGGTGCCACGTAAGTGTCCTGCAGTTAATCCATAAGTACCATTATTTTACAGGCAAAAATTGGTATCTGTGTGGTGTATTTAAAAATGTACATATCTTTAACATGAAACATAATGCAAGAAAGTTACAAAAGGGCATTTCTAGCAAATTTGCAAACATTAATTTTTATGCATTTGTGGGACTGCTTAGATAAAAACTCCTGAGAATATTCACATAAAATGTCTTAGTTAGCATTTTTTGTACTTATTCACAGTAACTACTTTTATATACATGAAAATGTGCTTACCTTTATATAAACTATACTGGTAAGATTTCTGCGACTCATCAGTCATTTCAGTTATCTTGAATGGAGTTGCAGGCTGTCCCTTATTGCAGTCAACATAGATCTTGGAAGGGACTTTCTCTGATGAATTTTTATTCATTGATTTTAGCTTCTCTTCTTGCAGTAGATTGATGAGGATAGCTTTGTTTGTTAATTAAAACTGTATACTTTTATTGGTACATGTGACAATTCTATAAAAATAAAACTATTCATGCTATTTCCTAAATGATGTATTTTACTACATTTTGTGTAATACCTCTTGAGAATCGTTAAATGAAAGGATTTTCGTCCCTTTAGTTACTGTTCTTGTGGCTGTATAATTTCATTATGATAACCATAGAAACCTAATTCATCTCAGGATAATTTTGACATTAAGCTAGATGTTGAATTTAGGAATGATTTTTCTGTTTCTATTTTTGTAGTTGAATTTAAAAAGGATCTAGAGATTAGTATATCATTATGTCATACTTGAATGTTTTTAGATATACTCCTTCATATGGTGTATTAAATAAAATGATGTACCAACATTACTTTTGAAATAACATTGATCACTTGTTATTTTACAATTTTTAATGATAGGATAAACAAAAGGATACAAATTTCATTGTCTCTTTCCTGTATTCTCTGTCTGCATTGTAAGATTTCTGGTGTATCAGTACAACATCTTTCCGATTTGTATCTGTCCCTTTCATCCTGCAAATATTTTCTTAAAAGTTGAAAACAAAGCTGAATACAACGGGGATCAGAGCCTACATCCAATATCGTTTCAACTATTTTGGTATCATGTGAATTTTCTTCAAATATAAACTTCTCCACTTTCCTCTTGCATTCTTCTTTAACTTTTTGAGGTAATTCTTCATAAAGATAATTATTCTAGGATGAATAGATGAAATTGGTCAGCTATATACACTTGTAAAAATCAATTAAAGCTTTTATCTAAATCATATATATTGGATTTTCAACTAAATCCATACTACTTGAGAATAAGAAGCTGTTCAAGGACCTCAGCTTACATTCTTTTCATTAGAGATAGTGGATTGATTTGATGAAGTTATTATAGGTAGTACCCGCTTAACACGAAATTCACATTAGCACGATTTACCATTTGGGGAACCCGTTCACTTTACACAAAGAATTCCCGGTTTTACACAAGTTGCAACACAATTACGTAAAAATAAAATAAAAAAATGTTACCATTAAGACGTGTATATTAATTTATATTTTTTTGTAAAATATTAGATAATATATAATTTGCAGTCTAAAGTCAAAGTAAAATTTTTTGTGGCATTTACCATGAAAAAGAGTGAAAGATGAAACAGAAAAACTACACAAGTGAGGGACCACTAGACTAAAACACGAAATAAGCTTTGGAAGATTAATTCTGATTGTAAAGCCTTTTGCGAAAAAAAGAACGCTCATAGTTCTATATGTAAAACCAAAAACAGTATCTAAACATAAGACGTCATGATCATGATGAATATCAAATAGCAAGACCACAACCCGAGGAAGCGATTCTTGAGTTGTTTTATTGCCCTAAATTCATCAATGGAAAAGGACTTGGCTTCTCGACATGCGTCAAGTAGAAAAACGGAGAGATGGGCCTTTTTACACCGACTCACAGGCAGAGCTCATCTTTCGTGAATTCTACTTCATGTTTTTCGTCAATTTTGCACTTCAAGTCGCAATGTCAGAAAAAGAGAAACTGATTCAAACTTTTTTCATTTCATTCAAAGAAAAACTACACAAATGAGGGAACACTAGACTAAAACACACGAAATAAGTGACGACACTGCTGTCCCCATGGAGGGAAAATCAACTTTCACAAATTCTATTTTGTTTTTCATCACTTTCGAGGTTCAAGTCGCGGAAAGTATTACGAGAAGTTTTGTTTCGAATTTGTAGATGCAAATTATAAATTAATGACTATTCTAAGTATATTTATGTATGAATAAAAATTTATATAGCCACTGTGATACAATGATCTCTCTCACTCGAACACGTATCTTCTGCATTTTATTTGGTTTCTTATGGAATTTATGTATTTGCTTAGCACGAATTCGCTGAACATGACACTTTAGGAACGCATCTCTTGTGTTAAGCGGGAACTATCTGAAAAAATTGGATTGGCTTATAACTTGATAAATTTTAATTTAATTTCTATACTGTGTATGAATAGAATAAAACATCTTTAATTCAAACAAGATTGACATACTTTTAGAACTTTTACAGAAAGGAGAATGTGCTACACATTTTAACATTGTCTTTATATTAACATGGAAAATATTTTTGTGATAATATGTATTATTCCCTTTGCCTGCATATTTTTCATGCTGTTACTAGTCAAAATGAAAGCTCAATGTTTGCTACATTTTTACATTTATCGTAATGCTTTGTCAAGAATTTATCTCAGGACAAAATATTAGCTTTATGGTGTATGATTCTTGCGCTTGAGTGAAAAATGTACTTTCAAAATTAATGTAAAAGTTCATAAAAATATTTTTGTATAGAAACTCACAATAGTACCTCTCCTTTATTCCAATGTAGGACAGAATTTTCTCCATGTTGATCAATTTTAGAAGCATCCTCTTTCTAAAGAAGAAAAACAGAGATTTAAAAAATCATAGAATGTAAAGTTATGATATATTTAGTATTCTATGATCTAATTTGGCCTGCCTTAACCGAGTATTAATCTATGGCCTATTTATGAAAAATACCTTCAGCATTGAGAGATTGGAATGGAAATTTTAAGCCTAGTTTTCATGGAAGTAAGTGTGAAATTAACATAAATCTAAAATTAGGGAAGTATGCAATTTAGTTTATTTACTTAGGTTCCTTAAAAATTGCTTTGGTGTCTCCCTGGTCATGGTTTGGAGACCTCTGATCTGGAGTGTCACCATACTTTTTTCTTTCAAAATTATCAAATGAGTTGTTAATCAGTGTTGATGTATTACTACAATAGGTGGTTGACTCCTACTGCAACCTCTCAGTGCAAGCCAATTTAAAGTAATTAATTTATATATATATACTATATAAAATATTTTTATTTGTCCAAGCGATTTGTTTGTATGTAGAAATATAGGATAAGTCAAAACATACAGAAGAAAAAATATATACTCCGACTCCGATTTAGCGCCCCCTTATATAGTGCCACCCCTGCACACCGCCCATGAATCGTGAACAGAACTTATGATTACATAGAGCTAGCATACGGTGACCATACGTCCCGTTTTTAACCGAATCGTCCCGTTTTTAGTTAAGTGTCCCGTTGTCCCGAAATGATGGTGACAAAAGCTCATTTTTGGGAACTTTCGTGCAACGACTTTTACAATTTGCTTTCAAACAATCCCAAATTACTGCAAGCAATATCTTCGTCCGCGAAGTACAAAACGTCTGCGCAATAGGATGAATCAACAACTCTCATACCAGCTCCAGAACCAACTCCTTCAACATCAGCTGCAAATTAATTGCAAATAAAACTTAATAAATATTTAAAAAGCAAATTAATTTGTTGTTCATCCACCTATATTTTAGGATTGTTAAGCTAAATTTCTATTTAGCTCCAGTTGGTATTATGCTTTTGAACGACTTGTTTCAATGAATTAAACTTTACGTGTCGGCCGTTTTTTTAATTTTAAAAATCTGATAACCATATTGTTTAACAAATTATGTAATGATAAAAATATCACATCAGTGTATCAGAATAGGAAAATTGAAAAATTTTCCCAAAATTTCATATTGTATTTTATTTCTTTAGAAGTCGAGAAAAACTCGCTCAACCAAAGAAATTATACCGAGCCCGGACACAGATCCCTAGATCCGGAGTCTCCAGGTCAAAACGACACTGTTGGCAACCCTACTTCCATCCGTGTTTGGTAATAATTGAAAGTGTGGATCTTGACCAAGTTAATATAATTCTTTTAACTCTACGCATCATTACCTAAATATTTTTTTAATGTATCGATGTTTTTCCTGCCTACAGAATTGTTCCAATTTCAAATAAACCAAACTTCCCTTTTAAAAAATCCTGCGAAAGTTTTGTCTCGTTTTCGCGTTTTTGAAATATGGTCACCCTTAGCTAGCGCATACCTCGATTTACCGCCAATGTCAGTGAAAGACAAACGCGATAAATCGGGGTCAGACTAGTTTATTCCTGCGTATGAATGCTTGAAATTAATTTTAAGCATTTCCAGATGCGCTATTTCAAAATAAGGTATAATTTTAATTAGAGTTAAATGTTGTTTTTGGTATTGTCCTCGGAAAAATATAAAATTATTCATCAATTAAATGAAGCAGCAGGTAATTCATCAGGGCAATAGTTACATTTTTGACCGCAAGGTGTGCTAGCATTTCCTTTAATCTCGCAACCTCGTCTCTGAGCAGTGCTGCCTCTTGCACTAGGTCAGGTTCTTCATTTGGCACAGCAACATTCTTTATCATAGCTGCGCGTTGAGAGAATCTGCACGAAGACAGTGTTTCCTACTCGATAAAAATCACAGGATTATTTCTTTCACCGAATTGCTTATTAGGTTATATATGAAACTGAATAGATAATGTACTTGAGGTGATTAACTTTTATACGGCTCTATTTTCCTCATATTATAAAAAAGTAGTACCTATAAGCCTATATTTAACTTTTCCATCGGGAAGAGTGCGTCTTATTAGGCGGAAATGCTGATATAAGAGTTTAAATCAATTTGATTATTTAAATTAAGAAATATATCATTGCGTGCTCTTTCACTTTAAATAGGTACATAGTACATATGTACTGTTAAATATTTCCCACAAGATCTAGGGACACGACTGAATATTATATAAACAAAATTTCTTTCAAATATAAGATTAATAGCCAAATACTATCTTATAGATACTTAATTGGCCGAGATAATATACTCTGTAACTACAAAAAAATGTTTAGCTAAATCGAGTTCATTGCGATTATTTAGTTCCGGAATACGAAGTCTACCAAACCATTCTATGATAAAAAATAGTATTATTCAAGGTGTAATTATTGTAAAAAATTTAGAAAAACCAATTTAGCGTCCAAATATGTATATATCGAAATAAGCTCTCATTATTTAAAATGTGCTAATTACATGTTACTGACGATTATTATTTTTTTACTCGATCGAGTTTTCTTAATTTTTTAAATTGTTCGAGTATTTTGAGGATTTCTATTGAAGACTAAGAGCTATGTATTTAAAATTAACATAATCTTGACTTAGTTGTCCTCATTACCAATCTGGCGCAGAGTACTCTATTTTAAATGAGTCATGACAAGGTAGTTGGGGCCTCATAGTTCTTGGGACCCTGGGCAAGAGAGTCATTTGGGACCTCTTTGACTATAAGCGAGTCGGGCATTTCTGATTTAAATTTATACCCATCAAGCTGCAATGAAAGTATACTACTGCAGTATTCATAATAATACATTGTCAATGTAATTTGAGCTACTTCCTTCATAAGACTTCCTCCATATTCTTTGCAAAATTTTGGTGTCTCCTAACGTGTGGGGCCCCAGGCGATTGCCAGTTGCCCATCCTTAAGGGCGCCTCTCGATAAGCTATCGAAAAATAATATTATTCATATCTTACGTAGTTCTTACCGGTAGGAAGGAAGCGTCAGATGCTAAAGTGATCACAAATGTTGTGAGGCAGTTCCCGCCCAATGAATCCCTGAGGATATTTGTAAGAAGCGAGTTACGATAAGGCACATGGTTAGAAGAGGTGTTGTTTCTAGAAGTATCCGCTAAGGCTGCCGTCACTCTCTCCAGGAAGTGTAGGGACCGATTGATACTCTTGGCTTCCCGTAGGGTAACACCATTCAAGCCTACCTTGGATGCTCTTTCGGACCTAGATGAAAGTTAGAACATTATTTCTAGCAACAGTTCTCCGTAAATCTCATTCCTCCATAACCTAAAAGAAAGGCGGATTGTTTTAGTGCCACGAGGATGTTTCTCTCAAATGGTGCTCTTCATATTAAATTTTCGATGCATTTGAATTTATAGCTAGAATTATATTTCCCAGATTCCAACTTTTTTTAGGTAATTTAATATGATCCGCCACGATAAGGCAATATAGTAACTTTAGAACAGACATGTCAAACTGGTGGCCCACGAGCCGCATATGCCCCTTCCTGGGCCTTACTGCAGTCCAAATACAAATTTCTGTCTTAACTGAATTGCTCAAAGTTTTGTATAAATATATTTTTTGAAAAGGAGAGAAGATTTTTCCATAGTTATTCAGGTAGGTAAAATAGAACTTGTTTTCTAAATTATTGTTTTTAATGGCAAAGCAAGCGTCCAATCTTCTAAATGAGGAGAGAGAATAACTACGTAAAAATTCCAATTTTTTACATATTTATTATCTCCTCATTTATTATGGAGTTCCACAAAGTAAAGGCTTCATCCGTCAACTTTGTCCAATCTTCTTTTTTTCAAACTCTGCCCCTCATTATTAAAACTATAATCCTAATGTGGTCCTTATATAACATCCATCGCTTCAATGTAGCCCTGATATCTTTTCGGATTTGACATGCCTGCTTTAGAATATTGGTCGCATTACCCAGCAAGATCCACTAGATGTAGCTTTGAGCGGCGCACTTTAGTACTTCCCGGGATGCGAGATGCCAGATGAATGGTGAAAACACAATGGGATCTTGAAGAGCACGGGTTCACGGGAGTCTCTGATATAACCCTGCAGAAATTCGAAGTGTCATTTAGTCAATGGACTTTTTTCCCAGTTATGGCAGCATCTAAGGCTAGAGTGATTCGTTTAAAGAATAATAGAATGGAACATTTGCATTTTTCTCGTATTTTTAAAACGCAACCTTTTTTCTGAGGCAGCAGTTCTCAAATCTCTGCATCTTACGCTCCAAAAACCATTTTGTCACAAAAAAACGGGTCCCACCGTAATAAAAACAAAACCTCCACACTTTTCAAAGAAGTGGGTTTTTACGTTAAATGCATTTTATTATTATATTAATAATTAGTGGAAATTTTTATGTACATTAAATATTGCAATAATTTTGTTGAGATCAAGTTTTGTAATAATCATTTTCGGAACTTCGCGTCCCACCTAGATGGCCTTAGCATAGTTGAGAAACTCTATTCTAAGGGATGCTTATTAATTTGTGCATAAAGTAACCTATTTGTGTCTCCGAGGAATAAGAGATCAAGAGCTTCTCCTTCATCATTCGCTGATTGAAGGCTGAGATTTCTTATATGACATTTTTGATGGGCGTCCTCCAACACAATCACTCGGCTGTTGATCGAATAAATAAAGAAGCTATTCATTCCAGAGCAATAATTTTTTTGCCGTATGAAATCGGCAAGAACATGAGTAGTTGCACATGATGAGGGAAATAATGAAAGCCGAAAAATTAATTAACGCACGGGTAATCCTCTAATTTCTCAAGATCACTTTTACTGGTCAATAGATCGTAGCCACACTCATTGTAAATTTCCAAGTAGGAAATATGCACGGTGTACACAGCTTCAGCCTACGGAGAAATGAAGTGAACAAACTACATTAAATTTTCATGAGCTCCTTGAATAAATATGATTAATTTGTAAAAAAATTACCGATCTATTCCACATGAATTACCAACTATTCTATTAATTTTCCACCTGATTTTTATATTCGCGATTTTTTTATTACTCACTTCTTGAAACTTGCTATATAAATACTGAAGTGTTCGAGGAACTATTCCTCGTTCGTCGTAAGTTTTTGAACCTCCGGTTATTGTATAGGTTTTCCCACTGCCAGTCTAATAAAACGAGAGAGGAAGTTATACATTTTCACACATTTTTGTTATATTGCTTTATTTTTCTAGAAGATCCAATAATCCACACGATGAGATCATATAATGTTATGGAATAATTATAATAAAATATTTTTCCACGATGATTTAATACAGATAATGAAAACCAATAGCTGTCTGAAAACGAGGATTTAATTACTCGTCGTAGTCTCCAAAATTAATTGATTCTTATACATATAATTATACGTGTAAATTTAAAATTTTGGATTTTGTTTAAGTATTTATTATCTAGTTAGATGGTGATGAGATTGTTGACTTACCTGTCCGTAGGCCATAATCGTTCCATTATATCCTTGTAATACCCTATTAATCTCAAATCATTAAAGTAAAAATCAAGTCTTCATTGAATTCATCACTTAAAATTTCACTGGATAAATCTCTTACCTGTCCACAACCGGTTTGGCAACAAAAGCAAAGATTTCGCTTTGGTTCGTAAAGGTCTCGAAAATTTTATTGAATCTGAAATTTTTTTTAATTTCCAAGTTGAGTACACTAGCTATAAAAACGGTACTTTTATATTCTCGAATACAAAAATAATAAGTACTCCACACCTAAATGAGTAGGGTGTTGGTTTATTAGTATCACTTCCCACAACACGTTTGAAAGTAATAATGTCTGACGAATTAGTTTTAGAAATTTTGTAATCCTGTTGAAACATTAAAGATAGTTATTACAATTAAAAATTAATTTGAAACTACTTTAAATCAACTTTTACTTGCTGAAGCTTTAGAATTCGTCGGCTTCATTCTAGCATATACTCCGATGGAATTATTTTCCATTTTTGTCGTTAAATTTGCTCTCTGACTTCTTTCTGTAAGAGAAAAATGAACATAAGGTCCCTGCGTTATTCAGCTGAAATTGTAATAACGGCATATTAGCGACCTTCTTCGGCGTTTCAAAAGTCAACAATGCCCTTCAGTTAT
Source organism: Tanypteryx hageni (assembly GCA_028673005.1). NCBI lineage: Eukaryota > Metazoa > Arthropoda > Insecta > Odonata > Petaluridae > Tanypteryx > Tanypteryx hageni. The sequence continues at coordinate 196,256,567 of CM054113.1, read as the reverse complement.
TTATCCCTATGAGATACCGTAAACAGTTCTCTATAGAAAAATGTAAAATTTCTTGTTCAATGTAAACAGTGCATTTAACTACGTTGAAAATAAATGTTATTCACTCAATTTATTATTTTTGGAAATTGTTAAATTTTGAACAATTTATCTATTGGAACTCTTAATCGTGTAGTTTTCTTCATGTCCTCTTTTATCGATACTTCTCTTCAGATGTCAATATAAAAAGTTAAAAAAGAACTGCAAAAGCAGATTCCAGAAGCTCTTTTCTGATAACTTCACGTAAATTTTCGAAATCTTCCGCCTACTCTACCTCAAAATCGTAAAACCTAAACTCAATAAAAATTCTTTTAAAACATAACTCACCGCAGTTAAGCAGTTGTAATATGATCTTTATCCCTTTTAGAAAGTATGTACGTTGAATAAATTTACGCTTTGCTTTTATTGTTGTAGAAAAGTAAACAAAACGAAACTACCATAGTAACGGACACTTATAGATAGTTCATAAGGGGATTTTTAAAATTCTCCTAAAACCGTACTGACAGACTCCAAAATCATTAGGGTTCTTGTTTGTTACCAGCCATAACTCTCCTGAAAATCTTAACTTTCCAGCTCCTCTTTTGCGCACGGACGGACGGACAAAGTGAAAACATAAGCGATTGCAAAAAGCGCTAAAAAGGTGACCGCGAGTTTCGAGTGTCATATTCTGATTAAATAGTCGTTTTACTGTTACCGTATGGCTAAATTGCAATATATCCCCCCCTTGAAGTGGTGCCACGAATGTCTAATTATGAAACTACGCAATTCGGGCAACTAACTCGGTTACTATCATTCTGATATTTTATTTACATTGCAACCCATTCTTTTGCTTTCGTAAGGGATTTTAGTAGGGATGGGCAGCGAAGGAGTCCAAAGAGTCGACTCTTAAGCCTTAAGAGTCGATTCTCGCGATCCCAGAGTCGACTCCACGGATGCCGCTAGTGTCATCTACGAGAATAACAATGGCTCGTAGCATGAAAAATACCGCCGTGCAAGAATGATCATCTATAACTATAATTATATATTATTATTATTAACTGTATTGTTATATTAATTATATATTATTGACAATGCTAGCCTTGCCTTAGCGGACAGCGATATGAAGAGAAAATAATGAAAATTGTGAATTTCTTTGAATATTTTGCATACGTTAACGTGAATAAACACGACGTTAACTGTGGAGACATTAATAAAGGATTTAAAATGCCCAAATATTATATGTTTCTGCGATCATCACCTCCAATTAAAAATTATACAGCGTATTTTTACCGGAGAATATTACTTTTCAAATAACGCTTGGATAATAAAAGAAACATTTGGGATCGAATCCAGTTCTACGCCATATGATCTATGCACGATATCTGCTCAGCCATTGCATTTCTTATCAACAGTTCTACAATTAAGCCTATTTAGTTGCATACGATGTTTTTGCATATTTTCAATGCTGATTTCTCGAACCCAAGGGCCCATCCACAAAAACCCTGAGACACAGTTCTCCTTATTTTCGATGTAGAATCACCTGGTCCTGTTTCATAAAAATCCGTGACCCGAATGTCGTAGCCTCTCCTTGTCAGTACAATCAAATGACCTTACCTGTCTATAGTGAAATTACCCATTACTCTCTCCTAATCACTCATCATCCTTCAACCTCGAGATCCTCCAAATCCACCTCAAAGGACGAGAATAACTTCTCAAAAGAGAGATTGTGATTGTTAGGACTTTTTGAAATTAGACATGGTCGTATAATTTTTATTAATATCTCGAAAAAATCAGATATTTGTCTCAATTGTAAGGCAATTCAGGTGTATTATATTAATGAAATTTCGATGTAATTCTTAATAAACGTAAAATCAAAAATGTAAATATCCTATTCGTAGAGCGCGCTGGCTTGGCGCGAACTTGACGATGACGTCACGCGGAATCGACTCTTCGAATGCGAAACGACTCCGGAGTAACTCGACTCCAAGCTTCATTCGCGCCCATCCCTAGATTTTAGCGTAGTTTACACTTTATTGTTATTCATGGCTTTGATTACGCCTTGATGAGTTGTGTTGAGGAGGGAGTATATTGCAATTCCTCCCGCATAGGATGTTGGTTCGCAATCTAATGAAATTTATTCTACCAATAATATTTTACTCCTTTACAATTTAGAGAGAACATTTTCAAAGACTATTCGCGATGGTTTTAATTCGATAGTTTTGAATTTGCTGGCATCAATACAGGATTTTGCCACTCGTATATTTTCCTAATCAATGCCATTCACAGCAAAGTCAACATTGTCTACCTATTAAAAAAAGAGATTCGCTGTTGATAAATTAATATTACACGAGTGTAAGATTGACAATCAATTTACCGTTACTTTTTGAACTTTTGAAGGAAAATTAATAAACGAGGTCGAGAATTCTTGGAGTTGCATAATAACATGGCGTTGTTAAAATTAAAAACAAAGCAAAAATTAAAACAGCACAATTTTAATCACACTTCGACTTATTCCACACTGTTATATGGAATAAGTCGAAGTGTGATTAAAACTGTTGTTTTAATTTTTGCTTTGTTTTTAATTATAACAACGCCTCATTTTTTGAAGGAAATATGCCTATCTAATCAGTTCGTCCGTCGGTCTATGACTATTCAAGAACTTTCAGGATATTTTTCTAAAATGACTCATGGAAAATAATTTTCACACCCGTAATGTTTATTATAAATAACTTACATTTTAAATGGAGATAAAACGCAGAAAACTTTTCTCGAATGGATATGATGGAAAATTTAGCTGTCTAGAAATTTTTCGCAAATTTTTTCTAACAAATATAAAAGCCTACTTCTGTCGCTTTGTCCCTTTGTAGCGCCCTATGCCAGGCTATAGAAATGCGAATAACTCCATAAAAGATAGAGATATATTTTTGAAATTCGGTAGGAATGCTAGATTCGCATATTTAAAGGTGATGACGGAAAAAATCTCGAAAAAAGTCCTTGGTTCGACTCCTAGGAAGACATTTCCATTTTCCATAAGATAACACGTAAAAATCGACTTTTCGGCGTGCAGGCTTTTATTCTTTTCGTAATCTAAATTAGAAAGAATTAACCTACTATCTTCGGATCTAAAACATTTTAAAGAATAATTATGAAGTTTCTTATTCTGTTCATATTTTGTCGCCTACAGTTTGAAATTCCTCATGCTAAACATTTAATTCACATATTTTGGAGAAATCTTGCCATTTTAACGTGATGTTGCCTTGCCAACCCATTACTTGTTAAACCTCGAAATCCTATTGTTAGTTGAAAGCATGCTTTGATTGCTTTTAACACGAGAGAGAAGGAAGGAGAGGGAAATGATTTTCATAGCAACGAATGTAAACAACATTCGTTGCGTAATTTACGAGAAGGAATACATTTGAACGTAGAACATTAATCATTTTCCTATTAAAATTAATTATAATCATAGTAGGAGTTCAAGGATTGAAACTACGAACGCCTAAAAGAACGAAAGTTTGTTTTCCTGCCATCGATTTTTGAATACGCGTCGAATCGATCAACAGATCAGTTTTTAACGCGAGAATTTGACGCATTCTTAGTGATTTGCGTTGTTGCCGGTTTCGTGTCATTGGGTACCAATGACTCGAGTAATAGCTTCGCGTTGCATCTATTCGTGAAATTTCATTAAAAAACTTTCCCGTTGAATTTCAACGGGCATATTCCTAGTTAGTCTTAAAGCCTTAGCAGTTTCTACATGCTAGAGTTATCCGAGACTTAGATGTGAAACTTTCCACCGCCACTTTCTTCATCGGGGAAGTTTCTACCCGTTCGTACTATGCGAGTGAATCATTAAGCTCTCTAGCGGCGTCTACCTCGCCCCGCAAAAACTTCGGCGGTCGGAGACGCTCCACCTGGTTTTATTTTTCCGTCGGGGCGGTGCCGGGTTTCTCCCCTCTGAGCCGTTCGGTTTGTTCGTTTCCCACTCAGGTTGTAGTAAGTCGTACGCGATAGAGTGCACCGGATATCGGTCCATGGGAATCGATAACGCAGTTGCGTCGTGTGGTATGGTCATGGCCAGACGAAGGGGGCGGAGATAGACGAAAAGAGAGCAAAAGATGGCGCCGGAACTGCATTGATACTAACTCGAAAATATTTCAGAATAAGCGCTTAAGTATTAAAAATTGAAAAATTGGGTACTTGTACCTAGGACAAGTACTTATTTTTAAAAAATATTCAATAGTGCTTCTTCGGAAATTGTTCTAAGCCATATGAGTTTAAATGTTTGTTTAACCTGAGAATAATCAATTTCCGAAAGATTTCATTCGTGTCGATTTTATACATGTATATTACGCATACAAATCTATTTAAATTTATTAAGATTAATGAATACGTATATCTATATTTGCGATGCTTTTACAAAGCTGCGCGGATCTCGATCACTTATTGATTTGCTGGTCTCTAAAAATTCTAAGACACTGCTTCGGGGGCCAAAGCATTTCGCGTGATAGTAGGTCAGTGAAAAAATACCTAAATAAAAAAAAACTGTCCATTCTGAGGGCGTTTTCCCACCCCATATTCGCTATAAGAAAAACGTGGTAATCATTGTAGCACAATGTGTCGAGTGAATAAAAATTAAGCAAATGCTTAAAGCGAACAGTAAAAGCAAAAGCATTTGCTAAAAGCATGAGCAAATGCTTTTGAGTGAATAAAAGTTTACTTTTGCTTATAAGCATTTGCTACTCAGTTTTAAGCAAATGCTTAAATTTTACGGAAAAAGCACTGCAACTCTTCCCTCCCTTGATTTTTTTTACATTTAAAGTATTAGTTGAATTTCAAACTAAAAACATAAATATACTGGGTTATATTTTTTAAAATGTCAATTAATAAATTTTTCTTTGTGTATTTCTTTTATAGCTGAATTCGATAGTGTCAAAAATCATGGGTACATTTTTATTCAATTAGTTATATTAATTTTATCCGGTCATTTGCCTTTATAGTGATTTTGGACGCCACAAATTTTGCTGAATTACATACAGTTGTGCATTGTACGTGGTGTTCTTCCCCGACTCCTATTTGAAATCCGGGATCAATTAAGTAGGTACCTTAAAAATATTTCTAACTTCTGTTTGAAAGACAGTGCTCCGCTACGTCTCTCTTGATATTCTCCGAGAATCAGATTTGAAATAACTTTACATTTTCTTCAGAGAAACGATATAGATATTTATAACCGTTGGTTATTAAAACTCGTCTTTTCTCGTATTTTTTAAGCTTTCGTGCCATCATAAACTGCCATATCAATTTATATTTAGGGTCAGTTATCATGAAAATAGAGTACTTCAAAATATCTTAGCAAGCCCTTTACCTCACTTAAAAAGTATAAGCATATGCTTAAAGCATTAAGCAAAAGCTCGGTTTTATTCACACAATTTTAAGAAAATGCTTAACAAAAATCCTAAAATTAAGCAAATGCTTATTCTTTCTAGCAAAAGCAAATGCTATTTTTTTATTCACCCCAAATCAAGCATTTGCTTAAAAAATGATAGAAATCTTAAGCATAAGCATTTGCTTATTTTTTATTTACTCGACCCAATGTAATGTGCATTTTTAGCCTACTTTCCAGAATGGAAATAGGATTATAATTTAGTCGTTGTGACTGTCTGTCCGTCCCTCCCTATTAACATTTAAACCAATACACTGATTTTCATGAAACTTGGTGGAAATCTATGGCTACATGGGCCGAGCTCCCGAGGATAGTTTTTATTGCTGTTGGTTGATAAAATTGGATGAACAAAGCAGAGAAACGATAAATTGAATAACTCTAGAAAAGGGCAGTTTTTCTTAATATTTAGATTATTTTTAGGCGGTAAATTTCGTAACCTTTATGTATTTGCTTTATTCAGGTATTCGAGCTACGATTAAGTACGTTAATGTAATAATTACTATAGATTTATGTTTAATACAGTGGAAAATTTAGTATTGTACCTACTGAAAAAAAAATTATCTATACTTTACATTAACACAAAAAATTTCAGGTTTATTTCAAGATGGTATCAGTGTCATCGTGTCGATTGAAGAATGCAGGAAATGAATCATGCATCTTAATAAAATTATGGAAGTGTAAGAAATATTTAATGAACAGCGAGTAGTCGAAAGACCAAGCATTCTTCTTCTGACACCTTAGACGTCGACGCATATACGTAGGTAAGTGCCCTTCGGTTCCTTCTTCAATATTGGTACCATATAAATAGTTAAATATTTCTATAAATAGTTGCATGCACACTAGCACACATGAATTAAGGAAATAAATTATCACATTGCGGCAAAATTATGGAAAACTTACAACTGTGTTTACGTTTGAAATTTAAAGATGAATTTCTCCTGTGAATATAGAAAATTAGTTGAACTGAGATAAAAACAAAAGAGGAATTTTAAAGTGCAGTAGATTATGATTAGGTATAGAGTTTGAAGGGAAAGACAAGAAATGGGTGGGTCAGATTTTGAGAGGTGAAGGTCTTTTGAATGAAGTCATCATAAGGAGAATGCCAAGAAATAGTACTTTTGGACTATCGAAAATAGAATTAATGTGGTGTTCAATATAGCGAAATTTTTAATTAAATTATGTGAAATAAATTATATAAGTAACTCCTACATGGAGTAAACCGTGTGCGTATTTAAAATACGTTCTAGTTCTTTCTAATAAGGTTTAATGGGCCATCGAAAATTTTCGTGTATTAATTAAATGCGCACAATGTTTACTTACCATCTATGTTGATTATTTAATGCAAGCCACAATTTGAGATCGATATTATATTTTTAGCTAATTGCTGTAAATTTTCCCACATGGAGAATTTTTAAATTGTTCTCAAGCTCACGAGGAAATATTCATGGATAAGGAAGAGCTAGCTTTCCTTTCCCATCAGTTCTTCTGCCGGCGGCGTGACTTAAATCCGACGCCAAGAACCGCGGATTAGTGTCACACCGCGGGTACGGGTTATTGCGGTTTCTTTCCCTTGTGTTCACTGATCAAGTTAACGTAACAAGTAGGTTAATGGAATATTAAATTTGATTCCCAAATAAGTAATAATAAATAATATTGGTCTAATTTCATATAAACTATTTGGTCCAAAATTTTAAAAGTATTTTTCCTGTTCATATTCATTAAATGTCTTCCCATACTGTTTTTATTTTAATAGTTGGCGTGAGATTAAAATTTTTGTCGGAATGGTGCTTGTATCTCTATTTAAATTTTGTTGTAAATATTAAACATATCAACAAACATACCATTTAGAGTTTGTCCTCACAATGGGGGACTGTCAAATATCGGGAATTACCGAAAATGTTATGAAGTTGTATTGTATGGCTATAATTATAGGCAAATATAAAGTTTTTTCGTTAAAATTTTAACAGATATTTATAAAACAGCAATTTAAAACGGCCGAGTTATTGCCGAACCCGATCACATCCGATTGGTAGCCGAAGTTTGCCGAGTGTTTAGTGACGTCAGTGCATGCCACAAGCATGTTAGCCGTGCTAGAAGCCATTGTGCCGATATAGAAGTAGAAGCTTGAAAGACATAATTGTGTTGTTTTCCTCTATACTCCGTCTTAGAAGAAATATTGGTAGAAGTACTGCACCTTCCTGCATTTATTTCCCTTTGTGTTTTGCAAAATGTCATCTGAAGGTTTTGTGTAGCCAGATCTGATAATTTGCCCAATGTTGATTCGTACATGCTTTTGCGGTACATTGGAAGTCGTAGGGAGCAATATTCAGATGTTGAAATGCGTGGAGTGAATGCGGATTGGTTTGTATTACAATCCATTGATAAAACAAGTTCGATGTAGCGCTTTTATTTTCAGTTATTGTAATACATAGTACTATTATTTCGACTGAAACGCAGAAGACATGTAAAAGATAGATTGACGTCTTAAAACAGCTTTCCCATATTAAATTAATAAAACAACTCTAGTTTTAACTAATAATATAGAATATTTATTTATGTATTGTTTTCCATGCTGTCCTAGTATCTAGTAAGTAAAATATAGTTAGATAAGTATACAAAAGGTAATGGACGAGGCCGAGACTTCGTACAATTCCACAATAAAATAACGTGAACAATGCTAGATAGTATTTTTTATTTATATTAAACTTTTGCTAATTTCCTCAAAATATATTATGTAAAACACGACCGGTTTCGGTGAATAATCACCATCATCTGCCTTTACAGAATCATCAGGTCAAATATACAAAATTAATGTGAATAACTTACCTTCCGTGTGTCTTGTTTATAGGAAATGTGGTTAGGTTTGTTATTTTAAGTTTCTATCTGCCTTAGTTATTACCTATACGTGTGAAAAGAAAAACTGTAGAAGTGTTAGTCATAACTGCATGTCTCTTTTGTATATGTCGCGAATTTCATCGTTGATTTTATGGATATTTTTCTCCCTTTGAGGTCAATGAGGAAAGACTATGTTAGTAATGCTGTTGGATTTGTTAAACTGAAGCGAGAAGGAAAAATATGTATTGTTAAAGGCAAGATTTGCCCAAAATACAGAATAAGATAAAGAGGTTATAAAGTGAGCAGTTGTAGATGAAGAAGAAGATTTAGTCACGTCTGTGGAATGTCATGACTGCCTTCATTTAGCAAAACATGGTCCTTCAAAATATCATGCTGTCGTGGATATTATGGGAACAAAATTATTAAAATATTTAAATTACAGAACTTAAATTGTAACATTTGTAAAAGTATTTGCTTAAAAACTTGGTACTTAAATATATGCACTGCAAAAGTAATTATTTGCTTAATAAACCCATAGCCCAACGATTTCCGTAAGTTTGATCTTACGTATTTAGAATAGGTATATTACATTATGGAGGTTTTGTTAAAATATATATGTTAATCTTTGAAACATAAAAATATAATTTACTCTTTCAACATTGTTCTCCAGAAATATATGCGTCATGTCAATGTATTGCCGACATAATTCATAAACTAAAATACAAAGCAATAAAATTACGTACATACATATAACTAGTACTTAGATTAAAATGATCTTCGCAGACAAATGCAGTTGTACGTTCCGATATATCAGATGCGTATCTCCTCATGGCTTTCAACCACAATATTCTCCGCTTCTTATTTCTTCCCAAGGAGCTCGGTAGTGTGAAGAACAATTTTCTCGGGGTTTTAATCGTTGTATTTAAGCACTGAGGCACCAGACAATACTTATAACTCTTCTTAAGTTCCATATTATCCATTTTAGCTACGATATCAGGAAAAGCATAGCAACAGGACGAAGTATCAAAACCGCGTGCTTTTAGTACGGTCGTAAGGCATGCGATGAAGTCACGTACCCCTTACTACTCTCTCTCCAACCAGGATGCCGTTTTCGCGGGATATTTAAAAGAGTTATTTTAAATATTCTTTTTGCATAATGAAGACTATTTAACAAAAAAATGTTCACAGAGAGTAATTAAGTCAATAACAAATAATTAAAAAAACATAATTAAATATTTTTACACTCCCCCGTTTATGTTTTCAAAGGAAAAGTTTTCAAGTATGGACGAAATATATTCAATAATTTATTTCTGTTTAACATGGCAATGAGAAATCTTCCAGTTACATAAAATGCTTTAAATGTATGCATGTAGACTTTTGATGATAAGATTAAGAGATATGTATTATACACGAATTTTAACGATAATATGTTTTTGTCCGAGGTCGGTTCATTGCCTTAGTTCGGCAATAATAGAAATAGAATGTACATACGAAATTGTATACATTTTTCCAATTTTACATTCTACAATCGTGAAGAATTTCTCATGAAAATTTACATTCAATGATAACGCGAAAATGTAAATAGTAGAAAACAAATGAAAGCATGAGCAAACCTTTCAAATTTAACGGCAACAAAATTCGTTGCTATAATAACAAGACGTAGTCTTTCTTTCCTTCTGAAATATCCTATCCGCAACTTAACGTTTAAAAAATAGCCATACGTTTTTAGATATTAAATTCAGGTCTTATACAACTGTTTATTAGAACAGATGTTATCACCTAGGTAATTATGCAGGGCAGCAAATATAACGCAGTTTTATCTATCTTTGAGTCATTTATCGTGCGTAGTATAAATTGCTAATCCAGTTTTGAAGTCAAAATAACACAAGATCAAGTGTTTAGTATACAGTCCATACCAAAGGTCAGCAACCTTTGCCAAAAGGTGACACGAGAGGAGATTTTTACATGGCACGACATTTCAGAGAAGAATTACAAAAAATAAATATTTAAAAATACTTTTATTTCAATCGTATTTCGTACTGTGATAATAAAGCATTATATTCAGAATATCTTACAGAATAATAATCACTTTTCGTAATCGTTATGGTCAAAATACATTTAAGGGTCGTGCGCGAGGAGGATCATATTATGAATATCGATAAAAATTGGAACCCGAGAGAATAACGTTGCCAACCCCAGGTCTATTCTCTGATTACTGCTACGAAGGCGTTACTTTGTGGTAAGACCTTGTAAAGAATTGGATTATGTGCTTCATATATCTTGAAAAGCGAAAATTTGCAAGTACAAAATTTATTCCGCTGAGTGAACAGTTTCATAAATCAGCAAAAAATAAATTTACTGGATAAAATTGGCACCAAAGTCGTCGCAAGCAGCTGCAGTCGTTAACAAAGCATTTAGGACCACAGTAATCGATGGGTTTTAAACTCCCAGAGGCATCCTCTTGAAGGAATGATCAATCTTCCGGCTGGTTTGAGCTTTCGATCTGATTTCTTTACGCGCGTCCTCCTTCAAAAGGACGGCGAGGAGCGCCTCGACTCTTTTCCATTCTTCGTCCCCTTCTTTTTTATGTTTAAAAGAAAAAAGAATAACCGGCTCCGTCTCTTGCACACACACTCTCTCTCTCTACGTCGGCGACGTTCCTCGAATGCAGTCTAAAGAGACACATGCATAAACCAACCTTATTTTTGCTCCCTTTTGTTCGCCTCTGAGAAAAGAGAGCGAACGATTGCTCTCGCGGATATCACTCGGAGGAATCTTAAGGGCGAGCGAAAAAAACAGAGAGGGTCGTTAAAAAAAATCTTTCAGAATGAGGTGAGAAAGATGAGGAAGAGGTGGCTCAGGTTACTGCCCTCTGATGACTTCCAACGCAGTTGTTGTCGCACATGCACTGGCTTATCTCGAAATTTTTTAAAAATCGTCTACCTCGTGCTTCTTAGAACTGGGTTTGAGTGTTTTTTTTATTTGAAAAGCGATTGCGCGCTTCCGTTCGTTCCTCGGGCGCTGACTAAAATTGACACCTCGCTTGAACCTATTGGAGATAAAGGCATGCCTCGCTTAGCGCAAGAGAGACGTTCCGAGACATCTGTGCGCTAACCGAGTTTGCGCTAAACGAACAGTTTGTAACAGAACCTAACCCCGTTGATTTTTACTTTTCAGAAATTTTGCTATTTTTATCTTGCAACTTATATAATGGTAGGCCATTTTTATATGCTAATTTAAAGTCAAGAAAATTAAGTATATGGCGATTAATTTTAAATAGCGTATTTTCCGGCAAAAGAGTTCGAAAACTAGAAAAAACGGCTGAGCGAGTTATGCATAGGAAAACAAGTGAATACTTGTGACTTAAAAATAATTTAGGTCTAGTATTATGATTCTTCGAATCCTACGTCCCTTAGGTCAGTGTTTCTCAAACTGTGGGTCGCAAAATTATTTTGGATGTCGAAAGATAAAGTTTTCACGAATAATAAAATTTTATCAGGGATTTTTTGGAAAAATTATGAGATAAAAATCATTAATAGTCGTATAAAATGAAGAAATTTCCAATAAAGTTTTTTATTTGTACCATTTTCAATTCAAAGGGAGCTGCATGACATTCACGGGGGCTGCGACAATTTCAAGTTTGAGAACCACTGCTTTAGCTGACAGATTCGCAATATTTTCTCTCATTCTGCTTAAAAGCCTGAATGTACGTAATTCTGCTTAATCGGATGACAACTAAAGTCAGATGACGAACCAAGGGTTTTTATTGCTAAAAACAACAACTTTTCAAGTTTAAATATTTTTACGTATAGATTTAACGCGTAATAAAAAATCAGCGGTTGTCAAAAGAACGTTTTATCCTTTAGGCAGTCTTTCATTTATGTCCCGGGGAATGAAAAGCTTCTGTACTAGAACCCTAGTCAATTTTTGTACACGGTAATTATCTAAAAGCCTCTTTAGAAAGCGATCTCTAAAGCTGAAATAATGGTTAAAATAAATTACACTGTTCTCTACTTAATCAAAATTCATTGTGAGTTGATATATTTACATAACGGTCTTTACCAATCAGCAGAAAGTTTTCGACTGCGCGTTATGTGTACATTTTAACGAGCGTTAAAAATATTAAGATGCACATTCTCGACTAGATGCGCCTTATCCATAGGAAAATACGGTAATTATTTCTTATGAACATATTGGTGTACAACAGCTTCGAAAAACTAATTCTTTTTGATGGAAAATCACAATTTTTATAATAACATTTGCTATGAACAAACGTATTGTAGAAAATGAGATTTACAGAATATCATAAATATTTCTGATTTTCTAATAACATTTGCTATGAAAAACTTATTATAAAATTAATGCGATGAGCAAAAAAATCTCTGTCTACATAACATGAGAACGCAATGGTGATCATCATCCTCATCATCATGCTCATGATCATCGTGCGTAACGCCATCTATGACCCTACACCGCATAACTTTCAATCACATTTTAAAATTACTTAGAATCGTCGTACTAATATGGGATTTGTACCAAACAACGCCTAAAAGAATGGAAATTCAGTTTCCTGCCATCGATTTTTAAATACGTGTGGAATTTGTCCACAGATTCCTTTTTAACACAAAAATTCCTCGAATTTTCGGGTTAATCTTTTGTCGTCAAGGGAAATCGCATTGTTGCTAATTTCAGCATACAGTGCACCGCTTAAAGTTTTCCTCCTCTCAAAAATACTTAGCTAAATACATTAAATAATGTGTTTATAATAGCCGATAACCCTGTAAATAACAACAAATTTATCTTTAATTAGAGTGGAATGACTATCACTGAACAGAAAGAGAAGTACGCGTGAAAATAAGTGAGAAAATGTTGGGACCGTAATCAAATACTGTAGCATTTAGGAGCTTCGTTTTATTAATTTTCAAAAATTAAAATTTTAGGCATACCTGTATATAATGAAATCAGTCAAAATTTTAAACTACAAAAATATTATTTTAAGGGTTACATTTTGCTCACTCTTGCCCTCTATACTCCAATTCCGCGTAAATAGCATGAAGCAAATAAAGTTTCCACCATAAAAAGGAATGAAATAATCGCTTTTCATTCATTCACTAATTATTTTTCAATAAAATTGATATTAAATGCGTTAGCTCAGTGATGTCCAACCTACGGTCCGCGAAGGGTTTTTGTGCGGCTCGCGAAGCTATAATAAAAAAGTCATCCGAAATATTTAACACACAAATTCACATATGTTTATGAAAACGTTGATAGTATGACTTTTAATATTGAACTGTTAACCATAAAAACCTTATTTATAATTGATTCTCACTTATATGTCACCTAAGAATATATAGGCAACTTACAATTTAAACTCTAATCCGGCCTGCTGAAGAATTGAAAATGTGGCCCGCCGAAGGATTCGCAACCACCGATGCGGCCCGCCATATAAAAAAGGTTCGGCACCACTGCTTTAGTTCGTTCTTTGAAATTTACATCACTACAAACCTTCTGTTTCAGTCACACTTTCAGTTTGACTAAATGCACTACAGATGTCGAGATGAACAAAGTGAAAGAGGCCGTATTAATGTCATTATTAATCAGAACTTTTAATTCTTGGGGAGGGGGGGTATCAAATTTGAGTCTATATTTAATTTGTTCATACCAATTAATGGGGAATTACCTTTGAGAGTACCTTGAGTTTGGATCAAAATATTACCAAGTGATATGTACATGAAAAATTCTAAACTCCAAAATCGGAGGCGAAGCCCGGGCAATTACGCTAGTGTGTATATGTTTACTGGATTAAAGAAACCTTTCAAGAAGAACTCGATTTTTTGTTTTGTATCTATTTTTTGTAATATTAAAAATAAATGTGTTATAAAAAGTCGTTTTAGCATTACATAAATAGGAAAGTACTTAATTCACTCCCGCCCCATCCCACATTTTTCGGTTCACTGGGGCCCGCACTGAACCCTGGCCTAGGGCCCCGAGAACTCTCAATCAGGCTCTGATTGTATTTGACGATCATGCTTCTTTAACTTGGAAATGTTTAGAAATTACAGCAAAGTACAGTAAATAGCGAGGATATCTTGTTAGATACGTCCCGATTTATGTGATTATAATTCGCGATTTCTAATAATGTTATCTTATGGAACAAACGACAAATGAATAAAGAAAAGGGGCTTAGTTTTTTCCCAGAAGGATTCGACATACAAGTTATTAAAATAAATATTCTCATTCAAAATAACACCAAACGAGTTTTTTATTATGGAATTTGAACACTGCTTATATGAATTGATTTTTTTCCTAATTGGGTAATGATTTGTCTCGAAGCGTTGAAATATATGTCCCTTTATATTGATTATCATGAAACATCTCCGTCGAAAAAGGTACTATTTTCATTTCTGAAAGCGGTGACGTTTTCGAATGAAATTCTGCCGTCTTTCCTTTCAGATACAACGCAGCATATAAAAAAAGGATGCTTGAATTGGTTAAACGGTATCTACCGCCCATAAGCCAAGAGCCCTCGAAGGGGTAACATGATCTGGATCTAGGGTTTAATTCTTTCTCGCCTCTTACAAGTGGCGCTGCTCTCTCTCGCCCTTCCTGTCTCCCTCCACCGTCCTTTACGCCCAAATACCTCCCATACCCATATGGGGAGGAACAGCAGGGAGCGAGAGGGATGGTTGTGAGAGAGAGAGAGAGGATCTGTTGCTCTTGCCTCTTTCCCCATACTTCTCACGAGAGTAAGGAAGTGATGCATTAACCAATTAACCGCCCTCCTCTCTGTTTCCTATCTTTCTCTCTCGCCTCCTCCTTAGCATATCCGTGCGGAGGGATCCTATTTTATGCCTGCTCTTCGGTCCCTCTTTTAATAAACTTAACTTGGTTCTCCCTTTTACCCTCTCTTGCGGGCTTGGAGACGGTTACTTTCTGTGATTCTTTTTCCTATCTGATTAATCTCCCTTCCCTTTTAAAGTCAGTTGCGGCGGCGTACCCTTTTCTTGTGTTTCGAAACGATAGATTCTAATCGGACCGAAAGCGAGGATTAATTTTCACCGCATAGCGGTTATTCATGGTTATCGTTATGTCCTACGGACACCGTAAGGACGATTGAATTTGGCAAATTGTGGAAGGGATGAGAGGGATGTCGCAAGCAATTGTGGTCTGGGAATCAGCGACGTGCTGATGTAGAGGCAGAAACTTTCAAATCCGCTTTGAGGGAGAGGTTTTAAGAATCTTACATATCAGTAAGAATCATAAGTCGGTGGCGTTATATATAGAGAATTTATTCTACTCCTGTAGAAAAATTATAAAATTTCACGATAAGCTAAAATCAAGGAATTAATTTATTGTATCTTCAAGCCTAGTGGTTTATAACGTACAACTTTCCCCGAATCATTTTTTTGCCAATGAATAAATCAGGAATAAAAAGTTAATTGACCCTATCTCATTTATTGTGGCAATACGTTATTCATTTTAGGAACCCTAGGCCATCTCCCTAATTTTCAATACTATTTGTTTTTTGCCGAAGGTACAAATAAAAAGACGATTACAACACATTATTAGGTTTCCAGCAAAATATAATGAATTTTTATCTCTGAGAACTTTATACTCATGTTATTCCAGTTTCATCATCATTAAATAATTGTTTCCCGTCCCTTACTTATTATTTATCTTTGTTTGGTTGGCGGTACTGGTCCAGCCAATGATATTTATGTATTGATAGATTCATATGTCAGGGTCTTCCTTCACATGGTTGTTACAATTTAGGTTGGAAGAGTGACTGCTTGCGTAATTAATCACTCAATCAGTGTGTCAACCCCTTAATAAAATTTGATCCCGCGGGCAAATATCCCATAAACAGCAGAAAAGATAAATTTAGTCGTATTTAGTTCCATTCCGTTGGAGTGCTTACTGACTATATGATAGTACCATAAATACTTCGATGATCAACTAGTCTTTTTGAGTTAGGGACTTTTATTTCCCCTACATTCTATGCTACTTTCCTAATTTTATACTTTACGACTTTTAATCACTTAATGCATCCAAACGCATAATTTAAATCCTCCAGCCTCTATTGTTTAATTTATTTTTATTGTATTTTTACATAAAATAAATCTTTATCAAGGCAATGAAGTTGTTAAGTTCGTAGAGATCACACTTTCATCCTCGTATTTTAGTGTCCATCAGTTGTGTGCATAAAAGGCTACTACACTACCAACTCTTTGCCTTTCTTAAAAGTAAGAGTTTACGAGGTTTAAAGGTAAATTTTAACATATATTAGCATATTGTTTATATAGGATTGAATTTCATTCTCTTCATAACGTTTTGTATCATAATGTTAACTTTTTCAGAAAGAATATAAATAGCAGACAAGACGTAAGTAAATCCTGTGTACTCTGGCGTGGAGTGCTCTTTTCCGCCCTTAATTCTTCACGTACTCTTTTTAAAAAATGGTCGAGTCAAAACAACATGTATTATGTCACTAAATTTATTCAAAATGGGCCAGCATAATTTTTCTTATAACCCAGCGTCGAAAATTATTTCCTAGCTTTAAAACAAGATAATCCAAACGGAACTTCTTTCCACATAATTATTTTGAATTCAATATGCTGCAGCAATTAATTTTACTGGCTTTAATAGATTTTAAACCACCGCGGATGAGTCGCTCTTTGTGTTTCTAAATTTCATAATTTAGCGTTATTAAATAATAAAAATACATTCGAACGGAAAACTAAATTGAACACGCGTATTTGTGTGGCAAAAATAACGCGTGTGTATACTAGACTATACCAAATCCGAGTCCAACAATAGTCATTGCAATGGAAACACTCTCATAATGAGTGATAACAAGAAGGAAAAGTATACTCCATAAATGGAATACACAGAGATTTCAAAGGCATTCTTTATGGGAAATACATACGAAACGGTATCGAAAGATTGGGCGATTCTCGAATGTTTATCTCCGAAATTATAACTCGTAATTATGTGGTCTCGCGGACGCTTCTGTGGTAGATGAAGTCCTCTAATGGAATAATTTTTTTAACCTATAAACTCACAGATCATATAAGAGCTTGAGAGAGAAATATATGAATTTTTAATTGTTATTTGCCGATAGAACCATATTAGCGATCAATGCAAAGAAAATGTGCGGTTTAAAGCTTGGGATTTTCTCGAATTTTTATCTTCGAAACGATAATCGTAATTATGTAGTCTCGCGGACTGGTTTGTAGAAAATGTTATCCTCTATCCGAATATTTTTTTAATATATAGCTTACAGATCATATAAGAGCTAGGGAGAGAAAACTATGGCATTTAATTGTTGCTTGCCGGTAGAACCGTCTTAGCGATCGATGTTAACAAGATATGCGATGTTTGCTCGGGATTTTCTCGAATTTTTATCTTCGAAACGATAATCGTAATTATGTGGTTTCGCGGACTTTATTGTGGTAAATTAAGTTCTCTATCCGATTTTTTTTTTAATCTTTAAAGATCATATAAGAGCTAGGGAGAGTAATACATGGTGCATATTTAATTGTTACTTGACGGATGCCATTTAACGAGATGCGAGTAAACGTTTATTAAAGTAATTATGTAAAGTGGAAGTTCTAATTGACGGGTGCAGTTCAACTCACAATTGGGCGATAAATATTAATAAAGATCACTCCTACTTAATTTAATTAAAAGCTGTTAAGGAGATGAAAGTTATGACAGACGGACGGACAATACGTGCCCATAAGGTGTTCTGCTACTACCGCATCGCTGGTAAAGTACGCCTAAAAACTGCAAAAACGCCAGTATTTACGAGAAATTCGAAGAAATACGACCGATAAGCAGAATTCTATAATAAAAATAATAATCGCCATTCCTTTCCTCAGAGAATAGTACAAATCCCGCTCCGATCAGTAGCGTAACAACAGGGTGGCGTGGGTGGCCAAATTCTACGGACGCAGAGGACCAAGGGGCCTCAAATATTTCCGAATAAAGAAGAAATTAAGATTTTTTTAGCGGTTTTCCTTTTTATGCTAATTTCTGAATGGTTTAAATTTAATCATTATTTTTGGACAGAGTAATTTAAAATGTCTAACCTCTTCAGTATATTCCTGATAATTGATTAATAAACGCAACTTGATGGGCTTTAAAGTGGGTTTCAGTTTTAATTGAACATATGTATTTGTTGGTTGAGGGGAAAAATAATATTTTACCACGGGCCGTTCCTCTGCTGGTTACGCCACTGGCTCCGATATTACAATTCTAAGGTATTTTAATGTGCAAGAGAAAATTACCCTGCACGATGGATTTCAGATTTCCCATGTAAATCAAATGGGAAGGATAGTTCCTGGAATCGAACCCGGGACTTTCAGTCTTCGCAACAAAAACTATCATCGGGAGCTCGTCCCCAGTAGCAAGAGATTTCCAGGAAGTGCCATGAAAATCTGTCTATTGGTACAAAAGTTAATAGGGGGAAAGACAAACACAACGAAGAAACTATAAGCCTATTTCGGTATCCGGACGTTTCACCCAAAGCACTTCACCCACGGGACGTTTCACCCACAGACTCTTCCCCCACGGGTCATTTCACCCCTACACTCTTCACCAACGGGATGTTTCACCCACAGACACTTCACCCACGAGAAGTTTCATCCAAAGAACTTTCACCCATGCCTTTTCACCCATATGTTTTTCCCCCACAATACCGTTCACCCACATAAGGTTTCACCCAAAGATCTTTCAACCTTTGGTTTTGGCCCATGCTTCAGTTTAAATGTTAAAAAATCAAATAAATACATTATAGAGGGAATCATTTACTAATAGAATAGAATCTCAAGTAAATTATTATTTTATTATT
Organism: Tanypteryx hageni; assembly: GCA_028673005.1. Classification (NCBI taxonomy): domain Eukaryota; kingdom Metazoa; phylum Arthropoda; class Insecta; order Odonata; family Petaluridae; genus Tanypteryx; species Tanypteryx hageni. The sequence continues at coordinate 196,237,428 of CM054113.1, read as the reverse complement.
ATTGTAGCAACGTAAATAAACAACAAATGGCACATAAGCGGACTAAATATGGCTAACGCACATTAATTAATAGAAAAAATTTTATAGAACCAAATAAATATATAATAAAATGCACACTACTGAACATCAAATGGACGTAGACATATGTCAATACGCAGAAACGGAAAGAGAAAGAAAACTTTTATTATTAAATGGACTATTTAACCGAAGCTAACGTAGGTTAAATTACGTACTTATGAAAGTTTATTTAGTTAAATATTCTATTGAACGTCGACATAGGCGTAACATCGGTTTTTTCCAGGGGAGGACGAGAGTCTTTTGGCGCCCCCAAGCCCTGCTGCGCCCCCACCCCTCCCACAGTGGGCCAGATAACCCGAAAAGTTGGCCAAAAGTCCAATTTTCATCTGATTTGCATTAAAATTCATATATAGCAGTTTTAGGAGTTTCTCATTCGGCGCCACTCGAGAAAACCTGGGGCCCCCTTGTTAGGCCTATGTCCGTCGAAATTACAAATACAAAGCGTGTTCTTCTCCAAAAATAATGTGCGTGTGTAAAAATCCATTTTCTTAAACAGTCTATTGACTCGAAATTACAATTACAAAGCATATTCTTTTCCAAAAATAATATTCGTGAGTGTAAATACCACTAAAACGTTAATGACATTACGTTGAATTCTCAAGTGAAATCATTTGGATCACTGTTAAATTAATGAAAGTTGTGGAAACTTAATAATTAATATTTGTTATTAAGCCTTATTCGGTTTATTTAATTTATAAATGAATTAGAAAAGAAAATAGGAAGGAAATATTCATATTCTCAGTAAATTTAAATCGAGAATTAGCAACATCATTAAGATTATTCGAGAGAACTGTTAGAAATACTGCGTCGATCACGTTGTTGGTGTTCATCACATCCATTTTTATTGAGAGGTTTATTTAGCAAAGGAAGGAAGTCCATAATGCATCATTTTACTATTGCAAAAAATTTATTTATTTCTCACTTCTTTTGTGATACGCCTATTTTCTGCGTTTTAGAATAAGATAATTACACTGTAGTTCTAAATGCAGAAACGTTTCGAAACCTATTACACAAAAAACTCAATTTCAGACTGGCTAATGGCCTAGTAAGTATAGAATGGAATTTGCGTTTTTAACATAACATCATCTTTTTATCTTTAATATGATGTGTTTTATAAAGTGAAGTATATTATGGAAACTGTTATTTTTAAACGAATGAACTTTCTATATCATATCACGGAATGAAATGATTAATTAAAAATACATTTGACATACAGTGTTTCACAAGCACAGATATTCACCCATACGTCACTTCGTCCATTCTTTTCTTATATAGCTATGCCCTTACAGGATGAAACTATATATGAAAGAAAATCAATTCTTTGGGCGAACTGTTGATGAAACAATCATGGGTGAAAGATCTTTAGGTGAAACCTTATGTGGGTGAATCGGATTGTGGACGAAAAACCTATGGGTGAAAGTTCTTTGGATGAAACTTCTCGTGGGTTGTCTGTGGGTGAAACGTCCCGTAGGGGAAGTGTATGGGTGAAATGACCCGTGGGGGAAATCTGTGGGTGAAACGTCCCGTGGGTGAAATGCTTTGGGGGAAACGACATGGAAACCCTATTTTCATTCTGGAGTGGAGGCTAAAAATGGTACAGTAGGTGCCACTGATTATTATCGCGGGTTACTGTTATCAGCCGGTTAATGTAATCACACGCGGAATTCCAAAACCAGATCTAGTTAAAGAAAGCCTGCCGTTTATTGTCATCAGCCGCTTGAAGTTTAATCCAATGTGATCATACTAAGCGACACCTATTGTGCATGCTTTGTTAACTCAGTAAAATTTTAAAATTGTTTTGATTTTCCGAAAAGAAAATAATAAAAAGATGCTCATATAATTATTTGCTGGATAAGTAGTGAACGTAATAAATTTAATGTATTTAATAACAGATTAAACTCCATTTTTTAAGTTTAATTTAATGGTAGTCTTTCGATCTTGACATCCTGTTAACGTTTCGATAAATAAAAATAACTCTTTAAATATGCGGCCTAGCGACACTTCAGCGAGTTAATTAATTGTTCTCGGTGGAATCCAAATCCGAAAAAGGAATGATATGCAGCAATCTACGGCAAGTAGAAGGCATCCCAACTGAATGTCTTCCTTTTTTCTTATGCTAATCAAGAGGCGCTCTCTGCATTAACATGAGGCATCCTTAACTCAGAATCACTAGTTCATTTCCCTCGATATAAATCAATTAATAATTTAAGGGCAATTTATCAGGTATAAGATCTCTATAAATTAATTAACGGGTTTGGTTTTCGTATAAAGCAGCAGTATTGTCGACCACGGGATGTTCTCTGGCCTATTTCATAGTCGTTTCTATTTCCTTACTCAAATGAAACAAATATAAATATAGTCTCGTAGCAGGCACCAGTGCCATTGAAGAAGGCACCGGAAATTTCCCATCATCCAATCTAGTGGAACACCAAAGGAGTTTGGGGTGCCCTCTATATGTGTTGCTATCGATCGCGCCGTGGTTGGTAGCAAATTGTGAGTCTTAATACCATAATTTCGGCATGGACAAACGCACACTACATCCTATGAAAGTCACCCATCTTTTTTTCTGGAGGTTAAAATCAGAAAGGGGTGGACTTTCTATCTCTGGAATGCCTCACAAATTTGACCATTTGATCAGTGTTAATTTTTTATATTAGATAATTTATTTAACCAATCTCTCGTGGAAACTGTCTAGTTCAGAAGCTTAAACGTCTCATTTTAAATTTACTAAGATGATTTTATATACTTTGTGCTCTTCCACTCATAGTTATTTGCCTTATTGGTCACGGGATGTTTTACATTCTTCTTCCATTTATCCCGCGACATTTTATTTTCATTAAGTTTTTATGTATTTTTAGACTTTCCTTCGTGTGCACTGCATTTATCAAGTTCAAGTGGAAACGGCACTTCAGCAGATTCGCGCTCACTCTCTCTTTTACTTCACACCCGGGCCAAAATTTCATGATAAATTCCAACTCAGAAGCTGCAAATAAATGTTTACATGACGCTAAAGCTTATGACCGGAGGTGATGATTACACTCACTTGGGTAAAAAATATTTTCCTTGTTTATACAAAAACTCTGCTATTTGACTTAGAATGTCCTGGTAGAATAACCCTAATTTAATAATATAGGGTCATATTTTAGACGAAAGGTAATTTATGATGACGAAACTAATGTATCCCCTTTACGAGATGATCAGGTCAACTCCTTCAGCCATATAACGTTTGGGTTAACTAGTTACGAATTTCAGGTCCAAAGCATCAGTTGCCGGTCGCTGTAGACTGGTTGAAATTAATCGCGTTAAAACCGGGACAAAACTCGAAATAATGAATTTATTGTTGCCGTCAACTCAAGGATCAATAAAGAAATGCAAAAAGTAAAACTTTGTAAACATTAAATTTAGAATAAAAGCGGGAATAAAGAGAGAGTCAGCCTTCCGAGCGTTAGAAACCGCGTAGTTACTGATTTCGAGACGGAGGGAGAGCGGAGGATAAAGGGGGGAGGCAATAAATCAGCCCTAAGAACAGGTCAGTGGAAGGCTCCGTAGCGGTGGTGGCATAATAAAGAACGGGGCGGACGAGGATGGAAAGCAGACGTTCGTGCAAGGGCCGCAACCGCCGACTGGCGCCACTTCCATCGCAAAGAGATGCTTAAATGGCCGCACTTGACTCCCTCCACCTCTTTTAATGTCTCACTTTCTCGTGGATCAACGGGTTATTGACCTTGCAAGATTGCACTTGTGCGATTCATCGCCAGTTGGAAGGCGGGGCATTCCGCGATTCTGTGCATTCGGCTCATTTGTCTCCTCCTCCGGTGCATCTTTCTCTTGCATTCCTCTCCTCCAACGCTTCGCTCCAAAACAATTGAGGGAATCAGAAAAGTGGAGCAAGTCCATCCAATATCCCTTTGACATCACCGTCAATTGCCTCCGACGTTCTAAGAAGCTACGCAGGAGGTAAAATTGACCGAGTCGATGTGCGATCTCGTCGAGTATACGACTTGAGTTTCGTTTATTTACGGGATATTAAGTGATCCACGGATAAGGCGCGTAGTTTTACTAGTCCATTTTTTCTATCCAATGTCGTCTCAATCGCACTACGTATAGCACCCAAATTTCAAAGGTTTCACCGAAGTTTACTTCATGTCTTATGATGAATATGGTCACGGTACTTATGCCGGCCTTGGTAGACGAGTGGTTTGAGTATCTGACAACGGAGACCAAGGTCGCGGGTTCGAATCCCGCCGAGGGCATGGTCGTCTGTGTTCGTAGTATGTACAGGGTTATATGTAAGAATGGACCAGATGGTCTAAATATCGCCCTTAAATAAAGTCGATTTATTATTATTATTATTATTATTATTATCGTCTTCCTAAAATAACATCGTTTCTTCGCGAGATATTTTTTATCAGTAGCAAGCATACATTTTTTTACTCCTATGTCGATTTCTTATCTGTCTAAGAATTGTAATTGCCTATTGATTGCACATTTTAGTAGCTAAAATTCCTTTTAAATGGAGATATAGAAATTATTAATAAATTATGACATATGATCATAACATCAATGCATAATTGGCAAACTTTGTATCGACATCAAATGTTTGGGAAAACCAGACGCATTTCGGCTACAAAGCAGCCGTCATCAATAGTGATTCTCTGACAGTAAATTCTAAAATCACCACCGATGACGACTGCTTTGTAGCCGAAATTATCGTATGGTTTTCCCATTGCGGGAAGTTGATACCAGCTTGGCTAGCGTGACCTCAGGGCGAGAAATATTCGATTCTGAAGCGGGAGAATTAGTCTGCCTCGATAGTTCAGTGTTTAGAATATCCACCCAAAAATGGTAGACCTTGGTTCGATTACCGGTCAAGGCAGAATTTTTCTCTGGATTTTTCAGAAATCTTCAACGTTTTTATGATCATTTGAGAGACATATTTTGTCAATTTGATCTCACAATTAGCCAAAAGGTGAGCTCAATAATTCTTTAAATCGATACGGACTAATACTTGAACAGATTGTCTGCAAAACTAGAGGTGTTTGAAAAAACATCTCTTTCGTGGGTACTTATTATGAATGATTCTGCATGCAGAGTAAACGCCACTCGAATTAATGCCTCAGCGAGGGCGAGAGAAGCCGGACAGCACGTATCTCGTTATTACAGCCATTACAGCTTAATCTTATTGCTTGCTTTTTTATTGGCTGATAAATAACAAGGGCGAATTGAACATGTGGGCCTCTTCTACATCCCTCTCTCTCTCTCTCGTGCTAGTTACCCTTCCTTCCTCGCTCGGAATGGGTCCATTCATAAATTCTGCCCTTGCCGTCCGAGAGAATAAATTTGAGGCGGACCCTTGAAATCTCAAACCGTTACACTTTCAAGTCCTTTTGGTATTTTTTTTGGGACCACAAGAAAACTCTTCCGAAGGAGCGTCTTGCATTTTAAAAAGCGTCTCTAAATCGCGTCCCATAGAATTACAAACGACACGTTATAACGGTAAGATGCCGAGCGTGGCGCAGATGTTTAATAAACATAATCACAGAAGGTTACCCTTGGCGGCAATGCGAGATTCTGTCATAGAAAGAGCGTAATGATGTTGGTACGTTTCGTATTTACGTAAACCATAACAAACGAAAGCACACACGCAAGCCTCTTAAGTCATTTAAGGCATTTGGAGGCCATGGGCGCTAACTTTTTTGAGGTCCCCTTCCATTTGCAGTCTTATTTATAATTTTTTTCATTGTTTGTAAAATGTTGCGACAGTTACTACCTATATGATTTCATAGAGAATAACAACATGCAGTATTACGCTATTTAGGAATGGGTGACTGGGAGGTATAAAGAAATACTGGAAAAATGAAAATATTAAATAAACAAAAAATGTAAACACCATTCCATATAATATATTTATTAAAAATTCAATGTACAAAACCAAATAGGCTATTTTTTCTGTTTCTTTTCTCATTTCTAGTAATTCATATGTATTTCTGACTTTTGAGTCTCAGTTTTATTTATCGTCTCCGTATTTTGAGGCCCCCTTCAAAGTGAGGCCCAGGTGGCCCCCTTAAGACGGCTATGCCGCAAGCACACACGCATGTACGGTACACAGTGAAATCTCTCCAATTCCTGAACCGAATCGTAGAAAATTTACACAGAGAAGCGTTATTATTGTTATTTTGAAATGCATCCCATAAGAATCGCAAGGTAAAACAAGTTAATTTAATTTGAAAAATAAATTTCACAATTTCCTCATGCTTAGGTTGAAGAAATCCTATTTTTTCTAGAGTCCTTGGTTTGGAGAAATATACTGATTTATTTTCTAATATTTTTACTGGCATTATGGATAAATTGATGGTTTTCGTTTGCGCGGCATAAACTGTAGTTTCAACCGTTTCGTCCGTTTGAACGAGAATAATAGCAATACACGCTATTAGCTACGTATCCTGATAAAACGGATAAGGATGTTTTTCGAACAATGCTTCATATATCACCGCACGTCATACACACATCTAAGTTAAATTTTCCCGATAAAAGCATAGATTGCGTCTCCGCATTTATCACCCATTCCATAACTACAGCCGCGGCAACGAAACAATTGCTCAGAAATTTCTGGCGCCACATAAATAACGAAGTGACTCAACGAGGAGGAATTTTCTCTCGCCTCCAAAAAACATAAACGAATCCATCGATTGCGCACCCCTCGGAAGTAAAAATTAATTTTTCTCCGAGCCGTAAAGAACTTTGGACCCGAGCGGACGTATCCATGACGCAGTGGAGCAACTCCGGAAAAAGAAAACCTTTCTTCCCTTTTACTGCCCTACGTGGTACTATTTAAGTTCGTTCGCGGAGGGTGGAAAGAATGGAAGGAGGTGGAACGGGGGAGAGAGAGAGAGAGAGTAATGGAGCAGGATGTGGGAGGAGAGGGGGATATATTCCACCCACGAGGGCGTCGGACCTCCCGAAGGGCCGGGACAGAGATTTCGTTTCTCTTCATTTCCCCCTGGTTCTTTCGTTCGGGACGACTTCCCCGTCTCCATCTCGCTGTGATGAAGGGCGTTTCCAAAGAGAGGCGGAAGGTCTCTGGTGGAGGGAGTTAGACCTCACGGGCGCTTCGTAAACTCTCTTCTTCCCCCTCTCCTTCACATTTAATCTTATTTCTCCTCTCTATCACTCTTGCTCGCTCTCAGCACGCCCTCCCAACTTCCCCTTTGTGCTCATTGTGTTCTTCCATCTCCTCGGATCAAAGGACGAGGGTAATATTTTCGTAATATTTCTTCTTTCTTTCTCTCTTTGGTTCGGGTTACTCGGTCCTTTGTGTAAACAAGCTGGACAGGTTTTTTGTACAAAGAGCATGTCGTCTCGAACATAACGCGCGAAACTGTCGCGGTGGATGTTTTTCTTTTTGGGATCGTTTATTTGGCGGGATTCTAAAATCGGCCGCCTTCGAGGTGTTATTCAGCCATTCGGATTCCATGTTTCGCTTCATCTGTGTATAATGTTGCCTAGAAGCGAAAATAACTTGCATGTGACGAATTTTATCTAATAAATTTATGGATCGTTGTATCTGCACAAAACTTGATAAATGCTTATTATAAGTGCGATACGCATGATGAATCGTAATTTTATTAGTTTCGTTGAATTCTTGTCGAGTTATGAAAAATATTTCAGGGGATGACCATCACATGATTTTAGCACTAAAATATCCTATGCTTATATTAATTTCATATCAAAACGAATAGAATGACGAATAGTTTAAAATATATTCCTTTGAATTGATTTTTTACATTGATATAAGGCGTATCGGTTATATTTAAATCTTTCCTTTCGTTAAATTTCAACGCTATAACTATCGTGTGAGGCCTTTTCGTTGTTGAAAATTTGCTTACATGTTCGTTTTAGCAATGGATATCATATTTTGAAAATTTTCTAATAAAGCGTTAACGTAAAACTTCAAATTCAAACTACGTTTTCATAATTCTCATCTATTGATCCGAGTTGGTGACGAAGAAGAAATTAGAAGCCTAAAACGATTGTGAAGGTGGAACAGCACCCGCTGTCCATAATGGTTGATGGCATGAAACCGATAATATATCATAGTTATCTAAACTACCGTAATAGGTATATACATTATCAGTGATGGTCCGTGTTTTTATTCTGTTTAACTGGATTTTCCGTAAATGTGACGGGATTTTGGATCTTTGTTTCAGTAGACTTAGCTTGTCAACATTTAAATCAATATTAAATACTATTTATAACTATTGAAAGATCATAAGTATCATCAATTCTTCCTCATCAATACGATGTTTTGAGACTGTTTTATAGGCCTCTCCCTCGGTTTGTCATTTTATTCGGCGCATATATATTTACGAGTTGTCAGTTGCAAGCGTTCAAAAAATCACCATACACCAAGATATAAACTCGTAGATAAACCAACGACTACACGGAGCCCATTTATATAAGATAATAGTTTTCATTTTCTGCGAAATTAAGGCATCTATCTGGAATTTCTAAATTCTCTGGCAATCGGCTTCGCGTCCAAAATTTCCTATTTCAAGTTTCGTGGCTCAGATCGCCCTTTTTAAGCAATAACTATAATCATCATTAAGACAATATCCTATATGTTACACTAAAATTTATGTAAAAATTAGGATATTTTGTGCGTTAGGCGTCATTATCCGTGCCTTTTAGTAGATACGTATCCGGATAAAAAAATAATTTAAAATTCTCACGGCATCATATGTATACATCGTTGGCTGAAATCAAATGGATTATAATGCAGTCTAAGCATTAAATCAATGGTCTTGAAGTATGGAAAAATAATTCCCACTGAAAGGCATTGGAGTCGTTGCTATGGTAGTTTATATTTTTCATTGTTGAAGACCGGAAAATTTTCATAATTTTATGATTAAAATCGAATTTTTACGCAAATTCGGCATGGATTTGAATTCTGTCTTCAAGAAAAATAAACATTATTCTTTCTTTCATACTATGGTGCATGTCCCGACTTTGTATCTTAATTTTAAAGAGCAATTTTATATAGCCCTGCGCCGTTTTCAATGCTTTTCTTGTGTGTTTTAAAAATAGGACATTGGGGTCAAAAACACCCCTTAACAATAACATTTTCTGTAATTTCAGATTTTTTCCAGAGATTGTACCCAATGACCTATCTTCATGCCAAATTTCAGCTCTGTAGCACTTCTAGAAGTACCTTAGGTTTTATATGATGTATATCCTATATATGTAAGAAGCAGCTATTTATAATGACTTGGAATGGCAAACAAATGGCCCATTATACTCCGCCCAACATAAACAAAAAAAACTAAAAATCCACGTTAGACTCACGTCGATCGATGCACCCTTTCTCCCTCGTAATCTCGAATGCAAATCGTCTCACGCACCCTTCCTCGATAGTAAACAACTGTCAAATTCCCAGGTGTTCGTTCCGCCGCATACCCTACACCTGCATACACTCGAGCATATCTTCAGTGTGTGTGCTGAGGAGGCACTCCACCCAGACCCTTTGCGCCCCCCTCCCTTCTTCATAGCTTGGTCACACACCTCCTCCTCTTTTCTCTTCTCCTTTATTCATTCACTCCTCTTTCCTTCTCAGCTGGTACACCCTTTTTCTCTATTCATCTCCCGTAGCGTCTCATCTGCTTTCTCCGCCCACTTTTCTTCGGTTCGTCCCCTTTCCTACTGCCCTCGAGGCAATCCGATGCCTTTCTCCTTCGATAGACTTCGTATCTACCTACCCGACATCCGTTCCTGTTTTGACGTCTAAATCCTTTTCTCATTCATACGATCGAAAATTCGGTTACAGCATTCATGAGATCCGTAATCGTCCCGTCGTTTGAATTTTACAAGAGAGGGCGCTTTTCCGAACGTGGGTTTTGCTTGAATGCGTGTGTGTTCGCGTGCTCTCGCACGGAAGATATCGAGTGTAATCGAGAGTCGGGCGGTTTTCGATTATCGGCGATTTTAAATCGTTCTCTTGCCCCAGAATACCAATAACCTGTTACGAGGAGTTGAGATTGATGAGCGATGAGGGGGAGGAGAAAGAAGTTTCTCCTGTAGTTGAAACGGTTTCCGTTAAATCAGATCAATTGCTCGATGATTCGTCGACGTATTCGAAGGATGGTTTCCGCCACGTAAGGATATTTATATATTTCTTCACCGATAGCTAGTCTGATGATTTTCCTATCGAGGGAACGAAAAACTCGCCTAAAAACGAATTTGGCGAGATGTCTTCGGTCTTCCTTTCAATTCGAATCTTTTTTCCGGACTATTTTCCGAGTTTTAATTAGATCGGAAGATTGTTTTCATTTTTTTATAAATAGCTGGAGTAGGGATGGAACTTCTGGATGCCTTTAAAAAATCCGGACGAGTTACGGATGGTCTAAGACAGGGCTCTCCGAACTATGGCTCGTGGGCCACATGTGACCCTCGAGCCTGTAATAAGTCTTTGTCATTTGTGTTGTGTGTTGGAAAATGTTATGCGTAAAGTAACGTAACGAAATGATTTTTGGATAAGGCAACGAAAAACGTCAACTAACTGTAAAATAACTGCAACGAAAAACGTAATGAAAACGAAAAAAATCGTTATTTCGTTGTTTACGCTTCTACCGTGTGACGTTTCGTCCCTTGTTTCCCATCCCATTTCTCTCTCTTCCTCAGCGGTCTTATTGACCCAACGTGCAGTCATACCGTCATAAAATGCACCGAGGACCAAAGCGTGGCGGAGATCCACCAAGGTTGTGCTCCATTTATGTCTGATTTCGATCCATATTCGGTGAAGAAAAAATGTTAGATTGGACGTGTCGAAAATTTTCCCGGAAAAATCTCAATTTATCCAGTTCACTAAACCACCTTTGAATACGAAAATAGCCTACATTTGTATGTTGTGCGTCTATATTTTCAAAAAGTTTTTCATGATGATACTCTGGCCCGCGAGCATAAAATTTATTAACCAAGTGGTAATTTATTTCTATGCATCATTATTTCAAAGAAAAATAGCCAAATATGATTATATTTTAGTTTCAAATATTTATCAAAAATAATTCTCATATTCCGTAATTTCCGAAATGTTAAAAATTTGAGGCTTTAAGACATACATTGTACTAAATGAGATAGTATCTAATATTGACTCTTTGTGCCAAGAAAATTACAAGTGTTGCCTTTGTGATTATCTAAACTCTTTGCATGGGTTGAGCTCTGCTAAATTCTTATAGGGGCGAGGCTGCGTTAGCGGTAATCGACGCGGTGAACGGTTTACCCATGAAAAATCGTTTCGTGTATGCCGTTCTTCCATTACATTCGACCATTAGCTCCAACTCTTTGTTATAATCCTTTTATTTGTAAGCTTTGTCACCGACTGCCATGAAAAATTCACAAAAAATGGAAAGTAAACGTTTTTTACATCAACTGATTAAATTATCCAACCCTACCTTCTATTCAATTCACACCAGAATAATTGCTTCAACATTTTATGCAAAGGAGCTGAGTTTTTTTTTACTAATTTTGGACCCTGGAGGCACATTCACATTTGGCGCCGAGACTGGCTTGACTGGCGAGTGGGCGCACACGAAATTATACAAAGTCCTTTCAAAAAATCTGTGAGGGGCACAGTTTCTGAATTTTTTTATAAGTATCCACGTTAAAAATTAGCACATTTTTCAGGTGTCTGCACATTGAATAAAAAAGCAGATGTGGCCACCCCATGACTTTCTCCGTACATGTAATGCGAGAGTGTACAGATAAATTTATTCCGAGCAAACTGAAGCGTGATAGTGCAGAACCTATAAGGTACAACCAGGAAGTAAGAAGCGCTCTCCGACGGCAAAGAAAACTCCACTCTCGCGTAAATAACACGCAATAATAAGGTAGCAATACAAGGAGGCGCGCTCCATAGCCAGAGTAGCAATGCGTAATGCGTTTAACAATTATAAAAAGAAGGTTTTACAGGAAAACTTGAAAGTTAACCCGAAAGCATTTTGGTCTTACGTCAGGGAAGTTCAAGGTAGGGGCCCCACTATTGCGTCACTGCGGTCGGAAACGGGAAACGTAGTTCACGATAGTACGGATAAAGCAAACCTATTAAATCATCACTTTCAGAAAGCTTTTACTCGTGATGACGATGAATGTGAAACCCCTATTCCTATGCGTCAGAGCGATTCGATGGAAGATTTGGTATTTTCGGAAAATGGCATCGCGCTCCAACTTCATATAATTAAGCCAAATAAATCTCCTGGACCGGAGGAAATTCCCGCGCGTGTAATGAAAGAATTAGCTGCTGAAATCGCGCCGTATTTGAAAATTATATTCGAGAAATCCATTAGGGAAGGAGTAGGAATAATTGTGGCACCAACGTATATAGGTAGAAATGATCGAGACGATAAAATACGTGAGATCGATTGTAGGACGGAGCGTTATCTAGGCTCGTTCTTTCCGAGGACAATACGAGATCACAATAGGAAATTTCGAATTGCGTTAGACTATCTTTAGGTAGGATTTGGCGCATTGCACCCCCTGCCACCCACCAACTTGGTGAATTGCAGGGTAACTTGTAGATGTAGATGTAATATTTCTAAAAATTCCAAATAGGTTAAATGATGAATATTTTAAGGAATTGCGAGAAAAATTTAAAGACTAGAAAGAACAGAAATAAACTCAAACCGTAGCCTTCTGATATTGGATGTAGCCCCGAAGCTCCAAAAATTAAGAAAATAAAAAGGAGCGTAAAGTGTTTACAATAGTCGCCGGTGGTGTGATTGTGGCAGCTAAAATATTTAGTTTTAAAAATATCTCTTGAACAATGCATTCAGGGAAACTTAAAACATGTATTCCCGTCGAAATCTCGAATTAGATTTTTTTCGTGAATACAATACTTTTTCTATACTTCGTACAGGGAGAAAGTAAAAATTGTTTAAAATATAAGTTCAATGAGAATATTGGTTTCGTCGCAGATGGTATTTATGGAATAATGATAATTACAATCATCATAATTCTACATCCCGGTAGGTTTTAGGCACCCCTAACTCAACCTGCGAGTTTCAAGGACTTTCCCTTCATTTTCTCATACCCATCACCTTCTTTTATTGCATTTAATACACCTTTCCTCTTTGCCTCTTTCCTAACATTCTTCCATCTACGACTTCTTTAAGTAGAGCGTTTCTTTTCAAAATTTGGGCCACTTATTTCTTCTGCCTACCCCTTATTTCTTTAATTAAGCTCCTCTCTTCCTATATTCAAAACTTCTTTATTCGTTTTCCTCTCTGTCCAGCTAATTTTCTTGGTGCTCTTTGTTAAGAGTAGGCTAATGCCGGCACCGAGTTTCCCTCCTCCCTTGTGTATGTGTTCGATGTGGAAGGAGTAATGGCTATAATAATCCAAGAGGATGATTAGCCAAAAATTCCATACAAACAAACAAACATAACCAGATAATTTTCTCTAGTCTACGCTATACCTACATTTCAAACGCTTCTTATCTGCTCACATCTTCTTTTATCATTGTCCATGTCTCGCATCAATACAATGCTATACTACATGTCCGAGTTTTCACTAGCCTCTTTTTAATGTTTTTAATCAGACTTCCTGTCACAACTCTTTTCGTTTCGTAAATGCCTCCTTCGCTCTTGCTATTCTTGTCCTGATCTCTGTAGTATTTCTTCCATCCTTAGAATACTATCAAAATAAGTAAAGAATTCCACCTCTTCCAGTCTTTCCCCATCCACTGTAACAATGATCTGGGAATCCCCGCTCTTGTAAAATCTCATGACTTTCGTTTTCGTCTTATTAATTTTTAACCTGAATGGCTTCACCTTTTCATTTACGGAACTTACAGGACCTGCAGGCCCTTTTCAGAATTACTCACTGATGCTATGTTATCTGCATATCTAACTGATTTAACTAACGAACTCCCTCCTACCTTTAACCGTTTCTATATCTTCTTATGCTTTTTTATCATTTCTTCAGCATAAATGCTTTCCAATATCGATGTCGAAATAAAATAAAACCACCAACTATATTTTCAGAAGGAAACAAGAGAAAAAAGGTTGGCTAGCGAGAAAACGCAGAAAAAAATAATCACGCTCGTTCGTCTATTTTCGGTCCAATATCTCTCTGATTCTAATCTGAACGCTTTCGTAAGCCGACGTTGTTTTGATTAATTCGTTCTGCTTTTCATCAAGTATCGAACATACTCTAAGAGTTGCTAATTGGGAGATACCCTAACAAGCCTTTACATAACTTCAACGTTTGTGCAAGTCTTAATTCGCATGCAAAGCATCAACCGATGTAAACCTATACATCGAGTTCTTTTTTAATTCCTCATCCGTTTCGAATAACATAACCGAAAGACCTTTTCCGCGAAATCCACCCTTCTTTTTTATTTTCGAGATGGCGGCATCGCAGAGATCAATACGGGCTCTTCTTTACTGTTTATGGATGACCTCGATTCGCAGACTCTCCGCTTTGCCACAACAATTCCGTGGGTTCATTTCCGCTCCGGGGAAGGAGTCTGCGGATTTTTTTTACCAAGTCCGCGCCGCAGATTGGAGCGTGGAGAAAAGAATGAAATATAGACGGGAGTGGAAAAAGTGTCACTCTCTTTAAGGGGAGAAGGAAGAGGATGAGGAGGGGATAGAAGCATTGGGAAATGTCTGGCAGACAATGGGAGTGGCGTGGCGCCTTTGACAGAATGCGGTCCACCATCCGTCGCGGTTAATATATTTTTTTAATTTCACTCTCTTCGCGATTATTTTATTTTCGTATTCGCATTGCCGTAAAAATGGCGCAAAAATCGCCCGAGGTCATTACCGCACTCAGAGACGGCGAATGTTGCCAAAAATATTTTTCCCCCTGGAAAAACTACATGGGTTACGCTCTAATAGTCCTGGGCGTTGCTCGTTGAGGACAAATTTTCCTTCCCATTTTATTTTCATTTTTGTTTGGAATAACTAAAAAATGAATTATTCAGGAATGGATTATTGAGCTCACAATATGAGGAGTTAATTTCAAATACGAAGTAGCTGTCCTCTTTTTAGGATTTATAGATTGTACTTTGTAATAAGAGGCTTTTAATGCCTACAGAAGATACCTTCAGCGTCACTTCTAATGAACAATCATAATATTTTGTAATCTTGCTGTTACTAGAAACGTCAATTTAATTAAAGAAATACTTTCCTTAGCTTTATAGCCAATTCTTTCATCCTCAGAACGTATTGCCGGTTGAATTTAGCTGAAATTAAAACACGTATTCTAGGATGTGAGATGGTTGATTCGAAATTACACACACGTGTATTTTTTAAATTTCGTAAATGAAAAATATTTTCTCTGAAATAAATTTGATTGCATGTCGGAAGTTTCCTAATTTATGAGAAATTCTGCACGGAATAGAAGGAAAAAGCGTAAAAACCGGCGATATTTCCTTTTGACGCTGTATGCATTCATGGATTTTTCAGCGTTTATAAAGCTCCAGGCGCAGAGCATCGTCGAACCTTTTCTATAGGAATTTATTTTCCTATCGAGCGATCGTTCAACCCTTTCAATTTTTTAATCGTAAAAATTCATTCATTACTGAAATACGCAGCTCAAATTTTCAGTGAAAGCACATTATTCAAGGGCGCTTTTATTTTGTATAACAGTACCAAATTATTCATTCGAGAATCACATTAAATATCGAAAATTTCCTTCTTTATCATTTTTAACTCGGATTTTACATGCTTTTCTCCATTTATAACTACTCAGACGAAGAGTCAGCGTTCATTACATTCTTTAGATTAATCGAGGCATATCAGGCAAAATATTCCAATAAATCCAATCCCACGAATGTTTTGTGAACTTTATTTCACTTTCTAACCAATGAAAATCATTAAAAATTTTTATTCAGCGGTAACTTACGGTAACACACATTTCAACACATAGACGGCCATAAAAAATGTTTACTTTTGTAAACTTAAATGGTAGCGTCTCACTTCCTGGTGTCTGTCACTTATCGGAGTAATGATTATTCGTTTAAATCTTTAAATGTTTTTAGTTATTTCAGTAAGTTAAAGTTATACGTTAACACTGGATTGCGGAATATACTGTGTCGGAGGAGCCTTTTCCTTAGCGTTTTCCACAATTCCACATAACTGTTATATTAATTCATCGTTTTTATTTGTTCGTGTTTCAGTTAAGCTTATCTTCCTTAAGATCAAAGACTTCATTAAAAATTGCCTAAAACCCCATTGGTAGGATTTTATTATAGAATATTGTTTATTTATTATTATTATTATTTTAAAAAATTAATGCGTACACGTAGTCTTTGTCATCTAAAGAATATAACAAAGATTGTTTATTTGTGAAACAGTAATAGTAAAATATGCCAACACAACGGTAGATTGTATCTTGAGAAGCAATCATCATCATCATAGGTAGTCTGTCCTTAGACAGATCCGTGATTATTCATGGTTAAACCTGGTTCTCCATATACTCCTATTTTCCGCTGTCCTCTTCATATCTTGATAACTCTCTTTCCCTTTCAAATCGTCTATCAGCTGAAACCTTTTTCTATCTCTTTCCCTTTTTCCATCTAGTTTTCCTTCTAACACGTCTTTAATCATACTCTCTCTCCCCAGGTAATGTCCAACCCAGTTTGTCTTCCTCTTTCTAATAGTCTGTATAATCATTCACTTCTATCCTACTCTTCGTAGCACTTCATCGTTTTTCATCCTATCCGTCCATTTTAGCTTCAGCATTCTCCTCCAAGTCCACATTTCAAAGCTTTCCAAGTATTTGATGTCATTTTTACTTAGCGTCCATGTTTCTGCCCCATACAAAGCTATACTCCATACATGGCACTTTATGAACTTCTTGCGGATATCTTCCCTTATATTCCCCATGAGTGGGTGTTTCTTTCTTCTGACAGGCGCTTTTGCTTTTCCTGTTATAGTCCTGATCTCATCCGCACATTTTGCATCTCTTGTTACACTTTTGCAACTTTTTACGCCCATGCAAGCAGAAAGGTTATCATAATTATATTATTGAGTGTATTCATATTAAAGTATTAACCATATAAAAGTTGGTTATAAAAATTCATTTTTATACCTTCACCTGTTACTAGTCTATTTATCATATTCTGGAGTTCCTCTTCCTTTCTTGCTAGAAGTACTTGATCATCCATGTATTTTACTGTTTTTATAATCCTTCCTCCGATTTTGAAATCTCCTGTGCCTTCTAACGCTTCTTGCATTAAACTTTTTCCATATATATTGAATAGGGTCGGCGATAGGCAGCATCCCTGTCTTACTCCTCTACCGATATTTACTCCGCAGGTGTCCGCATTCTCCAACCTGACCTTTACAACTTGATTCGCATATAGATTCCTGATCAGTCTCCTGTCTTTCCAGTCTACACCTATATCCTTTAATATCTCCATCAACATTACCCAATTTACTCTATCAAAGGCCTTCTGCAAGTCTACGAAACTTACGCAGATATCTTGACTGCACTCTATTGCCCTTTCTGATATGATTCTAACTACTCCTATAGCATCTCTAGTTCCTCGTCCTTTTCTGAAACCGAATTGATTTTCCCCTAGCATTTCTTCTGCCTTTTTAACCAGTCTTTTATTGAGAATCCTCTTGATGATCTTCGAAGTGTGTAACAGAAGGCTTATCGTTCTGTAGTCTTTACACTGCATTGCCTTTGGATTCTCCTTGAGAGGGATCATTGTTACTTATAGAAAATCCCAAGGCCACTCTCCCGTGTCGTAAATCTTATTAATTAATTTCGTGATCGCTTTTAGACCTGATCCCATGACTTTAAGTACCTCAGCCGGTATTCCATCGCTGCCTGTGGCTTTCCCTTTCTTTAGTTCCACTATCGCTTTTTCTACTTCGCTCTCCATAATACTTGGTCCCAATTTGTCTTCTTCAATGTTTTCCTCATATTCTAGTTTATTTTTGCCGATCCTGCCTGCTTGCTGTATAGTTTCTTAATGTATTCTTCCGATACCTGTGCTGCATCCTTTGTTTCTGAGACTATCTTCCCATCCGTATTCATAATTCCTTTACCACGAATTCCATTAGACTTTTTATCTTCTAATTCCAGTGCCCTAGCATACATCATGTTTTACCGTCCTAACTTCTCCATTTGTTGTATTTCATCACAGTTTTCTTTTATCCAATTTTCTCTAGCTTTGTCTGTTACCCTTCTCAACTCATTGTATATACGTCTATAGTTGGCTCTACCTTCTTCACTGTTAACGTTTTTCCATTTTCGTCTCTCATCCATTTTCTCCATCATTTCCTTAGTGATCCATGGTTTTCTGATTTTCTTCTCGTTTTCCAATCTCTTTATCCAAGGTATCCTTGATACTGGTTTTAATTTCTTCCCATTCTATATCTACGGTCTTTGGTTTGTTTTCCAAATTTCTTAGGCAATATTCCAACTCCATGCTGACTGCATCCTGCCTTTTCTAGGACCCAAGTCTGTCTTTCTCTTCTCGTTTTTCTTATTTGTTTAAGCTTTGTACTTAGTCAACTATTAGAAAGCTGTAATCTGAATCAATGTCTGCTCCTGGTAATGCCTTGGCGGCCTTTATGCTGTTCTTGAATGTTTGTTTTACTAGGATGTAATCTATTTGGCATCTTATTCAATCTCCTGCGGTTTTCCATGTGTATAACCTTCGTTTATGATTTTTTAACCCTGTATTAGTCACAACAAAGTCATTATTGATGCAGAATTCTACCAGATTTTCCTCTCCTCGGTTTCTCTTCCCAAGTCCTTATTGCCCGACAACGTTTTATTCCTATCCTACTCCGACTTTGCTGTTCCAATCTTCCATTATTATGCAGTTTACCTTTCCTCTTCCGTCTTCTTCGTAAATGTTATTAATTTGTTCATAAATCTCGATTTCTTCATCTTCATGAGCTGACGTTGGCATATATACCTGGGTGATCAGCATATCCACTGGGACTGCGTTTAGCTTCATTGCCATCAGTCTATCGTTCGTTGCTATTGTCTTTGTCACGCTTTTCATCTTATCATTCCTAAGTACCAGAGCTACTCCCCTTTCCCCACTATTTCCTCCAGAGTAAAATACCGTGAACTCTTCCGAGTTGATCTGTCCATCTTGTCTCGCTCAGTCCTATAATGTCAACTCTATTTCTTATCATTTCTTCTTTCAGGTTCTCTAGTTTTCCTGCCTTTCTCATAGTTCTTACGTTCCAAGTGCCTATTCGTAAATTACTTTCGACATATGTTTTCCTCAAGGCAGTCCCCGCCCGGAGATCCGATTGTGGGACTTTTTTACCTCCGGATTGTTACCTCGAGAGGACTCATATTGCTCAACCATATGATCATTTATAGGGATTGTAATGTGGCAGTTTCCCTCTTGCTTTCCGCATCGCAGTACTGTAGCAGTTCAAATCGTCCCGATCACGCCTACAGCTGTATTGGATATAGACCCAGCCAACATCATTTGTTTTCGACTCTATACCATACTGACAGTACTGCTGCCTACTGCCAGGCAGTTTGAACCCCGGAACTTTGTAATTGTAAGCCGACACGCTAACCACTACACCACCAGTGCATATTGAAAAGCAATATGAAAGTATATTTATCGAAAATTTTATTCATCACTAAATAAATTACATAATTACCGATAAATTTCAACAATTACACTATTATGATGACCAACTTAAAGGCTAAAATAATCCAGAAAGTACTTTTGAGAAAAGTATGTTAAAAATATCAATAACATACATTCTTAGATTAGCTAAAAATCAATTTCGCTAGTGAGAAAATTTTACCGTTATGTTTTAAATTCACGTTAAACACGCTCGCAGGATATTGTAAAAAGAATTCCTTCAGGAAGTCATCCCCATTTCATACTCGTAATGCGAGTACCAATTCCTTCGCATCCCCTAATATCAACTTACCACTTTTGCAGCCGTGTTGTGCTCACCCGACCTGACTCCTCTCGCCGTCATACGCGCAGAAATAAAAACAACCCTTCCAGTGGATTCCATTTCGTATATCTGCTTCCATTATCTACCCTCCGCACCCCTCCCCCCCCCCCCCCCACCATACGAGAAACCATTGAAAACCCTTTATTATCCCCTAACCGCCCTGGCTAGCACCCCTTGCGCTGCGCAACCCTTTCGCGAGATGCTTTTTACGACCCTTCCTCACCCCTTTCTCCCTAACATTCCTGTTCATCCAATCCAATCTCTAGACCATCCCATCGCACTTCTCTTAACTATCATATATCCCCTTTACCTCCACTATTGCCATTTTCATTCGGACCCCTCCTCTCTTCGCTATCCAATCGGCTGTACCTCACAGCGGCGCAGCGTTCCACGCGGCAACAAGGATCTTCGCACACCCCGCTTCAATGATATCACCGCTTTTCTCTCTCTCTCTCTTCGACCAGTACGAGTCAAAGAGAGTAAGAGGGTGAGGGAAGGAGAGATTGAGGGGGAGAGAGAGAGAGAGCATGTGGCTCACGTACATATCTCCCACTCATCTCCATCATGTAAATTGGAGGAGGAGATAGGGGGAGAGAGGCATCTCGTGCCGTTTATTGGTTGTAGGAGGGAGGACGCTGTGGGGATGAATATGCATTGTGGGGTACGTGACTCAGGGTCTGGTTTAACTGCTTATATGCCGACCTTGATTGGCCCGGAGACCATTTATTCGCAGCATGAGAAGAGGTTTGAAAAATGCCAAAGGGTTTTGAATTTCTTCCTAGCGTTAAGGTTGAAGATTCCTTTGCGTTTCGTTTATTTGCAGATGAATTTTATATATATATATATAATATGATCTTATAATACAAGTTGCGGCGCATATATTTTAATAAAAAATTCTTTTGTTTGTAGTTAAATGTAAGGCTTAATCGGTGAAAAGCTAGAAAATTCTTTAGTTCATTTTGCCATTAACCTAAAGTTGCAACCTGCAATGCGTATAAGGAATGCGGAAGAGACTGCTCAACCTATAAATAATACTCTTGAGTAGCTTTGCTGCCACGCTGGCATAAAGAAATCATTATGTCCAGTGGCCCATTTTCAAATCACGTACAACTTCACGAAGAACTACGGATCAACGTGGACTTTCAGAGACATCAATGGGTTCTAACATCTAGGTAAAATTTCTTACTATATAATCTTTTAAAATATTCGGTTGAAAATATCTTTTTCAGCACTATTTCTTTAAAAATATACGTAGATTATCACTTTTTGTATCTTCTTGCCCGTGGCCACGCAATATGTTCTTATTTATACATTGTTTAAAATTAAAAATTTTTAAGATTAACTTTTGATTTATTTTTTAGAGGACCTTAAATTTTTTAAAGATAGCAAGACTTCAATGCTTTGGTTGGAGCGTGTTATTCTTTTCTTCAAACGACAAGGAGAAAGTCAACTTTTGGTGTTTTAGATTTCTCGAAACTTGAGCTTTCAAGTTACTGTGTAAATTACTATTATTTGCATCATTCAGAGAAAACTTCATACTCTTCCTTGAAATTTAATTTGTTTACAGTAAACATTAGAGCTATAGTTCATTTTAAGTGAGTTTGTGAGGTAGAGTTCTGACTCATACCTCGCACTTGTACGAGTATATAAATCGAATAACTTTGCGTCACTAGTTATTTCTATATCGTATGTTTCTACGGTGAACAAAATAAATAATTTCCAAGAATGATATTTAAGTGGTTTTTGGAACTCCACGGAATTCAAATTTATAAAAAAGTACTTACCTCAGGGATCTCCAATAGACAAAACAAGGCTATGGAAAACCAGATGCGCATTTTGGCTACAATGTAGCCTTCTTCAGTGGTGATCCTCCGAAAGCAGATAATTCTCTCTATTGAATTACTTCTTGGAATGCTTGTACAAAACCTATTCGTTGCTCATTGACTTTACTTCAAGGTTAAGAACTTTATATTTTTAGTTTTACTATGGATTTGAACAATTAAATTATTTGATCAATACTAGAAGTTTATCAAAATACTTTCAAAATATACAAAAGTAGATTCTATGCTAACTTTCGACGCTTAAAATACACTGAAAAGTTTTAGTTCAGAATTGTAATGTGATAATTCTAAGAAATTAAAACACGTTGTGATGAGGTCAACAACAGAAATCGCACAGGCTTACTTTACGTAAGTTACATCAGTAATAAACTACGTATTTCTCATGATTATTAAGCGTAAAATAAATAATTCGGTGATATATTATGAAGGCAATCCGTAGATCTATAACTTTAAAATATCAATTTACGCTAATTTAATTCTATTTTATAGCTTTTCTTGTAGAATTGCTAACCCCTCATCGATGAGATCATATTTGATGAAATATTTAACTACTGAAGTTCAAGTTCTATGATATAACATTGGTCTTTTTAGAAGGCGATGTATGGCTTAGAATTCAAGTTCATTGCACTTAGCACTTAGACGAATTAAACTTTCAGCTTGTAACCGCAGACCTTCCCATTATCGTCATAAATTACTACTTAGAATCTCTCGCGGGTCGTTCAGTATATTTACTCCCTTCCATTTCGCAAATTCTCCCTTTCTCTTTAGCCACTCCACGACGACTACTTCTCGTTTCCTTAAATGGATTGCGCCTACTGCTTCCTTCCACCATTCAATGGAGAACGCATCAATGGAATCCGAAGAATCTCCTTCTCTAACGTTCGCCTGTTTACGGATGCTGCTGTATTCCTTCCCGGCCAATAGGAATACGTTCGGGCGCCATGTTGGACTCACAACCATATTTCACTTCCTAAATGGCAAAGGAAGAGCATCTCGTTGATGAATTCGCGCACGCGGTATGTTCTTCGCCCTCTACCCCTCTAGAGTGTTGTAGTTCAAGTGAAACGGGATAGAGGGACTCGGAGTGCCCCGTGACGTCACCACCGTGCATTTTCAAAGTTGTTCCGCGTTGCGGCTCCGTAAATAGATGGTGTAACGGGCTGCGAAATGGGACCTTTCCTTTCCAAATCCACCAACAACTTCACCCTCTCTCTCTCCTTTCATTTTTCTCGCATTTCTTTTTCCCCGGAGTATCATTCCCTGTTTGGAAAGGGCTGCGGGGGAGGGGAAGTCTCTCACAGCTTAAGACGGGAGAATTTTCAATCAATCAATCCTTTTCGCATGACGTGCCATTACTATCGGGAGGTGACGAGAAAGTTTATTGCGTCCTTCGCCGTCTTTATTTTCTGTCCTCTTTTTTCCCATTTCTATCGCCTTCTCTTTTCATCATTTAGATTTCTGCATAGCCGCGTGGCCTCTAAAGGAAATAATAAAAAGTCGACTGAGGGCTTGCTAGATTAAAAATAGGCTCTTGCATCTTTTGAAAATCATCTCGATGGAGCTGTTACGCTAGTGCGCTGAATGCTAGCGATTTGTTTTTGTTAGAGACACCGCAGGATTGCGTGGTGGTTGTGTTTAGCAAACGCAATTTCCATTGTTTTATTTATTTATTTTAAATAAAACCTGCGAATGATTTACTAGTTAAGGGACGCAATGTGGTAATTCTAATGATAACTAAGTTTGACTTTTATTTAT
This sequence comes from Tanypteryx hageni, assembly GCA_028673005.1. NCBI lineage: Eukaryota > Metazoa > Arthropoda > Insecta > Odonata > Petaluridae > Tanypteryx > Tanypteryx hageni. The sequence goes on along the minus strand of CM054113.1, from coordinate 196,213,802 downwards.
TGAATACCATTTGTGCAACTCATTTGTTGAACGTTTGGTTACTTCCAGTTTTTCAAAATGATGATGTATAAACAAAATGGTGTCCCTATGAATTACCACTTAAATTACTACTGAATTTTTGTTATCATGTTTTATTTTTGTAGAACATTTATTCGTTTATTATATCATATATGTGGTCTTTCTAAAAGGTAACGTAAATCTTCCAACATACTAATAGAATACTAAAATAATATTTTAACGTAAAGCATTCATCTTCAATAGACCTGTACATTCCAATAGGTTCATTATTCTAAGTTTATTCCACGCCAACGATATCACTTCTCATCTTTAATAACCAATTTTGATTTTTTCGATTAATCCTTTTCCGCATATCCTCCCAACCGACATGACTTTGAACTAGAGTTTGAACCAGGAGTCTCAAAGATGATGCTCGTGGACCCCATGCCAACTAAGAAAGTGCGTTCCTCTCTTTACTTTGATACTACTTCAAGTATGTGGAGGAGGCAGCATGTGCGACAATATCATGAATAAGCCAAGAGATACAAACATAATATAAAAATATTTAATAGTATCAATGAATTGCAGACTAAGAAAGATTTGAAGCTTTCCCGGCGAATCATCATGGTGAATTTTTCTCGGGTTTCCAACCGGGTTGTCTCGGAGATTTCTTCCGACGTTTCGGCGACTAGCTCTGTCGCCATCTTCAGGATCCTCAGGATCCCTGAAGATGGCGACAGAGCTAGTCGCCGAAACGTCGGAAGAAATCTCCGAGACAACCCGGTTGGAAACCCGAGAAAAATTCACCATGAATTGCAGACTAGTTTGTTTTCGTTTTTAAATTCAATTATATAGCATTTTTTGTCGTGTGCTTAGGTTAATTATTTAGGTGCGTTCACATATACGTGTATGATAAATACAAATCTTATACACGTATAAATAGAAACATATAAAAGTATAGGATTTGTAGAAGAAAAGTCTAAGATTTGTTCATGTTCTATACAGTATGAGACAAGTATTATACAAATCTGAAGCTGCCGCGCCGAATGGGAAACTTGTATTTATCCACCAACTCGCGCATTCGATTTAGGATGTAAATCATCTGTCATTTGTCTCTCTGTATTGTTTACGTGCGGTAGTGTTGAGTTCGTGTGTGACTTAAAACAGTGTGTTTACTATTAGTTTACCTTGTCGGTTTTCGATTTTTAAATCATTCATTACTGATTTATATGCACCGTGGCTACTTCTTTTGCACAGACAATTTCTTATCCACCATCGACGTTTCTTCTTTTATGCTACTTTGTTGTTAATTACATAATTTGCAGCTGTGCAAATTAACAGATATTCCTCGTTCGAAGACATATTGTCTACTGACTTGTCTAACCAAATGTGACCGCGTAATAAATTTATACTTCTATTATATTTGTATTAGATTTGTATATATGTACTAAACCGTATACAAATCTAGGACAAGTCTCATACTTGTATTTGGATTTGTCAAATGCATGTATATAGTGTGAACGTACCTTTATGGCATGTAGCCCTTCATACAATTGTTAATTAGCTATTTGTATCCCATGCAGTTTGAGTTTCACACCCCTTATTTATTCTAATCAATGTTAACAACTTCGGATGTGCCTGAATACTGTTAGAGGGTCTCACTATTTTGTATGGTAGACTTTATAATGAGATGCATTCCGGTAAAGCTTCCATTGCGGATATAGCTGGGGTAGGCAGTGACTAAGGACACAAATGATATTTTTTATTTAACGTAATATTTTATATTTATTATTTTAATATGGCCAAAAAATGTGATTAAAATCTGTCAATCTAATGTAGAACTTCCATCTTATGGTTACATAGTGCAAGCATATACGTATCTCGATCCCCGCTTTAACGCCAATGTCAGTGATGGACAGACGGTGGCGCTAAATTGGGGTCTGACTGTATATTTAAAATAAATTTTTAAAACGTCACTTTTCTTCAAGAATGTTAATTTTTGATCAGCGTTACATTCAGCACGGTTTACAGCTAAAATATTTTTTCGTCCGTTTTGTTCTCACGGAAGGAGGCATGGGAAGACGAAAGGATGAAAGACCCGTTTAAAATTAGGAATTTACGCTCTCCCTATTATTGTATCTCGCGGCTTAAAAGCCGCGTCAGCCGCGTGGTGATAATGATGGGCGTTGCATTAGGAACAGAAGGTGGGAGGAAGGAATGGATGCAGCGTGCCTTTCCTATATTCTCACTCGACCTTCTTCATCTGGGTATGCCGTATATATACGTCACGCTGTTTTCTCGGCTGTTTGCTATGGGTATGCCGTAATATACCGTCACGCAGCTTCTCCACCAATTACCTGCATACTTTTTGTTTACCGTCTTGGCAGTAAATGGGCTTCATTTCTTTATTTGGAAAAGATGCGCTTCTCGTATCTAGACCCTGACTTTGATTTGCGGGTTGCATTATCCGTTACCCTAATTTTAAAATTAACAACATTTATGTTATTTATAATATTTTTATTTTTTATTCGCGTAGAAATTGTGTCAATTTTTAATATATTTATACCATATTTTAGGAATTTGTGTTCATTAAATGTTATTAACAAATTACATTTTTATTGTTATAATAAATATAAAGTAACATTTTAATTCATGTCTTGTGGTAAAAATAGTTTAAGACACAAATGTAAGAATAAACAACTCAAATACTGGATAATTAACGTATTTTTAATTGATTTGCAATTTGATTCACCTCAATTGCAATTTAAATGCCCACCTCTGTTTTTCATAAATTAAACGCCCAGATGAATGGTTAATGGCGTCGTCCCCATAGATAAATTGCTGCAACCGTTGTAGAATGGCCTCCGTTGCCATGGTACTGTGTCCGTTGCATCATCTTCACAAAGCGTAGACGCGAACCATCGAAACAAATGAAATGTTCAACAAAACACCATTGTATCGAGAGGGGAACATTAAGGAGATTAGAGGACAGACTTTAAACTCATTTCAAGGGCAAAGTTCCGAGTTTTAAACGCTCTTTAAGGAGAATTTACGTTTAGCATACAATGAAGAAAAAACATCAAACGGCGTTGTAAATCCGCCATTTTTTTTAAAGAGTATTTTCGCTAGGAGAACGAAAGAAATTAAAGAAATATTTTTCACGCGGATCCCAAAATATACCTCTCAGAAAAATCGCCATCTTCCTGAAATAATCGAAAGAAAACTATTATATGTACATGTTTGGAATTTTATTGTTTATTTGAACTTTTAACAATTGCACCCATCCCTCGCCTTGCACGCTTTCACCTTACACGTTTTCGGTATAGCACGATTTTGGAGACGGTCTCCAAGCAATAGGAACCATAAAAATTTTCCGTTCGACTTATAATAAGTAATAAAGGAAGAAATTCTGGATACAATATACTATAAATAAATTGTTACACGTTGAAATCAAGACGGTGCTCAATTGTAACCTTATATATTCCTGTGGAAAAATCTATCCCACTCTGCAAGGTTTCCCTTTACACGGTCTTCTGCAGAAAAGCGAGGGATTGAAATTTAGTACACATGGATAAATGTTTGGAATTTAAGAAGAATTAAAAGACACTTTGAACAATATAGAAATCAAATAATAATTAATGATGACAAAATAATATAAAAGTGCCATTCACTCAAGTTCAAGATGAATTTTGAGTTTGTGGATTAGGGAGGTACATGTTACACGTATGAAATATAGGAAATTTTCGTCGATGAAGATAGAGTTGTAAACAGGCGGTTAATTAACAGACGTGAGAGTAAAAGTTGGAATAATGCAATAAACATGTTTCACTTCTCGCTCTACTTTTCCCGAACTGCATTCGTAATTTACGTTCTTAATTATAACCTCATTTATAATTGACTGTGGTCGTCAGAGTTATTACTCCATACGGACGAGCGTAATGGATTAAGCAATTTCCTTGGCCTAATTACGCGCTAAACTTAGCACCGGCATTACTGGAGTCGCAGTTCATTCCATTGGAGTTACTCAGATAAAACGCGCTTTCGTTTCAGAATTGTTCATTAATGCGCATCAATGATACTTGAGCTTGGCAATTAAACTAAAAAGTATATTTTGTGGAAAATTTAATGTTTTTGGAAAATATTATACGAGAAATAGGATTAAATGTGTACGTGGAGGTGATAATTTGACCTATTATATCGTTATCCAGGCTTATTTTGGTAGTAAGTATTTTTATAAATTATTTTTTATTTGATTGATGCTGCACAAAATAAATGATGGAATGTATTTGTATTAAACCGAATTGAATACTTCAAATGTTATAATTTAACTTGACAATTATGGTGTAACTGACATCTTAGTATAATTAACTAGTTCTATAAAGTTTATTGATTTGTGATAGATAATTCGATAACATTTTCAGAGGAACAGTTAATTTTATTTCAGAAAAATGTATAGTCAACTCCCGACATATCTCTCCCTACATGGCAACCTCGCTTAGCGCCGATGAAAGTTTGCGAACTCTTCCGTATGTTAATTACATTATTACCTTATTACAGTATTAAATTATTACATCATTTAATTATTCCGCATATTAATTAAATTATTACAGGAACATTCGTTCTTTTTATAGCGCTAACATCAGTGAAGAAAAAGCAGCGGCGTTGAATCGGAGGTTGATTGTATTTATGTTTCATTAAGTGGTCGTATATATCATCGTTTGAACGGTGACGCGTTCATTAAATGCGAAAAGTTGGCGGTATTCTTTGTTAAATTACAGGGAGAAAAATTTCATTCGCCGCGGCTGACGTGTAATCTCTTTTTTTCTCGTTCCTCTAAGCATCTTATAAATAATCGAATCTCAACGACCGAGAATCAATTATTATTCGCAGTAAACTCATTAAATTGAATTCAAATGATGAAATTGTTTTTTTTAAATAATCTTTGAGATACCTACATTTAAAGTATTCAACATTCTCGGCAGCGTCTTTAAAGTTACTTATAAAACTTTAATTTGAAATAATACAAATGATAGGCATCTTTGGAATAATGAAATCTCAACGACTGAATACTGATCATTATTCGCAGTAAACTAATAAAATTGGAATCAAGTAATTTTAAAGCCACCCTGAATGTACGTTTAAAATATTCAATACTCTCGGCAACGTCTTTAAAGTTATAAACCTTAGATTTTAAATTATACTAATGGTTAAAGAATTTTCAACGGGAATTTTGCGTGAGCGAAGGATGATTAATTGGAAGGAAATAAATGCGTCCAAGGTGTCGACACGGGAATAACTCCGGGAGAACAGCATTTCATCAAAAGACACGCGCGCCGCTCAATATATTTCGTTGTCGTGCCCGGCGAGACATCCTCGTGCCTCCGCGTCGTTTTATCAATCACTCGAAGAGGACATCCCGCAAAATTCTCCCACATCAGCGGTCGGTCTTTTTGTTTGTCATTTGTATCAGCCGATGGCGTGGACCGACTTTGACCTCCGACTCCTTTTTATCTGCTTCGCTTTTTGCGCTACGCGCGGCCTTCTATTGCGGCTCGGACGTCACTCTATAACGAGGATGCGCGGAAGGGGTAACTCGTGTTCTCTAAATGAGAAAAAAACGGAGAACGACAAGAGTAGGTTAAAAACAGGTCGATTCGATTTAAAAGGACTCGCTGATTGCGCGGAATTATCACCGAGTGAAAATATGGGTAACTAGGATCAATAAGAAGAGTAACAATGTTTTCTTATATCAATAATGAGGTCAGGCTCAACCCTGTGGAATTTACTCATCGAGAAAAAGAAAGAACTTAGTCAATTTCACAAATTTATTTTGCACGACCGGTTTCACTACGATCGTAGCATCATCAGGTGATAAAATATAAAAATCTTTCCAATATATAGAGGAAAAAGAGGGGAGAGGGAGACAGGAGGGGTTACAAAGAAAGCGAATGGAAGGTAAAAGAATGAACGGTTAGGAAAAGGAAGGGGTTGGAAAAGTAGGCGAAAGCAACGTAGTTACAAAATGTTACAAAAAGTTATAAAAATTTGTTCGCCTTCTTTTCCAAACCCTTCCTATTCCTAACCGTTTTATCACCTGATGATGCTACGATCGTAGTGAAACCGGTCGTGCAAAATAAATTTGTGGAAGTGACTAAGTTCTTTCTTTTTCTCGAATGTTTTCTTATTTTCTTTGGCGTTTTTTTGACTACATACTTCAGCGGAATTCTCTTCGCTGATCGATTGAGGCATTGGCATATTCTTCTTGATACAATTCTGGAAAACAAGCGGCGTTAGAGCCGAACATAAACATCTGAATGTAAAATTCTATCTTAAAAAAATTATTCTTGCCAGGAAGTGACCAAACAATAATGGCACCAATAAGAAAATCATTTTATTATCATTCACTGAGATGTAGATTTGGTCTCTCTATAAAGAACCTCATGATTGAATATTAATGCTCCTATCGAAGAGCTTTTACTTTTTAAGGGAAAAAATACCGACATTTTGGTAAGACCTCAGAGAATGTCTCAGAATCCTAGGTAGACAACTGAAAAATTATTTATGGCATTATATATCCTTACATTTTACCAAATCATAATTCTCTAAGTAGCAGAGCCAATAATTTAAATAAATAAAGGCGAATTTTTGCAGCTTAAGATACACGTACAGTGAAAAAGGATATTTATTTACTGGTGTATTATGATTACTCCGAGTATACCCGATCCGAAAGGAAACTGCGCCCTTCTCCCCATATTAAAAAATCGACTCAGTCAAATGATTTGGTGTTCCTCCAGAAGCTATCGATAGTGCCATATTTTCACTAATCCCTTCTTTCGAATAGCTCCGGGTGTTAATTAAGGTAGTTAATGCGGAACCGTGTGGAAGGGAAGAGGTTTGTAAAGGGAGGGAGGATCGCAATAAGGGTGGAGTTTCATCCGCTCAAAGAATTGCGTAGGGGGTGGTTTATTGAGAGTCGGGAAGGGGAGATTCCGGAAACGATGGGAGGCTCCCGAGCGATTTCCGTTGCCGTGACAACGCCAACGGGTAGCATCCGAAAGGGAGGAGGGCCTTTGATAATGAAGGGCCCCTTTACACTTATAACGAGGCTTGGCTACACCGTAGTCACCACCACCATACTCGATACATTCAGCCGATTGCGCCGATGACAAATTTGGAACGGAGAATGGGGTTTTATAGTGATGTGTTTTTTGTGCAGAAGATCTAAAGTGTAGTGGGAAATTACATTTGCGCAAAAAATGAGTTTCCGCGTCTTTAAAACAAAATTGCATTTAAAAAATTCATCAAGGAGCTATCGAGCTCATCTTATGGCTGAAAAAAATTCAAGATTATTTTTAAAATACTTGTCTCAGATATATCCAATAGCCACAACAATGTTATAAAAAACCAGATGCGCATTTCGACTACAAAGCAGCCGTTGTCAGTGGAAATTCACCGAAAATAGATTCTAAAAGAACCATTAGAACTATTCTTTCTATTAGTTGTATTATAATCTATTTCCGGTGAATTGCCTCTTAAAACGGCTGCTTTGTGACCGAAATGCGCGTCTGGATTTTTTTGTAACTTTGTTGTGGCTATTGGAGATACCTAAGACAAGTATTTTTTAAATGCTTGTTCTTTAAGCATTAAAAAAGACCAAACCATTTCGAAGATGCTAGTTTTTATACGCCTAACCTATAAAGATGTGAAAGGTAGCTGACTACTCTCCTTTAATTGTACGCGGTCAACTTAATGGAGCAGTCGGCAGCCTCAAACGCGCCTAAAATGTCTCGGTTGAATTTAGCATCAAAGAATGCTTGGAAAACAATATTTTCTTATTTCATAGAAACCTTCGGGATTATCTGAAACACATACAAGCGATTTCGGTGAGAAATGTGAAATTTTGATTTTTCATTGGTCCAAGTTTCAAATCTCATCTATCTTATATATATTATATGAAATATAATGCATCGAGTTACACGTAGTATACTTAGCCTGCATAATAGTTACATAAAAATTAGCTTATAAATGCGTCAAATTTATGAAACTGTTACTTTTTGAGTCAAGTCTCACGTCTGGTAGCTAAGGCGACAGTTTTTCAGGAATTACCATATCGATAAGAAGATTATTTGTGCAATTTCAGGAAATAAGGCAAGAAATTACTATCGAAAAAAATAAATTGCTTTAAGATCCTATTTCTCCCTTATTATTAGCCAGATTTCCAAATCTCTTTCAGATAAGCATCCTTAGTATTTATCTCCCGAATTCATACATCTCTGGTGATCATAGCAAGCGTGAGAAGAGGCAACATATTTAAAAATCAATGGAAGATATCAAGTATATTGAAGAAACTGTAATCCGAAATTTAGACGTAATTTTTTAATTTATTTCCGTTATTTCGTTTCTTTTCATTTGAACCCTTATCAAGCCCATTTTTGTATTAATAATATCACACTTTTTTCGATAGAATAATAAGCATAATTAGTAATTATCATTTTTCAGCTTGCAATATCCGTTACTACGATATACGATATGTTAGCGAATTAGCTTTATTCCTCTTTAAACTCTAAAGCTGGGGTCTCAAACTCACATCGGTGCGCGGGCCGCATGAAGGCCTTCCACCGAACCCGCGGGCCGCATTACGCATTAAAGCACCGTGCCAAGTCCGCGGGCCGCATACTTTCCCAGTCCTCACACCGTTTCATATTCTTTGGATATTCATTCTCCCCTTCCCCAAGGAAGAAATCGCCCCAACCCTATGATGCGGACTTAAACCCGTTCATTACAAAAATGCTAGTTTCGGCGTCGAGGATTAGGATCTTTTGACACACAAAACTCACACTGGCAGCAGAAAGAACATACTTAGCCTTCCACCTGTGCGGAATCTTTATAAATCTGAATGAGCAATAAACTGCGTATATTTAAAAAGTGCTAATTTAATATACTTCTTATATTTCTTAGATTTACATGAAATATTTTATAAGAAATACATTTGAGTTTTGACCGTCTAGTGCAGTGCTTTTCAACCTGGGTTTCGCGGAAGAGGTCCAGGGGTCCTGCGAAAATATGTAAATGTATAACTAGTAAAAGATGCTTGCATTCTGCAAGGATTTCAGATCACTTTGTTTAACTTAGCACGGCGGGTTTGTTTTCCACATCTACGCGCTATCTCAGCGTGATGAGGTCACTAAGCATCCGAAAAATCGTATTTTGCTTTCCCTAGCCCTTATATGACCTGAGCGCAGTCATCTGTCCTCATCGTCGTCGTATGCGCCGTAAGATGCGCGCAGCTTCGTTCCCGCAAAATCTAAATGCCTTTCCTTGCCCTTATATGATCTGTAAGGTATCAATTAAAAATTTTATTGGGGTAGATGACAAAATTTGCTACAATAACGTTCGCGACAGCACCTACTACGACTTATAGTTTTCGAGATGAAAATTATTAAAATGTAATAATCTTTAAACAAATACCTATAACAATAGCTAATTGCCTTCCTTTGCCCTTTTATGGTCTGTAAGCTATCGATTAAAAATTTTATTCAGGTAGAGGATAAAATCTGCTACAAAAATTTTGCAAAGAAACACACTTATAGTTTCCAAGACAACAATTATTAAACTGCAATGTACAAATGGGATCAAAACAACACCTAAAAATTAACAATTTTGAAATTTTCGATTTTTCTGTTTGATTTTGACCAAACTCCTATAATGTTGCCAAATTTAAAGTCTCCAGCTCATCAGGAAGTGACTAAACATTAGTATCCTCCTATATGACAAATCGCAAGTAAGAAGCAGCTGTAGTACGCAGCTATAACATGGGTTGATATAAATAAATGTATTTACATGGTATGCTGGAGACTTCTAGGATTTTGGTGACAGTTGAAGTACCTATTGGGCACAGCTGTATATGTTGCTTTGACAGACTTTCATTAGCGGGGAGAGTATGGCTCTCTCTCCCGCCTCCCCAAAATACGCTTCAGATTTTTTCGTTTATCATTTAAAAGGAAGAAATTGATGGAATAAAGCGATCCGAAGATTCTATGCAGACAGGCATAAGCTGTAAATTTAAAAGAAATATTATATTGATTATGACATCAATTCATTTTGCAACAACGTTAAAATTACTTGATTAGAGCTATTTGTCTTTCACCTTTCTCATCCTCAAGTTGGATCTTGATTTGAAGATGGAGTGTGGTAAATATAATGTGATTTTTCGCCTACTTTCCAAAAATTGGAAAGTAGTCTTATGAGATCGCCTCGGTGCCCATGTGTGTGCGCCCCCCCCCCCCCCCTAACATCTTCTTCATGAATCAACCGATTTCAACTAAATTTGGTGCATAGAAACTTCACATAAATTAATGCCAAAATGGCATATTTGGACCCGGTCGATTCAGGAGGGGTGCCAAAATTGCAAAGTTAAACTTTTCGATAATTATGAATTTGGAAGGAATTGGCCCAACCGATTTCAACGAAATTTTGTATGAAGTAGGCGTGCAACATAAAATAACAAAAATCAAGATGTTTAGTATAGATATAGAAAGCGGGGATGCCACAATACAAGGGATAAAAAAATTATTTTTACACGTATCTATGTTGAACTGTTCACATCCATTTTAACCAAATTTAATACTTATAATATACACATATATACAAAACCATATTAGCATATTTTAACCGAATCAGGCAAACACAAACAGGGGTGCCACAATTACAATTTACACTCTTTCAGTAATTAAGCATTTTGAAGGAATTGGCTGAACGGATATCAATTAAATTTTGTATATAAGATTTGCACAACATACCATAATGAAATCAAGATGTTAAAAGCGGAGCTAAAGAGCAGGACTACCACAGTAAAAGGTTAAATAATTTTTTTTTCGCGTATTTCTAGAGAACAGAACTAATGGATATTGAATCTCCATATAAATAAATAACCATTATATTATATTTTAACCGGGTCGACTAAACAGGAATACCATAATATCAAGGTAAGAATTTTTTTGTAACTATGAATTTGGAAGGTATTGGCTGAACGGATTTCAAAGAAATTTCGTTTGTAGGGCGAGTATAGAATGGGAAAACGAGATGAATATGTTTAGAATGGATAAAAAAGCAGGGCTACCACGATATGAGGAAAAATTATTTTCTGATTTCAAAGCAAATACTATACGATTATACTACGGTGAGTTTGACGAAAAGGACTTCCGTACCACGGGAAACCAGTGTACACCCCTACTTGTGATATATTACAATTGTATTGAAAGGAAAGTAGGCGGATTAGGTCTTTCCAGAACTACTTGTTATTTTTGGATACGAAATAAAACGTAAGAATATTAATTTGCTATTTATCAGTTTTGAACTTCGTTAGGGTGCACCATAAAATACACAATGCAACTATTTCACATATCTTTAAGTGACTATTTGTAATAAACGATTCATTATTATAATTGTTCTTTTTCTACAATTTTTGTAGTACATTATAATTAAAAAAAATCTTTTTGCAATTTAATTTTACCAGTAAAACATTTTGGGCTTTTAGATGGTAGTGTTATTATATTTTTCTTTAACAGATAGTCAAACATTAAAATATCATCTTGGAAGGACCTCTTTATCGATCTTATTTCGTTATTTGTTATTTGCTTTTTTTGTTTGTTTTTTTATTTGTTAATTTTATCATTTAAGTACATTTATGGTTGGGCCACCACAATAGTCGGCCGCATTTGTTTTTTTTAACACTTGGTAGGCGCGGACCTGCCTCGCGCTATAACGAATCCGCTTAAAGCTGGGTCGCGCAAAGCGAGGCATGCCTGTATAAAACCGGAAAAAATTTTGTAATAGATATATTCTTAGCAAATTTTAATAAGGGAAAAGTAATTTATGAAGCCAGAATTTCTGTCAATTGAAGACCTTGGGTCAAGAAGGGGGTAAGTCCATTTTACCAAATTTTACAGGGGAGATAAAAAACTGACTTAAAAATTCTGTGCGCTCAGAAACCCAATTTCTTTTGTACTCGTATTTCCATGTGACAGTAATGATGACGGTCTGTTTGCAGCTATAATTTATCAGTCTACTTTAATTTGTTTACTCACAATTGTTTAAAAATAAAATGGAGTTACCTCCTTCTTGCCACAAAACAGTAAATAGAAGTAATAAAGCTGTCAGAATGCATGTATTATACACCATGAAACAAGGATATGGGTTAGATAACCGAACATCCTACTTCATAAAATAATTTGGTATTACACAGTATAAGTAAAAAAGTTTTCACTTCTTGTAAGCACAAGGTCCTGTCTCTATTTTAAAGAAATCAAGCGAAAATTATATTAACAGGTAATCAGGCAAGAATCTTCTTTTGAAAATATCTTGGTATTACGCAATACAAAGAATATTATTTGTTCTTTTAAGTATGGAGTCCTGTCCTTAGTTTTAAACATCATAAACAACAAAAATGTTGATTACACAGGTTTTCCTTTTGAAAATAACTACGTATTGCAGAACAAGGAAAAATGAACAGCAGCCTATAGGGATATGGGTGTGTTTCCATTTAAATATCACAATCATCTTCACTTTCTGAAACTGAGTCTGAAGATTCCATACGCGTTTCAACCGTAGCAGACTTTAGTCCCTGGTAGTACTACATGTCATTTCGTGGAAGATACTGCTCTGCAAGTTTTAAGGTGTCTTTCCATTTGGCATATTTTATTGGCAGTTTTTCCACATATGCACAAGGAGCATCTAGTGCAGGGGTGGGCAAACCTTTTACATGGCGGGCCGCATAAACAGATGAAAATGATCGGCGGCCCACGTTAGGTTTACATCGGAAGTTAATTGAGTTAATTCAAGGGATCCTGTTAATGATAATCAATAATTAATAATATATTATCCCCATAACATCACTGGAAAAGGTTTTGCGGCCATAATTATAAACTACAAATATGAAATTATCTGTACTGTTCGCTTTCATAATGGAATCGCAGGCCATATAAAATACCTTCGCGGGCCACATGTGGCCCGCTGTCTGTGGTTTGCCCACCCCTGATCTAGTGTGATGTTTTGGTTTTTCTTCAGTAACTTGAATCTAGTGAAACACTACACTCTACTTGTATCTGTATTCTGTAAGTAGTGGAATATGCGATACGCAGATACTAAAAAAAAATCTCTCTTTCCTATTACTTTTGCCTTGTTTTACGAAGTTAGTATTTAGATGCTCCACAAAGTCAAGTATCATGTTACTTTTCACACTAACCACACAGAACTTGTGTGGTGAGGTCTTCTTCACTATTTTTTCATATTCTACTGGTAGGAAAATCATTTCAACTTTTCGCTATTAAAGCAGTCAAGAATGAATCTTGCTTTTCTTTATTGACAATGTCACAAAAAGATGTTAGAATTTAAATTGTCTGATCATCTGTAAGTTTTGATAAACAGATTTTCTTACATTTACAGTTTACAGAAGGTTTCCTTTTAGGAAGTAGTCAAAGGTCAGTAGGTCAAGTCAAGTCAAAACTTACTATCAATAATAGTTACGATAAATAAAAACGTACTATTATTAGTATAAATATCCCTTCAAAAAACGTAGGAATGCTAGTATCAATACAAATCTACATTAAAATTAAGCGACTTCTCTCCAATAATGACAATAGTTTTTTAAATCTCGTTGCTATGATTGACGCTTATCTATCTTCCCACGCGAGTTCAAATGCACATTTATCTAAGCGCCAACGGAAGGATCTGGTGGCCGAGGTGACTAAATAACTCGTCATATGCGATGTTGAGGTGAGGTGGTTCGATTTTGGATTAGACGGGGTCCAAAACATTGTATTACTTCTCTAGAATAATGCTCGGTAAGAGTTTTTTGTTGCTTACCGACTCTTTAAGCTACAAAAACTCACTGTATTTGTATCGCCTTTTATAATAGTGATATACTTATCCGAATGCAGCGTATTATATAATTATGAACGGGATATTGCAAAGTATTCATTTTAAAATGTAATTTGCATTAATTTTCAGGATGATGCTCAAGATAGGAAATTTATTCCTGCTTGTAAATTTTCGCATAAAACGAACTATCCTTATATAAAAATCTGATGTGGCCACCACATAACTTTCTCCATATCTGTAATATTTATAAAAATTCCAAATAGGTTACATAATAGTACATATTTTAAGAAATTGCGAGAAAATTTTAGACTTTACAATGAACAGAAATAAACTCAAACCATAGCCTTCTGATATTGGATATAGCCACAAAGCTCCAACAATTAAGAAAAGAAAAAGGAGCGTTACTAAGACGTAACTAAGCATCAATTGTTAACAATAGTCGTCGGTAGGTGGCGTGGTGGTGGCAGCTAAAAATATAAGATAGCTCTTAAACTATGCATTATATGGAAAATGTGCAAGGTATTATTCTTTATTTCGTATTGCTGCTGCTTGTGCAATGCCGAATCACGAGTACCTATTAAAAGCATCCCGACTTTTGTGATTTCAGTGAAAAATAAAGTATTTAGCCATAAATAGAATTAACTCCTTAACCGTAAAATTCAAAATTTTTAATTTTACTGTTAAGGAGTTAATTATATTTAACATCAATTTCGCCGAAGTCTCCATCTTTACTTATTTATTTAACCATAATTGCTTAAATATTTATCATCGCAAAAGTTAGGATTTTTCACAGGTGATTAACAGAAAAGTTATATAAATTCTTGTTATTACACGAACAATAATAATCGCATTACTAGAACGCCATCGCCACAAGGCATGTTCCTACAGTCCCTGTACACACCTGCATTTTAGAAAAAATACCAAATAAAAAACTGGAAAATCGAAAAAGTCGTAAGTAAGAGTCAAATTAGTTTATTAATTAATAAGACACCCTGCAAGCATATTAATCATTTTACGTTATTATTTAGAATGGAGACTTTCCTAGCTCGTTCAAATATAATTTTTGAATCGTTTTACCGCAGCAATGAATGTGGGTTTCAGACGATATTATTCGACGTATGTACATGTTCACTCATAACCAAATCAAATTTGCCTAATAGTTCCACGAGACCTAGAAAATGACAATTTTGCTGTTTAAATAATCTACCTGAACATCCACGAAAAGCTAAATTGTTTTTGGCCAATTATAAGGTTATATTAATGAACCATTCTAGCACACTTCTCCAATGACTTCTTTCTTTCTTAATAAGTCTTTGCAAAGTTTTCAAGTTTTATTCTTGCTAAGCCGCAAATCCATTTCAAGCAGTGCTGTAGTGGAAATTATACGGTTGTATACGCCGTAAACCTTCTGCTTTTTTCGAATGAATAGGGTATACCCTCTGCTTTTTCTAACAAATGGCGTATACCGCAGTCTTATGGGAAATTATACAGGTTGCTTGAAAAAAACAGCTAATTCCTCCTTTTTTCGTGGCCCCAAACATTGAAGCTGAACCTGCAATTTTTGAAAATCTGCGGCCCACGAAGAGATTTAATACCGATATTCTAACCCTACTTTTGTTTCGATCAGATTGAAAATAAATACTGTACTATTATTTTTCATTTTTTATATACATCACTAAAATATAATTTAAATAAAAATTTCAATGAAATTCAAAGTAAGCTCATACGCTGTTTTCTCCTGCCATCGTGACATTATAGTCATGTACTTCGCTATTAAAATAACTGGGTAAGATCCCCCTCAAAGTTTTACATACTTCCGTTGTTGAGGCGAGTTTTCATGTGATTTTAAAGCATTCACTAAGATGTTTCCAATCGCTTCCTCCATTCTTTGCTAAGCTACTTCCACTTAATAGATCAAAGAGCTTACAGCAGGAGCAAAAAACTGTGTTTTTGCTCTCTGAATACATTAATCATATTCTTAAAAGCGTTTCGACATTGCTTATTTTATTATAACACATCTAAATAAAAAACTACGATTACTAGAATCTGTCGGAAAATTAAAATCATTTCTCAAAGTAGATGGACGTATCATTATAATATGATCGAATTCAGAAGGTGATAAATTATCAGACCAAAGGCTAATATCGCCATACGACTTGGAAACGATTGGTATAAGATTGAAATCGTCCTTAACATTGACTTATTTTGTCTTACCAAAGAAATGTACCAAAAGAATGCTCTATTCGTCAAATATGCTATTCCTCTGTATCTTGTAAATAAAATTATATATTAACCTTTAAACGGGCAAGCGGGGTCATATTTGACCCCACTCAGTTGTTTTGTTTATTATTGTGAAAAGTTTTACTTTATGCAACTTCTAGATTTTGTATTTGTTTATTTACTACTTAGTTCCTTCTGTGTGAATGAAAATTATTGTAATTTTTTTCATATAACAACATCAATAATAAATGTAGGATTGGGGTCATTATTGACCCCACTACTAACTAACTATATGTAATGAGTGTAAGAATTCTAAATAGCTACAGTATACATGTATAATTGTGGAGATTATATATATTATTGTAAGTGTAAAAAATGTTACATAAAAATTGTAATTATATTTTGTAGTTATTTTCATACCATTATATTCAAATTTGCCTCATTGTAAGGAAATAAATGAATGATCAAAATCAACAATAAACAAATATAATGTTTAAAATTTTATGCAACAGTAATATTTCTTAACCATTTCATTATTAATAAATTTTAAAAAGTAATCCATACTGCTTTAGTTAGGTTGCTAACTATTTAAATATATGGGGTCAAATCTGACCCCACTTGCTGGTTACGTTACAAATTAAGCTTGCCGGTTTAAAGGTTAAAAAGTACATTACATTATTTATATCAACATTTTCGAATAGAGTGTAGAATAATTTTGGTATGGTTGTTTTAAAAGGGATCCATTCGAAAATTTCGCGGAGGGTCTAAGAATTTGTAGTTACACCACTGTTACCATCGTATTTTGCAAATCATATTAAAGAGTAAAGTTCGAGATCTATTTTACTCGACTAGCTTTAATTGAATTTTAAAATATATTACGGGAATAGAGAGGTAATGACATTTTCATTTTACAATGTCAGACTCATGGCGGGCCGGATTAAAATACATAATCAGAGGGCCAAATGTGAGCGCCGGACTGTAAATTGGATGTCACTTGTCATTATGATGGTTTACCAACGTATTTTTAGCAGAGGAGCTGACTATTAGATTATTATTATTATACGATTGCATCGACGAACCTAAATGGCAATCGAAATCAGATGTAAATTAAGGTATTTTGTGGCTACGTCGAGGGAAAAATAAATTTTAAAATATTTTATTGCGTCAAAACTTCAATAGAGGACGATTTTTTTTACCATGATTGAAGTGAATACGTATTATGAAAATTTTTTAATTAAATTGAAAAGACCACTTTTTCTTAACTTCCCGGGGCGTTAAAAATCTAGAGAAATTGCACTTATATAGTTGGTTTCCCGATTCATAGCATTATTACACTGCTGTACGTGACGAATCTTTTATGACGCGTCCATTTCATCCAAAAGGCGACGACCTGAAATGGAAGGTTCTGTTCAGCTAAGCTGAATATTGACCAAATTAGGTTATCTACATCGGAATGTGCTTCAATTAAAGCCAAATTTTTAAAATTCATCTTTGAACTGGACAAATTACAAATACTCAGGAATTTTCGCGGCAAGAAGCTAGAAGCAGGTGATTTATTTAATGGCGACAGGAAAATTTGAGTGTAGTTGTACGTCTGGATTCAACCAGTTTTATCACTCTGCCCAGTAATAAGAAGTTAGGGATCTTCATTCCATTCCAGTTCAATCGAAATTACCTCAATTCGCACGTTTTTTCGTAGCCTGAGAATTTTCCCACGAGCGACTGGGTGAATAAGCAGTGAGGTTGTAAGGTATCGGTAACGCAGGCCGAAAGAAAGAATGAAGATGATAACGGCTGCGAGATAAGAGGCTTTTACAAGTACTTCATGAGGTTTCGGCATAGGCGGCACGGCGAAGGGCAAGTTACACGAGCCGCTGAGTCGTTGTCATCCCGGGTTCCTCTTGGTCAAACTAGAGAGTGAGAAAGACGAGAGCAACGTCGACATCGATACCGAGTTGCGTCGTTTGGTGGACATTTGACGCGAGCGAAAACAGTTACCAACAGTAAGAGTCATCGGACAAAACAGTTAGTATTATCGATTTGTATGCATTCAACTCGCGCCACAACTCAGGAAGGAAACCTCATTCAGATATTCCCAAATTTTAAATTTCTATTCACCATTTGTCGTGATTTCTCGGGGATATGCGTTTATATGTTATGCGTTCGATGCAGTCACAGAAAGTGTTGCTAAATGGTACCGAAAAATTAAAAAAAAAACGTTCGTTTCTTTGATTTTACTCGATTTGAAAACTAGGTGTGCTAGTATTTTAGGGGGCATCAGAGTATGGTATCCTGTATGGTTTGTTTCCTTTGTCATTGTATTATATTCCTTAGATATTTTTGTGTGAGGAGCATTGTGGTGTTCCGCGAAGCGGTGTCCAGTTTCTAAAGGGTTCCGTACCCCCATAAAGGTTGAGAAGCTCTGGTCTTCTACCTTACTTCGCGGGCCGCAGAAATGCACTACAGGGGCATTGCATTTGAATCATTTTCACTTTCTCTTAATGGTTAAATTTGAGGTTCGCGTACCTACCCAGCGGAAATTGACGATTATATTTACTTCATTGACTTTAGTTGAATGCATGTGACTCTTTCTTTCATCTTCGATTTTTTCAGTTTTCTGACATATTTTCTTGAATATAATTTTGATTTTCAAAATCTCCAGACGGTTTTAAAAACATGATTTTCAAGCTACTATACTAAAAGTGGGGGTGTCGGTGGCGCAGTGGTAAGGGCGTTGGCCAGCTACGCTAAGCGGCACCGGGCACCAATCCTACGAAGGTGGGATTTTTTCCGAGGTCGCCCTTCCCCCTACTTGTGCAGTTTGAGGAGACTGCGCATATTCAACGCTCCGTCCTTCTGAAGGGACGTTAAACAAGTTGGTGCTTGGTGCTCTTCGCAAAGAGTAGGCAAATGCCGGCACCGGGTTCCCTCCTCCCTTCTGTGTGTGTCCTGCGTGGAAGACAACGTAAAACCACCACACCATGTATGTATATTCCCTAGTCAAACTAATCAATGAATTGGTAGAACCTGTCGTAAGACAACACGTGAATAATTAAATATTAAAAGTGCAAATTTTATGTTTTAGCTAATGGTTGCTAATCTACATATCATTTATCACTGTGCTCTTTAATTTTATGTTATCTAATTCATCACTGACATCAATACTAGAAAATTGTGATCATGCTCGTATAAGCGACTTATGACTTCGTGCGCGTCCAAATAAAGAAATCTATTACTAGGAATTATATTTTAGCAGCCCTATTTCATCTAAAGGAATTCTTAGGTACAATTGTGAGAGTTAACGACGATAGTGATTGGAACCTGCCACGTACCGATCATGGCGACTTAACAGAATGTCTTGTGAACGCATTTTCTTAAAGGCGATACTATTATCGACAGAGGGAGAGGGACTGCAGGGAGCGGCCATGTCTATTCTCATGCGAGGTGAGGCAGGAGAGAATGAGATAATACATAAATGAAATGGAGCCGCCACGTTCGGATATTGAGGCATGCGTCAGCCTGTCGAAGTTCTTAGCGGGTCATAAATAATTCGGTACCGTTTAATTTAAAATCAACAAGAGGCTCGTCGATGCCTCTCTGAGTCAAAACTTCATTGGCCTTTGCGATACATTGTTTGGCCGATTGGGGCTTTGATGAAGAATTGCCGAAAAATGTCGAAAAAGTTGCTTTTTAATTTTTATGCCCCGATAAAAGTTATCTACAGCACGATGGCATTTTTATTCAGTGAAAAGAAGGTTGAGGCATTTTTCCTGGAGCGTTGTACCAATACCACAGTTCGGAAATTAGCTCACTGATTCTAATATAGCGTGAGTTTAATTGCGTATGTGTGTGCTGATCATGATAATGCTATAGTGAGAGATGTCCCATCAAGGAAGATTTAGGTCTCTGAATGATTTAGCGTTTCCGTATTGTTGCGATAATTGGTGAGTCACCGTTGACTTTTAGATAGTGTTGGCATCAAACTAACATTTGAGAAACAGCGACTGAATACGAAGCCATAAAACATTTTAAAATTCAAGGCTTCAAAGAATTTTATTGTTTTTATTCGCATTTAAACCACGCGAGAAGAATCATTTGATTACACCTAATTCAAATACCTTTTCTTAAAAATAACCGCAGATATCTTCCGGGAATTTTAACTTCGTGTTTTCTTCATGTCTGAGTTTCAATGCATTTAAAAAATTTGACGGTGATTGTCAAGACCTCTTAATCGTAAGTCTTAGGAACCTCCGTTGTTTCGAAACATTTATTTAGGTAATTGTCATTAATGCCCGTTTAAAATCATTCATAATTTATTACAAATACTTAAATATCCGTGAGATATCGATTTATCGGATTTTTGTTGAAGGATGAATAATTTTTTGGTCTGTTTTCACCGCATTGGAATGCGTACTATCAATCGCCGACAGCTTTTTAAAAAAAATAGCGATTAACTTGCAGCTTTTCAAGCGAAACCCTTCCGCAATAAAAATAAACGGATTTGAAGCCTTAAGAAGTCTTAAAGAGTAACCGATCATTGTTCGCATTAGAAGCACACTCAACCGATGACGTCAGCGGAAGGTGAGAAGAGAGAGAGAGAGAAAGAGGTCTGTGACACCGCAATCGAGTTCCGTGCTTTGAAGCTTATTAAAGAGCTACAGTAAGGGCATGCAAATGCCTTTCATTAGACTAATCTTTCGGTGGGCTCTTGGTTCATTTTATCCTAACCATTACCTTATATGGCCTCGTAGATATCTCCTTTCTTCAACTTGCCAGAATTACTCTTTTCTTTTTGGTGTTTTTTTTAAATCCGTGTTCGGTTTGTCCGTCTGTCTGTCTGACGCGCTAACTCCTCATAAACGAAAGCAGATAGAGACTTCTTTTTTTCACCTATCGATTCAATACTTCGTCTCGTTGTGTACGTTTTCTCGGTTTGTCCATCTGTCCGTCTGTCTAAAATATTTTTGAAAAAACACCATTTACCTACTATCTGCTTCAGCAGCTCGTTCCTTACTTGTCTTCTTCAAAGAAATATTCCCATCTCAAATTTAATCTTTGTCACTACTTTTGTCTTCGTTACTTTTCACGCGGTGTCAATTACTCTTATCTGTGACTATATTTATTACTTCCTTATTAGTTGTATTCTCCGACAGACTAATTTATTCTGTTCAACGCCACACCCACGCGTCGAAAGCTTCTAAACTGTTCTCATCCTGATTCCCTGGACCTACACAATAGTGTTTTCAATTCTATTATTTCAAACCAATCTTCTACTTAGATCTCTGTTAAGATCCCGTGTCATTTATTTTCGTCTACGGATCGAGATCTCGCCGCTGTTCCAAAAATAACCGTGTTATCTGTTGTAGTTCAGGCGTCATGAGTCAGAACGGCGCCCGACGTTATTCACCATTATCTTTAGTATTAACACAAGTAATGGACCTCATGATGGGACGAGAGTACAATTTTAAAATATTTATCGTTTTTCTTTATGGGACAAAATTCACAATTCGTAACCTAGTTTATGTCCAAGATGTGCAAGAATAGATAAAGTTGTCATTTTAATTACGCTCCAAATCGTTTTTAGAAGGGCTAAACAACATGTCGAAAGATAACCGCGTCATATTTTTATTCCTAATTCTTAACGTTTGCTTATTATTGATATATTTTATCCAGATTCAAAGTCAACCGCTCTATGGCAAATCACGTGAATGCAAATTTAATGGCGCTTTAAAACTTACCGTATCATTTCTCTGTGAAGCGTTATTATCGCTGATTAATACCTGAGGAAGGAAGGAATTTAAAATGGAAGTTTATCTGAGTATACGTTAAGTCGGCTCTCGATAACTCGAATATTAAGCGAAGACAGAAAAAATCGATTTATAGAAACTTCGTATTATAGATCTTTATATACATGAGTGCGAACGAAAAAAAAACTTCCGCTTCGAATAACCGAAAATTCGAGTTGCTGTATGTATATTCCCTAGTCAAAACCAATTAATTAATTGGTAGGACCAGTTGTAAGACAGAACACGAATGAATGAATATATATATATATATATATATATATATATATATATATATATATATGTGTGTGTGTGTGTGTGTGTGTGTGTGTGTGTGTGTGTGTGTGTGTGTGTGCGTGTATGTGTGCGAGTCGAACGTCTACACCTCGAATACTCGAATTTTATCACGTAAGCATGCTGCAGCGAACAACATACGGTCGCAATATTGCTGTGTGAGGGGAGACTAGATAGCACAGAGTTCAATAAAAGGATATTTGAAGGGAGAGTTTCAACCCATAAACACCGTAAATCATTTTGATTTGCTTCATAATTCGATCACTATTTTCGTGGGAGGGTCGCAGTAGCAATTGACGTTTGCACCAACTGGTCCGCCTGAAGGATGTTTGCTCCCCTATCTCGCTTTACTTGTTGAATTTTTAAAGGATATGGGAACCAGGCAAATAATTCCATTGAAAATTTGAAAGCTTTGCCTTTAACTTCGTAAATGTCCATCATTTTTCATTACCTTCCTGTGTAATTACGCTTTGAATGTTCTTCCTCATAAAGTAACCATGAACGTGTATTATTTGAAATATGTCGAAAGGTAATTACATTTTGTGTTTATCACTATTTACCTACGTTTGATTTAAGAGCCTGTGCGGTACGTAACTGAAAAAGTAAATTGCAGTTGATGTTTGTACTATTTGGAATTATTTAAGGCAATTTAACTTGTTTTTACAAAACAAAAGGCTGCAATTCAACCATGATTTGACAAATTTTACCAAATGAATAATTGTTGTCAATGAATTATTTATCGCGTGAGGTCAGCTCGAAAACAGTCATTTCAAAATAAAAACTATTTTGTTTTTTCGTGGAGAGGAACGATAATCGGCTGGATATCATCCCAGTCGATGGTTGCTTCTTGACCATATGTGTGAGTTAATGGGCTTATAATGTCGATGATGTTGGCGGTTTTAGCCCAAAGCTGAACCCGGCTCCAGGTATTGGACCAAGGTGAAGAGGCGAGTAAATATAGTCTTTCACGGATGAAAAACTTTTAGACCCGGTCCTGAAGCATCGATCCACAATATATTACTTTCGTGATGATGGTCTGCATTATGCTTTACGATCTTTAATCAATTCGTCATGGCGTGAAATGTCTATCATTAAATCGAGTAACTTGTAAAAAAATCATGAGCAAATATTATGCCATGAAAAATATTTCGGGCAAAAGACGATATTGATTTGCTCATTCATCTCATATGAACTTAAATTAGATATGAATGAAAAAGTTGAAAGTGAAACAACAAGGGTACAGTCTAATGTAAAGGAAATAATTTTGCGATTTGGTAATCGAACAAGAATAGTATATAACAATAACTTTCAACAAGGGTACAGTCTAATGTAAAGGAAATAATTTTGCGATTTGGTAATCGAACAAGAATAGTATATAACAATAACATTCAACAAGGGTACAGTCTAATGTAAAGGAAATAATTTTGCGATTTGGTAATCGAGCAAGAATAGTATATAACAATAACATTCAATAATTATTGAGGAGACTTCTTTGGTCATATATCCAGGTACGATGAAAAATTATGATCTTCTAATGTGCATCTCGTTTATTCGCTTGAAACATCTGCGCTATTGAGATTAGATGGCGTAAAAAAATTGCCTGTTTCACGATCATGTTTTGGTTCGTTTGAATTTCAAATAGGTATGCAAAAAAGGATTTTAAAAGATGTGATTGGATTCAAGGAGTAAGGCAAGATCGGTAATAATTCTCCTTTGAGTTTATATTTATTTAGATGCCAACACCAATCCCGATGTGTTGAAGAATCAAAATAATTTTTAAACGGTAACATACTTGAATCCAATATAAATGCTTCGAACGCAGTGGTAAAAGTTTTTGAAAATCCTGTTCTCTGATTCTGCCAAATTAGTGATTCATTTTGTGTTGTACATTCGTTTTTTAATTAAAACATTTCTGAATATTTTAGCATTCTCATTCAATTTTTCTAGCATCTATGTGGGAAATGAATTTAAAACTAGAAAAATATCTTATCGAGCTCCCCTCTAGTTTTGAATCCAATGAATTTGGTCTTTATCCATATAACCAGTGCTGTAGTCGCAAAAAAAGCAGAGGGTATACCGTATACGGAAATAAAACTTTGAAGGAGGGTCTTACCCAGTTTTTTTTAAAAGCAGAGGATATATATATATATATATGTATACCCTATTCATTCGAAAAAAGCAGAGGGTATACGGCGTATACCCTCCACTACAGCCCTGCATATAACTGGTAAATAAACCATACGCATGCTTCAAATATTAAATACATATCCTCAGGGGTAACACGCCGTCCATCGATTCTAATTAGTTCTCGTCAGAATCAACGATAGGTGAATTATCATCGAGGATGTCTACTTTGTAGCTGACGTGCGCATCTGGTTTGGCCAACCGCTTTAAGGCTAAACAGGTTACTTAGGTCATATATTTTGAGATAAGTGCTAATGGAAGAATATAACCCGCCGAAAAGCGCGCGTAAATTTTGACGAATTTCTTCCCTCCCCTCCCACTGGAAAAGGTAATTTAAAAATCGAATAAATAACCACTCGCCTCGCCTGAAACTCGGCGCTGTTTGGCGCGTTCTCTTATTTCCCTCGAAACTTGAAGATCGAGCGTTGAGGTCCTAATGTTTGGGCCTGGAGAGGGCGCGGGTGGAGGATAAAGGGGGAAGGGAAGGAGAAAAGAGAGGCCAAGGTTTGGAGAAGCACAGCGCTCCTTTGACGTGGCCAATAAAACCACGTCCGGCGCCTGGCCTGAGACAGCATTTACGTCTGCCCACTCCCCTGCTAACCCTACACCGCCGGAACCATCCCCATCTTCCCCCGATTCTCACTCCCCCCTCCTACACTCCCATTACACCATACCCTCCCACTCACTTCTATTCCATCTTCTGCCTTCTAGCTCTCTCTCTTTCTCTCTACCTCCAACCTCAAACCCGCCCACTCCCCATACTCTAACAACCCGTTTCGTATACGCCCACGCTGTAGGATGGAGGTTTAGAGAGAGAGAGGAGAGAGGGGAGGATGAGTGCGTGCTCAGACATCCTCTTTCTTCTCTCTCTCTCTCTGCTTCTCCTTGTACCATTCGCCATGGTTTTGTATAAGAGGAAGGAGAAACCCGCACCCCTTCCTTTCCTTGCTGCCACTCATACAGCACACGGCCCGCCAGTTTCACGCACACTATCCGTTTCTCTCTTCTGGGAAAGAGGAGGGAGGACAGACGTAGAGAGGGAGTAAATGGGATGGATTGAAGGAGAGAAAGGATTGAAAGTGTTGGACACTGGAGACAGATGGAGGATCAGGTTGAGAGAGAGATTGGGTAAAAAGAAAGGAGAGGAAGAGAAAGTGCGAGAAGAGAGATATGGACTGCGAGTAAGATAGAGGATAGGGAGGGAGCGAGGGTGATGGAAGGAGATGGCGGGAAAGGGAGGAGAGGGTGAGAGAGAGGTAGATGGATGTATAGTATAGTATAGTATATTATAGTATAGTATAGTATAGTATATTATAGTATAGTATAGTATAGTACAGTACAGTACAGTACAGTATAGTATAGTATAGTATAGTATAGTATAGTATAGTATAGTATAGTATAGTATAGTATAGTATAGTATAGTATAGTATAGTATAGTATAGTATAGTATAGTATAGTATAGTATAGTATAGTATAGTATAGTATAGTATAGTATAGTATAGTATAGTATAGTATAGTATAAAGAGAGAGAATGGCGAGAGGGAGGAAGAAGGATAGAGCTGGAGGGAAAGGAAGGGTGAGAGAGGAAGAAAGAGAAAGGATCGAGAGACAGCTAGGAGAAATGGGAAGGTAGGGAGAGAGATGGATAGAGAGGAAGAAAGAAAGGGAGGAAGAGAGAGGAGAGGCTGAGAGAGTCATGATTGGTGGTAAGGAGAGAGAGAGAGAGAAGCAATGGCGCGAAGGAAAAAGAGGGAGGGAGAAGAATAGAGATAGAGGTAAAAGGTAGGAGAGAGAGGGCGATAGAGGTGGATGAAGAGGAAGAGAGAGGGAGAGGGAAAAGAAAGAGGGAGGAGGAAGAGAGATGGTGGAGGAGGGAGGGAGTGAGGGTGAGAGAAAGGTTTGAAAAAAGTAAATAGGGAGAAAAAGGAACGAGTGAGAAATAAAGAAACGGAAAGGGAGATGGAAGATGGAGAGTAGCGGGAGGGGACATTTCGCGAGTTCACGACCCCAGCAGGAAGAAAAAAATCCTTACGCACTCGAGAGAATGGAGAGGAGATTTGCGAGACAAGCCGACAGGCCTATAGGAGGAGAGGGAAATGGAGAGAGAAAAAAAGTCTAAATTTAATTTGTTCCGAGTCGGACGGACGGCCGTTGGAAGTATGAATTCTGAGTAGGGTTGCCAACCTTTGTTTTTTTTTGATATCCTACTCCACTTGTCCATCTCCTCCCTAGAGAAATCACGGCGCGTAGTCAGATATGCGCATAACCTCACAAAGGACAGGATTTCGGAAGTATTCAAAGGATATTTTTTACCAGAGCCGGAAATTTTTTTATATAATACTATGGAGATTGATTTCAGTGATGAGAAATTGGAATCAAATGCTCTTCTATGAGCTTTTCAATCATACATTCATTATTAACTCGGAAATATAATATAATGATTCTAGTCATTGCGGTTAAAATAAATTTCGGCTTAATTCATTCTCCTGTTAAGATAATCGATTGTTCTTAAATTTATTGTTAATTCTGCCGTCCATTAAAAGATTGTTGACTCGGACTTACAAGGCTTTTGGTGAAGGTTAAGGGCCAGATGATTTATTTCATAATTTTAGTAAACTATTCATGGTTACCTATCCGTAACAGAATGTGAATTCGTATGATATTACTTAATTTTTATGTAAGAATTCTTTTATAAAAAATATCATTTAGCTGTTGAAATTTTATGTAACTTAAACAATCTTAGGTGTGAAGTCAGTCAGAAAAACTATGACTTTACAGAACATTTCATGGTTCATATAATGTAAAAATTAAATGATGGTAGATTTCGTTGTTACCAAATAGAAAAAGGCTTACCGAGTATGTCGAAGTAAGTGCGCAGTTATATATACGACTTGATCACTTAGAGGAGCGGAGGATATTTTAGGACGCGCATTTGAAGTGCAATAAATGTAACGTTATTTTAGTATTCTGCGTGAGAAGGTACTTAGCTGCGCGAGTGGCCATCTAAAATAAACTGCAGTTCAGAGACCGTTTTAAATTAAATGGGCGATGGCAATTGTTTTCGGTCTACGTCGAACCGCAACATTTGTTGAAGTTATTTTTATTACAATTCCCACCGTGGGAGGAACACTTGGTTGGCCCTTCCGGGTTACGTGCTGTTGGCTTTCTGTCTGTTTAAGAACCACTTCGCTCTCTTTGGCCGGGACCGTAAAAGTAGATATTTTGAGATTCCGCCGTATGTTTTCCATTAAACATAAGGACAATTCCGTCGAAAGAACTATATTACAGCTAAACAACGGAAGGTAATTCTGTTTTTGCTAGATTTTAATGCATATAACATTACTTATCCTAAATTTATCATATTTTGTCACATTTATTCAACGTTGTTTTTCCTTTGCTATGTTTTATATCTATTTTGGAGGTGTTTAATCCCTTTCTGGTTAGGGACCACATTTATAACTTATCCGTTCGAATCAAATGATTTTTAGATTTTCTATAAAATAATTATAAAATGAGAGTTTCTGCTTGAATATCTTCAAGAGAAAACTGCTGCCAGGCGGATATTTTCTGGTTGCACTTTTTGAATGAATAATTCTCTCTTATTTAATACTAGTGTATTGCCCGTCCTATGATGGGTGGCAATGACTATATGGTTGAAAAACTCGTCGTTAGACTGGTAATCCTACTGAAACCATACATCTTAAGTAATCGTAACTCATTATTATGGATAGTCACAAAATTCGTTTACTTTTCTAGTGTAATTGCCCGTTGAAATGCAACGGAGAGCTTAGAAATTAATAATAACAGCTGTAATTATTGAGTAAGAGCTGGTATAAAATTTGCCAAAATAGAGATTCGGGAGAATTTCTTTCTTATTCTTGTTTTCTCCAATGATGAGCCCCTTGTCAGAAATGAAGTAATAATAATAAATTATTCCCTCCGTCCCTCTCTCCGTCCCTCTCTCCCTCCCTCTGTCTCCTTCCCTAGAAGAAGAAGAAAGAATAAAAAACTATTGTAATTTTTCTTAAATGCACTCCTAGTCCGGAGATCGAAGGTCAAATATGTGAATTTTAATAAGCAAAAGAAAATTACCTTGCAGGTCGAAACATCGATTTTTCCATGTTATCTTATGGGGATTGGAAACCATTCTCAGGAATCGAACCCGGGTCGATTTTGGAAATTATTGTTTTGTAAATGGCTTTTACTTTAAGAATCGAACATTCCCACCAAATGTCAATCTTCTAGATACTCGGAAAGTTTGTTAAAAATAGCATTACTCTTCCGCTTTCCCATCCAGCGACGACGACGAAGTCATTTTTATATTTTAGAGGAGTCGAACTCCGGTCTTTTTTCGTCATTTAATTTTTATATCTGAATCAAACATTCCAGCGAAATTTCAACCTTCCACCTAATCGGGAAGTTTGTTAAAACGCGTTAAAAAGTGCCATTGATGACGTCAGCGTTATACACAAACACATCTAGGCTTTTATTATTAGAATTAGACGAATTCTATATACTTAAATTCTAAATAAAATTTATGCTGTTTTGTTGAAAAGGGAACTCAAGATATAATAAATGTGAGCATTCCTGTGTTAAATTTATGTTGCGGAATTTTCGCCTTGCCTTGAGAAAGTACATATATTCATCTTGCCATCTATTCCGAAATTATTTCGACGAAGTATCTTGCTAGTAAGATTTTTATGCTAATATTCCATTAAGTATCGAACCAAATAATGATCTTACTTTTCGATTTCCTTGTTGGGGGGGGGGGGTCGTGCAAGTGAATTGTCTTAAGTTTGACTCATCGCAACAATTCGGCAACCTTTATCTTCCGACTGCAATTTTGGAGAACATATCGTGACGGTTTCTTTTCATTTTTGGGCAGGAATATTGGAGATTGTGAAACATGATCGGTGTACATTCTCACAATCAGTGTTATATACTTGCTATTGCTCCCAAGATCACTGGGTAGGTACTACGTACACAGTGACTTACGGATAACGGTATCTGGTAATTTTTCTTATCAATAATTTGTAACGGTTTGCGTAAATTCTTAACTTTAACAAAATTCTTGAATACGAATATCAACTTTCTTAGTTTCGCTATCATTTGGAATGCATTCATCGGTTTTTTTGCTTACCTTGCTCAAAAAATATTGTTTCGCCCAAAACTGAGTCAGTGTTTGTTGAATTCATGATCGAAAGGTTTTAATATCTCGTTCGTGCGTATCAAAAGTTTATGGGATCGTTAGTGGCTATCTTCTCGAAATTCGGTCTGGCCGATCGTATTTGCAAAAGTTGGCAGTAAATAACCCACGCTCGACGTTTACATAAACCTCTTTTTTCTTCAATAAAAGCATCGGCAATCGGGGAAACACGTATTTCCTTTCGACATTGCGCAAAAGGAACAGTTCGCAAAGGGCAGAATCTGCCAAACCACTCTGTTCTCCCACTTAATTCCACCCTTTTGACGACCAATGAGTTCAGACATCCGTGCCCTCGAATTTGGAAACTCTCCGAACACTCCACACATACACGCGCGCGCGCTCACACGCCCGTGACGTATCCATCGACCGTGACATGTGCACACTCGAGCAATGAAAGGGACGATTTGCACCGAACAAAAGGTTCTCTTGATTTCCCTCGCCCACCTCTCAAAAACCCCGTGCTGGGGAGAGGGTGTGGAACAAATACGGTTACCTTTTGTGACATCGAAACGGAACATTTCAGAAGAATACATTTCGCGAGACAGATGGTTGGTCACTATGGTGGACATTATCCCTTCCTCTGTGTTTCCTTTTTTATTCACTTTTCTATCCCGTGCCTTCCATAAATTATTCCCCATAATTCCTCGTCCGTTTCCATATCGAGATTAAAATTTGCCAATATCTGTCGTCGTTAAGTGTCTTTTCTGCATAAAACTGTAAAAATCAGCACGGTCGTGGTTCACAGTACCAGTGGAGTATGTAGATATTAGTAAACTTCAAAAACGTTAATTATCTAGGACGCTCAAAGAGACTAAAAAATTAAAAGTGAAAGGTGCACATTACTACAGTCAGCTGGTAGTTCTTCGCCGATTCCATGGAAACGGCTCGAGTTTGCTGAGCCAACTTCTCCGCCCGCACCGCGCACATGGGAACGTACCTCTAATCTGTTTAAAAAACATCGACGTACGCATGATTCAAGTGGTCAAAATGTTATTAAACATTAAAAATAATCTGATGTGGCCACCACATGACTTTCTCTATACCGGTATTATTTCTAAAAATTCCAAATAGGTTGCACGACAATAAATATTTTGAGGAACTGAGAGAAAATTTAAAGACTTGAAAAAGAACAGAAATAAACTCAAACCATAGCCTTTTGATATTGGATATAGCCATGAAGCTCCAACAATTAAGAAACTATAAAGGAGCGTTACTAAGACGCAACTAAGCGTCAAGTGTCTACAGTAGTCGCCGGTAGGTGGTGGCAGTTAAAAAAAAAATAGTTTATAAAATATCTCTTAAACAATGCATTATATGGGGAAATATTTCGTACAAACGTTGTAGAAAATACAATTTCCTACAACTTTTATTCCAGTACATGTTTACATATATTAAATATTAAGGCAAATATTTCAAATTAATGGATGTGACAAGTGTAAACACCCACTTCTGGTTGACCGATTTTAGTTAAAACCTAATAAGTTTCTGATTTTTTAATACAAATGCTCAATATGAAATTTTATGCTGATCGGATTATTAATGTTTGAGTTAGAGCGCCCACAAAATTCCGGTCACAGACATAAACGAGAAAATTGTCAACACGGGTTCAGAGGACCTTAAAACATGTATTTCCGTTGAAATCTCGAATTCGATTTCTTCATGAAAACAATACTTTCTCTATACTTCGTATATGGAAAAGTAATAAATATTTCTTGATCACTGTTTTAAATAAATGAAGAAATCTAATCATGGAACAAAAACTTTACCCCTCCCTTCCCTCACCCTTGTACTCGTATACTCCACTGCACAGTACTAACTCAACGACTAAAAAAACGTTTAAAAATCGTACTTCTATTGCGCATCTTTATCGTCATCGGAAGAACGAACCTCTATAATATCTCTGTGATTACTCGTCTTCCTGTGTATCTTAAGACTTTCCAAGAAATTAATACTGTTTTTTGAGCTGTAGCTTTCCATACTTCATATTAAAAAATCGCATCCCTGCGGTCAAACCCCTCACTTCCAATTGCGTGCTGTCTAGCACAATGGAAGATGAAATTAACTTTCTATGCGGAAGTCATACAGTCGAATACTAACTTAAAAAAAGATTCAGCCTGCTTTGATCCCATTCCCTTGAATCGAGCTCAATTAAAAGCTTAGCCAGACCTATAAAAAAACAACTTTTTGAGTTGCCAATAGATAACCTATGGAATGTTACTCATAGTGGTGAGAAAAATGAATTCGATTGGCATGCCACTTACACGTTAGTTAGTACCATTATAATTGCCCTACTTTTTAAACTTTTATTTTATATATTTTTCGAATTAATGCGAAATTTTGATCTTCTCTTTCCGTTTCAGATTCGGCACGACCGAAAAATTTTCTCATAAAATTGCATCAATGCAGTGCAACTGCTGATATTTTCATCCACTGCCCGTCTCATCATCTCCGTGGTTAACCATTTTGGATATAATCAAGGCGTAATTCGACTCTCACGTCCCACATGCTTCGTCTTGCCCGCCTTCGTGATGTTATACGGTCATTATGTGATTTAACGTTCTTTTGTGGCGAATCGGGAGAGAAACTTCCCTCTTCCTGTTCGAGACGAACTCTTCGATCGCTGGAGGATTTTCCAGATGCAATGGCAGGGTGACGTCCGTTCTAACATTCACTTCTTTTCAGCGTCAATTGAGTAGAGAGGAAGTGGTAATAGACATAGCTTCCCATCGAAGCGAATATTCAATACCGGCGGATGGACGATAAGGAAATCGAACGATTCAAACTATAGTATATTTATTCCGATGATTTGTAAGTAATACAAGAATAGCGAGTAGACGCCGTGCACGAAAAAATTATACCTCGTGACTTTATAATATTCTCCTGGAAGAAAATATTGCACAAGTTGAAAATCCACTAGAATTGATAACCCGACCCTTTCAGTTATATTCAGCGATCTACGCCTCTGCATTTTTATACGCAAAGCGCTTGAAACTTTCATTTTTACATTTTTCTCACCGACTTATTTGTTAACGATGAAGTAGCAGACGCTGCCTTTTTTTCATGAGCGATGTAAGAAGGCTTGGAATTTTATACCCGGGAGGCTTGTGAAAAAATGAATTGGTACCGGCGAAAGTGTTGAAAGTCGATGTTTTTAAACGCACGCGCGAAGTGGCGTGTGAACAGACGCTTAGATCCGAGGTATGCGCATGGAAGAGATGCGAGGGGAGAGATCTGCGGGTCTCCCCTTGCCGTGAATGGACGACTTAAAAAATAAAATAAAACGAAGTTGTTCATTTCGCGCTATAAAGGAGCGTGGTTGGTGATGGTGGTGGAGAGGTATTTTTCTTTGCTCTCTTTAACAGCCGCTTTGCCCGAGGTGAAGCACCTGTACGATAAGGGAAAGGGCGCGAAGGAGGAAGAGGCGAAGGAGGAAGGGGCGAAGGGGGGAGGGGAGAGTAGAGAAGCGAGAGATCCTCGGGGTCTCTCTTTCCCGACGTGCTGGCGTAGAGGTTTGCGCAAGGCTTTACGAAGAAGGAGCCCTTCACTTTAAGGTGTAAACAATTTGAGTCATTGAGTACTCGGCGGATCGAGGCGGAGATTATTACTGTGTTGAGATGGTTGTTTTAAAGAGTTATCAACGGAACGATTTGTGGTCCCGTGTTTGCGGATGGATTATGAATCGACTCGATTTAAATACTCATGATTCCCCTTAATATGTGTGCGTCTTGTTATAGGTTATCGCGAGAAAAAGTGACTTTATCGAATTTAAGTGGTCATTATATCAGCAATACCATTGAAATTTAATTACAAGTAAAAACTATTACAGATAATTTTATTTACCTCGCATCAAATCTTGCCGAAGGTTAAACGTTTTAAATGAGATTGAGAGGTTAAGTTAAAAAACCGTGATATTTTACTTCATCGGTGATGTTAAATTCTAAATCCTCAATTTCTTCATACCATGATTTGCTTTCGTAATTTAAAAACCACTGCGTTATCAACAGTCCAAGCGGTTTTGCAAGCGCAAGATAAAGTAGTTCAAGTCATCCTTTAATTATGCACGGAGAGAAAACGAGACGGCGAGCAAACTTCTCTTGAAATTCCGGCAATGAGGTCTTGTTTTCAAAGTTTCTCATTTGATTCCGTTCAAGTGCTGGCTTTAGGGGATAGAGATAAAAGAAAAGTACTTGAAAATACAGCACTAGGTAAGATAATATTACTTTTTTATTCGATAGATGTTTTCGGTAAAGGGAGAAAAGGAAGACGATAACTTAAAGAGGCTTTGAGCGATTTCTTACAAGATGATCAATGCACTGAAATAAAACAAAGAAAGACACACTAATTTCGTAGAACGATTTTAAAAAAATAGAGTCTATAAGTTGGTCTTGCGGCGGTTTCCAGTTATTTATCATACATAACTGCATCTCTAATAAAACCAGTTTTTAAAGAGGACATGTATTAGCAGGCCGACTCTAGGTGCTGGGCAGCCATTCATCAGCCCGAGGCGCCAAATTCTTTGGGGCGCTTCCTCATTGATATATGTATCTCTACATTATTTGCGAGTAAATAAATGTTTTAAAGCGATGGTTGTCTAAATATCACATTATTCCATCAATTGCTAGCTTGGAAATTTCACTATTTGAGAGGGAGAGGTTTTCTTCGATGTGAGGACGTCCGTTGGGGCTGACTGTTACTAGCTTGGCTAGCCCGGACCCAACTAAGATAAAAATGTGTTCAGAAATGGGAGAATAATCTGATACGATAGTTCAGTGGTACAATATCCGCATGCCAGGTGAAAGACCCATGTTCGATTCCCGGTCATAGCAGAATTTTTTGCTGTTTAAAAATTATTCCCAAAATTAAAGCTTATGCCTATCTGCATAGGATCTTTGGATCACATTATTCCATGTATTTTCATGTTTAATCATCCTTTTTTTCAATTTCATCAACAGTTTAAAACAGTAATAATTACATTAAGCTGCAAACGTGAAAAATGCCTTAAGAAAATGAAGCAGTGAAATAGATCCTTGGCCGGATCGCTATAATATGCAAAACCGGGTCGGAGAATCACTGGGCCCGATTCAGTGTGTGCGTAAAAAATTTTTTATATTAAATTTTAATGATAATCTTCGATATTTTTCCCCGAATACAAAATGTAATATATGTACTTTGTAAATACAACAAATATTTTTTAGAGAGCGCGGGGCTCTGTGCAGTCGCACTGTTGGCACTACCAGTCGATCGATCCTATTAATATGAGGGCTAGTTTATCGGGTAGTCTCCGATAAGATTCTTAAATTATTTAGCGATTAAAATCATGAATTGAAAATGGCTATTCTCGAGCATAATTTAGCACCAAAATGACCCTATACGTCATCGTGTATAATTTTTTAGAGACAAAAATAGGTTCGGGGGAAGAGAAAAGCTGAGATTTTTTTAGAACCGATCCCCGCTATCCATTGTTCGACTACGCGGATTCATATGAAATCCGGGACGGAAGGTTTATTTTTTATCCCGCGCAATACGATTGAAGGAGAGTGGAAAAGTTGGGTCGGCCCGAGGGCGTACGGATGGTGCGGGCGGTCATTACGGGCGGTTCCTCCGGTTTCCATGGTTACGCCCGAGGAGGGTACTCTCGTGGGCTTCGGGGTGGAGAGACGAAAGGGGGAGAGGAGGATGTGGTGCACGGAGCGGCGTTCGTTATTTGTTTTTTACGCACTACCCGGGAGACTGGCGCGACGCACGAAATGACGGGATCTGCTTTTCAAGCAGATGTCCTCTCGACGAATGCATTCGCCTCTTTATAATACGTACGTAGAAGGCAGATGGAAGCGCTTAAGAATCTCTCTCCCCTCAAGGGCACCGTGGAAAGAGGGTGGAGCCGGGTGGGAAGGGTACGTAGGGTTTCGCTATAAGTGGATCGATCTCCGAGTAAAAATATGCTCGAGGATTTATTGCCCGTTTTTTTAAATCGTTTATTCTCAAGGAGAAATGAGAATGCGGTGAATGCAAGAAATATGTTAGATCATTCCTTATGGACGGGACGCAGATGTCGAGATGAGATCTCGTATCGCGATATAATTGGTTAAAAAAAATGAAAATGAACTCTTTTTGAGGGCGTTCTATTCTTTGAAAATTGACGTAATACTGTAAGACGCGTTGGAATAAATTGAATACGGAATCTATATCGATGTTTGCTCGCAAATCGATGTGCCGTTGCGTAAATATTTCGAATTTGGTTGTTTATGATGGTTAGCTCCATTATTTAATGAGTAGCCATTTTTTTCAAAATCGGTGATCAATGGATCAGCTCTGAGGACACTTTTTTTGCAGCTAGAACGCGTATTTGGTTTTTTTCCGACCATTTTGCGTCTAGTGCACTTACCATTACTCATTCATTCGTTTAGTTGGGTTTATTTATTGATTTGATTCAAAAACTTTTAAAAAGTTCTTTGTGATGATGTGGATTATTTTGGGCAACGACTTTCTCATTCCTTCTCGATTTAGCAGTATGGAGTTATTTTTAGACACGCAGTGCGGCATTAATCATATCTAACTAGTTTATTTTTCCATCGAAATTGGAGATGTTGTTTGATATTTTTTTCCGAATAAAGAGGCGATTCATTTTCCTTGGTCCGCGTTTTCTTCGCTCTATCGTTTCTTTGATGAAGATTTTTCTGTTGCTTTCTTCGTGGTAGTCGTCGCTCTACGGTTTAGTTTGTTTCGATAGGATTTGGAAAGGTAATATTTCTCTGGTTGTTTATTGCTCGAGCGTCTTTTACTCCAGTCAGGCTCTCTCTTTCTCTCTCGGCTGAACCACCGCAGTATCAAACCACGTCCAACTCCTGTTATTTTATTTTCATCTCTCAGTGATTTATTCGAACCGAAATAAAACACGCGATCGTACGAAAATATAAAAAGGAAAACTAACATTTCGTTCAAAAAGGAAGAATAGTTTTACGGTATATCGTAAAAATTCACGTTTATTTGCTTGCGGATATCAACAGTTTGTACAGTAAATGTATTTTTCTTCCTCTTCGAAATTCGCCGAGCTCGTAATTTTGGAAATCGCCATTTTAAATGATTGTCGGTCTCTTTGAAAAAGCTTTACAGTGTTTTATAATCTGCCATTCACAAGAGAAATAGCGTCGTTTCCATGCGTAATCTAACGTTAAAATGGGCATGTAAAGAGAATTAATGAACTTGACTATTTTTATCGCGTTTTTTTACGTCTGCCTTACCTAATTGCCAATAACGTGCCAAGTTACTTTGAGCCACCGCTCGCATGACATCGTTAATTCCTTATATGAAAATGCGTCGTTATGTAAAAAGTCGTTATGCAAGTGAATTAAAATCCCATATGAGCGATGTTATAACGGGTTAAAGAGTGCCTGGATTAAGGCCATAGGATCATAAATTTGGCATTTGAAGCGAAAGCAATTGTACAATTACTGGATCTTTTCTGAAACATGTTAAATTAATTTTTCCGAAACTGACGTGCACGAAGCCTGGCGCCAGCATCGCATCCGCGAATCAGCACGTCGTAATGGCGAAAAAGGGTGAGTCACAATGTTATAGCATCGTCACAAAGAAACGTCGTTGTGCGAAACGTCATTACCCGAGGGATTGCAGTTAACTGTTTTTCGGACATCGCGCTGAAGTGTGTCGCCTTACAGTCTATACACAGCTGACAATTTCGACAACGCCTCGTAAGAACTGACGTATTTATCTCGCATCAATAAACATGTCCGTAGCGCGGCATTTTAATTCCATCACGCATCCCGAAAGACCGCAATTTTCCCGTTTTCGTGCCGACTCTTCTTAGAAAATATCCTTCTGTAAAAAAAAAAACGCATGCCATTTCGAAGGACTCTCTTTTTTTTACTTTTACGCAGGTTCCCGTTTATTTTTTCTTTTCTGAACAATTTAATTCTATTTTCCACTCCTCGATGGAGAATAGAGATACCTTTTGTTCGCCTTCCGAAAAATTCCTTTCTTCATTCCGACCCTTTTCTCTCTCTCTCTTTCTCCCTCTATCCTTCCCTACATAACATATCTGTCTCTCTTTTTTTCTTTTTCCTTATATCGCTCTTACTTTTCCGCTCTCCATTCCTTCCTCTGGCGCTCGTATCTATCTCCGAATCTCACATCAGACACGAGCGGCTACTTCCTTCTCTTTATAAGGCGGCTCTTTCCCTCCATGTCCTTCTCCTTCATCCCCTTTCGCCATCTTCTTATGTTTAAAACCACTCCGAAGCATTCTCGACCATACTCCCACTCCTCAACTTATCAGAATGCTTGTAGATTTCTATTTGGTGTCTTAATAATCATATCGTCATCATCATCCTGTTATTTCTTCTTCACATCAACGATATCAGCTCGGTAGTTGGAAGTAAAATCAGACT
This sequence comes from Tanypteryx hageni, assembly GCA_028673005.1. Classification (NCBI taxonomy): domain Eukaryota; kingdom Metazoa; phylum Arthropoda; class Insecta; order Odonata; family Petaluridae; genus Tanypteryx; species Tanypteryx hageni. The sequence goes on along the minus strand of CM054113.1, from coordinate 196,175,835 downwards.
ATTCACAGACGACACTATTAATTATAGGGAGGGGCGGTTAGTATTTGCAGGACGATCTCGAAGCTATTCCCACGTAGTGCAAGGAGTGGCATCTGGACATTAACCAGAGGAAATGCTGCGCCATCAACTTTTGAAACATTGAAAATAGTGTTATAGACGTTAATTATGAAGTCGGTGGAAGATATATCCCAGTTTCAGATACCTAGGAGTTACTATTCGTCGCGACCTGTCGTGGGATATTCACGTTCGCCAGGTGATAGGCGCTGATAGCAAAAAGTTGACTTTTATAGGTAGGATAGCCAAAAATAAAGTAAACCCATGATTAGATTTCCCGGAAGGGTTCTTCTTCGAAATTCCTTCAATCATTGTTGTTTTGAGTCCAAAAATTGAGGACATGTCCGTGAAAAAGAGAGCATATGGCGACCACAGATAAATGATTAGGCTTTAATTTGGTAACGACGAACAATTTCGCAACTCTGTCTTCCGCTATCGCGAGGCCATAATGGAGCCTGAATGTCCAAAATCATCGTCATAGTCGATATATATGGTAAATTACTTACCAAACCACTAGAGAGATAGAGAACTATATTGTCTCATATTTAATTTCTTATCCATCCATCTATGCTTGTGATCTAATTAAAAAGTTATTTCCGCAAGGAAATTGCTTGATGTGATCACTTCAAGCATGCTTCCAATTTTGCCTTGTTTGCATCGTCCCTGTTCCCTCATATAGTTCTCGCCAATATAGAGAAGTCGCAGCATTTATATCAGAATGTAACAATTTAATTTTAGCGGCCTTATCAATGAATAGAAAATCACCCTGTAGTACTACCGAGCGAATTCTTGCCGAGGAAATGACACTGTGTTATGAACGCCTCTCGACAGTGGCGGTTCGTGTATAGGCACTGCGGAACTGCAGCACCCCCTATTTCTACTTGATATTATCGATAACATTTAATATAATGAGTCCTTTTTTCTTTAATTCTTTCTTTATTTTTGTAGTACAATATATATTCCTTAAGCTTAATGTCAGTACTTCAGTACCCATCCCCCAGTTTATGAAAAAGATACAAAAATCTTTATATGGAACTGTGCGCTTCACAGTGCCAGCGACGTGGTGTTTGACTGTTGTGCGCATGCGCACATAGGAGGGGGGGTGGGGAGGAAGGCGGGACTGCCAGGGAGAGAGAGCACTGTTGCTCTCGCAGTGCCGGCTCTGGCGTGATGGTGGAAGGAAGTTTTTTTTTACTCAGAGTGTGTTGTGCTTAAAAACCGTGTACCATATTCTTGAATGTGATAAAGTGTAGAAGAGTGTAGAATTAGATTATTATTCTGCTTCCAGCTATTCTATTTGATTATTTTTTTTTCGGTTCTTTTATTTAACAGAAAACTTTAACCATGGCCTTGCATCCCCAAGAAATAAGTTCTGTGACTGTAAGTGAACTTCAACAGCTTAAGTTTTCACAGCTATCTCTCCATGAGAAAGTTACAGTTAAGAAAAGAGGTCGTTCAACACCTGATATTCTAATATCTCAGCCAGGCAAAAGCAACAACAAGAAATATATTCGTAGCTTTAATTCTGAATGGTACCAACGGAAAAGTTGGCTTTGCGGCTGTGAAGTAAAAAATGCACTGTTTTGCTTCCCGTGTTTGCTGTTTGGAGGTGATGTACCGTGGACAAAAGATGGTTTTAGAAATATAAACAAAATGAAAGAAAAAACTGAAAAGCATGAGAAGTCAAAGAAGCACGTTGATAATGTTGTTTCACTGTCACTTTTAGGAACCGTAAGTATTAAGGAGAAACTTAGTGAGGCATACAGACTTTCAATCAATGAGCATAATATAAAAGTTAAAAAGAACCGTGAAATTTTTTCCAAAATAATAGACTGCATTTACTTTTGTGGAAACTTTGAAACTCCCTTACGTGGACATGATGAAAAAGACGATTCAGTAAATCCAGGGGTATTTAGAGGATTAGTAAATTTTGCATCTAAATTAGATTCAGATTTGAAGAATCACTTAGAAACCAGTGCAGTCTTCAAAGGTGTTTCTAAGACCATTCAGAATGAGATACTTGCTGCCTGCTACAAATATACCATGAGTAGATAAGGACGGAAATTAGAAAAGCTTCCTTTGTAGCTGTCATGGCTGATGACACAACAGATGTTTCGGAACACACTCAAATGGCCCTTGTTCTACGGTACGTATTGAATGAAGAAATATTTGAGCGTTTTTGGGGATTCTTTATTCCAGAAAATCAAACTGCAGATGGCATATCAAAACGTATTTTAGAACAATTGGACATAATCCTTCAAGGAAATGGACAAAAACTGATAGCTCAGACAATTGATGGTGCAAATGTCATGAAAGGCAAAAAAGCAGGAGTTCAAGCAAAAATAAAAGCAGTTTATAGTAATCCAAATTTCATTCACTGTCATGCACATCAACTTAATTTAATAATGAGAAATGCAGCAAGTATTACACGAAACGCAAGAATATTTTTCTCTAACATTCTGGCTATTCCAACATTCTTCTCAAGATCACCACAACGTGTGTCCAATCTTAAGGAAACATATAGACGTCAGCATTCCACGTCCATCCTCTACAAGGTGGAATTTCAACATACGGACCATAAACAGAGTTCATGAAAATTTGCAACCTTTAAAAAACTGCCTTACTGAAATTCAGTCAACATCAAATGTAGATAAAACCATTGCAGAAGCAACAGGAATTTTAAAATACCTGAATGATGATAATTTAAAGTTTTGGTTAGAGCTTTTTCATCAGATTATGCCTCATGTTGAAATAATTTACAACCAAATGCAATCTCAAGAAATTAGCGTGTTTAAAGTTAATGAATATATAACAAATTTCAAAACTGCTATTTTAGAATTGAGAAACTCAAAGTACTGTGAGAATCCTTCAAAGACACTCATGGCAGAAGCTGAGGAAGTGTGTGACTATATATGTGTTGATATAATGGACAGATATTCTTCCACTAAACACTTAGTAGCTGCTAAATTGTTCAACAAGAAATGCTTCACTAGATTTAAGAATGAACATCCCACAAAAGAGATAGTACTGACCACTGAAGCTTATCCCATGATTGACAAAGAAAAGCTTGAAACTGAACTAAAAGTATTCTATTGTAGGACTGATATTCATGAATATTGCAAATTAATTGAGCTGCTGAAATTTATCTTGGAAAATAATCTAGATGATGTTTTTAGTGAAATTACGAAACTGATAAAAATCCTCTTGACAATTCCCATGACTACATCAGAGGCAGAGCGCTGCTTTTCAACATTGAAAAGAATAAAAACTTTTTTAAGAAGCACTATGAACCATTAAATACGCAGATGATCAGGGCTTAATAGCAGAAGGAGAGAAAGAGCTTCAGAGGATGACAGACAGACTAGTGGAGGTTGGCCAACAATATGGAATGAAGATCAATAGAGAAAAAACGAAAGTCATGGTGGTTTCAAAGGAACATAAAGAAGTAAATATAATGGTAAATGGCCAAAAATTGGAACAAGTAAGTAGTTTCAAATATCTCGGCAGTATTTTAGCACAGGATGGAAGTAGTACACAGGACATCAGAAGTAGGATTGCAATGGCAAAAGCAGCATTTAACGAGAAGAAGGAGCTTCTCACAAGCAAGAAAATAAATTTAGAAACAAGGAAGAAATTAGCAAAATGCTACATATGGAGCATAGCTCTTTATGGTGCAGAGACGTGGACGGTAAGGAGAAAGGAGGAAAAATATTTAGAAAGTTTTGAGATGTGGGTATGGAGAAGAATGATGAAAGTGAAATGGACAGAGAGGAAGAGAAACGAAGAAGTATTAGAAATGGTGGGAGAAGAAAGGATGCTAATAAAAACAATCAGGAAAAGAAAAGCAAATTGGATAGGGCACATATTGAGAAGACAGTGTTTACAAAGGAAGATCTTAGAAGGAAAAATTAGTGGAAGAAGAGGAAGAGGGAGAAATAGAATAGGAATATTAGATAATATAAAGCAGGGATATAATACTTATAGGGGTATAAAAGAGGCTTCTAGGGAGAGAGAGAAATGGAGGCAGCGATTCAGTTAAAACCTGTCTTCGGACAGAAGCATGATGATGAATTCGGAAAGACTAAATGCGCTTGCAGTACTTTCAATGGAGAAAAATTTCCTCAATTGTCATCCAGAGATCAAGGAGAAAATTATTGAACTTTTTGCGCAAATTAAAACAAGAAGAATGGATTTCATTTTTAAATGAATAGATCAAGCTTGAACTGTAACAATTTAAGTAAAAGTAAGTAAAATATGTTTGTTTTTTTTGTTAAGATTTTATCAAGTTCCTGAATAAATTTTCTTTTTATACATGTTTTTTTCCTTTTACACAATTTTAAAACAAAGGCTAAAAATTTTCTGGAGCAGCACCCCCACTAATTTTAGCTACGAGCCGCCACTGCCTCTCGAAGACTAGATTGTTCATGCAAAAGCAGGTTGAGCCAGTCCTCGCAAAAGAATATAACGTTTAGCAAATAATTAATCGCTTTATCAACAGTGCTATAGCATTCCATTGTTTTTTAAAGATTAAATATGAAGCCGATGACAGCAAACTTTCATAGTTAAGGTATTTATTTCATCACTTAAAGATTATTACGCATCGCATATCTTAATGTTAATTCTTTTTACTTACGTTCTCCCATTATTCTTTCCTCAAAAAGCTTTTCCTTGAGAATGACTTCTCGATCGATAATTGCAGTTTGGAGAATTAGTATCTTGTTTTGACTCAAAGCGTTCTAGCAAGCACGCGTTCCTCCCATCTCGTTCTTGGTGACGCACATTCTACTCTGGCAATTTGGTAAACGAGACTTCGAGTTTCTCTTCACTTCACTTCAACATGTACGCTGATGTGTCACTCGAAGCATGGTTAAATGGCTGTTTCCTTTGTTCGGTGAATTCTTTTCGTAGACATTACGGAGGAAAAATTAAATAATAGGCAAAAGTTATCCTTGCTATAATTAACATCGGTACATGACTATTTTCCTTGGGGTGATCATGTATTCCGAGTTATAAATGTAGCTGATTTTCCAAAATTATACTTTTATGTGCGGTTAAACATGGCGTTACATTTGGTAGCTGCACATTAATATTAATAGTTGTCTTGTTCTCGTTGGCTAAATGCAGTATATTATTCACTATACAATGATCAGCGATGAATAATTTGCACTAAAATTTGAAAACGATTATTAGTTTCAACGATAGACAGGTGGAATTTCAACTAAGCTTCTTTTTTTTACAAGGTTCTGACTTATAAGTTATCAAAAGAGATCATGGATGCTTGCGTAGCTGTTTTATTCGAGACGTGAATGTGTTCGGAAGTGATGAGGGAAGTTTCGGTTAGCTGATCTCCGCTTCGAAGAGAAGGCGATGCAGTCGTTCAAGATAGTGAGCATTTTAGACAGCAGTATTAAATAATTAGCAGTTTGTTCAAAATTTTTGAAAAGATGGAATTTGTCGTGTTGCTAATGCAAATTTTAATGTTTAATCTTCGTGGGAATTAATGCATGTTCTTGGTGGGAAAGGCGAAGAGTCTTTTCGAACGATTTCGCTTTCATTTAACATGTCTTTGTTTTATTGCGTTAAAGTACTACTGGTGAATATCTTTTTCTCATTCCAGGTGCGGTGCTATTGTGAATCCCACTCATTTCTTTCATTTCCAATATCAACCCTTTACCCTTTATTTCCCTTGTGAACCCCAAAGTGCTTTGCATATTTCTGCCCTTATCCAAGCTTGATTTTTCACGCCCCTGTGATGTGATATGATCAGCCTGTGTTGAAGTGCTGTGGGTGTGCCAATAGGAATATCTCTCATCGTGGGAGTAAGGGGATGTCTTCTTCCGCCGCTGGAACATTAACTCTGCAGCAAAGGTAGGGATATGTCGTTTCATTGAAATATAGCCCTCCGATTCCCCCTTTATATCCAACTTCGATTTAATCGCGCTTAAGTAGTCGCTGGCAAAGAAATCCGGTTGAAACGAATGAGCCCAAAGTTTGCGATTATGATTTGCTTGAAGTTTGGGTTAAAGGAGATTCTAGTGCCTGTATTATCACTGCCTATGGCTTTTTCTTTCTTCAGCTCTTTAAACACTTTTTGTACTTTACTTTCCATTCCCAAGTTGTTTTTTAACGTCAGTCTCTTCTTCAACTTCTTTTTACTTTCTCCATATATGCATTGTTTAAGAGATATCTTATATTTTTAGCTGCCAACACCACGCCACCTACCGAAGACTATTGTTAACAATTGACGCTTAGTTACGTCTTAGTAACGCTCCTTTTTCTTTTCTTAATTGTCAACCGGAAGTAAATATTGACAACGATCCCAGAGCTAACAACATGTAATTTGCCATATAAATATGGAGACACTCATGTGTTGCCCACATCAGTTTATTTTACTGTTATTGTCTGCTTGTTCTGTACTTTATTTATATATTCATTTCATACCTATACTATATCCTTCGGTTCTGTGACTTTTTCCTCTTTTGAGGTCATAATTACTCTTCTTATTTTCCAATTCTAGCGATCTTGCGTATACTTATCTTAACTCCATATATTTTCCCACCCGTTGCATTTTTTCACATCCACTTTTCTGTAGCCTTTTCTGCTTCCCTTTTTAACTGGTTGTTTGTTTGTATAGTATAGTAATTTTTTTTTCGCTTTTACGTTTTTCCTTTTCATCTATTTTCTCGATCATGCCTTTCATGATACATAGCTTTCTAATTTTGTTTCTTTAGCTATCTATTTATTCATAGTTTCTTTTATGCTGTCTTTAATTTTCATCCATTTTGTATCCACAGTTTTCGGCTTGGTTTTTAGTTAAAAATTGTCAAATTAAGTTTCTGTGCAAATGGTTATAGATAAAAAGTTAAAAATTTTCACTACATGTGTCTATAACACTGCAGAAGATATTTTTATGAAAAATCGATGGGCGGCATGGGGTGCCTTCACAATTTTAAAATTAAGATTCTGAGCAAATGGCTATAGATAGATAGTTTTAAAAAAATATTTAATTATTGAAGGAATGACCTTATGTCATATAATTATATTACTGAATTTATAAATAATTTTAACTTTACAATTCTAAATAAACCTCAATTAATAAAATGCTCTTTTTTATATTGCGTCAGCAAATGAAGCTCCCATTTTCTAAGCGTTCTTTACAAAAAGTAAAAAAAAATAACGCCTTATGGTCACATCCGGTCCGTCCGTCTGTCCGCATGTTTCATATCCGAAACTACTGGACGGTTGTTCATGAAATTTGGTATTTAGGACATATGGGCAAAGAGAATAACAAAATAATATAAACGGTTCACGCAGCCTAATCGGGAGTGCCACTTTACTGGTGACAAAAATTAACTTTTCTTTATATCTCGTACAATATCACTTATAACAAAAAAGTCTTTAATAGGCTTTGTAGAACAAGTCAAATAGCATATGTTTTGTTCAGTACATTTTTATCGAAGGGGTAGACGATTTTAGGAAAATCAAACGAGAAAGTAGTAATTCACTTTAAACAAATTATTTCCCGTGTTTTTTAATTGTTGTCGACGAAAACAAACTTCGTGGTAATTGAAGTAAACAATATCTCCTGCAAATAACTAATTAATTTAATTTTATTTTGTGCGCACATAACATTTGGTAAATGAAGGGAAATGGATTATCTACGACGAAGAAATGAGCGTAAATACATCTATTTTCTTTACGCATACACAGTATTTGTAAGTGAAAAGAAATGGGTAATTTACAACGATGGAATTAATGTGAACATAAAGACTATATTACTACTATTCGAATGAGGTTTTAAATAATTGTCTGTTGTTTTATTAAGTACAATATTTATTTGGCGTACCAGTCCTTCGACATTATACTAAGTAAGCCATTAATATTTATCTTTTTTGACATGATTGCATAAACCGTAAAGGACGCCTCGGCTTCGCATGTATGCATGATGTGTGCATCTTTCCTCTCTTGTTACTTATTCGTTTTAGCTTAGTACTATGAGAAGGCTGTGATCTGAATTTGTGTATGCTTCTAGAAATGCCTTGGCATTGCCTACCTAGGTATAATTTGCCTAAATCTCTGCTTCACTATTATGTAATTGTAATTCTGCCTTCTGGGCAATTCCATGCATAAAGAAATGTTAATAACGTACAACAAATATCAAACCATATTAATGTTATGCGGGTTTATCTAATCGGAGATATTTATTGTCTGTCAGAATAAGTATTTAACATTTAAAGCATTATTGCTCCAATTTTATATGATTCGAATGTTATATAAGCAGCATTAATGTATATAAGTATAATTTAGGGTGTTTCTATCGGGTTCAAGATGGAGAGTTTTGTCTACAGTTGAAATAGGCGGCAGTAAATTGGTCGAATAAAGGTAATTTTTGCCGAAATTTAGGAGAAATATTTTGGTTTTTAAAATTGAAGTAATTTTTATTCGTGAAATTATTTGCTAGCAGTTTTTTCTTTCTATGTTATAGTGAAAAGACTTGTAGTAAACTAAAATAACCATGGGTTTTATATTTTGCTACGATCTCAAAGATTCGCATTCTTATTTGTCGTCTCTAAGATTTCTTAATATAAGTATTCGTTTATACGGCATTCTTATTTATTATCTTAGAAAATTTGAATCGGATTTCCGATAAATATGTTCGTTTTTTGTCATTTAAAAATAAATCGTACGTCTTGCTCGGATAGCTTATCTTTCTCGTTGAACGAAAGCTATTTTTACCACAAGTTTCACGATGTACTGCATTGGCTCGGTAAGCGCCGTAATGTTGAGACATTTTTACTCGCATTCTCGAATATTTTTTAAATTCTACTCTTAACTGTAGCGAACATGTTACCGCTTTCGCGGAACTTCAGAAATGATCGAGTCGACAGAACTCTTCCGCCATGCTCAAAATAAAACGCAACCATTATCTGTCCGCCGCATTCCGAGCGGAAAAAAATCTCGTATTCATAGATACGGTCGCACGGGGATTACATGCAGTCTCTGAATGGACTACGAGAAGAATGGCTCATTGCGTAAGCCGCGCCGTGACCAGGCCGTTAAATCGTTTGTCTCACGGTCGCGCGGAAGTAAGGAGCCTCTTGCTTCTCTTCCAATAGATTCCCTCCCCTTCCTTTCTCCCGTTCCTATTCCTGTGGCAGACCATTCCGGCAACCCATCGCTTCTCAATATAAAAAAATCGGCGCTACATTTATTGCACAAACTTCCTCCGTGCGCTTCTTTTCCACACAATAATGTCACTGCTTACTGTAATAGTTTCCGGCGTAACTTGGTGGAATGACAATGAAAATAAATAAACTGATGAGGGCAACACATGACTTGCTCCATATTTATATGGCAAATTACATGTTGTTAGCTCTGGGATCGTTGTCAATATTTACTTCCGGTTGACAATTAAGAACAGAAAAAGGAGCGTTACTAAGACGGTAACTAAGCGTCAAATGTTAACAAAAGTCTTCGGTAGGTGGCGTGGTGGTGGCAGCTAAAAATATAAGATATCTCTTAAACAATGCATTATATGGAAAAATGTATAAAACAAAGGTTGTAGAAAATAAAATTTCCTACAACCTTTATTCCAGTACATTTTAATAAATAAAATATTAAAGCAAATATTTCAAAATAACGGATAAGTGACAAGAGAAAACACCCACTTCCGGTCGACCGATTTTTACCAAAAACTAATCAGATCTTCTAACTTTTATAAAAATGTTAAATATAAAATTTTGCGTTGACCTGATTAATAGTTTCTGAGTTAGAGCGCCCACAAAAATCTATCACATACAGACCGACAGACAGACACAGACATCATCGCGAAACTAGTCAGAACGTGTCCAGGGAACCTTAAAATATGTATTACCGTTGAAATCTCGAGTTCGACTTTTTCATGAAAACAATACTTTCTCATACATATATGGAGAAACTACAAACGTAAATTCAACAAATATTTTTGTGGAATTTATAATGTTTTTAGGCGTTCTTTACCAGGGAAGCGATAGTAGCGGAACGCCTTAAGGGCACGTCTCGTCGGCCCGTCTGTCCTAACTTTCATCTCTTGTACCGCTGGACGGATTTAAATGAAATATTAATGATCCTTATTAAAATGTATAGCCCAATTGTGATTTTGAACTTAATCTGTCAATTAGAACTTCCACATTATATAAGAACTTTTATAAACTTTAAATAAGCGTATAGTCGTATCTCGTTGAATGGTATTTGTCAAGCAACAATTAAATACCGTATTTTTATCTCCCGAGCTCTTATATGATCTGTAAACTATTGATTAAAAAATGCATTTAGATAGAGGACAACTTTTACCACAAAAAAGTCCGCGAAACCACACGATTACGACTTCTAGTTTCGGAGATAATAATTCGAGAATATCCCAAGCAAAACATCACATGTGGATTACATCGGTTTATACGACGATTATATCGGCAAACAACAATTAAAAAATCAGATTTTTCTCTCCCAAGCTCTTATATCATCTGTGAGGTATAGAATAAAAACTTTTTCGAATACTGGTCAATATTCACCACAAAAAAGTCCGCGAGACTTTGTAATTAAGACTTCTAGTTTCTGAGATAAAAATTCAAGGACCGCACTATCTTTATATACCGTTTTATACGCATTTTCCATAAAGAACGCATTTGAAATTGGTGTGTATTCTATTTATGGAGTATACTTTTATTTTTTATATACATTATCACTGCTTACATTATTTACGTGCAGTTTGACTCGTTGCAACAATGCTGCTGCTGTTTGTGGGCGGAGTTTGGCGGTAGCTGGAGGTAAAAGTCGTTATGTTACCATTTCACTGGGCACTACATACAAATTTTTCGGTGGTATAACTTATGTATTATGGTTTATGACATTAAGTCCTAATACTGGACGAATTTTAATGAAAATCCATATTGGTATTTTTGAGTAAATAGATATTTTGTGAAAATGGGCTGGAATAAACCATTGTTGAGTGATATGGTTCGTTTCAACTACTCTTCTATTCCGGATACTATTCTACATAAATATAGGGATTCGAGTATATCAGATTCTTAGAGTCGTATAACCATTATTGCCGCGCACCGTCGACAGACAGACGGAAAATCGATAAATACTTTTTCGAATTCAAGGGCACACCTATAACGTTCATATCACAATCTCGATTACGATTTTTTTTAACGATCACAATACTTTATATATGTCGAAAATGAGATAGTAATATATATTTCGTGTACGAGTAAGGGACAAGAAGAAAGAAAACGTGCGTAAACACCGCGTAGAATCGTTATTTTCGTCTATATTCATTCCTTTCCTCATACTAACAGGAAGTCTACACCAGTAAGAGCAACAGCACCTAAAACGCCTTGCAAAGAAGCTAATTTTAAAAGGCGGATATATGCGGTTATGTGGGAGACGACGTATAGATTTCTTCATTTTTTTCTTAAACTACGCGGAATCTTTCTTTTTTGAAAAGCCTTTCCCAACATCAAAGGTGTTTAGCTGAGCTACTGATGGACGTCTAAATAAAAAAAGAGAAGGATAAGCCAGTCTCGTTGGCATCTTCGGTGTTTCCAGACCTCTCGAGATATGCGGCATCAGGGCGTCTCGCGTAGACGGCGTCGCAGTGTCCTGAGCGGTGTCCTAATTTCTCGCTGTCGATGTAATTGCGTATTTCGAAAATGAAAATCGTCTCGACCGTCTTCCGCGAGTGCTTTTCAGCGAGGATCTGTCTCTGCAAATCCACGAAGGAAATAGTGTTTTGTATTTTGTTCTTCGGAGTTGTTTTCGGGATTTTCAGAAGCCATTGCGAGTTGTGGATTATTTTTTGTGCGATTTTCTTGGTTTTACCTGCCTTTGTGCTGTCTTTCTCAATGTTCTAAAGGTTAAGCTTCTTGGTTTTAATCCGCATATGAATGCATTTAATGTTGTTACATCTTTATTCGTATTAGTAATTATCGAATGAATTCAATTGGATTATGAAATGATCGATGCCTATTTTAACAGTTTCAAATGTAAATAAGTAATTCCTTAGAGGTTTTTACCGAATCCAAACCTAGATAAGGATTTAAAACTTTTGTTTTAATATCTGATACGTTTCTCATTAAGAAATTAGCGACAAATCAAAATCTAAAAATGTTTGTACGATTTCTTTCCCCTTTCGTATATCAGTATTGTCTTCAATAACTGCGCGTATTGAAGTGTCGCAGCAGCCTAAAAACGAGTGATTTAACGTATTTTTTATATATAATTTTTTAAATGCTCGTTTTCGCGGTATTTTGTTTCCAGTCAAAATCATAGTTTGCATTTAATTTGTGAATTATAATTCAAACTCGAATAGTGACTGTTTAAGAAATTTTAACCCACCAACAGCTTAATCCTATAGTGTATCATTCCTTTAATGGACACAAGAATGAGACTTTTATCATGGATTCGGAAAAAAGTAGCTACGGATTCCGACTTATTTATCGGTCTTTGTGAAGATATTATCCAACCGCGACTCCCCATCTGACCAAGTCTTTGCATTGAAGCCGCTCGCTACGTCCGCTCGGAATAAAACAGTTTGTTTTTTGTTTTTGTTTCCCGCTACTCCGCTTTTTTTACCAGATAAAGCGACAGTCCTACTTTGCTCTGGATTGGAGAGTATGAGAGAGAGAGAGAGAGAGGATTACCAAGAAATGCCTCGCCGCCGGAATGAGGACGCATGCGTTTCTGGGCTAGGTGAAAAATCGCCTATCCTTTCCCGACGGCAAAAATCATAGCTATGTGATCAAAGGGGAACTTTTTCTGCACTCAACAGCTGGTTCCAAACGCGCATTAGCAGCGAAATATATACATACATGCTCGGACCAGGGCCGGCCAAGTGGGGGGTGCAGCGAAAGCAAGGCATCCGGGCCCTCGATTTTTAGGAGCCCCAAAATGTTGAGTATAAATAATATATTTACATCTTTAAACAAATTTTTGCTGTTTTATTAAATTAATCATCATTATAGTTACTTTATAATTATAAGTACATGTTCTCTCTTAGCTGTAACGTTGAAGTGTACAAAATGGCAGGTTTTTTTGGACATAGGAGGGCCCCAAAAACTTGCTTGTATCCGGGCCTCCGAAAGTACTTGGCTGGCCCTGGCTCGGACACATTGTCGCGACGGAGGCTAATATCAAAATGGCTATTAGTCTTTAGCGCGGTGGAGTTCGTTGGCTTCTTCGGCGCGCGGGAAGTCGTATGCGTGAATATCTCGCGCGTAGTAACGAGGGGAAATCGTAGCGTGCGAGATGCGTTATAAGGTGGGGTTGGATTGGAGTCTAGCCTCCTCTCTAACCAGCGACGCATTGCGGAGATTTGATAGTTCAGGCAACATTGAACTTCAGGTGGTGTGTAATTGGGTCGAATACTATCGTGAAGTATTGCTATATTGAGTAGATTATTTTGTGATGGATGCAAAATTTTTGAAGTGCGCGATCGATGGTGAATTTTTCTTTGTTAAGCCGATTTTTTATTGCGCAATGGTCGCCATTTCACGAGAATAAAAGATAAAGTAATTCACCCCTTCATCCAACTGGAGTGTGATTTCATGAGATGCAGGCCTCGCCAACCACGATCAAATAAAAATGCAGTAATTTTCAGGTAACAATAACTAATTTTATAATGTAAAAATAAAAAAAACGTGGCCTATACGTAGCTTCATTTTTGCTAGCGGGTATTTGTTGTAATTATCTTGAATGAATTGAATTTTGAACAAAAAGAGCCTAAATTATTAATAACTTTTATATTAATTAACTTTATATATATATATATATATATATATATATATATATATATATATATATATATATATATATAGGAAGAGGAGCTACAAAAAATGATAAATAGACCAGTGATAACAGGTAGAAAATACGGTATGGAAATAAATACAGAAAAATCCAAGGTCATTCGAATATCGGGTAAAGAAGAGAATCTGAACATAACTATTGGGGGAAAGCCATTAGAACAAGTTTCAGAATATAAATAATACCTTGGAAGTATCATAACACGAGAGGCAAAATGTACGGATGAGATCAAAACTAGAATAGGAAAAGCAAAAGCGGTTTTCAGGAGAAAGAAACAACTACTTACAGGGAATATAAGGGAAGATATCCGCAAGAAGTTGATAAAATGCTACGTATGGAGTATAGCATTGTATGGGGCAGAAACATGGACGCCAAGGAAAAATGACATCAATTACTTGGAAAGCTTTGAAATGTGGACTTGGAGGAGAATGCTGAAGATAAAATGGACAGATAGGATGAAAAACGATGAAGTGCTACGAAGAATAGGAGAGAAGCGAATGATTATACAGACTATCAGAAAGAGGAAGGCTAACTGGGTTGGACATTACCTGAGGAGAGAGAGTATGATTAAAGATGTGTTAGAAGGAAAACTAGATGGGAAAAGGGAAAGAGGTAGGAAAAGGTTTCAGCTGATAGACGATTTGAAAGGGAAAGAGAGTTATCAAGATATAAAGAGGCCAGCGGAAAATAGGAGTATATGGAGAACCAGGTTTAACCAAGAATAATCACGGACCTGTCTACGGACAGACTACCTATGATGATGATATATATAATACATATACACTAGCTGAAACGCCCGGCTTCGCTCGGGAAAGAGTTTTCTTTTAAGTTGCAAACGATTTTTATTATTTTTATTGCTATATCACTTTTGATGTCATATTACAATAAAAATAATACAATACATTTTGAAATTTACTTACTTTTGCTTTTGCTGTTGGGTACTCCAAGTTTTGAATTGCTGGTTCGGGGGTTTGTGGGTGGAGCCCTCACAAAAAAAAGAACCAAACGTTCCCCATTCCTTAATTACGCAAGCGATGTTTACATTAAAATTTACTATTTTTTGTATTGTATTTAAAGTTTTACCATTAATATAATTACGCATTAACGTCTTACTTAATATTCACATGGGTGGATGCACCGAAGCCTTTAAAGTAGCAATAAAATTATGTGAATTATGTCAATACTATTAGCCAAAGCGTAAACAATAAATAACATCTTGGTTACCGAACGAATGTAAGTAGATGTATCGATTTATATTGCGATAAATCTTTCACTGTTAATGGTAAAAGATAAAAATGTTCTAATATTCCATAAAAATCATTTGACTCACTTTAAAAGTATTCATAGACTATATTTTGGCATGAATCCATTTTTACCTTTTATCTTGGCGTTGGTTATTCTTCCTCTACGGCTTGCCATGGCGTGGATTTTCCTTGAATTAATCTTTACCTGCCTATCTCCCTTTGAAGGGGACAACAATTAAGAAATTTAGCTTTGTTGCCGCCTGGAAAATGGTCAACTAAACCGATAAATTTTGCTCTTAAAGGAAAATTTCGAACGATTTAGCATGTAATACGACAAAAAAAGAACAGAATTAAAATATTGTCTATCATGCGTAAAATAAGCCATTTCCCGTGTTTGTAAGTTAATATTTAGGTATATTTATATCCACATCAGTGAAGGGCTGCATGTCATTTTGGGGTTTCTCCACACCATTTCCCACGTATTCTTATGAAAATAGTATTTCGTTGACCCCATGGGGTATGAGAGACCCAACGGGCTGCAAACCTAGACCGAGTTTTTCCCTTGATCCATAGGATAGCCCATGAAACTTTTGAATTCGATAGCTTCAACGGTGTAAAAACATATAAAGAACATACTTACAAACACACATACGCTCTAAAATATTTATAAGATGGAGGTTTATATATTTTTATTCAAGCCCTTCGGCATCAGAAAAATTTCCTACCTTTAGCAGGATTCGAACCACCTCACACTTGTACTGCTCGCCATGGTAAGCATGACGAACATTTGAAAAATCTATGCATATATTTGTTCGTCAAGCTCTATGAAATCGATAAAGAATCGAAATACAAAATCTAAATTTGGCAATAATGCTTTATTCACATATTAAAAGTGATTGACGAAAAAATATTTAGAAAAACTACCCGGGTTCGACTCTAAGGAAGAATTTCTATTTTCCATAAAATATCTCGTAAACGTCGACTTTTCGACGTGTGGACTTTTATTCTTTTTGAGATCTAAATTAGAATGAATTAACCTGCAATCTTCGGATCTAAACCATTTTAAAGACAAAATTATAAAGTTTCCTATTCCGTTCATCTTTTTTCGCCTATAGTTCGAAATCCCTCATGATAAACATTTAATTCACGTATTTTGAGGAAATCTTACAATTTTAATGGGATGTTGCCTTGCCAACGACTCACATTGTTAAATCTCGAAATACCATTGTTATTTTAATCCTTATGGGTGAAAGCGTGCTTTGGATACTTTTAATTCAAGAGAGAGAAGGAAGGAGAGGGAAATGTTTCATTGCATTATATTCGAGAAGGAATATATCAGAATGTACAGCATTAATCATTCGCATATTAAAATTACTTGGAATCATCGTGGGAGGTCGAGACTTGAAACAACGAACGCCTAAAAGAACGAAAGTTTGTTTTCCTGCCATCGATTTTTGAATACGCGTCGAATCGATCAACAGATCAGTTTTTAACGCGAGAATTTGACGCATTCTTAGTGATTTGCGTTGTTGCCGGTTTCGTGTAATTGGGTGCCATCGGCTTGGATAATCTATTCACGAAATTTTAATTAAAAACTTTTCCATAGAATTTCAACGGGCATCTATCTCCCTATTTAGTTAATCAAGTTAATTTTTGAAGAATATATAAACATATTCATATATTTCACATTAAAACTAAAAATAAAAAAATAAACAAAAATAGTCAATAACTTTTATAAAGCGCAAAATAAGTGTAAAAATAAAAATATAATAATTCTGTTATTAATAACTTATATAAAACGCACAGAATTTAAAAAAATAATAATAATTATTGAATTAATAGAGATATTGAATATATAAAAGTTATGTTGCATTATTTAAAACATCTGAACTAATTATTAGAATTGAAACATAACTTTTATAAATTCAACATCTCCATTAATTCAATAATTTAAATTATTTTTTTATTCAGTGTGTTTTATATAAGTTATTAATAACAAAATTATTATATTTTTATTTTTACACTTTTTGTACGCTTTATGAAAGTTTTTGACTTAAAAATTTAATTTTTATTTGGTTTTATTTTATTTTTATTATGTCATGACATTCCAGTGGAGGATTTAATTTTTTGTGCAGCATCAGCTCAGATATCTTTTTCATTCACTGCAAATTACGAAGACAAACAGGGTTATTACCACCGTCTTTAGAAATGATCATATAAACCGGTTTACTCACAAACCGAGGTACATAAATTATTGATATACATATATTTTCAAATGCGAGCTATGGACGAGGAACTATGGCAATTTATACATTCACAGGTTTTATAATAAATCGCGAATCTACGAATTTTACTAGTCAAATCAGCAGCGATACATCTCTCTTTGCATCCTAGCATAAGTTATTTGCAGAGCGTCGCACTTAATTCACTGAATTGCTAATATGCTCGCGATAGGAAGCGTAATTATCTTCAACAAGTGCAGATGATGTTATCAGCAGTTGGCTAAGTACTTCAGACAACACTTAAGCCTGTGGGCGAAAGAATATGAACGCGATAAACCCACCAAGAATATTGGATGTGCGAAAGAATACAACGTCATTCTCAGCCTATTCACAGCGTTGAAAAATACTTAATATTTTCTTCCGTGTGCTCCACACATTCCTTCTCGTCGCTCTTCGCCTCCTTCCTTCGTTCCTTCTTATCTGCGCTTTATATCCGTCATCTCCTCTTTCCTCCCTTCCTCGCTCTCTCCCTCGGTTACTTAACTTCCGGTACCGCCGCTACGCTGTTTTCCAAAACTTAAATGACTTTTGCTTTCGAACCGCCGATAGGATCTAAGGAGGTAGCGGTTGCTTGTGAGCGGGTACGACAATTATGCGCAGTTTTCGTGAAAAACTGCCAGTCTTTGGGAGTCCTTATGTTTCGTGTCCACCAAGGTTGTAGGCCAAGTTTTTTTTAACGGACTTCAACGGAAAAAAGTGCAAGTTATTCCTGAAACAGAAAGGTTCGCGATGTTTTTCTCCTAAAGCTTTTGGTGCTCACATCACCGTGGATTTTCCTTTGTTAAGCAGTCGGGACAAACTATTCATTAGTGTAACTAATATTACGTCTTCATATTAGCCACTTTAATAAGGATATGTTTAAAACACTAATCGAATTGAGTTTCTATGATTCTTTAACTACTTTGTTTCAACTTGATCTTAGAGAGCTTTAATTTTATGTCGATTTCATTTTATTCTAGAAGATAAAATCGTATATAAATATAAGAAATAAAAATTAAGTTATCGGACAATATTGACATTTCATTTTTGGGATTATTTCAAAGCGAGTACGTAAATTATAGCGTCCACTGATCTCTTTAGAATGGAACTCGGAATATTTTCAAAGTCCGTTGGCGGTGCAGGGCACCATTTCCCGACATTCCTGAAGGAATCCAGAGATTTCATCACTGGATTAGAATCACATTCGATGATAGATATGGTGAAAGCTCGAACTTAGTTTGGTGCCTATTGTTTGTTCTCCCAAGTCCAAGAGAAATCGATTGACTCGATAATGGATTTCGCGGAATTTAAAAATCTCGCTCAAACCTATAGTTTTTGAGATAATTTTTAAAACTTTCACGATCCAAATCTCCATATGCTAAGTTATTATCGAATTTTCTTTGAGAAAATGCGCGAAATGATATTGTAAATTAATATTACGCTATGCCGTAGTTATTGATTAATAACGCACAAGGTTTTCTGCGGTGAGTTAAATTGATTGGAGGCTATTATATTCATTACAGTTGAAAGCCATAATTTTAGGGTCGAGTTCAAAAAATAATTGAACGTAAAAGGATGCATAAAAAACGATATTAATTAAATAAGCCACAATATCGAACAACTTCACAATAGGTTCCCTTCCATGCTTCATGCGTGTGTGCCAGATGAAAATTACGGTAAACTGAGGCGACCTAATTGATAATAGATTTCATCGAATTTAAAAGCCCGGCAATGGGACTTCTCCCTTCTAAGCATATCCGACCTCTATTCATGTCACTTTTAAAACTTGTCGGCTATATATCCAGTCCATTATGGACACGTGGACAACTTATCCGGCAGACCACCTGCCTGACCGGAGGACGTTATTTTGGCGGCGCCCCTCTCTCTCGCCTCTTCCCTCCCTCTCGCTTCCTCCTCCCTCTCCTTCCTCTCTTTCGCTGTCACCCTCATACCCTCGCCTCCCGCTGGGCGGCGCGGCAATCAATTTGCGGAGCGCGTGCGTGCGGAATATTTGAGAAGAGGACAACATCCTTTTAAGAACGGCAGAGAGAGAGACATTCCCGATATGGCCTTCGAATGAGGAAGAGAGAGAAAAAAGGAGAGAAATAGAGGAAGTGGAGAGAGTATGTGGGAAGGAAAGGAAGTGGAATGACACGGGTGAGAGAGTGAAAGGATCGACGTGTAAGGAGGAAGCGGGAAAAGAATGAATGAGTAGTGCGGGGGCAGAGGAAATACGAAATAAAGGAAGGCGAGGAAAAATAAACGAGAGACGATACCCGGGAAGTATTATGATGTGAGAATATTCGTTCCGGCGAAAGCAATGGGAGAATGAAGGCGATTCGGCTAATTTAAAAAAAAAGAATTGTTCTCTGCTCAGCTTCATTATTGTATTATGTTGTTGAAATAATAAGATCAGTGAGACGACGTCTGCGTAAGTTGTCGTTATTGAAACCTTAACATAAATAACTTTTAAAGGAGAGGTATTGAAATGATTGATTTGCCTGTATACCCATGCATAGTAAACCTTTCGCGGGTTTTCCCATCGCGGATTTGATTGCCAACAGCTAAATAAATGTGACGTTTGTTTATTCAAAACCTAACAATTCAGTAATATGTTGTCATATAATGAGCAAGCACCACATCTCTTACTTCTTACCCTGTTCGAACACGTGATTTTTCTATAATATATTAAACTAGCGCAACGCGGTTTTGCCCAACGCTGCCCTTTTCAAGAGTGTAGCCTCCCGTTGCGTTGGGAATTACTATAACTTGTAAGCTCGATTGAATATTTCGACTGAGCTAGCTAATTTATTTTTATTTCTATTCAGCCATACGGGAAAATTTAAGGGGTCACTTCTTTTAAGGCTAAGCCAGCTGATTTAACGAATGCTCTGAATTTAAAAAATGCATTCGCTTTATTTCTTTCGTTTAGAATTTTTTGTGCAATCATAATTTAAATAATCGAAATGATATTCACATTTTAGTTAATAAGTTACAGTGAACAAATAAAAAAATTTATAACCGCACCATTTCGATAACATCTGACCTCGCGACTTATTATCGTCATAAAAGTTTTTCGAGGCAATTAGAAAGAAGTGCCTCTGAATTCCCGTCTTAACTGATCCTCCAGGGGAAAGAAAAAAAACTTTTTTTTCGCCCCTCCAGACAGCCTGGCGGCATTGTCGTATTTTTGGCCCTTTCATCCATTGTTCGGGGTGTATGAAAAGGGCCAAAGAGACATCAAAAGGCTGGGGGAGCACGGTGGCTGGGAAGGCTTTGGAAATTATGATTTTGTCGTGATAAATGTGTGCTTAGCGTAGCTTTCGAGGTTTTTGGAAGAGGCGAAAGATATGCAAAATAGCTGCAACGAACATTTTTCTAATTAATGAATAATGGTAAATATGAGAATAAATACATTCGACTAAAAAGAACTAACAGTATGAAATTTGGAATATTCAGAAATGATTAAATACAAATAATTATCGTTTAAGATCTATTATCAAGATCCTATTATGGCTAAAATAAAATGCATCTCCAATATCCACAAAAGGTTTGAGAAAACTAGATGCGCATTTCGGCCACAAAGCAGCCGTAATCAGTGGTGGATCGAACTTTAATGGCTGTTGGAGAAACATAATTTTTCGGTTTTACAAAAATGATAGAACAAAAATAATACACACTCGGACATTGGATTTTCGATAAATATTTTTGATGTCTACCAACGAATTTAATTGTACCTATAATCGACGGCCTTGGCCTTAACTTCGTGGTATTCAATCATAACGAACGAATGAAAGGACAAATTTTTAACTTACCACTTTATATTATTCACAAAATACGAACCAGGTGGAAACATGGGCCTTATTTTGTGAATAATAATAAGTGGCACGTTAAAAGTTTTCCTTTTACTAGTTCTTTGGTTTCACCTTTTCAATAATGAATAATAAATAAATGCTCATAAAAGGCTTAGCAAAGTTTCGACACATTCTACTTGAGGCATCGGCGTCACAATGATTAATCACCGAACGCGACTAATTTCGGAACGAATTCGATGCGTAAAGTCTGTTTTCGTGAGGAACGATGACGCCAAAATGGGGAATCCCTCGCAGACCGCCGGGTGATCCCTCGGCAGACGGAACGAAGGCAGATGCTTCGGAGACGCTTTCATAAATGGGAGCCATCTTGAAGGAAAAAAATCTGATGTGGCCACCACATGACTTTCTCTATACCTGTATTATTTCTAAAAATTCCAAATAGGTTACACGATAATAAATATTTGAAGGAACTGAGAGAAAAATTTAAAGACTTGAAAAAGAACAGAAATAAACTCAAACCATAGCCTTCTGATATTGGATATAGCCACAAAGCTCCAACAATTAAGAACAATTAAGAAAGCGTTACTAATGTAAGACGTAACTAAGCGTCAAGTGTTTACAGTAGTCGCCGGTAGGTGGTGGTGGCAATGCATTATATGGGAAAATGTTTCGAACAAACGTTGTAGAAAATACAATTTCCTACAACTTTTATTCCAGTACATTTTTACATATATCAAATATTAAAGCAAATATTTCAAAATAACGAATAAGTGACTAGAGTAAACACCCACTTCCGGTTGACCGATTTTTACCAAAAACTAATTAGTTCGTGCGACTTTCATAAAAATTTTAAATATAAAATTTCGCGTTGACCTAATTAATAGTTTTTGAGTTATAGCACAAGAAATCTGTCACACACAGACATCATCGAGGAAATGGTCAAAACGTGTTCAGGGGACCTCAAAACGTGCATTTTCGTTGAAATCTTGAAATCGATTTTTTCATGAAAATTCTTTCCCCTATACTACGTATGGAGAAAGTAAAAAAACGAATGCATAGCCAACATGAACGACCGACCGAAGAATTCTAAGTACGAAAAAATGAGTGGAGATATATAAGTTAGCGAAAGAGGAAGTCGATCTTATGGGCGATAAGAGAAGCACCATCGAGTCCTCCTTCGAAACATGTGACACTATTCTCAAACCCCCCACATAACAGCAACACCCCCAAAACCCATATTTAAACCCTCACACCACACCACCCGTCTTCCTTCCGCCTTGCACGCTTTCCTCAAGCGTTCTCCCACGGCAGTTTTCAAGGCGCGACTTTGCCCGAGTGCGGGGTGTTGATGGCGTAAAGCCTCACTATCTCTCAAAAGTACTGGAGTTTTTCCTTTGGGTAAGGTCTGGTCTCCCGCCTCCGTGGTGCGGTTTTCGAATCCCGCCAAGCTCGCGAGAGAACGAGCAGCTGGCGGCAGGAGGAGAGTGAGAGAGATGGTTTCTGTGAAAAGGGCTCGCAGAGTTCTGCCCGGCGATTATTTACCCAACCCCCCGAAATGCCTAGTCAACGGGGTTTGTGCCACGGAAAGTGAGAGAGAGAGAAAGAGGGGAGTAGATGGTTGGCATGAGGGTAGAGGAGGAGGAGAATAGTGGGGAAAATTGGGGAGGGGTAGATTGCGACCCTCGCACCAAAAGCACCACTTCCCCATACGTCCCTCCCATCCCTCTCTCAGCTGCAGAAGGGGAAAATGTGAAAAGAGATTGAGTAGGGGAGATGGTTGGCAGGAGGAGGGAGGGAGGAGAGGGAGGTAGGAGGATAGAGGGAGGTAGAAGAGGGAGGTAGGAGAGGGTGGTAGGAGGAGAGGGAGGGGAGGGAAGGAGGAGGGTGGATAAGATGGGAACGAGTTTGGAGAGTTAGTAGTATGTATATAGGCTAAGGGAGGTTTTTTTGGAGGAGGAGAGAGAGAGATGAGAAGAGGGATGCAGTTTCGGTGATGAGTGAACAGTTGTGGGTTTGGGTTAGGACCGGAGGTGGTAAATACATTCGAGAAAAAAAAACAAGACTGGAAGCTGAGGCAGATGACGGTCGAATTCTCTCCCATGATGCATCCCGTCATTGTTCTAACTTTTGACGTATGTGGCATGTGCCCTTCAGTGTTTGGCCTTTGTTCTCCTGGACAAATAATTTCTTGCTCTACCTAATCACTAGTTCTTTTATTCTTACGATGACGATTTATGCGGCATTTATTTTCCAGAAGTGCATTGGCGAGTTTTCAAATCTATTCTTGACGCGACTTCGGGTCTTTCTTTTTTCCCTAGCTTACGACGGCCAAAATGGCCATCGTTGAGATAGAAGTGGCGTGACTGAGCGCGATAGATCAGAATCGTTGCTCTACTTCCTTAATAATCTTTTCGTTATAATTTTTTTCCTGGCTTCTGTCACGCCGACGAAAAAATTAATCGTCATCTCGACGAGATGAATTGATGGATGGATTCGATTATTAGCAATTTTTTTGATAATGATATTTATTTTTTCGGCGTTGAGAGGTAATCAGTCAAACGTTTCACCATTGGTCGGTAGGCGTGATGGAATCACTCGCTGGAAATAATTACATTGGCGAAGAAGAGATTAAAATTGACCTTATAAATCAATAAAAATAATAGCTTAAATTTGTACCATCCCTGTGGCAGTTACGCTATAATACATCGATTATGAAAACCCCTTAGCTCGTGAAGTCGATTCCGAAATAATTGTATTCGAAGCATATTAATATCATGATAATGCGGTCGTACATTTATTTATGAATTTATTTAACAAGAGCCAAAAGATGCAATGGTTAAATTATATTGGAGAGGAACCCCACTGCCTGCTTCAATTGTTGATTCCAGGGTATAAACACCCACCGTAAACCAAAATTTTAATAATAGTTTACATTTAAGTTCGTTGGTAGTTTTTTGCCATGAAAGATTGTTTTTAAAAGCACAACGAACAATTAACAATGGAGTGGCTCGAATGCAGTAATCTTGAAATTAAATATAGCGCCAATTATTTCTGCGATCGTAAAACTTCAATACTTAACAGCGGCAAATTACAGAAAACTCACCGTGAAATTGTTTCTTCGCCTGTGTTTTGGTCCATAAATAAAACAAAAAAAGACCTTCCTTCGAGACACTCCTATTACAATCCTACCGACTCAGCAAAAAAAAGAGTGAAACGGCATTAATACGAAAAGAGAGTGTTATGGGTTTCTGGACTGAAGATTTTCCTTTCTCGAACCATACAGCCACAGCCTACTTTCATATCCATGGGCAAACACCGTGAGATTATTCACGTCCTCCCACCTCACTCCAGTTCCTTTAGTTATGAGTTCTCACCCCGCAACCTCCCAGTGATAACGGCCAGGGTGTGGGAAACGCCTTAACTTTCCGCTAGCACCGGGTTGAGGGATGGGTGTTGGGAAGGGATGTCCCTGACGGAACATGGAGGGACGTCTGGGAGAGAAGAGTGAGAAATGGGAGGATGAGAGGACGTGCGTGCGTGTGTGTTGTGCGGTTCCTCTTTTTTCTCTCTTTCTGACCGTGCGTCTGCCGTCAGAAGGGGAGACAGAGAGAAAGACCCTTCTTCGCCGAACTATATATGCGTGTCTTAAAGACTCCTCTCCTCCTCCTCCCTCTGTCTAACTCACGAGGGGCAGCACGCGTCCCGCCCCACTTCCTCTCTCCTTCCCTTGTCCTTGCCGAAGCGTGCGTGATTCCGTGCCCCGTAAGCTTCCTACCGAATTGGCATCGGTACTCAACTTCCATTCGTCTTTTTCACTCCTCCTCCGTTTCCTTCTCCTATGCCGCCCACATTCGAAGACTGTCTATTCTTTCATTTCACAAAGAGAGAGAGAGAGAGAGAAGGGGGTGGGTCCTTTAGATGTGAAAAAAAGACGCCTCTTCCCTTCTTGTTTTGGTCCACCGTCGAAGAATACGAAGGACCCAACCATTCTTTCTTTATCTCTCCTCTTCGACCGCGTGCGAATATTAAAATGCAAAGTCTTTTCCTTCTTCTGCCTCCCGAATGGGTTTTTGCAGTCGGGAGGCGGTTTTTTTAATTTAATTTTGGTGCTTCTTTTCGTCACCGTCTCGAGTTCGCTTCTGGTTTGGCCTTGCGTGGACGAAAGTATTATTTTTTCCCTCCGAAAACTCGGCTTCCTCGCAATGTACCAGCGAAAGAACGTGCACGCGAGGAGGTAGTTATTTTGACTGGTTGCTCCGCAAAACAGGCTGCAGTGCTAGGGTATCTCTTTTTTGTGAGGGCATGTGTTCCGGTATATTTTCTTAAATATAACTTTGCGAGCAAGATGCTTACGTATTTCTTAAAAAGTTATAACGGAGTTTAATTAAGGAACTTTTAAACACTCAGGGGTATGGTTGAGTAAGAAGTTTGAAATTACTTCCACAGTTGCGCTACTTTGGAGGAAAACCTATTTTTGCGAAATAATTTTTCAGAACTTCGGTTAAAGTAAAGTAAAGTAAAGAATATAGATATTTCAATCATTAAAACTTCAACAGTCGTAATTCAAAGATCTTATATTTTAAACATTCTTATCAAATTATAATTCATAGATTAATTATTAGGTTAGATAAATATTGATATTAATTTTTAAATTGAGCGAGCTAAGCGGATTATCATTTTCGATGATTGATTTGATTTATAAATATGCATTTATTACTTGGCTGTAGTACAACTAATTAGTTGACAGTTCAGTTCGTTACTTCAACTTTGAACCAAGACTTTAAGATTATATTTCCATTAACTACATCTTCATCATCTTGCATTCTAAGACATCCATATATGTACAACGCTGTAATATTCATCGAGATTGTTTAAATTTCCAAGTTTCAAAAGTTTTTTGTCAAAAGAATCTGAAGAGTTGGAATAAATAAGCCCTCCTTATCCGCACATCAAAACCTTCTTATATGATAGATAACTGTTGGCATTTCGACCTGGAATGCATTGGCGAAGATGTTGTTCAGATGTGTACCAATCTTGCTTCACTTGTCATTTACGTCGCATAGGAACGCGATAAATATGTTCTTTGCTGGCGTTAGCTTGTTGCTTCTCCGGTTTTGGTTACCCTCACCATTCCCCACTCCACGGCGTTTTTCGAGGTTTTTTTTTTAACCGGACAACCGGTAAAGGGGGATGTTTTTTCAACCGCCGAGTCTATCTATCTTATGCCCGCGAGACCCCGGTCGTAAAGATATAAAAAAGAGGGAGGGTGAGCAACGAAAGAACACCTAAACCATACCTACTCCTTCATCCCCTCGTTGGAGGTCAGAGATCGCGGTGGCCTCGACCCGAAATAATAATAAAGAAAAAGGACCTCATGCTGCGATGGGCGCTTTTTTAGCGTGACGTCACCACTTGCAGTTTTTTTGCGTTAGTAGCTAAATGTTGCGAACTTTCCAACCCGTCTTGGTATTATTTCATATATACGGTCGTTTATTTTCGCTACTTATCAAACGAAAAGAAATATTATTAATTTGGATGTTATCAATTAGCGAGATGATTGTCATTGTTGTCATTTACGATCGAGAGAAGAGCGTGTTCGCGCATGCGCAAAAATAGCGATAGCCATTTATCGCGTCACGCCATTGAAAAACATAAGAAGAACTGCGCTGATGTCTTCGTTTCTTCTCGTTCGAACTGCTGAGTTGGCATAGTCCCATTTTCTATCCATCAATGTACAACCTTTGAGTTAGGTCGGATGAAGATGCGGCGTGGTATTGATTTCACGTCCGACCCGTTTCCTTTATCGATCCAAATAAAGATGTCATAACCTTTTAATTATTTTCGTTTGAAGCGATTAAAAATTTTCCTTTTCGCGCGTAGGTTCTTGGGTTACACGAAAACCAGCCGTCTCCTTTCAACCTAGCCTCCATTCTTGCTAATTCAGCGCTACTTCAAGCGTCGGCGTTTTTTGTCCTTACTGCGTCGGTCTCTTTCATTGCAAACTGGCGATTTTCGCAGTCCTTCATAACCAACAACGGAGTCAAAACATTTGCGAGGATTCGAAACGTGTGGATCAGAGCCAAAACATATCCCCTCCGCCTCTTCTCGCGCGGCGAAATGCATTCTCAGAACACGGTCTCATTAACGAATATTCGTCCGCTAACTAAGTGGCTGCTTCGAATTCAGCAATCCCAGCCTGATATATCCACGCTTTCCGGCATCTCACGAGGCGATCCCCAGTCCTAACGTCTCCCGCGTTGTGGCCAATTCGTCAAAAAAAAAGAGCACCGCAGATATGGTACAAAAAAATATATTTCGTGAGAAAGACAGATGCGTGAAAGATCTGCATCCAAAGTTAAATCAATTCTTCCATTAATATAGGCGCACAGCCTAACCTCGATAACTCGAACCTCATGATTTATCGGAGCATCGAATTATAGAATTTCGGGTTTTATATATATATTCACACACACGTACATGTACGTGTGTTGGAATATATGAACACACAATCATATTTACAGAACTAATTACACAGAATTATCACGATCGACCTTTAACATTACGGTGCAGTAAACTTTTCGTTAGTTAGGATAGGTGTATATACTGTGAGATTAAATCGCAAATAATAATTTCAAGAAACTAAGGGAAAAATCGATATCAAAGGCCCTCTTTTCATCACTCGTGTGCGGCAAGGCTTTTCGATTTTTTCCCAGACAAGAAATAATTTCTCTCTTGTCTACTTCGATGAGAGGGTTTTTCTCCCAAGTAAAGTACGTTGTCTTTCCTCTTTTCTAACAGTTTAAAGTTTGCCCTATGTATCTCAATCTGGATTCGGTTATAATAGGAAGAGAATAAAAAACGATTATCTGGTGCTTTTTTTACCGATTTCACCTTAGAAATCCCGTAACTTCACTTGAGAATTATCGAGCTCGTCTTATAGTCGAAAACAAATTCAAGAATAATCACTTCAGTATCAAAAATTGAAAAAGTGAGTACCCTAGGTATCTTCCGATAACCATAACAAGGTTACGAAAAAGCACATGTGCATTTCGGGTGCAATGCAGCCGTCTTCGGTGGCGATTCGCCGAAAGTAGACCCTAAAAACTGAAGATGGTTGCATTGTAGCCGAAATGGTCATGTGGTTTTTCATAACCTTGTTACGGCGATATTGTTGGAGATATCTAAGATAAATACTTTTTCTATCCATGATATTGATGTGCTTATTTTTGAATTCCTAACTTCAGTAAACAAACGCGCGATGGGAATATACCCACATAGAATGGCACGTATGACCTTCGGCTTCCTCGAAGGCTTTCAGCTCCGTATTTGTTATCATCCGATCGCATTTTTTGACCGAGAAGGATCGTAATTCGACAATCCTCGATCGGGAAAAACGTTTTTTTTTTAAATTTCGCCCGAAAAAGCTTCTCGATCGTTAAAACCCGCGCATTACTCAACCGCCTTCGCGATCGAAAATACCCCGACTCGATTCCGGCAACGATCCAAAGGTCGCGCGAAGCATGCTATACATCCCACCGTAAAAAGAGGTGAGCATTCCTGCGGGGTCGAAGGGAAGGTTCTAAACGCACATTTTTGGAGGGCACCAGGCTATCGAACTCTGTCCGTGCGTATCGAAAGGGATAGTAGGAGGAGTGAGTCCGAAGGGAGAGAAAAAGGAGGGAGTGTTGCGTGTAGGAGGAGGAGGATGGTAAGGGTAAAAAGCGTGGAGAGAGGGGGGAGAAGGGAGAAGGAGGGTATAGCTGCGCAAGCGATCGAAGTTGTACGGCCACAGGGAGGTTAGGGGAAGGGGCGGCGGAGGGGGAGGGGGGAAGAGGCTGAGAGAGATGGAGGGGAGGAGGCAAACGGGAAGGAGAGAGGGAGGGAGGTAGTAGGGTAGAGGGAACCCTCACGGCGAACCCCAGACCTCTCTCTCTCCCTCCCCTATCTCGGGCATCCCCTCCTGCCTGCTGTTCCCCTCCCAGGTCGCAGTCGGCAGTCTTCCCTTTGCCAGGGAGTGGGCGAGTCGTGTGGTTTCTACGGGGCTCTGCGCGCGCGCGCTCTCGCTCTCTCCCCCTGTTATTTCTCCCCACTCGGATCGTATTTTGGGTGGAAGAGTAAAAGGCCCGCTACCATTCCCATCCGACTACATATAGATCCTTTTTAACTTTTTGCATGGTCGTGTTTTTGCGGGGAACTTCGGGGAGTAACCATCATTTCGGACGAAGAGACTTGAACCCCGAGAAGAACGTGTTCTATTCTGCGCGGGGAAGGGAAAATTTTACGGCACCTCCCCCATCCTCTAGTCGTATCGACACGGTCTGCGACCCAGTGAGTTTTCACCCAGTTTGTTTTTGTGTGCGCGACTTCGTGCGGATATTTTTTGAAAAATTTCTCCCTCGTCTCGGATCGAAACTCTTGGGAATGAACTGTTTGTTGTTTTGTTTATTTGTGGTGTCGTATTCGGCCGTATAACGGATGTTTTTTTATGGCTCCGAAGCGTGCTGAATTACATCGTGGTGCTTTATGTGTACAAATGGGGTGCGCGAATTTTATCAAATCGTGCACAGCTTTTTTTCGAACTCCTCTAATGTAGTTTAGGGAGGAGGTTCCGTTATATAGCCCTTTGTGTATAGACAGAAGAGGAAAACGAAGAGTTTTCGTAAAGGGGGTGGACATCTAGGAGGAAAAAGTACTGGTTTGATTCGAACTTGAGACTGGCGGAGTGTTTATGCAGCCTCATACGGAGGTGGTCGTCTTCCAGCATCTTCCGTTTCTGCGAATATAATCGGCGTGGTCATTGGATGGTTGCCCAGAAGACGAGGAGGAGGTGAATGGGACTTCCTCTCCTCATCTCGAGTGCTGTCTTCCACCCTCCCTGTGTCGGAGGTGAGGCGTGGGAAAGAGGGGAGTGGTTTACGTAGATGCATGGCAATAGCGGAGGGAGGAGGCAATCCCGATCGGATCCCGGGCGAGGCGTCTTGGCGCCACTCCCACTTTTATTAAAAAAAACACGAGTGTCGAAGTACGAAAAAGAAACGACCTTCCCTCAGGGCGTCGACTGGAGTTGCTCGGGAAAGAGTACTAGAGGCGGCGTCGGCTCTTTTACGTTTCTTCTTCGAGAGAGAGGGTGGAATATATAAGCGAACGTACATATATATATATATCAAGAGAGAAAGAGGAGTGCTTTTTCACCGAGAGAGAGCCATGTGGCTTTGATGGCTTCCCACAGGTAAGCAGAGAACGTTTTCATGCCCTATAGCGCCTTCTTTTCGGCAAAGAAAAGGTTTCCGCTTCTTCTTCGGTCGTGGTAATTCCCCCGTGTAAAACGAGAAGCGAAAAAAAGGCAGCCTTAAGTACGTATGCTTGGACGGATGTTTGTCGGTCTTTTAAAAAATACCGTTTTTTGTGTTTTACTTTATGGAAAGCGATCTCTTTATTTGTCATTCAAATGGATGCTATTCCAAATTCGGCATGGTACAATACTTGCATAGAGCCTCGGGTTTTAATGCGAATAACTTTGTGGTTTCGATGCAAGTACATAAATCGATAGTTTATTAATAATGAATCGCTGCAAAAATCGCTAGGTATTTAGCTATTTTATCTGTTGTCAGTAGTAAAAGTCAAATATTTTCAATAATTCCAAATTAGATCTTGAACTAAATTTTTAGAAACCCACACGGTACAGGCGTTCCTGTAAAAGACCGTTTAAAGTAAAACCATGCTAATTGGGATAGGTTTCCCCATAGAAATACATTTGAGGGCCACTTTGAGTTTAACATGCAACAATTTAGTTATATTTTATCCAGAATTGTTTTCTTTATTATTACCTCTCAATTGAACGGAAACATTATATGATAGTTACTGTTCTGAGATCGTTTCGAAATCTTGCTAAAGTGAAATTGATGGCGGCGCAGTTCGACGTAGTTTTCTATATTGAAAACCTTGCTAAACCGAAAACGTTTAAGCGAATTTAAGGTAATATCGATGCTCCTTTGTCATCGTTGCATTCCTGACGTAACAACGGTAGTTCCGCTGCACTTCGATTGTTGTTTGCGCTCGAAAGGTGTGGCTCTTCACGTCATACTTTTACATAGCCTCGGCATCGGAATATAAATCTTATATACTTTTAAAGTAGTGTTGATTAGCATAAAAAACTTCAATATGTATTTTTTTTACAATTATTGATGGAGGTAATTAAATCCCTCGAAAAGCTGAAGTGAATTACAGTAAAATTTGCATTGCGATTCACGGCTCCGGAATCCATTTTGCAAAGAGAAATAAAACAATAAGATCCTTCGAAGAAGCTTTTATAGCACTTAGCTCAATTCCGTGGTTGGCGTGCCTTTACGAGAGATAAAAGTTAATTCCGCCGCCGTATATTTTTTTTTTAAAGCTCGCTTGTGCACACAATTGCGCGAAATTGGGTGTGGCACTCGGGATTTTTTTATGCCGCGTTTCAGCCACGGGAAGTCGTTAAGCCACGCGCTCTCCGGTTCTTTTTTTTACTCGGATGGTCGCAAACTGGTTTAAATTACTTCTATCCAAGAACTTGAACGGAATGTGTATATTTTTTTCAGCGTAGACGTGATTTTTACGCCGGCCGAGTGGCCGACGTTGCGTTTCCGCCCCTCCTTTCTCCACTAACCCTCTTGAATATAAAAAAACGCGCCCGTTTAGAAAATTTGATACTTAAAACCTTGGTCGAGCATTATGACGATCATACGAGTACCGTAGAATCTGACGTCGACCCTGCTCCATCTGGGTTTTAATGAGCATCCAGACGATCTGCAGTGCGCGCGGTGCATTGTTCGAACGAATCGCGGTGAGGCATTTCGACGGAGTTATCCCAGAATAAATAACGGACTCGATTCATAAAAATATCCGCGTGTATGTTGAATGTGTTATTTTAAAAACTTTATTTGGCAGCGTTGTTCTCAAGCAACATGATCTCCTTTGTGCTCGAATGTTGAAAATCTGATGTGGCCACCACATGGTTTTCTCCATACCTGTAATATTTTTAAAAATTCCAAATAGGTTAAATGATAATGAATATTTTAAGGAACTGCGAGAAAAATTTAAAGACTTTTACAAAGAACATAAATAGACTCATACTCTGATATTGGATATAGCCAGAAATCTCCAACAATTAAGAAAATAAAAAGGAGCGTTGCTAAGAAGTAGCTAAGCGTCAGTTGTTAACAATAGTCGCCGGTTGGTAGTGGCAGCTAAGAAATTAGTTTTTAAAATATCTCTTAAACAATGCGTTATATGGGAAATGTTTCAAAGAAAGGTTGTAGAAAAATTAAATTTCCAGCAACATTTATTCCAATATCTTTACATTAATCAAATATTAAAGCAAATATTTCAAATAACGGATAAGTGACAAGAGTAAACATCCACTTCCGGTTGACCGATTAGAGCACCCACAAAAAACTGTCACACACAGACATCATCGAGAAAATGACCAAAACGTGTTCAGGGTACCTCAAAACGTGTATTTCCGTTGAAATCTTGAAGTCGATTTTTTTCCGGTAATCTCCAATCTATTGAATCAAAACAATTTAGATATGCCAAATAAATGTCGGATGAGAGATACAACTCGGGAAAAGTTATTCAAAACCGAAATTAACAAAAAGAAAAATATCGTCTTCAGGGCATCGCTGCCATATAAAGGGTTAAAAATTGATCATTTCATTACGCTTGGTTTAATCAAACCATGGTATAGAGTTTGCCAAATATGGGATTGGTTCAGAATGGTCAGCAAAAGAATATACTTGAAGATTTCTCGGCAATTTATTTTTATACGAATTTGTGTATGAGCATTGAAAATGAATTTAATCTAAATAGAACGTTATTTTATTGTTTAAATGTTCGATTATTCTATATGAGCGCCATTGTGATTGGCTACGCTTAGTTAAATTTGATGCCAAGTTTTCTGCACTGCATGCAGTTCATGCTAATGCACCAAAATGCGAAGTTTAGTGAGTTAGAATGCGACCCGATGGCGACATTTCAGGGAAAAGTTAGTGATTTCTTTTATCAGTCATTATTTCGGAGACGATGGCAACTTGCAGTCACCCTGTGCTATTTAAAAAATTGTTTTTTTTTGCTTGTCAACGTACTTAATTCCTTCTATTTATCAAGCGCAGAGACAGGTTTCTGTGAGATTTTTTTGCGGTAGATGGAAAGCTAATGTCGAATTCTTCACACGAATCGAAAATTTCCTCTTTTTAATGAACAGGGCTCGCTTAAATATTCGCAGAAATGAATGGAAAAGTATTTCGCAGTGCCTTTTATTGTGTGCACATTTAATAAAACCACTTCATAAAATTATTTATCAGGCTGATTTTTCTTGAAAACAAAATTTAAACGAAAGTAGATAAAATATTTATAATTATTATAGAAATATAACGTTTTATTTGCAGTGCGCGAGGCCGGGCGCAGTCGCACCTGCGGCACATGCCTCAAGCCGGCTCGGCCCCTAAATAATAACCTTCCAAGAAAAGTTACGAGAAATTGCATTTCCGGCAAAATAATAGCGACACTTTGTTTTTGAAATTTCCGTATCATTACTTCTTCAACTCAATTCAGCTGGCTCGAAAAATGAAAACTTTTCGTGCGGTATTTCTTTTTATAGCGTCTGCCGTAGTAATAGGCCAGACGCGCGAATTTAAAGAAAGGAACAATTCGCGTGACGCCGTTTATGGAGGGAGGGTCTCAATTCCACTCGCGCGCTCGATAAGTCTCCCAAAGGCTCATTTGGTTCAGTTGCCGAAAATTGTTCCTACTTCATGCGTCATTGGGAATTCATTTCGCTATTTATTTCTCTTCGAGTGAGATCGATTTTCTCAAGTGGATGGACTATTTCTATCCCTGGGAACCGTCTGCGCGCTTTTATGCTTTCTTCTCCCCCTCCCCGAGTCGTAAAAAGAGGCCGACCTCGAACGGTAGAAGAAGCAGCTTCGTCCGAAAATGTGGGAGCATTTCGTTCAAGTCTGGTTAACGGCTACAGTTCTCTCGAAATTAAGCTCTCATAATCTAGCAGTTTGAGAGGGAAGTGAGAATAAGTTATGTTGTTGATTAAATGTATCAATTTGAGAGGTCCTCGAAACAGGGCCGGTCTTTGGTACCGGCAAGTCGGACAGCTGCCCGGGGCGCCGAAAATTCCCGGCGCACTATTTGACATTACTCGCAAACAGGGTTGGACATGGGTTTTCAGAGCTAGATATACGCTCCGTAATAAATAAATGGAAGAGCAGAGGGGAGGGTATAGATAATAATTAGCTGCGTAAAATAATCAGGAACTAGGTATACGGCGTATACACCCATTTCCATCCCTGCTCGCCAGTATAGATGAATGACAAACGACAAAACGTATTGCGGAGCTGGCGGAATCTCGGTGGATTTTTTTCGATTTTTTCGCAGTGATCGTTTTTTGGAGCAATAAATAAGTTAACACCTTCGCTCCAAAGGTTGCATGAAAGGAGCGATGGAATGTATTCTCGCCAGGGGCGCTAAATACCACGGGCCTCGAGTTGGCGCAACATTTTTATTTATTTTATTTTCATTAGCTCCTGCACAGTGCTTCCTTGACTTTTTACACAGAGATTTTAACCAGTAACGAAGACAATCATAAACATTCATACCCCCAAACCTAGTACTGAGAGGTAGATATCCTCTTCACACCCCTCTACCGTATTTATCCGACTATAAGACTACCTCTGATTTAAGACGGACTCCCATTTATAGAAGTTATCTTTGAACAATAATGTTTTATAAGGCAATCTGAAGCAAATAAATTGAACAAGATTTTTGTAGTTATTTTTTAATTTATTCTTTAAAAATTGTCATCACAATATGCATTCGAAAGATAAATGTAGTTTAAACCATGCTAGACTAGTCATAATCACTGTCACTGTTTTTTATTTATTTATTTCTTTTTTCGCGAATATTAGACGACCCCTAACCTTAGTAAAAAATAGAAAGCATCTCTTTTTATAGTCGGGTAAATACTGTATATACAAATGTGAAACCGGAATTTGTGGAGTTGTTACACAAGTGAACCTAGTCCAATTTGGACCGATATCGATTAATTTCCTTCAATGCCAAATTTCATTAAAATATATCAAGCCAAAGTGATATTGTTATATTCAAAGAGCGGGCAAACGGGGATGACATTAGCTGATCGCTGCGAAACGCGCATAGAAAAGTATCACCATAAGGTGCCACTCGTCTCTCCCTCCCAACTCTCCAGCTCTTTTTCACCAAATGGTACGAGTATTCTAATCGGAGTCCGTTATCTCGAAACGGCTTTTCTCAGTTAGAAAGAATTGAATCTCATTCTCTCCGTGGACGTTAAAAAGTTCCATTCCGAACGAAAGTTCGCTCGTAAAAGTGAGGTTTCTTTACGGAAAAACCATCTCGAGGGGCATTGCTCTTGATCATGTCTTGGAAACTCATTGAAAGGCGGTATTTTCGTCGTAGCCGGTGGCGAAATGCTGTTGAAGGAGTGTCTTTTTTTATCTAATTCCTAGGAAATTTATTGGAAGTCCCAAGTTTTTTATCATGGATTAATGTTACTCTGTTTCTTCGAAGCAAACTTAGGTAGTAATGGGTAAAAGCAGTCGGACTTGTCCTGTATTTTCTGTCAATTAAAAAGTGTACTTATTTCGCTTGAATTCCTATACCGTAGCACAATATTTTCCTTCTCCATCCTTTTCTCATGGCTACACGCATACAGAAGAACCTCGATAACTCCGTGTATAACTAGAATTTTCGATGAGTGAAGTCAATATTTTCCTTCGTTAGCATTAACGTGCTATATTGAACTGAAAATCTGTAATTCAGAATCTAAAATTGTATGTCTTCCATTGGGGTTCGAGTTACCGAGATTCGGCTATGAATGCATGGAGATTCACTTATTTGTATTAAAAATTAAGCACTTAATAATCAAGAGCTGAAAAATAAAGTACATGACTTAGGTATTTCCAATAGCCATAACAGTGTTACTTTTCACGATCTTGTTATTACAATTATAGGTACCTAAGATAAGTATTTATTTTTTTAACTCTTGATTTTTAAGTGCCTATTAATTTCTTAATGTTTTCAGCCATAAGATGAGCTCGATATTTCTGTGTTGAATTAACTTATCAGCATTAATCATTTACACGGGTCGGTGCAGTCTTCTATAGCAATGGTTGGCAACCTTTTTTACTTGGTGGGCCTCATTGGTGGCAGTGAAGCTTTCGGTGGGCCGCATTGGAAATTGTCAATGCTTCGTCGGACTGGATTAAAGTTAAATCGGAAGTTACTTAGAGATTCTTACTCACTATATGAGCAGGCCCTCCGAGAGACTCAGGGAGGCCCGGGCCACTCCAGATTTTGAGACCCTTCACCGTAATAAAAATAAAATAAACGGCGCAATATAAATTGCACAAACTTTCTCATATACGTTTGGACTCACTACACTCTTTGCCCCGAAATTAACTCTGTGCGCTTGGCAATTCACTGCCAATTATGTCAATAATGCGTAGCAACATAACCAAAGCGAGTGGCACAATCAACCTATCACATCTATCACCTCTCACTAATAAGCGTGCGGCATTAACAGAGAAGTACGGAATTTTAGACTAGGGAATCCCCGGGTGCCCCCTCCCCTCTGACGCATGCGCTGAGCGTCTTGTACAGAAATAATGCCACTGGATGATATATAGTAACTTCTTTGGGACTTATGGCTTAGTTAGTATTATTCGTGACATCAGGCTGTACATATGGATGGATCAATCAATCAAAATCCTTATAGCCATTTTTGAGTGAATCGAATTTTGTTTTAAAATATCCAAGAATAAAGTAGCCTAAATTGTTGCGCAATATCGTTCATCTCTTCAGAATGCCTTTTATGAATGATATTATCCACGAATATGAGATATAATTCGATTTAGTGTAAACATATAGGCACTAATGTATGTTCCCAGCTGATTCACCTCTTGCCGACGCGCAATGGGTATCTAACATAAGAGGTAGTGCAATGAATAGCTAGATTACTGTTAATGACGAATAACTTAAGATAACTAATATTGCATTTATGATCTTGAATCATTTACATTTTTAAAAAGTTAATACTTTTAAGTAAAACAATTCATTAAGTCTTCTATTTTTAAAAGGTTGCGTTTGAATTCTTTCAAAACCTCATTTACGTGTATATTCCCATTACTTAAGCTTTGATTCTTCTTCATGATAACAGAAATGTTACAATCTAACAGGACAAACTACACGACTTTTGCTGGTCATATACGTTTTTAATTCTGTTTATTATTTTTATTACTAGGGCATACCCGTTGCATTACCACTTTCAATTAATATGCATTTACAATATATGTCACCTCAAATTCTCACTTTTGTTTTAGAAACAGATTTGTGGACCGATTTGATGCGTATTTGAAAATAGAATTATAATTAATGAATTATAATTTTTTCGGTGTTCTTTATTCAAGGCTGATATTAGGCCTATTATTCGAAGTAAAGTAAAATTACAATTTGTTGCACAGCTTCTAGATATATGAGTTTAAAACATTTCCTGGTATCCGTTCGACATGTAAATGGCATAGATGTTGTCTATAAATTCTCATTAGAAGCATTTAATCAACGCTGTTATGTTGGGTCATATTTTTAACAGATCATATTCCTCTTGAGACCATAGTTACATTATGACCTTAAATATTCTGCAAGCTTAAAATTCAATTTATTTGAGATAATTATAGAAAGACACATCCATACTGTTTCTCGTTCATCAATTTAGATAACATATTTTCTTTTACATATAATTACTCAGTCTGTCCGTCCTCCCTTTTATCTCTTGTACAGCTTGCCATAGAGAAATGCTGTTAATGCCATTTTGTTACTGCCAACTAGAGGAACCCGGGAAAACTATTTTCGTTTACGGAAGTTTCCCAGGTTCGACTCCAGGAGGCGATTATATTTTCCCACATGTTTACACAGGAGTTTCGATTTTTCAAGTTGCAAGGTTTATTTACTTCATTTATTAAAATACGTAAATATGGCCCGAAGTTCTCCGTTTTTGCTTCATTCGACGGCTAAAACTATAAAATATCTTATTCTTGTGAGTTTTAGATGTTACACGGAAGAATTTGTCAGAAACACGTGTTTCTTTTCTAAATTTTATGGGTTTTTCGTACTCTTTCCGGATGTTGCCAAGGCGACCCGAACTGTTGCCTCCGATTGAATTAGCGTCTATTAAGCCTTCAAATAGACGAAAGAATTGCGTTATTCGCTTCGAGCTTTTTATGAAGTATCGAAATTATAATTGTAGCAACGTCAATCTTAATAGATTGTAACGTTAATAATTACAGATTATTATTATTCTGTACCCTGTATGTGGACTGTGGGCATTTTAAACGTTTGACCAAAAGAAAAAAATCTTCTTTCTTTATTTCAATACTGGAATGTTACCTTTTTCGTAAAGTAGAATCATTTAAAATTGTACATATAAATTATAAAAACAAACATGAAATTCAAAATGTCAGTTGTCTAATTTTATAAGGAGAAATGGGCTATTATTACTTTTAAACATGCAGATTTCTGACTGACCTCGCAAAGGTTTTTGCGGGAATCACTAGTAACTTCATATTACTTATTGTGTAATAGAAGAAATTTCCTCTTGATGGGATTTAAATTCTCACACAAGATTATGTTACCCAATTTTTCTCAGATGGTGACAATGAAAGGGGGCAAAAAAAACTTTTAGACAATATCATAAACACATTTCAATAACTTCTTCAATTATTCAGGAACGTATTTGGATTGCAGAAAATAATAATAAGCTATACAAAATGCCTACAGGCTGCCATATATTTTTGTATTTCTCTGTTTGGGAATATATGCTCAATTAAATCATTACAATAAGGAACCCATAATAAAAGTTAAAATAAAATAAATAAAAATTTTCTTATAATTATTTTATTTTCTTGTTAAGCATTGAAGAAAAACAAATAAATCCGTGGGGATTACATCGAAACTAATGTTCCTCGATCTTTTTGGCGAGTAACCCAACATTTGCTGTTGTAAATTTTTACTAAAACAATCATTCGCAAAGTATTCCGAAGAAATTGTAGCTGATATTGGAAAATTTTTTAAACATGATGAGCATAACTATTTTATAAATAATAAAAGGTATTATTTATGTCCTAAATACTCACCGTTGTTAACGTTAAATTTATCTTTTCTACGGCTAGCCTTAATCCTAAAAATTAAAAAAGGAATTGGAGACTACGGTGTACAGATTGGAATTAAAATTTCAGGAGTTTTAAAATTTTAATTCCTAGCCTTAATCCATTTTGCTTTGAAAATGACATTTTAGATTTGGTGTTTATTACACTCATAAACGCCACAAGACAGCATTTTTATGCGACACAAAATCTTCTGTTTATATATCAACAACATCAGTATACAACAACAATAACAATATGTAATAACAAAGCACCAAATATATCAAACAACGCGAATACCCTCCTAAACCTCTCAGTAGCATACCGGCTTATGGCTCCATCTATTCCGACGCCTACGTCACAAGTAGTTTCGTGACGTACTTCGGCCTGCGC
Organism: Tanypteryx hageni; assembly: GCA_028673005.1. Lineage (NCBI taxonomy): Eukaryota > Metazoa > Arthropoda > Insecta > Odonata > Petaluridae > Tanypteryx > Tanypteryx hageni. The sequence goes on along the minus strand of CM054113.1, from coordinate 196,136,002 downwards.
ATGAACACAGCTTCTAGTCTTTCCACCATGGGCTGTATTAAGATTTCTAGTGGATCGCGGCGGAGGCGTGACGTCATAGGGCTTAGGTAAGGTAGCTTAGTGTACATTGCAATGCACTGGGCGCCATGTAGTGATTTCTAGAGACATTGACATACGCAGTATTATTTGTGACATCAGGCTCTACAATTGGGTTGATTTGAATCAAATTCTCTGAAGCCATTTTTGAATAAATGAAAATTTTCTAAAAATCGCCAAGGATGAACTACCCTTTATTTTTGTACAATATCATTTTTATGAAAAAGGCTCAGCCAAAGATGATATGTTGCATATCATTCGATTTTATGTACGCGTTTGGGACCTAGAACCGCGAACAGACCGACAGATGGCATGGCAAAAACCACATTTATGGACTCAGGGACACCTAAAACGTGTATTTCTATCAAAATCTCGAAGTCGAATTTTTTCACGATTACGATACTTTCTCAATATACTACGTATATGAGAAAGTAAAAATTCCCATAAGGAAGCGTTTAAGCATTACATAACATAATTTGGTGGTCGGTTTGCTTAATGGTTATAGCGGGTTACATTGGGGGTAGGGGGTTCAAGCTTGCACTACATATATAGCAATCTTTCATGAAATCTTCTGACCCCATAAAGAAAAGATATAATCCGAAAAAATGTTTTTTACCCAGCCAATAATGTATTGAAAAGACTCTCTAGAGAAAAGTTTTTAAAAAGTGAGTTCAAAATGAAACATTCTGTGCGTTACATAAGAGGAGAGAGGGGGGTCTAATTGAGGGTTGCGCAAGATTATATCGATTATCAAAAACTGGAGAAGTTGGGTTATGTAATACTTGAACGTCCTGCAGGAACAAAGTACGAAAATCGTATTTTATATTTCTTTTTGGCATGTCCTATTCAACATTCATAGTTGGTGTATCTATGGATAAAAAGATAAATAAATATATATGATAATAAATTATTTGAATAATTTTTTATTTAAGAAATGCTTTTCTAGCTTTTGTTTGTGCAAATTTATTAATTATTGATGAAAAATCTAAGTTACGTGCAATGTCACTTCAGGTTTTCAAAAAAGAAGAGGAACATAAGGTTTTATGCTAAACTCGACATTTGGTGGGGCCCCCAGCTTGCGCCTCATGCGCCTGTGCATAAATCTGTCTCTGAACAAGTGCCAAAATTTGAGGTCCCCTTGAGCTTGAGTCTCGGGCCAAATGGCCCTTCTGTCCCCCCCTCCCCCCTCTCGTAGGGCCTGCATGTTAGTGAAAATCAAATTAAAATTAGGTTTTTATGGTTAAAACTACAATATTAAGAATCATGATGGAATTTAATCTTAGAAATACCTTCGAGAAAAGAAAAAACAAAATTAAAAAGAACTTATTTGAATCGATAAATATTTATTAAGCGGTCTCAATTTATTGCTAGACATTCTAACAGTTTTTGCTAGATATAAAATAACATTTGGTGGGTAAATAAAAAAAATGGAATTTTTTTTTAATAATACGAAACACTGGTGGTGGACAGGTTTGGCACCCCTGTTCTATAGTATTCCGGTCGAAATATTTACGGCCATAGCAGTCGTTCACATGCGTCTGAAGATGAATCGGCTCCTTACACGATTTGTTTTCTTGACGCCTCGAAAAAAAAATTTCCTCCGTCTAATAACGATGGCGGGAAAGTCTCAGCGGCTCTTCTTTATCCATCGGCAAGCTATCTTACGAGTCGTCCACTTCATTAGCTTCGGAGTAAGTGAGGCGTATATTGCTAATTAAGGGTCGAGGCTTTTGTTCGAGAAACGCAAGCCGAAGAGATCTTACTCTCTCCCTTCCTCTTCTTTCTCCCTCGCTCCCTCTTTCTTCCTACCCTCTCTCCCCAACTCTCCTCTTTCTTCCTCTTCCTCTCTCCATCTCCTCCATGACTTTTTTCACTTCTTACCTCTCTTCTTTTCAATCTCAATTCCTTTTTCTTCCATCATCCTTCATCTCTATCCGTATTTCTCTTTGTCTCTTTTCTTTCTACTCTTTGCCTTTCTCCAATTCCTTCTTCGCTTACTCTTTCTGCGATCTCCTCTCGCCGCTCTCTCTCTACATCTCTTTAAATTTTCTTTCTCTAAATGTTACCATTCCCATATCCCCTCTCTCTCTTTCCATTTCTCTCCTTTTCTACTCTCCTCTCTCATCCTCTCATTTCCTCCTCTCTTTCTCTCTCCGTTTCTCTCCCCTCTCATCTCCTGTCTCTGTCTCTTCCCTCTTTTTCCATTATTTGCCCTTTCTTCTCCTCTCTTACCTCTAACTTTCATTTCCCCATTTCCTTTCTGTTTCCCCTTTCCCTCTTCCCATTTCTTCCCCGTTTCTTTCTACCCCTTTCTCCTATTATCTCCTATTTCCTTTTCCCCTCTTTTTTCCATTTCCCCCTCTTTATCTCTCTTTCGCCTCTCTTTCACACGCTCCTTTCCATAACCTCTCGCGAAATTCGTTCACTTCAATGCGGTCTTAGCGATTTTTCCCTCTTTTTGCCGCTCATTTGGCGATCTTCTGAACTGTTTGCTTATTCGCAAAGTCTCTCCGCTCTCGGAAATTCAATTCCGTTGATAGGAATCCATTACCCGATTTTTTCCTTCCCTTTCAAAGCTAGGCATTAAGGTTTTGTTTACACGAATCTGTTTATTGATAGTGCAGCCGGTAAAAGTTTTTTTATGCGTTTCCCGAGTCGGTCTAGATATTTATTTTTCTGCCATAGAGAACTCTGGAGAGCTTCGCTTTTCAGGATTGCTTGCTTTTTTTCTTGTTTGTTTTTAACACGTTTGCCATTGGATCTTTTGAGGTACGAGGAGGAAGATATGAGCTGTTTCGCAGTAAATTCAGGTGCTCGATTAAAAATATTTTTTTTTGCTTCTCGATTTATTTTTTTGAGCCATGCATTCGGAGCTTTAATTAAAAACACATTATTGAGGTTTTCCCGCACTTCTGTTAACACGTCTTTCTGAAGTGAAAATCATTCTTCCGCATCTTTAAATGTTGTATCTCCATTAAAACACCCTTAATAATTATAGTCAAATACTTAACTGCGAGAAAGAATATGATTGCTGAAATTTTTATGTGGTGGTTTATCTCTCACATGAAACGTCTACTTAATTTACGATTGGCCACATACTACACCTATAAAGAAATATTGAGTTCAATGTCTTTGAACAAATCTTGGTATTACTAAACGATTTCATCTAAAATAACATTAAAGCAGAGATTCAGCATAGGAATGGGACATCAAAATTAAAAATGAACACTAAATATTTACAGATTTTCTCATTTGTATATAGACAAAGCTTTTAAGGCGCGCGATTTTGCGTGGGCTCTGTTTGATAACAAAACAAACTCGGTGTAGCAGATTGGTTTTTCCTTTCCCGTAGCTGGAAAAGGGAGACATGGGAAGTATTCCTCCTAATAGCATTTCATAGGTGGGTATGGGAACATTAAAGTTGTGGAATTTGCAGTGCAGCATCACTTACTCTAGCGCAGTACATGGACACTTGACTGACAGCTAATTTATGCGTTTTGTTTTGCACACCTGCAGGAGCGGTGTGGTGGGGAAGGCGGAGTAGGGTTGCATCAGGGTCCTCTCCTCGTTTTTTATAACTGACATACACTATCACTTCTCTAAATGATAAATGATCAAAATTGTTACACCAATGAAATTCTTAGCAGTTGAAAATTCCAAATAGCTGTGTGCTCACCTCTTATCAAGACAGGCCATACCTCTGTTTGTCTTGTCATTCTAACATGGCACATTAATTTAAAAGTCATATATACGAGTATGTACCCAAAGAATTCTTTTTGGTAAAATTAATGGTAAATTTAAAAGCCTAATGAGTTATACTATCTTTGATGGTATTTGAAGTTTGAACGCTTTCCTTTAACAATAAAAATAGAGATTTATTTGCTTACGGATTTCCAAAAGCATCACGCAGGCCTACAGACCTAGACCAAAATCTAAATGACTTCCAAATAATAGCGCGTTCGAGAGCCAGACCTTCTTAACTATGTTGAAACTAAAAAAATAAGAGTATGAAGAGAATTTTGTTCCAGAAACTTGTATTGGAAGTATAGTATGTATCTTAAAGGAACATTGAAATAGTGTTTACCTGCTGAAATGCAAACACCAGGGGCTTCCTATGCCAAAGACACCTGCTAAGGCTTCGTGGCAGCGGTAAAAATTGTCTCTGCTTCCAATTGTTTGTCAATTTTCTGCGAATTAGCTATGTCTCCCTTGAAAAACGTATTCTTCTGAAGTTTGTGAAAGAATATGATAATCTTATTTATTTGATTTATGTTTTTTTATTGATCTCTTAGGCGTTCTTTACAAAAAGTAAAAAGATGAACGCCTTACGGTAAGGTCGTGTCCGTCTGTCTGTCCGCATGCTTTATCTCTGAAGCCATTGAGTGGATTTTCATGAAATTGGTACTAAGGATTTTTTGGGCTAAGGGAAATAAGAAAACGATATAATTGGTCCGCATAACCCAAGCATGGATGGTACCTCCTTTCTATGGACAAAAATGAACTTTACGTCATATCTCGTAGAAAAGAATAAGCCATATCAATAAAGGCTTCTAAGAAAAGTAGTAGAATTAATTATTTAACATGATTACGTAATTCGCAAGGAACCCCTCTGCCTTGGATTTATCAACGCATGAAATGTGTATCTTTCTTCTTTTGTTTTACTATAATTTCGGGTTAGGTAATTGCAAGAGAACCGTGTAACTACTTACATTGAGCTATTTTACCACCTACTACTACTGCTCTCATCGCCATTTATAAGACATTTTTCTGTCTCGCAGCAAGAAAACGCGTTTTAGAGCTTTTTTCTAAAAATCGCTCATAGTTTCAATTTGGCGTCTGTCTCTCTGTCTGTGCACTTGCTTAAATTGGAATTGTGACGAAACCGTTAACGATAGGAAGCTGACACTTGGAGAATAGATTTCTGTACTGCTGTCATTTTTGTTTCTTTAGATTTGAGTTTTGCACTATATACCTACAAGTTCGGATTGGAGCTCGTTTAAAATCTTGCTGTTTTTATCTCCGAAGGTGTAAAGGATGGGAAGCTGAAAACTTGAGAGTACATGCCCTCATTAATGCCACTTATTTTTGAATAGGTTGAGGAAAATCCAACTAGACAATCGTAATTTATTTTGAACTTAAGAAAATTGCCTACGTGGTTTTATTAGTTGAATTCAACGAAAACAATCTTCGTTGTATCTGAAGCATGCAAGTTCTACTACAAATACTTAAATACGTTTAATTTCCATTCGGGTACACACAGAACATAGTAAATGAAAGGAAATTCATAATTTACCACGGAGGAATGAACTTGAGCGTAAAGATTACGTAACAATTACTCAAGTGGGCTATGTTTTTAATAATTTTCGATTGTTTTACTAATATCTCCAGAGTTATAAAAGATAGAAAGCTGAAACGTTGACTGTACATTTTCACATTGATGCCACTTATTCTTGAAAAATTTGAGTTTTGAAAACTTTGCAAAGGCGGGTAGGGAAAGTTCAACATTTTAATACAAAATTGGTGACGTTCTGAACTTAAATGTCATTTTGGAACTATCAGATATCCAGAAAAGTATATTTTTATGCATTTAAACGCTAACCTCACCTTCGCGTGGTAACCCCCCTTTGACCGAATGTGTGGCAGTATAACCACATGAAACGCCAAAATACGCTAATTCTATGTTCGTGGATAACACTGTACTTGTTGTCTTTTACTTTTATCTGTGTCAGCAAGCATTATAAAAACGAGAAATCTTATAAAAGCTACCCGACATCGCGTGATTTATTTACGCCATCTAACGTACAGCTGACAACATTAATTTACACTTTTTTGTTTTGCCAGGTTAATGCTAATTGCAATTAGATTCACTACCTCCCCTAATCTGTCTCAGAGATTTAACACCGGGGTTGTTTTTCCCAGTCGCCGGTCTCATTAGATGCAGCGAGATGCTACACCCTGTCTCACACGCTTTTATCAGAAAATTCGCGACTCTTTTTGAAGATTCAAATCTCCAGGTATGCATTTTTCGCCGAAGGAGTACTAGGAAGAGAGGAAGGGAATTTAATTTTTTTCTTTGCCTTCAGAAAAAGGTTACATTGAATCGTCGCATCATCTGGCTATTTTAGCCGAGCGGGATGTTTATCTTTATTTTAGATTTTTTTGGTACATGTACCCGAGGCGCCTCCGCTTTATTCAAGGACGAGGATAAAGGAAGAATCTGCTGTTGAGAAAAAATGTGCATTCCTTTCCTCTTCTTTTGTCCCCTCATTTTGCAAAGTAACTCCTATGGCCTCATCTAGTGATTTATTTTTTGTCTCTTTTATAGAAATTACTCTTTGTTTGCGTTTTTCTCAGATTGTTTAATTTATTTATTCAAGCATGAAGTCATATTTTTGTGCTTCCCCGAAATAACGGTTGGTTACATACTGAAGCATTCAAGATTATGACTCAAAGTGGTTTTCATATGATAGAATCAACGGAAGATCAAAGATTTTTTCTATTTCTTCTTTCTCCTTTCTCTTCCCTTGGTATGTGTTAAATATATATGTACATCTGAATGTCAACATGCAATTCACCACACTGGTGATGGGGAGTGCAAATGCACTAAAATGTCCCTAAACATTTTCGCTTCAAGTGTTGATTCTCTTATTATGATTCCTGATTGCATTAGCAAATGCGATCCTCGTTATCGCTCTATGATCGACGCCATCTTGCATATTTTATCGTAATGATCTTGTCTCCCAATATGCGTGGGTGTTTCAACCATTGGTACCACCTCCTCAGCTAAAACTTCCTTCCTTTGAAATGATTCAATTATTTTTCCTGTCTTTTTCTTTACCTTTAATCTCCTCCATTTTCATCCTTTCTCCTTATCTAATTCTCAAACTGCTCCTCTTCTTTTGCGTTATCCTCATCTCTCTTCTTCTCACCTTCACTCCGTCCATCCATTCAATTCATTCTTTACTTTCCTCTTCTTTCACGACTTTTCTCTCTCCCTTTCTTCCTCCTACGAATCAATCAATTCATTCTCCCTCTTCTTACCATTCGGTACTCGCTTATCCACGGCTCTCTCCATCTCCTGTTCTTACCGTATCCTATTCTTCCTCCCTATTTCTCTGTTCCTCTCCTCTCTCAGCTAGCCTTTATATCTCCCCTCTTAATAATGCTCCCCCTTCTCTACCTCTCTCCTCCTCCTACCCTTCAATTTCAACCCTTCCAAACGACCTTCGTTCCACAATCTCTTTCGTCCTTGTCGATCTTTCCCCTCTTCATCTTCCCCTCCCTCATCCTCGCCCCTTTTTTTCCCCTTCCTCCCCTCTTTCTCTCTCCCTCTCTAATTCCCACCCGCACCATCCCACCATTCCCTCTCGCCTCACTCTGCACGGGATTTTCATATCTGCGGCGCGTTTATTTTTGTTTTTATTTTTGGACGGTCGGATTCTTTCCCTCTCTAGATGGAAAGAGAGAGAGAGAGAGAGCGAGAATGTGTGTGTGAAAGAGAAAGAGTAATGGAGGATGACATTTTTTCGGTTTTGTTTTTTTCTTTCCATTCTTTTGGCCTGTCTAATTTGGCGTCGGTCTGGGATTCGTTTTGTGCCGCCCTATCTCCGTTCCTAGCGCGTCCGGGTTGGAGACGTGGGATGCCATGAGCGGCTTTAAGCAAGTGCGGCAAAATTCATTTGCGTCACTGCCTGAGGAAAAGGCATCGCCTCGACGAGAAAAAAATATGACCGAGGAAGAATTAAGACTAACAATAAGAGGATTGTCTTTTTTTACGTCCGTGAATGTAGCGGAAGATTTGGCGTCTTCGGAGTGTCACGGTGGTTTATTTCATCAGTTGAATGGGCTTAAACTTAACAGCAGTTCTAAAGAGTTGGCAAAATAATTCCTTATGTGAGAGTGTTTGAGAAGTACAGTTGGAGTGACTACGGTGTAGTGTTATTTTACGGCTAAGGAGGATTTTTCAGTATTACTAGTTCCTTCTGCATTTTAATATTATATTCATTCTTTCATTAGCAATTTTGTTCATATTTATACGAAATGGTCAGAGGTTAGAAATTTTAATTAAAAACAAAAGATTTTTTTTCATTAGTAAACGTATTTATGACGAAGGAGAAAAGTTTAATTTATAGTATAATGGAAACATACAGGATCGTGAAAGCATTTGTTAATCATAACGTAATATGTATTAGGGGTTAAATGAGAGCCGTTTCAGATGTATTGTTAAAGCTATCTGCTCCTTAACTTTTCTGCCGTGTTTTCGATCTCTTAATCTTTCAAAACTCGCAGTTTTGTTAAACAGCAAGTTTCCCTTGATTATCAGTAACTTTTTTGGCCCTGAACGCGGTTAGAAAGTCGATGAGTCATTATAATATGTTAACGATTGATAGGCAAGTTTAATTTCGTTTGAAATGTTTATCTTAAGAGTGAATATTTTCATTGGAAAATGCTGATAAACATGATGTGAATTCCCCAGAAATTCTTTGAAAAATAAACCGATGTCGTTTTTTCCCTGGGAAAATGGTGTCTGGGAAAGAGTATCAGTAGAGAGTTGGTTACGTAGGTTTGCTTCTGTTCTATAGAGATTATCAAGCGTAAGTTGAATGAGGTTTGTTTAGCATATTAAACGCCAGTCATAATTATTGCACGAGTATTTGGCTCTGCTAAGATACCAATATCTTAGCGTCCAACAGTCAGGTAAACATTGGTTTGGCTGTCTTACCTTTCTAAACATATTGCTGTGAAACTCAATTACCAACAATTGGAACGCGATATTTCCTCATTCCTAAAGAATTTCTTCTAATTATATGAGATTGTGCTGGAATTTTAATTAACTTTTGACTGAAAATCAACAAATTCAGAGTGCACTAAAAAGACAATACTCCGGTAAGATCTCCTTAACTTGCTCAGATGGTATGGTAGCTAAAATGACCAATTGCTGTGCAAGTAAAATAGAGTGCATAACTTGTATCGGGATTTTTGGAGGAAAACCTGGAGTGATGGTGTTTTATTGTCGAGGGAAACGTGCAGCCGAAAACACCATCTCTCCGAGTAGATGAGTGCGTGAAAAAGTTGCGTCACCATCCCATCAGTGCCATTTTCTTCTCTCTTCGCATCGGTAGCTCTTTTCCATCTTTCTGAGCACAAAAAAATTCTCTAGACATATGTTTCTTACAAGTGGGAAAAAACTCGAACATTAAAATCTAATCAGGAAGTTCATGGTCTCTCCTAAAATATCAACGATGTTCTCGCTGGAGTCTTTCTGGTAGGGGTGATAAAATAATATACAAGTTTCCGGATGGTTCCCCTGAAAGATTACTATCCATTTGGTGGGAAATCATGTTTAACTACGGGGAATCTTCCTGGTCCGCTAATATTCGCTTGAATGGAGTAGTCTGCGTTACGGTACTGCCTGAGACTTGGTGTATTAGGACCCCATTGTACGCTGCTGATGTTTTGTTTTGACTATCCTTGGAATCTCTATTAATAAAAGCCTTACTCGATGCCTAATGCTGGCGTCATCAATGGCACTTTTAACGCGTTTTTAACAAACTTCCCTATTAGGTGGAAGGTTGAAATTTCGCAGGAATGTTCGATTCAGATATAAAAATTAAATGACAAGACAAGACCCGGGTTTGACTCCAGAGGGGCGATTTCCATTCCCGTAAGATAACACGTAAAAATCGACTTTTTAAAGTGCAGGCTTTTATTCTTTTGGAAATAAAAATTAGAAATAATTGGCGTACGATCTTAGAATTTAAATTATGTTTTAGGAAACTTAATGAAATTTCTTATTCTATTCATCTTTTTCCACCCAACGTTCGAAATCTCTCATATTAAACATTTAATTCACATATTTTTGGAAAATATCGGCTTTTAAACTTGTTAAACTTCGAGAATCGATTGTTGTCTCAACCCGCATACGTGCCTCTCTATATTATAACCGCACTAATGTGTGCTACAGAAACTATTTCTCACTTCCGTATGAGCTAGAATGCTGAAAATTTTCAGACTGATTATTCATGACTTATAAACAAAGGAAAAATTGCGAAAACGGAACGTTTTTAAGGTTTAGGTGTCCCAAAAAATTTTTTAATTAAAAAAATTCCCATAAGATTAACATTGGAGCATTGTTGCTGCCAAGCACGTTTCTAAAGAGGACTTTCAGATGCAATTCGGCGTTCAAACTCGGCATGTACGCCGTAGATCACGGGATAAATAAATCGCGATAGGTCAGTCCGATTTCGACGAAACTTTAATTATAATACGCGGCGTGAGGTTCTGCATGTGAAAATTGTGCAGTTATGTAACATAAGTAGATAGATGGGTTCGATGCCAGGCAAGTTTCCATTCTCCATTTGATTTACACGTAAAATAGTGTAAGACATCTTTCCTTTACTTTTTAAAATTACTTATAATTGTCCTAGAAATTAGAAACTTGAACCATCGTACGTGCAAAAGAACGCAAATTTATTTTTCTACCGTAGATTTTCAAATAGTATTCGAATTGACTAGTACAATTTTTTTGTAGACGAAAATTTTAAGTATTTTTGTGAATAAAATATTTCGTTTCCAAGAACAAGCATTGTTGACGTACTCCTAAAATTATAAAGGACCGTGTTGGGAAAACGGAGGAAGACGGGAGTATGGGGAAAAGAAAGAGTGAATGATAGAAAGAAGAAGAGAGAGAAGAGAAACAGTGGGAAAGGGGGAGGGAGAGAACGAGGGAAAGTGGAAGTTTGGGAAAGCGGGAGGTTTGATGGGAGCGAGAGGCATATAGGGAAGTAGAGAGAGGGAGGGGAATGGGAGAAAGGGAGAGAGAAGCCCGAAAATACGGCTAAATATAATTTTCTACCTTAAATATATGCAGAAATGAGGAGGTTCAGGGTTGCAAAGGGGGAGGGAAGGGAGGGAGACAGTGGGAGGGAGACAGGGGCGGAGGAAATATTATTATACACCCGTAATATGACGCGCAATAACTAGTTTTAGGACATTTTTAGTTTTTCTTGTTTTAATATAAAAAAATTGAACTTATTCAGAATATGGTGCAATGTTTCATTCTACTTTTTTCAGAAGTGAGATTCACGAAATCCTCCAAAATGGCATATAGAAGTAAATATTTTCTAATTTTTTATGGATGAAGATAGTCTCACAACTCGACTTCTCATTCTAGCGAAACGGACTTTAAGCAATCCGAGAGATTTATGCTAGACGCAAAATGTTCCTCATTTTTTCAGGTGAAAGGGGGAAACAAGTAAAAAAACGAATACTTCCGAAATTAATTACCTTACAAAGTCCACTTGGGAAGGCTCTACTTTGTGGAAGGATTCCATTTAAATGAAAAAAGAAACGTAAATTTACACTAAAAAGTTTAATAATCGACCGGTTTCGCCTGTTACAGCATCATCAGGCCTTACGCCTTGAAATCAATAGATGATCGTGGTAACTCCAATTTACGGCTTCATGGAGTTAATCTTGATCATCCATCGAGTGAGGTCTTAATTGTTAAATCTTTCATAAAAATCTTTGGGTAGCTACGCCAAATCTCACTACCATTTTTAGTGACTTCATAACACACACTCTGTCTTCAAATATTATTATTATGACGTTTGCCAAGTTTTTTTCGTTTCAAATTTCCTTTCCCAAGCATTCATTTCCTTCATGTCAAATAAATTAGATTCGGCTGTCTTTAGCCGTTGAGTTTCGACATCCATGAGCGCTATTTATCTCTGACCTATAATTATCCACCTTAATTTTGTGGATATTAATCTGCCGCAACGAAAGTAGCAATCACGTCGTACCGTTTTACGAATTAATTCTTGCGCCTTATTTCGTTTAAAACTGCCAACATGCGTGAACCGAAACAGCTGTAGAACTTTATGATTAGAGTTTATGCCTATTCATCACTTCACGCCATCCCATAATGTGGAATGTATTAACAATAAATACCTAAAGCACAAACTCGGATATATGAGTTTTGGAATAGCAGGTTCTATTGCTGCCCTCTTTAAAAAGGAACTCGCGTTTTTGTTTGAGAAAAATAATAATTTTGAAGGATCTAGCTGAGGTATTACTTCAGTGCGAGGATGCTTTAGATACCCAGCTACCAGAAGAGAACTCGCATTTTCGTTTGAGAAAAAATAATAGGTGTGATTGTATGTAAAATAAAATCACAGTATTAAAAACTTGCACAATTTCTTCATTTTATGTGGAAGTAGTAAATAGGCCTTTACAATTCCTCCATTTATGTGGGAATAGGAAAAGTTTTTAATACTGCGTGTTCCATTTTATTTAACATAAAATCGTATATATTATTATCAAGTTCCGCTAAGTGACGCTCTCTTCGGTGGATTTTAATTTTGGAGAAAATGTAATTCGGAAGAAGGACCTTGCGCACGAATTTTACGTTTCTTGTCCGTAACTTTTATACATTCAGGTGGTTGTTTTAAAGGAGTAGGAAGAAGTTTAATCGGAACGATCAGAAACTTTCCTTTTTTAAAATAAAAAGAGGTTATGGCAGCTTCTGAGGTGGTTGAAATAAGTGGCCTAAGGCGTGATGATGCTATATAGACAAGGAGGTGGTCAGGGACGCACGATTCTCGATTCTTAGGAAGATAAGTGTGGCGAGGAGGTGAAGGCCGATGTATGTAAGTACATATGTAGCATAGCGGGATTAAGATTGATGCGCAGAACGATGAGGATCGTAAAATAAAACGTCGATAACTTTCAGAACTTTATTTTTTGCGCTTCAAATACAATTTCGAACTGTTTATTATTATTATTTTGCTTTTATTATTTTGTGTAACACTAAAAATTATCACAGGACAGGGGACAATCACAAGTATCGCTGAATATTTAAAAATATCGATCAATAAACAGTTCGTTAATGGCTTATTTTTGTATGCGATTTTTTCTTAAGTGAAGCATCAAACTGTTTTGTATGTACATAGGACGAGATATACTCCTTAGTTTTCCTCCGTACGGGTTGAAAGGCGAAATGATTGAGTCATCTCTATTGGACCCATTTATGACAATTTAAGTCGCAGTAACACGAGTTGAAGATATGAAAATGGCAATAATATTCCCATATTAATATCTATTCTGTATACAATATTTCGACCATTTATTTGAAATTAACTTTTTGAAATGTTAATTTTAATTCAAGCTCCTAATTAAGTTTGCTATGAGGTGCAGAAATTATGGCCTTGGACGAAATAATTTCATCTATAACTTCGGTAAAGAATCGATTTGCGCGGAATAGCGTCTAGGTTTATCGTGTCCATCCAGTTTAATTGGTTAATTGGGTGGCTGTTCACATAAGTCCTACTGAGCCATTTTTTCGGGACACGCCCTCTTCATTCCAGCTACTACACCTTCACGAGTTTCAGCTAAACCTCTCACATCGTGAAATGGTTGTTTTATCCGTCTCATTAGATGTTTGCTCTTCCTCGTTAACAATGCGGTATTTTTATTTTATTTCCGTTCGTTCGCTTGTTAAGATTTTATTGCTCTCCGCCTCTCTCTCTCTCATCTATTGGAATAAGCAGTTAAGTTAGGTGCCTTATCAAATGTTTCGGAGCCCATAACTCGTGGACTGATATGCTATTGCCCATTGATTCCTGTCATTCTTGTTGATTTAGTAGAACTTTCTGCAGAAATGCTGTCGCTCTGGAATAACGCGATTTTATCGATAGTTTAAATTTGTGATATGAAAAATTTGTTTTATTAAAAATAAGTAAATTTTTCATTCGTAACTTTTCCTTGTAAAACCTTTTGGTCAAATTCCTTCGTTATTCGTTTCGCAAAAAGAATTGAGGCCACGGTACTCTAAATACTTATTATTCTGAAAATAAAAAGTTTTATTTATGATAACATTATTTAGTTGTAGTTTTTCACTTTTAGTCAGAAAATCAGTATATGGAATACTAATTTTTAATAATAATAATGCATTTATTAGCATGAAATATATACATATACGAGCTTGTAAAATACAATATCAGTTATATAAATGTATAATATGTACTATATGGGTACTAATTCCTTGGGGGAGTGATATTAGTGGGCAGCAGATGGGGACCCCGCCGAAGGGGCTGGTTACCGCAACCTTGGAGTTTACCCTTCCGCCCCCTACTCTCTCACACCCCTGGGGTGAAATACATTCAGGTCCTGCAGAGCCGAATTAGCTCGTCTAAGACTAATAATGGGTTAAGAGATGTATCGTTTAGTGTTCTGAAATTGATTTCAATGCAAGCGGAGCGAGTTCGATGTTAAATAAAATTTTATTTTTAATATCCCCGATATTTTTGGAAGGTTTTTCTAAAATGTCACAGGAATTATTAGTCTCCGATAGGTTTTCGTGAAAAAAGCACGTTTATCACGATTATTTCTTGTAATCTAATTGAAAGTTGAAGTTGATAAATTTATATTTTTTCTCGTAAAATAAAGCGAATATATAATACTATAAAATTTATAGAAATGAAAAACATTGCTCGCGGAAAATCTTGGTTCATGTCGTATACACAAAGAATGCTTAGTATTAAAAGAGCCCTGTCAAATAATGAGACTTTTTAATTTTTCATCTCTTTCAATTTACTAGTTATCTAAAGATACTGTCATGGCTTGGAATTCGGGCCGTCAGAATTTAAGCTATAACCATCATGAAATTAATAATTTTTTCAAAGTATCGCATAAGAAGATTTTTATTTAAAATTTCTCTTGCGATTTTGCGAATCAGAATATTTCAAGCTTGTGTCCTAAAGTAACTAAAACGAGCATTTCGCAAATTTCCATTAGCTAAAATTCCACAATTTTCCACTCTATGCTAATGTCTCTCGTCGGCTAAAGTTTCCCAATTGCTTAATTCCTTTTGTAATGCATATTCAGCTGTTATTTTACTTCAACAAAATAAGCAACTTCCATTGCAATCTATTACTTCCTTCTTCCCTTCGTGATGTTGCACTGGCGCCGCGTCTCCGAGCTCAATCTAGAGTTTTGTCACTTAATTATTCCCTTCGAAGCCGCTCAAAGGGCAGCCTTCATGCTGGTCACTTTACAAAATGACCCTTTTGACCTATTTTCACGTAACCAACGCTTCGAGACGTTTCATGTTTTTCGCTGTCGTCTGCTTCGCGAAACTCGTGGAACCGACATTGCTAAGATGCGACGATAAGTCGATGCTGAGATAGGCCTTCCGCCTTCAATGGAGATGCTTAAGTGAGGAATAGCGTGGAGCTGTGCCAAAAACCGTGAAAGATCGTTACAGCCTTTTGATTTTTATTGCTTTATGGTCAAATTACCATGCAGTGCAAGGAAAAATGGCTGGCTGTACTCGCTTTCAACCCTGCATAATCGCAAGTTTAATTCTTCTCGATAAAGAAAAACCGTGTAAGTGTTCGAAAGGGAAATTCGTTAATTTTTTGGATTTTTTTGTTTTAAAAACGGCAAAGAACTTTCTGTACCCGACTTTTTAGTTCTATCATCTTAACGTATTATTTTAGCTTATATATGTAATTTATTTGTTAGATAAAAATATTAGGGAGCGCTCCGCTGTTGCAACACTATCGCTTATACCGCGGACATTCCTTACTTCGCCTTCATTCTACACCAGAATAAATTCCATTGCACTAACAACGGAATTATATCAATGTTGAGTTTTCTATATCGTTGTCTGAAGGGATCATAATAGATAAAATTAAATAAAAAACCAAAAATTTGTATTTACACATCATATTGGATCAAAGAGACCGTGTCTTTGGTTATACCGCGGGAGGTCTTATGACGCGGGTCGCCTCGCTTCCTTCGCAATCCGAGGAATGACCGGGAAGTACCACATTAAAGTATTTGTATCGCAAAGTATTTCTCAATCAGTGAAGTGATGATTTGGGCATTATAAAATAGTCGTTTATGAAGTGCAAAAAAATTGGACTCTTGTAAAGGAGAGTGTTCCCCCGATCTTACGAAATCGAAATCTTGAAGAAGACGACTTCGTCGCGAGGCGTTCCACGCGATCGCTTTGTTTCTTTTTCGTTTCAAACATGGCTGCTCCTCCTCTCGTCGTCTGGCAGCCTTCCGCGTTTTATTCTCCGCGGATCGTCTGGTTTCCGTCTCGAAACGTATTTTTCCCCTCAGAAGGAGGAACGCCGGGGACGCGCCGTTACTGTTCAATGCCCTCGAGGATAGTCCTCATTTCCCTGTCTCTTCCTCCCCCCCTTCCCTCTCCCCCTCTTTCGTTCTTTTCCCTCCTCCTCCCTGTCTTCTCCCCCTCCTCCCTCTTCCTATCATTTCTCATCCCAACCTTCTACGCCGTTTACCATTGATCCGCAGTAGGGAAGATCTTCTTCCTCGCTCCCTTAAAGAGTCGTCTTGCAATTCTCGAACTGCAGTTCCGCAGGGCACGCACTCAGAAAAAAATTCTCTCTTCCTCTCTTTCGTTTCATTCTCGACGGTTTACAAGACAGAGCGCCGATAAGCGTGGAATCCACTACCGACCGCATTTTCGAGTTTTTTGTTTTAATTTTTCTGCCCGCGAAAATACATCGGAGGAAATAAGTTTATCTATGGGCGGTCATGTCACGCAGAGAGCTTCGGCGAATTTCGCTGCAAAATGCAGATGTGAGAGTCGCGTCGCCTCGCTCGGATATTCCGGTCAGGTTGGCGTCGCCAATATCGAGGCTAGACTTTAGAATGCAAAGAGCGTAGCGGTAGAAACCTAGTGCTTGGAACTGGGATGATATGGACCGTAAAAATAGCCATGTTCTCAGAGTTCGAAGTCAAAATCCTGAAGTAGTCGACACTTGAGACAACTACGACAAACTATGACCCGCAGGCCACTATAGGTCCGCGATAGAATTTTAGGCGGCCCGTGATGCCATTATGAAAGCGGGCAGTGACATGTAGTACAGAACATTTCATATTAGTTGGCTAAAATTATGGATGGAAAACCTTTTCCGGTAATGTTATAAGCTTAATACATCATTAATTGTTTATTTTCACTAATATAATCCTACGCGTTATCTCAAGCAACTTCCGATATGAACCCGCAACTTTTAATGCGGCCCGCTACTTATAAAGCTTGCCACCCCTGCTTTAGACTCTCTGATTAAAAACCTACCAGCATTTTTGTGAGGTATTCATTATTCAACGATTATGTAATTGTTTTCAGTTTTAAGCCGTTAAGAGGATGATTATTTCACCAAGAACTACTGATGGATATACGTCATAGAAAGATTTCAAGGAGCGATTGCAGGATTTGAGTTTACGTGGCCCTGAAAATAATCCTTGCCATTAGTTTTAGGTGGCTAATGGAAAGAGAGCGTTTCATCGCCCTCTGTATTTCCATTTCTAATGTTAAGATGGCTTATTATCACCGTTCACAAAAGGGATTGGTATTAGTTTTATTAGGTACGCGCAACGCGGAAAACACTTTTACGATGAATTTTATTCATATAGGGAGACGAGATATTTTCATAGTTAGATCGATCGGGACAAGGAAAATTGCCTTTTTGTTCGGGTCGAGGTTAATCCTTTTATTGCCTATCACGATACCGTATTTTTTCGATTACGGACGGAATCGGTTCCGGGATCGGAGATAAGTAGGGATTTCTGCTTCATCTTAGCAACAGGTGCCTCGTTGCATGCATTTAATCGGCACAGCTTTTGCGGTTTACGGTTCTCAACAATTTCGAAGCATTCATCACACCGTCGGCATTAACTTTCCATTGTCTTTCTCAAAGAGTTAAATCGCGTTTATTTACGATTCGTAAAAACCAAACCGTGGGTGTCGAATTGCCATTCCCACCTCACACATAATTAACAAACCCGTAACGGATGAAACGGATTGTATTCAGACTGGCTCGTAATAACTATGTAATCTGTCGGAAAAAAAGCCCGAGGAAAATGCCGGCACTCCTTCGCATGTTGCTAAAGATGTCATAACTGTGGAATCAGCATATTAGGAAGCTCGATCCGCAAAAAAATGATCCATATCGGGTACTAAATATTTGCCACTCGTGACGAACAACATCCTATGGACCGTTATCAGGAAAATGTCAAGCGAAGCCTCATTGCGCCGCGCAAAATGAGATCCTTGCGTAGGAGAAAAGCGATGATGAAGTCGTAAATTACCTCATCGGGTGCCACGCAAGTTGATCAGACGAGTGGAAAATAACACCCTGGAAGTCGATGAGATGAAAGGATAGCTTACGTTTTGCGATTCTTTAAAAGCCGACTCTCGGAAACGATGCAAATGGAAGCGGCTTCTTTATTTAGACGTCTCATTTGGAATCGACGGGACGGGAATGTGGAACGGCGGAGAGGTTTCGCCTCGGCATCGGAAGCTAATTCCCGTCGCCTGATTGAGCTCGCTTCTGCGGTCTATTGGCCGCTCGGCGGAATTGCTCGGATTACGTAAGATGGTCGATATCCTACCGTTATTAAAGCGAGATTGTAATTGAATTGTCAGCTTGGGTCGTCGATTTCGGAACGTCTCGAGAGGTAATTTTTCCGTTTGAAAAGTTCTCGTCCAGATTGTACTATTCTTATTCACTTTGAGATGTTTTATATTAAAATTCGAAAATATTCGATGCATGCATGTATAATTTGAGTCGGATAAGGATGACCAGCGGGCACTTATCGGCAAACAGGTGAATCACCAGCGATATGCTAGATATGAGATGGATGTTTTTTTATGTTATACCGATCGCTGACGGACTGCGTCCGAATAGCCTCCCATCTCATTTATCACCATTAATAAGTGAATCTCCTGTTTGACAGAAGGTTCATATCTTACTTAAATTGTTTTTTACCTTTCATCCATATTAAGTTGTATAGGTACGTGCACATGTGAGTTCAAGTTCTTTGTCTATGACGCATAAGAAGATACGATTTTTCTATCTCAGGCGTATCCTTTAACTCAAGAATACCATTCGTTTTCATTTAAAAATTACCACTCAGGATAACGTATATAATCTTTCGATTACCTACCTCGAATTTATCGATTCCGTCAAAGAGTCGTTTTCTGCGTTCCTTTTGCCACCACGCGTGAGGAAAGAGAATCCACGATTTTCTACTCGATTTATTCGTCTCGTAGGTTTTAGCTCGGACGTGAAAAGGCGTCGAATTTGATTTCTAGTTACTTCGCATTATTCATCGTGTGACAGGAAGATAGCGGCGATTGTTATGGCGTACGAAAAGCTCCGTCTGGAGGAGGAGTAGGAAGCGTGCGATCAATCTCAATCGATCTCCAGAATAGCCCGGAGCGGATGGATCCGGAGGTTCGCTCGCCGAGGTAGGAGTAGGGAGCAGCGCGGCGGAGGCGGCGGATGTTTACGAGGGAGGATTAATCAAACAAGGGTCATTGCTCTCTGATGTTTGAAAAGATCGCTTCTGTAAATGAAAAAAAGATGACCGTAGCAGTACCGTAATGCCCATTCAACGTCGAGCATTCGCCATTCTTTCCGAGTGCGGCCGTGTCGAGATGCATCGCGTCGAACGTATCGCTTCGGTATCGATCGGGCCCATCGACATTTCGGTGCGTCAACTGTTATCGTTCCGAGTGTGAGATTATTTATTTAGGGTGTGCGAAAAAAGCATTCATATGGATTTATAGTGAATCGTGATCCGCTTGCTTAAGTTCTTGAACGGACGGGAATTAATGGTATTAACCTTGCGAGAGATGAAAATTTCTCTTTTAAACGGTATACCAAAACAGTTAGGTACCTATAGCAAATAATGATTTTAATAAAAATGATACTAAAATTCACTTGGATGATTTTTACTTTACGTGTAACTACAACTAGTTTGTAATAAGACGTGTGAAATTACGTTAAAACCGGGCTCTTTGCATTCTACTATCTTCTGCTACTTTTATTTCTTGATAAACGTCTTTACGTCAATAAACCGTGGGCTTGGCGAGGGTGAATGGCAAAATTTGCCCATCTGCGCCGTCAATAGAGTTTTTATCTTTTGTTTGATTCAGGCGTCTACAGATGTTTCATTATCAATTACTCTCTCTTTGTTTTGCGACTAACATCCTTCCTCCAAACTTGCTATGTAATCTTACGTCCTCTTGACGTCTTTATCAACATCCTTCTTATTTGCAACCATCTTCAAAACTTCCTTTATCAGAATATATCTCAACAATTTCCTCTGATACATTTTATCACAGTCGTTAAACTTTTTAATTTTCCAGCTGCATGACATAAATGTACACGTATGTTATTGTATGTGTGCAAGTGTTTCTGTGTGTCTACGTTCACGTTAAATTATTATTTAGCAATATATTGTTTCGCGTTGCGCATCTTTTCATCATTCCCACGTACCATCCTAGCCCAGGACGTGCGAAACTCTTTCCCTCGGAAAGATATAAATTGGTAACCTTCCGTGGGTCACATTCTGGGATAAGCTACGAGGGCGGAGGTAGGAAAATATATCTCCGGCCCCAAATCATCGGCGTGGATGATGGTATACGCATAAGGGGCTCCCATCGAAGGAAAATCGGTCGCTCGTAAATCTGAGGTTCTGGACACGAGTGAGGGATGAGTGACGGAGAGGTATGAGAGATTGCGGGGGAGCGCAGTCCTTATTCCCAGCCCCCTGAAGCAGACATGATCCCGACCGCTCTTGACCCCGCTCCTCTCCTCCAACTAACTAGATAGAAAGAGAGAGATGTCCGCAAGATTGATCCATCTCTCCCATTCCTTCCTTTTCTACTTGGGAATCGTGATCCATTATGTTTCCACTCCCGTTTCTCCTTGCCTCTCTCTTTCCTACCAATTCTGCGAAAGCCGCGTCTTGTATTTTGAAAAGGGCTTCGCTCTTTCCTTTCCCTTTCCGTCTCCCTTTGGAAAGAACGCTCCACCTCTCTCGGAAATAATGGAAAAGAGGGCGCGTATTTTGGACAGTCGGGTGGTTTAGAAAGGGCGTTTTTGTCGCAGTAGGAGTCGCGACTCAGGGCTAGGTCGCGTAGCATTGCATTTCAAAACAATCCCCTAGTATTAAGCAAACGACTTTCTTTTAATATTTTTATTCTTTTGTTGCGTGTCTTTGAAAAGTCACAGGAGATGCTTTTCTTATTTTTTAACGAAGATCGCGCGGATGTGTATTATTTCTTTGGAGAGGCAGACAAGAAGTTTGAAAATAAAATTGTTCAGAACAGGGACTCCCAACCTTTTCAATGGGATGAGCACCTAGTTATTTTATAGAATATCAGGCGAGCACCAATATACTTTTGCAAAATAGAAATGGTCGTAAATAAGTTGAAACCAAGGTCTCTCACTAAGGTTCTTTAACCCTCCGGTACTCGCGCGGGGTAGATTTCTACCCCATCCATCACATTTTATGATGGTTTCCCTTCCGTTTGTTTTTCGCTGTCTCCTATTCAGTAGCTGGAATGACACGTGTGGAAGGTTTTTAGGCAAAAGTTTCTAGTTTGTATCAACCGTTTTTGATTAGGGAAACATTTTCTTAGACGGTGCACGGCGATTTGAGACGAACATCTGTGATATTTCTCCTTGTGTGGAAAATATTGTTGCTGTTTTGGTGAATTAGTTTTTAATGCAACAATTGACAGTTTTTTCATGTTTCTGTTTCTCACTCAACACATTTTAGCCAATACTTATAATTTCTGTGGTGAGGAAAAAACTTATGATCCTCTCACTTTCTCTCTTCTTTTTCAATATTATTAATAGTGAATAATTACATTTGTATACCCTAATTGTCTCACATTAATTAATTTATACCTTGTGGTTGTATATGAGACATCTGAAAAAAATTCTGAGACATCATGAGAAAAATAGGTATGAAACATCTGACAAAATGAGGACACTTAAAAATAGTAAAATTATTACACTTGTACTTTTATAAACTTTTTTGTATTTATTATATATTTATATTAAAAGTAATTGTAATTTAACCATTTTTTACCAAATTTCATTTTGTATTTTGTTTTCGCATGCCAAAAATGTGTGTTAGCTATTTTTGACATTATAGAAATATTGGCTTAAGTTTTGTCAATTTTTATTTTAAAATAATATTATTAATATTCTTTAAAAAATATCTATTGTGTTTTTATGAAATTATATATATATTTGTAAAATTTTGTTGACGAATGAACTACATTTAGCATGCATTTTTAATATAATTCATATGGGGTTAAAATCTACGCCGCGCGAGTACTCGTGTTTGGAAAACCCGCGCGAGTACTGGAGGGTTAATATGTATGTTTAGAAAGAAAAAAACGTACAAATTAAATCATTGGTACCAGATAAGGCGATTATAAGCATCGTAGGAGAGCGCAGTCATGTTTCTAAAGAGCACAGATGTGCTCACGGGCACCATGTTGGGAACTCCGGGTTTGAAAAATCGAGGTCGTACCGGAGACGCTCAAATTAGCAGAAAAGAAAAGTGTTGCTGCATTTCGTAATTTTGAGGATCCTCTCCTTACTATCGCTTTTAGCCTTATTACCTCCAGCTGATTATATCCTTTGGGCTGATATTAGAATCCCTTGAGGTAACATGTTATTCTGTCATTGCTTGTCTCCCATCATCAAAGCCTTGCTTCTAAATCTAAAAAGAAAAACAAAGTTATGAAGAAGCTGTGGTAAATATTTCTTCCCTTTCCTTTTGGTATGCCGAAATTAACAGTTTTTCTATGATGCACTGTATTTTATTGAACAATTGAAGACTTAGCTTACCTATAATAAAATAAAAGTATATCATGGCATTGATTATAGATATGGGTCAGATATGACTGTTTATTTTCTTCGTAACTTTGAGTTAATTAATAATTTCCTGTATTTGGGTATATGTATAGCAAACGTCAATAAATCGGCTTTGCCTTGATGCTGTTTATCGTGACCGTGGCATTGGATGTCTTTAACAATAGGTTCTTTTTAGAATTGATGTGGCACCATTGAATTAATTCATGCTTCAAGTGACAGCGGTATACTTTCATTTTATTTTAAAGGGAAATTTTATTGTTCTTGTCAGTGGTAAATTATACATTGTGACATGTTCGCTAAAATAAAGAAAAATGTTTCTGAATTTCATCAATATTTATACGCTTCCGAATGTACTTTCCTAGTACATTCACGTGCTGTAAGAAGAAATCTAATGAATAACTCGAGTACTTTCACTCTGCTCATTTAGACTTGGTTTTCAGGAATAGTAATATCATCAGCAAATAATACAGGCTTTCCTTTCTCTGAAAATAATTCTTATTGAAACTGTATGAAAACGAGTTATTTTTAGCTATAAAATTTGCAATCTCATATGTGTGTACATACATTGAAACGACGTAGGTTTTCATTCATTCAATTATATTTTATGGTCGTAAAACTTATCGCCACTTCTGCGAAAATATCGATCGGTATTCGGGGAATTTTTAAGCAAATAATCCATAATGGTATATCAGAATTCTCCAAAAGCCATAAAATGGTCTATGCAGAAATTTCTAAAGAATATATTCGCGTTCCGATTCGTCCGAGAGCGGTACGTAATGGGATAGGATCGAAAGATCCAATTACGTCGAAAACTTCCCTTTAGAAATTTCTTCCACCTCTCTCGAGTCTCCTTTATGTAGGAAGGAAAAGAGAGAGGCAGGGAAATAGGGGAGAGAGAAGGGACGAGAGAGGCTGACTGAGGAAGTTGGTGGAAGAGGGTGGAGATGGAGGGAGAAAGAGATTGGATGGAGAAAGTGATTGAGGAAACGGGGGAAGAAAGATATGGTAGCAATAGGGAGAGGAAAGCAGAGAGTTAGGATGGGTGAAAAAGGTCGTAAAAGAGAGAGTGAGAGAGGGCATGGAGTGACAATGTTTTCCAATTCCCTTACTTCCATTCCGCTGGGAAACACTCGTGGGAAACATCCGTAATTTTTTCCTACCATAGAAAAGCAGCCGCATTACTCTCTGCCAACCGTCTTGAATCAATTCATCTCAGCATCCCTCTCTCTCTCTCTCTCTCTCTTTCCCGTGCACCGAATACTTGACCAGATCTCGAAACTTTCCCACTTGTTTGCCCGTCCCCTCCTTACACACACTCCTCTCCCAGACTTCTCGATCCCCCTAACCGTTGTTTACACAATCGTACGTAAAAGCGACACTGGTCAATTTAATTGCTTCCGCGGGCGCAAAAAGGATGTCTTTTAAGAAATTGAGTCGGGGTGGTGTTTAGAGAGGAGGAAATTGGCGGTCTAGCCCGGATGATGAATCAGATCGGTCACACCAGTTGCCTTAGGCTGTGGGAAACCGGATTGGATCCGATCCTCTCGGTCTTTAATCGCCCTTTGTGTGATGCTCATGTGAGGCAAATTGCAGGCAGTATCGCGAGGCTTTCTCGTTACTCGGCGTTCGGATTTATCTTCACGGTACGATAACTATTACGCTACGATCCCGAGATGTTTGAGTTTGCCTGATTGCATGTTTCGATGCTCCGGATAAAAAAAAATGTTGGGAAGAACGTCGGGTGCTCGTTGGCGGTCTTGTTCCTTGTCGTTAAGCGAGGAGTTGCTGAAAAAATCCACCTCGAGGGAAGGACGCCTACTCCGTTTTGATCTTTATACCGGCATCGATTTAACGTGATTTTAAATGTTTTTTATTTTCAATTCGATTTTTCGGGATTTTTAGATTCAACTACTCTGTTACGGAGAGAAAATGTCGTATTTCTATAGGCTTGCACCGCTAATTATCGGTAGCAATGAAAAACGGTCAATCCATCCAAAAATCAATGTCTCTCAATGTCAATGCATAGTTCATTACCTGGTGATGTATCGTTATTATGCGGGGTTTAAACGCTCTCATATAATTCGCCAAGGATAAATTTCACAAAAGAATGGCAAAAATCCAATTATTACATAGAGATTTCTAATATAGTGTAGGTATGATGCAGTGGCATGGCTTACCGTGCGTATTCTGCGGCTTGCAGGCTAACAATTTGCATTTGCATTTGCTAATTTTGAACTTGGGTCATTCTTAAAGTTACCCTTTCCGAACCCAAATGAGTACAAATGGCATTGTGTACCATAAAATGTAAAATATTGAAGAAGTGATATGATTAATGAGTAAAATAAGTTCAAATTTCTTTTGGGAAAGGATAGTGTATGAACTTCACTTGTTAGCTGACTATTCTTATTAATCTCTAAGGATTTCTATGATTTAATTTCAATAGATAGATAACTATTCTAAACTACTTAAGTTAGTCCGAGAACGGCGTTTAAAATAAGTGAGCTAGAAATCGAAGTGCTAAAATACCGATAAGTGACAGCATTAACGCAACTTAAGCTATAAGAAATTATTGTATTTGAGAGTAATACAACAAGTAGGTTTTCGGTTTTTCCCGTGCTACAGAAGTGGTTTTCATCAAATTCGCCGTAGTATAATCGTATACCTTCAAAATTCATAGTTACATAAAAATTCTAACATGTTTAGTCGACCGGGCTGAAATATGCCATTTTGGTTATATATATATATATATGTATATATATATATATATATATATATATATATATATATATATATATATATATAACGATACGGAAAAAGAGATAATATAATAAAAAAGCAACGAGAGGTTGAGAGGGATAGGAAGGAGCCAGTGAACACTTACCATACGGTTATAGACGTCCACAGCGGTAGAGGAAGGCTTGTAATTAGAAGCATTCGGGCCACACACGCCCTTCTTGATATATATATATATATATATATATATATATATATATATATATATATATATATTATAGGTAGTCTGTCCATTGACAGATCCGTGATTATTCATGGTTAAACCTGGTTCTCCATATACTCCTATTTTCCGCTGTCCTCTTCATATCTTGATAATTCTCTTTCCCTTTCAAATCATCTATCATCTGAAACCTTTTCCTACCTCTTTCCCTTTTCCCATCTAGTTTTCCTTCTAACATGTCTTTAATCATACTCTTTCTCCTCAGGTAATGTCCAACCCAGTTTGCCTTCCTCTTTCTAATAGTCGGTATAATCATTCGCTTCTCTCCTAGTCTCCGTAGCACTTCATCATTTTTCATCCTATCTGTCCATTATATCTTCAGCAATCTCTTCCAAGTCCACATTTCAAAGCTTTCCAAGTATTTGATGTCATTTTTCCTTATATATTATGCTAGTAAAAGGCGCTTGCATTCTGCAAGCATATCATCTCACCTTGAAAATACATTAATTTTTCAGAGAGATATTTCTTCATGAGAAATATTTCCTTAATTCAAAAGATTTCTCCTCGGGACCGATTTTCGTTTTTTCCTTATGGAACAATAATGGAGTAAAACAATCGCTAATTTTTGCAATTTTAGGAATACTATATGTTTTCCACATTGGGTTAATAATGCCACACATTTATGACAAATTTTAACATTGTAGCACAATAAGAAGTGAAATAACATTTATCTAATTGTTTAAATTTAAATAATTTTTAACGGCCGCAATAAGAATTTTATAACTACTCTGAGATGTTTATTTGTTTAAAAAGACTAAACTTTATATAAATTGAAAATTTCAGCTCACTAACTCGCCCGGTAGTACCTAATCATTTATCTATTTGTTTAAATTTTAGGAATTTTTTACTGCCAAACAAATTAAAATATCAAAATTTGTATAATTCCTATTTCGTTTTTTTACAAATTCTACCTCTCCAGATGAGCTGGAGATTCGAAATTTTTTTCATAGGTAGGATTTTGTGGAAAACCGACTAGAAAAATCGAAAATCTTGAAAAAGTGTTTAAAAAATTTTCAAGGTTTATGTATTTCCGCATGTGCTACGGAGTTGAAATTTTTTTTATTGGTAGAATTCCTAAAATAACAAAATAGGGATTATACAAATTTCGATATTTTAATTTGTTTGGCAGTTAAAAATTCTTAAAGTTTTAACAAATAGATAACTGGAACAATTTTTGAAACGAGAAAAAATAGATAACTGTTTAGGTACTACGGGATCAGCTAGGAAGCTGAAATTTTCACATTTTTTACAAAGTTGTGCATTTGCACAAATAAACATTTCAATTTTACCATAAATGAATTGCAACGGCCGTTAAAAATTATTTAAATTTAAACGATTAAAAAATATTAATTTAGTTCTAGAAGTGCTAGAACTTTGAAAATTGGCTAAAATATGTTGCATTAGTACCCCATAATGAAGATAGTGTAAAATTTTTAAGATTGCAAAATTTGAGGATTGTTTTAAACTATTATTTTTACATAAGGGAAAAACGAAAATCGCTGCGGTAGTGAAATGTTTAGAATTAAAAGAATATTTGTGATGATTAAATGTCTTTCTGAAAAATGAATGTTTTTTCAAGGTGAGATGAAATGCTTGCAGTATGCAAGCGCGAACTACTAGTATGTTATATCCTCCTCCTCTGTAAGGAACGTCTATATTCTCCCCGAAGTGCATCCTGCTGGTTTTAATAAAGTCCCGCCATGGCAGATGTCTTATCCAAAAATTAATATGGATCTGTCTCGCTGCAACAAATCAGGCACACATCCTAACGTATATCTCCACCAATTTATGGAAATTTTGGAAAAGCACCGTGATGCCACTCACATTTACACAGATGGCTCCAAGTCAGGCACTGCCTGTGCATGCGCTGTAACATCTTCCCAAAATATCATCTCCGTGGTGAAGCTGCACCCGCTGTGTAGTGTTTACACAGCGGAACTGTACGCTATCAAGACTGCCTTGGATGAAATAGAGTCACGAAACATGTCGTATTTGATATGTAATGACTCTAGGAGCGCATTGCAAACAATCCTTACCTTTGATTCCTATCATCCACTGGTCCAGTTGATTCACTCCCGTCTTGCCCTGTTAGAGGCCATGGGGAATAACATACTCTTTGTTTGGGTACCAGGGCATGTGGGAATCAAGGGGAATGAGAAGGCCGACTCTGCTGCCAAGGAAGGCCTCTGCAAGCAAGAACTAGACTCGCGGTCCACGACAGCAGAAGACCTAAAAAAATTTTTTAGGTTACTTATAGTGAAACAATGGCAGGACTCATGGCTAGGTTTGCAAAATAACAAATTGCGGGACATAAAGGCTGTTACGACTTCTTGGTCCTCCTCTGTCAGGAATAGTAGGCGGGAGGAAGTAGTGCTGACCCGATTGAGGATAGGGCACTGTGCCCTTACTCACTGTTATCTGTTCACACAGGAGAAGGAAGTACCACACTGTGACCATTGTGACTCCCGTCTCACTATAAGACATATCCTGACCGAATCTACCCACTACCAGTGTATGCGAAACAGTCTTTCGATGCAAGGCCAGCTTAACGATGTTCTGGGAGATGACCCTGTTAAGATAGACATGGTTTTCAAGTTCCTCAGGGAAGCTAAATTGCTTCCATACATTTAAATAATTTTTAACATTACATTTTTTCTATACACATTACCTGTATAAAATTTTATTTTAATTTTATCACAATTAGTAGGGAAATATAATAACTTTTATTGCATTACTGATTTGAGTACGGTGTGAAATGACCTTGCTGTCGACACACCTTATAAAATCAACTCTACTACTCTACTACTACTTTAAATTGCAACATTAGGGGATTGTTTAAAACTATTATTTTTACATTTGGGAAAAACGGAAATCGCTGCGGAGGTGAAATCTTTAGAATTAAAAGAACATTTGTAAAGATGAAATGTCTGTCTGAAAAATGAATGTTTTTTCAAGGTGATATGAAATGCTTGCAGTATGCAAGCACCAACTACTAGTATGTTATATGATGTTATATCCTCCTCTGTAAGAGTCGGCGATATATAATGATTAGTACCCCATAATGAAGAAAGTGTAAAATTTTTAAAATTGCAACATTTGAGGATTGTTTTAAACTATTATTTTTACATGTGGGAAAAACGAAAATTGCTGCGGAGGTGAAATATTTAGAATTAAAAATATATGTGTAATGATGAAAGATGAATAATGAATGTTTTTTTATGTTGAGATGAAATGCTTGCAGTATGCAAGCACCAACTACTAGTATAATGATATCGACGACTCTTACAGAGGAGGAGGAGGATATAACATTTAACATATAACATATAGGAGGATACTAATGTTTAGGCACTTCCAGATGTGCTGGAGATTCGAATTTTTTTTCTTAGGTAGAATTTTGTACAAAACCGACTAGAAAAAACGAAAATCTTGAAAAAGTGCAACAATACGACCGATAAAAATTCTCAATTGTTTAAACAAATTTTCGAGGTTTATGTATTTCCGAATGTGCTACGGAGCTGAAATTTTTTTTAGTGGTAGAATTTGTAAAAAAACGGAATAGGGATTATAAAAATTTCGATATTTTAATTTGTTTGGCAGTAAAAAATTCTTAAAATTTAAACAAATAGATAACTGATTAGAAAATACGGGATGAGCTAGGAAGCTGAAAATTTCAAGTTATATACAGAGTAATGCATTTGCACAAATAAACATTTGAATCTTTCCATAAACTTATTGTGGCGGCCGTTAAAAATGTTTAAAGTTTAAACAATTGTAAAAATATTATTTCACTTCTAGAAGTACTACAACTTTAAAATTTGGCTAAAATGTGTAGCATTAGTATCCCACAATGAAGATAGTGTAAAATGTTTAAAATTTCAACAATTGGGGATTGTTTTAAACTATTATTTTTACATGTGGGAAAAACGAAAATCGCTGCGGAGGTGAAATCTTTAGAATTAAAGGACTATTTGTAATGATGAAATGTCTGTCTTAAAAATGAATTCTTTTTCAAGTAGAGATGAAATGCTTGCAGTATGCAAGCACCAACTACTAGTATGTTATATCCTCCTCTGTAAGAGTCGTCGATATATAATGATATATACATATACACACACACAAATATATATATATATATATATATATATATATATATATATATATATATATATATATATATATATATATATATACACACACACCATGTTTGGTTAAAATCCATGCGGTCAGTTTTCTAGAAATAAATGTAAAAGAAATGTTATTTTACCTTTTATTGTGGTAGCCCTGCTGTTTAGCTCTGCTTTAAACATCTTGATTTCATTACGGTATGTTTTACAAATCTTATACAAAATGTAGTTGAAATCTGTTCAGCCAATTCCTTCCAAATCCATAATTACTGAAAGAGTTTAATTTGTAATTGTGGCACCCCTGTTTGGCTGATCCGGTCCAAATATGCTATTATGGTTTTGTGTATATGTTTACATTATAAATATTATATTTGGATTTAATTGATGCGGAGAGTTCAACATAAATATGTGTAAAAAGAAATGTATTATTCCTTGTATTGTGACAGTCCTGCTTTCTCTATCTAAACTAAACATCATGTTTTTGTTTTTTTTATGTTACCGAAAAGTGTTAGTTTGCAAATGTGTCACCCCTACTTATCCGATCCGGCCCAAATATATAATCTTGGTCATGTAAGTATTTATGTAAAGATTCTATGTACCAAATCTGGTTGAAATCGGTTCAGTTAATTCTTCCCTGATATATGCGGACGGACATCACGAAGATGATAGTGGTTTTCAGCAATAACGATAAGCACTAAAAATCGACAAAATCAGCACGGTACTGAATAAGTCCGTACGTCGGTCACCCTACTCAAACCGCAAAGTTTTTACGTCATTGAAGGATTGCTAAAGATTGTAGTCTAGAAATTCAAAGGCAACAGTAACGTGCCTGAAACCTATCATAAAGCTCAGCGCGCCTCTCAGCCGGGGAAATTCATCTCCATCACGTCAATTCACGATGAAGTCGGATAATATTTTATGGCTTGTCGATCATTCCTGCCTCATCTGTTGGCATTTATTAGACGTCGGGCCCAAACAATGCGGAAAAAACATTCTACCTGTATCGAATGTCTTCGCCATGTGTTGGGGAAATATAATAAGCCACAAATCTTGCAAGTAACTCCGCCGCAAATGGACAGGTGACCGCACCTACCTTTAAAAAAAAAGACGAAACGAAGCTGCGTCGAGATACTCTTTCGCTCGTAATTGAAACCGAGACCGGGTCTGAAGGGATACGGATTGGGAGAAAATAAGAAGGCGAACGGCGACAATGAAAGAGCGAGAATTCACGAGTAAAGTGATTTGTTGAAGTCTAAATGTTTTTATTCTTTAAATAAATTTTATATGCCCGTACAGATGTGCAAATATCCACAATAGCCATTCAGCGTCGAATTTGTCATGCAACGATTAGTCCGCATTAGTATTTGCGACGAAACAAATTAAAATGGAACAGGAAAAGCAGATTCCTAAAGTGTTTTTCTTTAGGTCGTTCGCGTCATTATCTCACCGCAGTTAAGCAGTTGTAATATGATCTTTATCCCTTTTATTTATTGAATTAACATATTTACGCTCACTTTTATTGTTGTAAACAAAACGAAACAGCCATTGTAACGTACCTGTATACATACTTTATGAGTTATTTTTTAAATCCTGCTAAAAGGCAAACCGATGTACGGACAGACTCCAAAATCAATACGGTTCACGTCTTTCACCAGCCAAAATTAAGTACATATTTAGAAAATCTTAGCTTCCCAGTTCTTCTCGTTACTTCAAACATGTTGACACGGACGGATGGACAAGGTGAAAACATAAGAGATTTTAAAAATGCGCTTAAAAAGAAAATTTTGTAACTTCCGCAAACAATTAATAATTGATTAATTATTTGTGGAAGTTACAATTTTTTTCTTTTTTACTTTGTTAAATGTGTCGAATTCCTTAGATTATGCTTCAAAGTATTAGTTTCTCAACTGCGTTCTTGCAATAAAATTGAATGGTAATCCATATATTAATTTGTTTCGCTTGGAGAATTTTTTATTTGCTTCACCTCTTGTTTGAGTGTAAGAATGTGCCTGCATGTAGATCTTTTACGTGGAAAAAAGAATGGATATTTCGGTCAAAAGAATTTTGGACCTCTTTTGTATATCGCAGCGAAAAACTCACTCGGTATGAAAGATAATCATTGCAGCATCCCCGCCTGAAAACATTAAGTAATGTAAAAATAAATACGCTAGCTAGCCTTTAGTGTGAAGTTAAGTGAAAAAAAATTTTAACCACCTTATACACCCGGTTAAAAGGCCGGATAAAAACAGATGAACCCCGGATATAAACCGGATAAAAACCCAATACGTATTTCGGCTACAAAGTAACCATCATCAGGGGTTAAAAAAGGGGGGAAGGGGGACTTGAGAGAGGGCGACTGAAACCAAGACCAGTGGCACGCTCTCAAGTGCCTTTTAACCGGGTTTTATCAGTTTGACTGGCTTTGGAGAATTTCCTTCGCTTACATTTTATATATTTGCCAGTGTAGCTCGCTCTCTTTTACTTAACCTTATACACCACAAATATTAAGTAATGTGTTTACTATATAAGTGAGAATATCTAGTTGGTCTTTGCGGATCCTTTATCTCGAAACTTCTCGACCCTTCTCGAAGGTTTCAAATAATTTCATCTGGAAAAAGAAAGGCATTCCTGATAAGTCTAGCTTTACGCGATAAATGAACTTGAAAATTTCCCAAGATTTAGCGCATGAAAGAGAGGGCTCTGGATAATGGTCAAGATAAACTCTTGATTTATTTTAGAACGCCTGTTCCGACAGTTGATCCGCCTTCCAGGTAATACCCGCACGGATAATCGGGTTTTTATTTTATTCGTCTTTTAGCATATTTATAATAAAACTACACAGTTGGCTGCGTGCGATCATCCATTCGAGTTATTTTAGCTGACCAAATATCAAGGATCGCTCACCGGGTGGACTAGCATTATTTCCAACGGTTTGGTTAATCTCGTCTCTATGCGATAACATCGACACCGCAAGCAGCTCCCGTGAAATACTGGTGTCGTAAATTCCGCGCAATCAATTTGTCCTTCGTCTATTCAAACTATGCCCACGGACCTCTTACCCACTCCGTTTCCATCACCCGTGCTAACAGATAAAACATTTTTCGAAGAGGTCTTGGGGCAGTCTCCGGTGCGGAGGAAGGGACAGAAGATAGGAGCAAAGGACGACACGTACGGGGAGGATGAGGGTAAGAAACGGCTAGGGGACCGAAAGGGGGAGGGAGTGAGGGCAGTTAGAGAGAAAGAAATACGCCGAGGTCAAGGCTTGTTCTCTACGGTATCTCGGACTCTTGGAGTGAGGTATGGTTGGGGGAGGGTAGAGAGAGGGCAGGTTGGTCGTGAGTTGGAATTGATGAGCAGCAGAGAGGTCTAACTCCAGGAGTAACCGACCGTGCAGACCTAGAGAGAAAGAGAGGGAATGGAAGAAAGGGGTGAGACAGGGATAAGGAGGGAGGATGAGGGAAAGAGAGGGTGAGAGATAACAGGGAACGAAGAAGAATGGAGGAGCCTCTCTCACTTCGTCTAGGCAAGGATTTTACGTAACCCGCATTATTTGTTCCGCGATGCATATCGAGAGGAGTCATTAAATAAGAATGGATTGAGGAGAAGAAAGGATTCGAGGCGAAATCTAGGGTTAAACTTCGAAAGGAAACGAGGAAGTGGGCTTTCGTGTTCTCGAGTTTGCCCAGGACAAACTCCGAGCTTGTTATAGGAGTCTGTTCAGGATCCCTTTAAGTTAACTGTTAATTTAGGTTTCGAACTTTGATAGTTCAAATAGACTGCTCGATGTCGAGTAAGTCTTCCGTAAAAGAGGAATTTCTCACTGTAGGGATATGTTCTACGCTTGTAAATCGGTAAGTATTCATAAAGGAACTAACTTTATAGTTATACCAGGTTTTTCCCGATTTAATTTTTATTTAGATGAAGTTATCTTCCGTAATGTTTTATTTGATTCTGCTGAATCTTAATGACGCGATATGAATGAAGCAAATGTGTCTTCATCACAAAATTAACCTTAATATAAGAATTTGAAGTATGTATGCGGAAACAGCAGTAGATAGTATGAGTAAATGACAAGCCTTATTTTTTGCTGGAATAAGATTTACATTTACGACCGTTTCAATTTACTGTGATTTTAACGTCAATCCATATTAATATGTCGCAAATACTTACCTTTAGCAAACAGATTATTTTAATTTGAAAATCGATGCAAGTATTATCATGTGATTTCAGAAAAATTATAATTCGAGGAGGATAAATTTCACTTTACAGAATACGTATAAAAATTTAAAAAGTCTTTTAATAAAATGAAGTAGGAAATTTAGGTAAATCTCTATGTTAGCTTAAGTGATTTTAGGAATCTGTTAATTAAAAATAGTAAACAAAATTTATAGTTGCAACCAAGAGCTAGATTAGTATGATGGCACATCAAGCTGCGGATTTTTATTTATTTTCTTGTTTTAGTTTATGCGCTGTACGTGGTTAACTTCTGCCTATAATTTACAAGGCTAAAGAAGGATCACCTTGTTTCAGTCTAAGGAATTAGAGAAAGAGGATATCGAGATAAAGATACATGATATAGAAAATTGAGAAGCGAGAGTTAAGGTAATGGAGATTAAGAGCAGATTATATGGGGAGGCGAGAATGAAGGGACCGGCGCTATGTGAGATAGAACCGGGAAAAGAGAAAGGAGAGAGGGAGCAATTAAAAAGGGGTCGAAAGAAGAGATTAAATGAGGAAAGGGAAAGGAAGGGAGAAAGGGCGGAGAAAGGAAGATTGAGGAGAGGAAGAGATACGAGGAGGTTTCCCAGCGAGAGATATAACTTGTGGAGCGGTTGGAGATAGTGGTCGCGTCAGTGTGTGTGTGTCCGTGTGCGGGAGGTTGTGTCAGTGAAGGAAGGGGAAAGAGGGAGAGGGAGGGACGGAAGGAAGGACGGAGGTTAACGTGGGTGGCTGGCGAGGGAAGAAAGGTGGAGAGGAGAGGGCGTGCGGCTTGGTTTGAGAGGAGATTGTGGGTGCGGGTCGTTTCTGAAAGAATAGGAAACTGTCGAAGTCACGTTCGTGGGAGGCTATCAGAGGGGTGGGAGCGGATGGAGGGGTAAAAAAAGGGGAATATGAAATAAAAGTATGGGGACTGTCTTCTTGGTGCGACTTTGAGGTTAGTTATGAGGAAAGGGATGAGAGGGGCAGACGGGAGAGAGATAGTGTGAGAGAGGTAGGGAGAGGGAAGGAGTAAAGAAATTGTGAAGAAAGAGGGTAAGAGAAAAGGGAATAGTGAGGGAAGGAAAAAGAGATGGGAGAGACAGGGAGGAGGGAGATAGGGAGGGATAGGATAGAATAGGGAGGAGTAGGAAGAGAGGGGAAGTAGAGAGAGGGGAAGGAGAGGGAGGGGATTGGGAGAGATAGAAAGATAGGGAGGAAGGGGAACAGAGGAGGAAATAGAGAAATGGGAAGGGAGAGAAATGGTATATGGATGTAGAAAGGAGGGAGGGGCGATGGAAGAGGGAGAGAGGGGGGGGAAGAAAAAGGCGGAGAGGAAGAAGAGATAAGGAAGAGGGAGAGAGTGGCTCTATGCGCGCCATCTGTGAGACGGAAAACTGTTCGAAGGGACGCTTGTTGTTCGACGTGTGGGGATGGGAATCGGGGAGGATAAAAAGTATAGAGCTTCCAATGGACCTATTAAAGCATGTCCTTGCGTCTTGTCGATTTTCTTTTTTTTTATACCAATCGATATGGAGTAAATATTTTCGTCCATCCTCCTACTCTATCTCTCCCTCCCACTATCGAACGAGTGAAGTAACGTTGATGGATTTATTGCGAGGCTGTATCGTGCGGTAAAAGAAATTGGAAGAGGTTAATTCGACCTTTCGCTATGTTATTTCTTCGTTAATCGAAGGCTATCGATGGATTATTCCGATCAATTGATGGCCAATAGGATGAGTTATCGTTGTGTTCTGTTTACGCTCCTTTTGCATTGCTCTTACGTTTCAGATGCCTCTGCAATAATCTAAGGAGAGTATGAATTTTAGCCGTTATTTAACCCATGATAGAACGTATATTAACTTCGAAAGCCATTACTCAAGTATTATTTCTAACAAACTATGTCTCTCCCTTAGCCGTAAATAGGTGGAAAACGCGCATTTCGGCTGCAATGCAGTCGTCATTATTCACCGATGGTAAAGTCAAAAGTCCTTTTGGAGAGATATAATTAGTCAATTTGATTCTAGCTCATAAGATAAGCTCGATCATTCTCTTTTAACTCATTATTTATGATTGAAATTTCAATATTTAATTTCTTTAATTATGTTCAAACGCTTGGGTGAAACCTGGGGTATTTATTATGCTCACGCTATATTATTCCGTTTGTAGATTCTATTTTGTCATGCGTGACAAGAGCGCGTTGCCCTTAATTCATTTATGTAGGTCAAGTCGCGATTTTTTTATAGGAAATACTAGTTTTACCTGTTTCTTGGGCTTCAAATTAGTCATTAAGATAAAGGATATTTGAAAATCGGAGTAATCTCATAACTTCCCTAAATTACATCTTGTTACAAGATTTAAGAATGAATGAAATGGTCACAGATGACACACTTAAAGATTTTCTCTCCGCGTTTTGATGTGCGACCGAATGCAGTGTGACGGGTGTAATTTTTCCTGTCAACTCCTGTCAATTGAGGTTGAGACGGGATCCGCGGAGTTTAAAAAATGCTTAAGGGGACAAACGATGACATGGGTCAATTGTTTTATTTGCATGGAAGTAAGTGTACACCGTTGGAGAAAATCTTTCAATATGACAATCACTAGCATTTATTCGTTCGAATTTATTAAAGCTCGCTCAATTATATGTCTATCAACATCTTAATCGCAGTAAATATCCTCAAACATAGTGAATTAACGATACAAAC
Source organism: Tanypteryx hageni (assembly GCA_028673005.1). Lineage (NCBI taxonomy): Eukaryota > Metazoa > Arthropoda > Insecta > Odonata > Petaluridae > Tanypteryx > Tanypteryx hageni. Next base: position 196,099,170 of record CM054113.1, on the reverse strand, counting down.
ACGAGTGATGATGCATTTCCATAATGCCGGGGCGTTTTCCGGTAAATTTTATTTCGGGATGATTTTTCTCGTGATAGTGCACGCAATGGAAAACAGCCTCGCACGAACATACTCTTATCGAATGTCGAACACAGGACCCCGTAACCCAAAGCTAGACAGTCTAGACCCTCGAAGCCGGGACCGGATGTGCACTTGGTCGAACATAAAATCGCGCATAGGCAGGGCGACATATGTCCGCCATTTTTTACGCTTAAGGAAAGCCTGACAAAATCGAAGTTTGGCTTGGAATGAGCTTTAACGAATAAACTGTTTTTATATGAGTTTACGTTTTCCTTTCTTATGTTACGTTTATTTTAATCAATGAAAATTTTAGCTAAATATTCAAGTGTAAAAATCGATTCGCATAATTTTTTGCATGGGCACTGCACTATCACTTAACAATATTCATCTGTGTAATTTTCGTATGAATAATTATTTTGTCACCCAGGAAGATCTCGAGTTTGTTTTAGTTTTAAATTTATTTTACCTAGATAGCATAAATATAAATGCAAATCGTTCTTAATACGATTCATATTTAACTGGAATCATGTCCGTTTTATTGCCTTGTTAAATCCGAAAACTTGATATGATCTTTTAATAACGATACGATTCCCAATATTGCTGGACAACTTAATTTGCCGAACAAGCGTTTATACTGATCCATTTCGTTCATTGTCGTTCTTCCTATTATTTTTATTCAAGGCAGACGAAACAATTTTCTTTTGTTTCTTTCTCAGGAGAACTTTAAGACTCAATCTTCCGTGTTGTCGTAACCACGTCGCGCACCGCCCAATAAGCCTTAGTACCACACATTCCTCTCATGAGACGGATTCATTTTCTGCCGTGATATGTTTCTGAATTACTTTTTCGGGAGAGGGCGTTGTTTCGGCGCGTATTTTCTCGCAGAGGATTTTTATTGGAGCCCGAGTACGAATTCTTCGTCCGATGGAAGGGAATGTTCGCAGTTATATTCAGATCGGAGCAGGTGGTTCTGGTTAATTAAGAAATGAAATATTGATTTTTTCGTGAAAGAGATATTATTTCATTTTACGGCGTCTCCTCATGGCGTTCGTTTAAGGCACAAAGTTCCATTTTGGTTGATGATACGGATCTCAAATGTATTCGGGAAAAAATATGAATGCTCATATTTATTGCTCGCTAGGCCGTTCCATGATCAACTTTTTGCCGAACAGGGCTTTATGCTAATGAATGGTAATTAGTAGGGGCGGCCATAGTAAATTTTCGACCCATATCTTCGATCTTTACCTTTAATGGCGTTCGGCCTATTCTAAGATTGATGGGGTGGAAGTTAACTTATTTGTTAGCTGGCCGCTGTATTATTTTGCCTTCAATTATTAATCTCTTAGAAGTTATATGACTAGTTCCTTGAATTGAATTACATTAGCAAATCACGAGTAGTTAAATGTTTTTTAATCCATTGGTGAACTTTGATTTCACTGTGTAGTCTCTAAGCCAAACATTCATTTTTCTGTGAAAGAACATCAAATGGAGACGTTCTTCTACGTTTCTCGCTTTACTATACATTTGAACTAAGTACACTCAGTAAAATTTACATTAGGTGCGTTACTCTCGGAAATTGCGAATGTTTTCAACGGATGTTAAGTTTCTTCTGTATTAATTCCATTCAACTTCACTTTCAATATTGTAGTTTTTATTATTTCTAGATAAAAGGTTTTTACTTTCTCCATATACGAAGTACAGAGAAAGTATTGTTTTCATGAAAAAAATCGAATTCGAGATTTCAACGGAAATACATGTTTTAAGGTCCCCTGAACACGCTTTGACTATTTTCTCGATGATGTCTGTGTGTCTGTCTGTCTGTGATAGATTTTTGTGGGCGCTCTAACTCAAAAACTATTAATCAGGTCAATGCAAAATTTTATATTTAACATTTTTATAAAAGTTAGAAGATCTGATTAGTTTTTGGTAAAAATCGGTCGACCGGAAGTGGGTGTTTACTCTTGTCACATCCGTTATTTTGAAATATTTGCTTTAATATTTGATAAATGTAAAACTGTATTGGAATAAAAGTTGTACGAAATTTCATTTTCTACAACATTTTTTTGATACATTTCTCCATATAATGCATTGTTTAAGAGATATCTTATATTTTTATCTGCCACCACCACGCCACCTACCGAAGACTATTGTTAACAATTGACGCTTAGTTACGTTTTAGTAACGCTCCCTTTTCTTTTCTTATTTGTCAACCGGAAGTAAATATTGACTACGATCCCAGAGCTAACAACATGTAATTTACCATATAAATATGGAGAAAGTCATGTGTTGCCCACATCAGTTTATTTTTTGTGTATTAAGGGAAGGTGTGCTCTGGACACAACAGGTGAATAAGTGAGCCGCTCTAAATATGATTAGATAATAGATTAGTCAATTACAGCATCACTCGATTACCTCGGCCAGTTAGTCTGCAAATACTCATTTGCAACAAGGGACGCGTCATCCTAGCGGAACACAACGTAAGTCTGCCTCACTCGTATCATGGCGTCTTGCGTCTATTTCGGTCGATGCGACCCCGTAGGTATCGAAAGTTTGCGACGCTCTTCGAGTCTTATGAGCTTCTCGGAATGCGTTCGTCCTATAGGGGTAGGAATGTTCGAGGGAGAGAGGAGAGCTACCTGTTCCGTGAGAGTAGATGGACGGTATAGATGGGGTTGGTTGCTCTCTCTTCGAGACGGTTCCACCCGACCTTTGTGGGCAGAGCAAGAGATGAGGCGTTGAAGTTTTGACCCTCTCCTACGATCGAGGATGGAGCCTCCTTCGGAAGGAGGTGGTCGGCGGCGTCGGATGGGCGAATCCTGTCGTAAAAAGCACTCACTCCCTCTCACATCCCATGCCTTTCAGTTGGGGGAATAATTCTTCTGGAAGGGTGTACGTTCTTTGTTCCCCTAACCCCTTCTCTGACTTCGGTGATATTTTGGCCCGATGCCAATTTAAGTGGTCCTTTCTCGAGTCCTCCATCCACGCACCCATCCTCCTTCTCCCATCACTCGGGTCGACATCAAGTAGTATCAATCGGAAAGGTATAATTGGACTCTCGTGTATTTCTTTCAACGATCAATCATGGTCGTTTATGGAGGTAATCGATTTGACGATTCGTCGAATGGTTTGTCTAGGCTGGAGATATTTTATTAAAAGGATAAGTTACCTTTTCAATTACTTAAAATCGCAACTAGTACTTCAAATCGAATACAATACATGTCAGAGAAGTGCGAGTAGTATCAATATTGTGCTGTAAAACTGTATTCGTTGCTTTTATTACACCATTTCCCTCGAAAACTTGGCGATTCAATGACTTTTACCGTTGAATGTTCGGTTACCATTTACAATGAATAGTTCAGCATATTTTAGCTTTTTTCTTTCAATATGTTGCCGCATTTGCATTGATTCTTTCCTGTCTTGATTATTACAAAATCATCAAATTTCGCTATGAGCAAGGGAAGGTTTAAAACTTCTTCCGCTGATTATCATTTTGAAATATTTTGTTTTACTAAGTATCCAGTTGGAATTTTCGCAATCGATAAAATTTGGACTTGAAAATTGTTGCTAGAATCGGAACTACAAAATATTTCTGAATGGTATTTAATTAACGATACTTTAACATATCAGCAGTAATCAAGATAATTCACTTGCTTCTTTGCATATTATTTACTAGTTTCGACGAACGGATATATCTCTATGAAACATTCTCATTAATGATTCAAATAGTATCCTTTTTATCCACCGAAAGCTCTTCCAAAAATGTACTTATATGAAAAATATAAATATGTGAACCAGGAACGCTATCTTGCGGTACACCAGACTTTCATTCCAATTTTTGACTTTGATTGCACTCTTCTAATTTTTTTTGGCTCCAGGAAAATACCTCAGGAACGCAAAGACATGATTTTAGTTCCATTTTGTTTTCTTTATCGTATAGATTTCAGGGAAGCGATTCATCCCTCTGGGGGAAAAAAAGGTTTATCTCTGAACTTAATTGTCTTTTACGCTTGGTTGAAGCAGTAATAATAATAATAATAATGACATTCCATAACAGGTTAGCAATCGTCCATTATTTCTTCCAGGAATACCTGGTTGTAGTTCCTAGTTGTAATGAAACACGGCAACTTTTCCGCAACCTCCCTCTCTCGTTTATGGCACGATGCACTCCTTTAATGAGGATAATTTCTCTCTCGGAAACACTCTTTTATTGCATCCTTCTTTCGTAGCAGATGCAATTATCGTCTTCATCTCCGCGTCCCGAGATGATGTATCGGCAGACGCGTGGATATCTCCCTAATCGCGCGTAATTTTCGTCCGCCGAAAAAAATATACAGACGATTCAAAAAAGTATCGGATGCGATGGGAGAGATGTATTTCATCGGCGATTTTTGCGGCTACTGGTTTTTATCTTACGAAGAAGGTTCGTGCGACGCCGGATGTGGTTCACCCCATTGGCGATAGATTCGAAACCGGTTCTGCCGCGGGCAAGTCTAGCGGTTACCAGTGCTAGAATTGGATCCCTCCCCCGTCGGGAGGCCGGCGATTTTATTGTCCTCTTTTTAAATCCCCCCTTTTAAACCGCATGTAACAGGTATTTAAAAAAAGACAGGAAAATCGGCTATATATCGGATATATATATATATATATATATATATAGATGTCAACAAGGTGTTGGGATGAGGAAACCCAGTGAGCACTCACCAATCAGACGACTTCAGGTTGGCGAGGCCCCGGGGATGTCGAAGCGACACACGTAAAATTCTCTCTCTGTAGCTGAAGGAGTAGTTCCGAAAGCTTCTACGTTTGTGATGTTTCTGTGTTTTTGTGTTATTTTACGTGTGTCGCTTCGACATCCCCGGGGCCTCGCCAACCTGAAGTCGTCTGATTGGTGAGTGCTCACTGGGTTTCCTCATCCCAACACCTTGTTGACATCCATATATTCATTTTACCTTTCCTTTTCCGTAAGTTGTTATATATATTCATCATTCATTCGTGTTCTGTCTTGCGACAGGTCCTACCAATTAATTAATTGGTTTTGACTAGGGAATATACATACACGGTGTGGTGGTTTCCCGTTGCCTTCCACACCGGACTCGCACACAGAAGGGAGGAGGGAAACCCGGTGCCGGCATTTGCCTGCTCTTACGAAGAACACCAGGGGGGCCAACGGCGTAACGTCCCTTCCGAAGGACGGAACAGCTGAATTTGCGCGGTCTCCTCAAACCACGCAACCAGGGGGCCGGGTGACCTTGAGAAAAAATCCTACTCGCGCAGGATTCGTACCCGATGACTTTTTCAAGCATCGGGCGAGTAGCAGCCAGCGTCCTAACCACTACACCATATATATATATATATATATATATATATATATATATATATATATATATATATATATATATATATATATATAGGTTATTGTTGACCAAAACGCTAATATTCTTTATGAAGACGTAGCAAAAATCATATTCTACATACAAAAGGTGTTTCCTTAAAACTTTGCCGTAGGTGCCAAATCTCCCAGTTATGCCTCTGTGTGTGTGTGTATACAACGGTCTGCAGTCATTTTGGCCCGATATTGAAATTAGTGACAGAGGCAGCGAATGAGTTTATTCACTTATATCTTGTTTCTCAGAACACGACTCTGCGATTCCATTGTTTTTGCAGAAATGCGATTCTCCAATAATAGATGCTTTGATCCGTGGGAGCGAGTGATTTACATGCCTTTTTCTTATATATATACCTGTTTACGCAATGGAGTCACATACTGCTTTGTTAGGTCATTTGCTTCAATTTACCCGTAAGTTGCAGGTGTAATAAAAAATAGAGCGATAAATAATACACTTATGGATGGTAAGAAGTATGTATAAAAGAAACACGTAGCATGTTAACTTTCACCAATTTCGACAAAGTTTATTTTAGTACAACCGGTTTCGAGGGATAATTTTCGTCAAAACAGGTCGTGCTTAAATAGTTTTGTAGAGATCAGTATAAAGTTCATTTACTATGTGTCTCTTATATTTATGTGTTCCCATCCCCATCCCTTTGACGAAGTTTCGCCCAATACCGGCCACTTCAGCGAATTATAATAGACGCACATTTTTTATTACATAATGGCCGAGCAATAATACTAGGAAGGGCTTTCGCGGATGATACGTATTTCTGTTTCATTAGTATAAAAATAATAATTTTTGCATTTGATTCTGTAGAATGATATATCACTTTTTGAAAACAACTTGATTTTATGTCAAAATTCTATATTTTAGAATTTATTCTGCCCAATAATACGTCGTAATTCTATTCTAAATAAATCATAGATGATGCTATGAAAACCCATATTATCTGACTTTTGTAGTTTAAACTATTTTTGTCCTACGCGTATAAATAAGAAGAAATTACTTTTAAAACTGCTTGATAAATATAATTTCTTCCCTCTTAAGTTTACAAATATTGTTGGAATTTCGCGGAAGACTGCTTTCCTGTGTCGACGAAGATTCGCAGCTCTTCTCTTTATGTAATTGGAAAACTTCACTCTCTCTTTTTTTGTTCTCCTTGAGCAGTCCTCGGAACATTTTTTTTCGGATAAATAACCCTGGGCGTGCCGCAAAGTAAACCAAATGGGATGGGCGTGGCTCAACTCCACGAGCGCGCACTTCCACATTTTTCAAATTTAATCATCGCGTTAAGCTTTGAAAAACGTCTACGAAATGTTTGCGCTCACTTAACAAGATCGCTCCAACGAAAAACTCGTCGTCGATTCAGAATCTTCAAGCGAAAATGGTGAAATTATTGTAATCCCGTCGAAATATGTTTGCGAGCTAAAAAATGAAACTTATCCTACGACTATTAAGATAAGTGCCGTTTAAATTGCCATCTTCAATCTGACACAAAAAATCAGATAAATATAGTTGTATATCATTATAAATAGCTGCTTTTTACATATAGAGGATATAGGTATGTATATCATATAAAACCTAAGGTACTTCTAGAAGTGCTACAGAGCTGAAATTTGGCATGAATATAGGGCATTGGCTACAACCTTTGGAAAAAATCCGAAATTTCAGAAAAAGTTATATTTAAGGGGTGTTTTTGACCCCAAAGTCCAATTTGAAACCCATAAGAAAAGCATTGACAACTGTGCAGGGCTATATAAAATTGCTTTTTTAAATTATTTGAAATTAAGATACAAAGTCGGTACATGCACCTCACTGTGGATGAAAGAGAGAGGTTTATTTTTGTTGAAGACGTAATTAGAATCCATGCTTGATTTGCGTAAAAATTTGATTTTAATCATAAAATTATGAAATGATGAAACCATAATCCTAACACACAAAATATTCTAATTTTTACATAGATTTTAGTGTAACATATAAGCTATTGTCTTAATGATGATTATAGTTATTGCTTAAAAAGGGGGATCTGAGCCATGAAACTTGAAATTGGAAAATTTGGACGCGAAGCCGATTGCCAAAGAATTGAGAAAATCCAGATAGATGCCTTACTTTCGCAGAAAATTAAAACTATTTTGTAATATAAATGAGCTCTGTGTAGTTCAAATGTTGTCGTGTGGAGATTTTTTTGAACGCTTGCAGTATGCAAGCACCGACAACTCGTATATACGTATATTCACACAAACCGTAGGTAGTTCCTCGCCCACCGCAGAGGTTACGTTCGTGACAACGCGCGGTTGGCAAATCTGCGGTTGGCGAGGGAGAGGCATATGTAAAGTCCTATAATGTACACTTCAAGGTTGAATATGGGTGCAGTAATCCCCCGATTTACGCGATAGATGCGTTCCCGGAAATATTCGCATAAATCGAAAATGCGAAAACCGAAAATATTTTTCCTATTGAAAATAAGGCGATAGGCATTATTTACGTTCCTGATTAGATGCCTACAACTTACAAACCTCTTAAAATTTGAATCAATGAGCGTTTTATGCCATAAGGCAGAGTTTCTCAACCTTCTTCACGTTGCGGCACACCGAGTGCTGGGTTTTGCGTCACCGCGGAACGCCTAATCCCGGCTAACATTGACGACTTGAGGTTTGCGCAAACTTTTCGGCATTAATTCACTAATGAATAACTGACGTAACATCTTAAGTTCGCATGAGGGGTTAAAACACAAAATGCTATTAAATTATATATATATTAATTTAATACGTACGGAAATTCCTTAAAAAACCTTACGAATAATTTTTCATGCAAAAATTATGGCAATTGTACTCACCAAATGTCGTATAAAAATGAACTTAACGGACCCAGGTAATCAACTCGGAATTTCAGCTAGTATTTAATCAACAAATAAAAACTATTTAGGGTACATCTTGTGCTCTATAAATTAAAATATGGGTATGGTCGTAAGAATTAAATCGCGTTAAACCGAATACGCGGCGGAAAATGGTCGTAAAAACAAAATCGCGTATATGCGAAAACGCATAAATCGGGCACGCGTAAATCGGGGGATACCTGTATGCCATACTTCAATAAAACATGTTTATTACATAAAAATACAAAAGGAAATACATTCAAAGTTCAAATAAGTACTGTGCATAGAATTGCAGAGCAGCCCCCTGCTAACGCCGGCCGCCTGACCTTGCGCTTCCAATTCCTCATATAAAATTCCTCGAACTTACCCCTCCTGACTGGTTCATGATTTTATTGGGAGTTAAAAATCCCCTTCCCTGTGTGTCTGCTTCTGGTAAAGGTTAGTTTGTATGTAGCTTCTTCAATAACTTACATTTTAATATTAGTAAAATTAGCCAACTAGACAGCCTCGCGGAGAACCGCGGATACCCAAAACCAGGGGCGGCCCATATAGGCAAACTAGGCGGTCGCCTAGGGCGCCAAGTTACACGGGGCGCCATTCGAGGAAAAAATCGAATTAAATAAACGAAAAATACGAAAACAATAAAAATGAAATGTCGAAGATGTCATTATTTCTCATTCCTGTGCGTGTGCGGAGGGAGTATGATTTATAATTCATTTCTCTACATTTCTGAGAATTTATTAACATTGCATGTAATTTGGTTAATTCACAACAAATTGTTGTAAATTGTAATCAACAGTGTTTTGTTTATGCCTGCCACATCATGTTTTGAAACAGACGAGCTAGAAAGAGAAAGAATGAAAAAATTAATATTGAAGAGAGAGGTTCGGTTCTATTCGTTGTCGTTCGCCGTCGCTGGCTGAGTACATCGTGAGTAGTGATTCTGACGTCAGTTCCTATTCAAGAATGGAGGACACGTGGAATACTTGAAGCTACTTAATATACATAATTATATTGTCTAAATAACTATTATTGTCCAAATATTGGCTGAAAATAAGAAGGAAATCGAAATAAAGTGATATACAGTAAGAAGAATCAGCAGAAATTTACTTGAAATATTAGAGAACATTATCTGTTATTTAACTTAATAATTGAACAATTTGACTAACTATTTTTAACGCGTAAAAACAATAAAGTGCGAATGAACAATCAGTTTACCATTAAAGGAAATTGTGTAGTAACTTACTATTTCGTAATTATGAACCGGCAAAGTGTCGCCTTCCGTCTCTTTCTTCTCACCCCAAAAACGTCCTTAAGGTTTGGGGATCGGGGTGCCGATTCCATGGACTGCTATTATATATATGGATGTCAACAAGGTGTTGGGATGAGTTCTCTCTCTGTAGCTGAAGAAGGAGTAGTTCCGAAAGCTTTACGTTTTGTGATGTTTCTGTGTTTTTGTGTTATTTTACGTGTGTCGCTTCGACATCCCCGGGGCCTCGCCAACCTGAAGTCGTCTGATTGGTGAGTGCTCACTGGGTTTCCTCATCCCAACACCTTGTTGACATCCATATATTCATTTTACCTTTCCTTTTCCGTAAGTTGTTATATATATATATATACACATACTAGTAGAAGGTGCTTGCATTCTGCAAGCATTTCATCTCACCTTGAAAAAACATTAATTTTTCAGAGAGATATTTCATCATGGGAAATATTTCTTTGATTCTGGCCCGATTTTCGTTTTTTCCTTACATTTATACCAAATTTTAAATTTGTAGCACATTTAGAAGTGAAATAACATTTTCTAATTGTTTAAAATTAATTAATTTTTAACGGTCGCAATAAAAATTTCATGGATACATTGAAATGTTTAATCGTTTATGTAGACTATGTTCTAAATAACTTTAAAATTTCAGGTCCCTAACTCGCCCCGTAGTATCTAAACATTTACATATTTGTTTAAACTTTAAGAATTTTTAACTGCCAAACAAATTGAAATATCTAAATTTCTATAATCCCTATTTCGTTTGTTTTACAAATCTTACCTCTAAAAAAATTTCAGGTCCGTAGCACATTCGGAAATACATAAATCTTAAAATTTTGTTTAAACAATTGCGAATTTTTAGCGGCTGCATTGTTGCACTTTTTCATGATTTTCGTTTTTTTAGTCGGTTTTGCACAAAATCCTACCTAAGAAAAAAATTTCGAATCTCCAGCTCATCTGAAAGTGCCTAAACATTAGTAACGTCCTATATGTTATCATTATATATAGATGTTCCTTATATACGTTATATCCTCCTCTGTAAGGAACGTCTATATATAATGATATTCATACAAATCTCTTTCGAAGGGTTGGTGACTAACTGGGCGTACATATCGAGCGCGAGAAGCGAAGCTAATAAGATTATCATGCACGCATGTACGAGCACGCATTTGTCTCTCGCGGAAGACGTTTTTCGCACGATCGCCTAGCCGTAACACACTCCTTTATGTCATGTTTCTCACGCTCGATATATATATGTATGTGTGTATATATATGAATCGAAGCCGTTGGTGAATCACCGTCTCGCTTCGAACGGCGGGCGGAGTACGAACGTGAGAGTCGGGAATGCGAAGATAGGGGGGAATAGGGAGAGGAAGTGAGGGGGAGGAGGTGAGGGGGAGGAGGTGAGGGGGAGGAGGTGAGGGGGAGGAGGTGAGGGGGAGGCGGCGTCGGGGTTATGAGTAGGATTTTTTTGCAGCTTAGCTTTGACGAAAAACACTATAAGTTGTAAGGGTAGGAGGGCGGGTGGGGGAAGTTAAAAGGAAAATCTCATTACCGATTTCCCATGCTCGATGCAGTAGGGGGAGGTTTCTCACCCTTACACGTTTTTCGAAATCCAAAGATAAAAAAAAGTGTCAACCGCCGACCTAGTGCGGAATGCGAACATTGGTTTCACCTTGACTCGGTGACTTGCGGCGATCTGCAAAACAGCTGAATAAAAAGCGTGGGAAGGGAGGCTTTGGGGGAGGGGAAGTGAACACGTTCGCTGTCGCCGCTATAAAAGCCTTACGTATTCCCCTTTCCACTCTCCATAACCTCTCCTCTTTCCCCATTTTCCCTCTTTTCCCATATCCCTTCCTTTCCCTCCGTTTTCCCACCTCCTCTCCCATATCCCCTCCTTTTCCCCCATATCCCCCTTCTCCCTCAACTCACCCTCCTAATCCCTTGCTGCACTAGGACTTTTTTACGTGCGTCATCGTTCTCCATAGTAACCGCGTTTATCGACTTTTCCTGTAGCGCTAAGGCGAAAAAATACATCATTATATGCGTCGAGTAAAGCTGCTGTTCCTCGTGTTGTCACAACCTAAATAAGCATGCGAGCTTTTTTTTAAATAATAATAATTTAATATCTGTGCAAAGCTCGGCTCAAAACTTTTTTTTTATCATTCTGTTCTTCGATTTTGTTCTTCGTTTTCTAATTATATTGCAGTATTGTATTCTGTTAAGTACTTACGCTGTGTGAGAATTTTCCCACTTGAATTTTGCGTTAACAATCGCTCTAGTGAATTGTCGTATGTGTGAAATACTACAAAGATCAGTTTATTTCTTTCAGAGTAATTTTAAATGGTTGACTTTTCATTATACATATGCTCATTACAGTTAATACGAAAAAAGAGAAAATTATATCATCTAAACGAATGCAATTGTTGAGTTTTATTCTCACAATAAAAATCTCAGTGGTCTACTACGTTAAACGTGTTCCTTTTTTGAACGGAGAAATTCAAGTCCTGTCCTCCCTCTATCACCTACCCATAAATTCCTTGGGAGGCTGATTTATTTGCTAGGTTGTCCTTACACAAATGTGTCATCTACATAATATATTCTAAGCCCACCTAATGGTTGATCAGCAATTAAATTTATGTTAACAAGCGCAGATTGGATGACAAACGGACAGGCGTTAATAGTAATTATATCCACTCATTTTAATGAATCTAAAAATGAAATATGTAGACAAAGTGTGATGCAGAGGTAACATCATCACCATTAGAACTTTTCTAACTCTGTAGGTCAACTTCTCATTCCTCTGAAACTCTTCGATTTATCTTCTCTTGACTTTTCCTGTCTTTCATCCTCATTTCCTTTTGCCTCTTACCCAGTAATATACATTCGAAAGCCTCCTTTAAAATTATTTTGTCTCATTTACCCAATGATTTCCTGTTTTTATCGCGTTAATTTATTCTCTTTCTTATCCAAGTATATCTACTTCTGTTTGCGAGATGTTTTTCTATTTTTGTAAATATTACTGTTATATATGATTGCCCATGCAGGAATCAACTTTTCGAGTGTACAAGTTTGAATATTTTTCTGTTTACACGTCAAGGGGACAATGCAACCTGAAAGTAGTCCAGTTCTACTGCTGTTTCATTTTCTCTTTCTCGTATCAACTTATTTATTTTAGAGCATATGGATCACATGTAGTCCACCTTTTCTTTGTGCTGCGTGCAAACTTTTGTATAATAGAAAGCATTTTAGATGTATAAATTTATTTATTTTCCTAAAAAAGAGCAATTTCACGTCTCTCAACCCAAAAAGAAGCTCGTTATTGCCCTTGATAAATAACTAATTTCTCAATTATTAAGACATTACATTTCCATCTTGTTTATGCCTCTACAATCCTAATTCGCTAACGCTTGAACTATCACGTCATCGCAAATCTGATGCATCATCGAATTTTATATGACTGAAATCCAGAAATACCTCACCTGATAATTTGAGTATTCCCATTATTCACAAATATGTCAAAGTTAGAAATAAATTTTCCACCAAATCATTTACTTCATAACGTTCTGTGTAAAAAAACCGGCCGTATGGACACCCGGAAGAGACCTTTCTCTTACTTTGAGTTGAAACATAACTTCATACCATCCTATTTTCTCCCTGAGAATCTTGTTCATCAAAACTCTCGCTTTCCTGTCTCGCGCCAATATGCTTTTCACGTCCTCATTATTATGAGCCGAGATGGCAGCGCCGTCGACCCGTGTCTTGACTCGTCCTCTTCCTCTTTTTACATCTCTCTTGAGTCTCGAGGGAATATCTTCGTGTTTGACGACGAGGAAAGAGAGAACGAGGGAAGGAAGGGAGAAAGAGAAAAGACGCTGGTCGTGTCTTGGGGGATGTTAGCGGGGGCAGACGGATTCTCGTGGGGGGGGGGGGGACGGAGGGAGGGTCGGAGGCTCGAACGTGGAGGTGCAGGGGTCGAATTCCTCTAGTTGCACGTACTTGTTGCTAATTCTCCTCGACATGCCCCCTCGTCGCTCGTAAAGTTAACTCGGTCTTCGCGAGGCCAATCGCAACAAGGCCGTCTCGGGAATATGGGATCGTCCCTCTTACAGCGGACGAGTGTTTGAGATGGGGGTGGGGGGTAATTTTCGACGCGATGTACGAGAAAGAAAAGAAAAGAGGTTCGAGGAAAGCGGGGAAAGTAGTTAAGATTGGTCCCTTTTGTGTGTGGCGGTGGTGTCGAATCCCCAGAGGCGAAATCAACAGTCGGACCACCCACCCGCTGGCATATCTCCTTCATGTATCTTTTTCGTATATCTTATGATTTAAGATGTGTAGTTCTACCTGGTGCCATAAAAGATTACATCTCAACACGCTAGGCACTGTATCTTTTCATAGAATATTAACCGGTCGGTTGTTGCGTGAATGTATTGTAATTATTAACATTTTTTAAATAAGAACCTCGTAGAGCATCATATAGTACATGAAGGTATAATAATATACACATTTTCATGTATAAACTTGCAAACGTTTATATGCAGGACTATATGTATGCATCATGCTGAGGTCCGTATAAGGATATGTGGCTCGCCCGCATTCAGATCCAGATGAAATTTATTCTTGAAATTAAGCCAAGGGCTGACTGTTTTGGTTTACCGCAATAACACCATTTGAGCGCGACTGTAAGTTATGGAATTAATTCGGCGTAAATTCACTTCTGTCGTACGCGTCCCTGTAATTGGACGCCGCGTATATGTACATAGTTCTATGACGCGGAATTGGCCTTTCGGTTATGATTGCTATCAAGGAATATTTATCTGTGATTCACTGAACCTTTTGAAGTGTCTAGTTGTAAATTATCTAATAGCTGGGCCATTAAGATTATTGGGCAGCGAATATAGAATTCAAAATCATAGCGATAGCATATAAAATATAACTTGTTTTTATTTTAAACTAATCTCGTTCGGCTCAACTTTTCTTCATTCCTCATCCGAACTTGTTTTTTTTTAATTTTCATCTATTATGGTTATATGTTAAGTCGCTTAGGCGAATTTTAAAATTAATATAGGAACTCTTTGTTATCAGATTGAATAATTTAAAATTTTATATTTATACTAATATATAGGTAGGTATATAATTATGCGGTTTTTATGAGATTTAGACGCATACTAAATTGGCAACCTCAAGAAATATCTTGGCGTATCTTGTACACTATTAAATATGACTATTTTCTGGTGGTGTTGACTGATTTAGAGTCGTGCTTCCCTTTGGCAAATGGTAGAATTAGAAATAATTGCCATTGAAATTTAAAGCACCATTTTAATAACGTGAGTTAGGTTAAGCTGTATTACGATGGATGCACACAGATTTTTCCTTACTGTCTTTTCGACATTTTTTATCCGATGAAGTCGTTAAATTTAACGCTTAGATAAAATATTTTATTCATGAACACCGTAGATTAGAACAGATGGCAATTTCATTATGCACGACCTTGATGATTAGGTCGACGACGACCGAGACCCTTTAGTTGATCACGTCATTTTTCTGGATCCTATTATAAGAACTAATGGAGCAAATTTTCTGCTCAACTAATCATCGTCATCATCATGGTTCACAGGAGGCTTTGTCCTTTGCCGCGCACCATCACTAGATTACGATATAAGCGTGAAAAATATGCATTTGGGATTAAGATAAACATTAATGTAGAGTATTAATAGCTTAGTGCTTACTTATGCATAAAAGTTTTTTTCTCGTCGTTTTTTTTAATTTTCGCGTCAAGTTATCATCGTGACTCTCGCGATGGCTGTCAGATTCTAACCGATTAAAGTCATCGCTCGTTGTCTCATTACAAACTCCCATTATTCTCAACGTCTTCGCCCCGTAAAAATGCTCCGTTATTTTTATTTTTCTCTCGAACCGCCATATCCCCGATTTAATCCAGTTGAAACGCCCACGTCCACTCCCCCGTTACGCCGCTCGCATTTTATTTGCTCTGTGTGTGTGTGCGCGAGGCATTGCTTTTTTCCCGCTCTCGCATTTTTTTATTGTCCTCTCCTTGCCAACTCGCAGCAGAGAGGACGGCGTTCGTGACATTAACGCTGTTTGATGCCAGGCGGGGTTTGAAGGGCAAGCGCTCTCGGGATAGCGCGAGGAGACACCCAAAGTCGTCCGCAAATGGCGTCTATTTTCTCGAGAATGTCACGGAGTTTATTTGGGCATGACGAATCCTATATCCCTCGGTGATCGCGGGCGATGATGCTGCTGTCGTCTCTGGCGCTGGTGTAACATTTCCGACGTCGCTCGGACGTTTCGCCGAATTTTCTTCTTTTCGGAAGATAATGTCACTTGCGGGAAAAATTCGTCGTTATATAATTTCTAACTTTAACCGATATCTATTAAAGAGGTTAGTCTTAATTTCTTTCATATGGTACAAAATGAATCGAGGGATGCCAGGGATACGAGTATTTAGTGTGATTCGCGTAAATTTTATTTCATGGCATAATTGCAGACACAGTCAGGACGCCTGGTGTACCCCAGTATGGTAATTTATTCAACTGCTACGTCTATCTTTTATTGTCTATGTTTCTCAATACATGTTTTTAAGATAGAATCATTAGTAAAATCAGGGTTTCGGTTATTCGGTAGACACATTTATCATATATACTCTATATGGCGCGCATGACCAAAAATGCGCGTGATGCAAATACCCTCCTAAAAAGGTACCTCGTAACCTGAAAGAGAGAGTGTTTTTTCTTTCGTTCTGCTTCTCGGTCAATTACCTGTTCGAAAAGGGAGAAACAGAAGACCTGAAAATGATCCAAAGTAGTCCATCTCGTTCTGTAAATGGCGACAATGCAGGTGTTTCGGAGCAAGTAGTAGTATCGGCTCAGAATATCTCAGCAGTGGGAAAGAGTAGTCGCACATAGAAGAAAACATTTAGAAAATTTTGGGCGTAGTGTTTTCGGTGGCAGTATGCGAGATGAAGTCGTCATGGGACGCTATCGCTATGGGTTGTGATCGATGATATGATATAAGAAGAGTTAGTACTGTTCTATTATACCCCCACACACCCAACCTAATCTCCAAACTTGGGTTGGGTGTGTAGGTTAGGTATGGTTTTAGGATTTAATACAATTTTTGAATTAAATAAACAATGGAGGTTATGTATGTGTGGGTATAATGAAACAGCATCGAAGAGTTTTTTTTTAGCATTTCTGGGAAGATTTCTCCGAGAATATTAGATGGGATAACTGTGGTTTTAATTAGTGCATGTGTAATGCAACGGCAATCATTAACGGTACCACTGAGTGATTAGCTTTCCCAGATGGTCCTTACTGCTAAAATTTATTTTCAATTTCAACTTCATTAACAGCCACTGCAGAGGGGATGGGTAAAGCGTTAACCTCGAAATGTGGAGATCATTGCTTCGATTTCTGCCTTTGGTATAGGCCAGGGTCAGCAACCTACGTATCCAGTACCGCAGGTGGTCCGCGAGAACGTTTTATTTATGTGTGTCGCGAAGGTACGCTCAAATAGCGAAACATGAAATATTACGCAAAATTTTGGATTTGTTAATTGAAACCTTGTATATTCAATTTTTAATGTTAAATTATCGTTGAACTGATTATCGCTTATATACCAAAGAAACTCATGGAAATCTCCCATGTAAATTCTTTATTCCAATCGGTCGAAGAAATCGCATTTTCCAATGTGGCCCGCCAAATTATTCACTAATATGAATGCGGTCAGCCATGTAGGTAAGCTTGCCGACCCTTGGTGTCGACGTGTGCGGCCGTCTTTGTTGTTGCTGTTAATCTCGTTGCAAAAGACTGCGGATGTATATTTATAGCTCGTTGTTAAGGCAACCATATTATTTATCCTTCGACTCTCGTTTTCGCTCTCTCTCCAAACATATTTTTATTTTGTCGTGGAATCTTTAGTTCGTCTCATTTCCCGTACCTTTATAGTTCGCATCCCTGGTATTTCCATCACCTTCGTCGTTTTAGTTTCGCGTTCCCTTTGACGATTTTTTTCTTCAGAAACATTTTTATCCGTCCTTCCCCTTCAAATCCCCTTTCTTTTCTTTTGATGTGGCAGCATTTCGTGTGCCTCGCCCGCGTGTCAATAAAAAATTTCCTTTGATGTCCATCCTTTCTCGTCATATTCTTTTATTATCTGTTCTTCATTCGATTTCGCTCTAGAAAACACGTGATTTAGTTTGTGTTCTTTGAAGGGAGTTTGTGGTCACTATTTTTGAAAAGAGAGATGGTGGCCCTGTTTAAAATTTCTCCCTCGTGGAATATATACTCGAGCTCCTCCATCACAAACTTAGGAATTAGTTGTTTTTTAATTTAAAAGAGGAGTTTTTTATTTATGTGGCATTCTATACGATTACCGAACTTCTGCTTTGGGTTAGAGGAACATTTTGCTGCCTTTTACCTTTATAAGTTTGACAGAAGGAAGTGAAAAACCGAAATCATGAGGCTTTTTATTCCAAAAAGGTGCCAATTATATTTCGAGAAATGTTGTTTACGTAAGAATGAATATTATATGCCGCTCCGGTTACACAAATACAACGCATTTTGTTTATATTAAATTATAAAATTGAAATCGAGGAAAAGAGCGATGTATGTAATTAGTTATTTAGTAATGATGCTCTCAATCATTTTCTACGAAAATATATATGTATATTCAAGTAGGGAAAATCTTCGGTTCGGCGAAGTTAGTTTTTTCTTAACATCTGCATCAATAAGTTATTATTCTAAATTCATTTGCCGTAGGATCTACATCACTACACTCTCTCAACTCTCTTATTACAATCGATTTTATATTTTATGAGAGGATGAAATTATGTCGATATTTTTATAAGGTGTAATCACATTAGACTAGATTAATTCCGTATTATATTTTGGCAGGTGTCATAGATGTTTTAAATAACTTCGAATCACTACCAACCATATTTCGGCAGTTGGGGTTCATCGTCAGTTTCCTGCTGCTAAACCTATTGTACCACGGGTATGTTGCCACCTTCATCACAATCGCTTCTAGCTTTTAAATTCGTATTTTTTAATTCCACTAAAGCGAACCACCTGCAGTAAGTCGACGGAAAACGAGTTGAGAGCCTCTGTATTGAGGTTTATAGCTCGTTCTGCGCTGCGTGAGAATGTTTTCGAACCCGTTCGAATGTTCAGGCCAGTGCGCAGAATTAGTGTTTTCCTGCGTATTTGATTGCATTAGATCAACTTGAAAGGTTTCCTTCTTCGTTTCACCTAATCCTCGTCACCGTAATTTCCCGCCACTGATATTTTTAAAACCAGGGAATCCAATAAGGAGATTTTTAATTTTGGAAACCATATATGGATGATAAGGAAGGAAATTCATTTAAACCCAACTTATGTGTTCACGCACATAACTTATTACACAACTAACTTGTTTAATCTTATGGTAATATTGGGAGTTTTCGCCCATTTATTTGTCTGATTAGATTGATTTATCAGCTCCTAAGAATTAGTGCATTAAATACACGTTTTTAAGCTTTGATCGCGTTCGATCAGCTATTTACTGTTTACTTCAGAAAATCAAACTAGTTCTTTTAAGAACTATATTTAACATTAACCTAATCAGGATTTAGAAAAACAAAATTTCAGTGCATTTCATTAAATACAATCCTTATTTCAAGGAAATCCAAATTAGGAGACGATATTTTCTTAGTGTTAACTTCATTTATCAATAGATGGCTTGACGGATTTTTATGGTTTTATTTATAGACTCTAACGGCATTCATAGTGGCCCTTTTGAAATTTTCTTTATTTATATGGTTTAAAGGTAGACTTGAGATATTTTTACAAATCAGCCCTGGTTTCGATTCGATGCATTTGTCACTTAAGATTACCTTGTTTTAATTCTTCTTTTTGTAGAGGTGAAAGCGAGTTTCGAAAAGGTCTGAGAATTAATTACGTTCCATCTTAACGCTACGCAATATCGAGGTTAATAGTCTCGCGGTGACCTTGTTCAATTCTGCTAACCGTTCAACTCCAGGTTACAGAATTCTCTATGCTTTCAAAATCCCCAAAGATGTGCTTTATATGCGGAAGTGGAATCTTATACAAAATGGTCCAAAATAATCTATTCAGCGTTTAATTAGTAGCTTTATTCGCAATTATAGAATTGACATGTTACAGCTCACATCAGCTCTTTTCTCTGTGCTATGAAAATAGTTTTACGATTATTGGTATTAAATTTAGTTTTATGAGATAGTTTTGTTTAAAGTTCCTGTAAATTGCTTTTGAATTTAAACAAATAAACATATTTCTTGGTGAAATATTCATAACAGAATAAAACTAATAAAGTATGTACATCATCGGTAATATTTGACGAAATTGCGGATTCACGAGGATGTAAATTCTCTTAATAAATCTCTCCTAACTTGATTCTGCGAGCGCTATTTTTTTATCCGTAATTCGAAATCACTTGGTAAGCACGATGTATATTTTTTTAGTGGTTACCGAAGACTTCGTTAACATCTTAACGAGTCCCTTTTCTTCCTTTTCCCTAGAGTGATTCTCCCCGACTACCGAAAAATGTTGCCTCAAAATCTCTTCACCTTCGCTTTCACCAGCGAAGGGATTTCTTCACAACTTTTCTCTCCCCTTCTCTCTGCCCCTTCTCTTAATCTGTCACATTCCGCACCTTCTGAGTGGCAATGGGCCCGCTTGAACTAACAGGAGAGGGGAAGGGAAACAAGAGGGGCGATGATGGAGTAAAGGGTGGCCTTCAGCAGAGGTTTGTTTGTGCATTTTTTTGGGGTGCGACATTTAAGTTCGCGTTCTCGACGCGAGAGGGCTCTTCCCCACCATTATGGACCGTGCATTCAATGACGGTTTTCATTCTGCTCTCCATTCTCCCCCTTCTTCACTTAAACCTATCTCTCTAGAAAACAACTCGGGAGAAAGGTGAAGTTTATGTTTTCGTGCGTACATAAATATGAATGCGAGATGCGCCGTTGCATCGCACATGCTGGAATTTATCTAAATACCTTCAGAAAATGTCTGCATCGAATCGCTTTCCTGAATAACTTACTTGAGAACAATACGATGCATTTTTGAAGCTGCGAAAGATTCAGCGGCTTCCACCCTAAAATGTAACATTTTGGTGAGCAATTTCTTTGTATGTATTCTTTCAATCTGTGTGCTGATAAATACTAAGAACGAAAAAATGAAGTCAATCGGCGCAGAAGCTTGGTACACCAAAATTCCGTATTTACGTAGTACCGTTTTACCGAAAATGCCGGTTTACGGAATGAAAAAAAAACTAGTTGGCAGAATTTGAATTTAGCTCCTTATAGTTTCAAAATTGGCCTCTCGTGGTGCTGGCACTTTAACATACGATGTTTGTGCAATGATATTGTATTGTTTTTTGAACTTCAATTTTTTAAAAAAAATATCATCGTAATTATACAATCGTTACTTTCCAAGGTTATTCATATTTTTCATAATTCATATTCACAATAATTCTATATGCACATAACCAATTGTAGTTTATTGAAAAATCATTTTATGATCCCTGTTCCAAGCGTCCCAAGCCAATCCGTAAAAACGGGATTTTGGTGCATATTTCCATAGAAAAATTAAGTTCTATTTTATGGAAATATTGAAAATTGTTAAACTAAATTCAGTTCATCGATTGAAATACATCTTTATGAAACAGTATGCACTTTATATATTTTTGTGTTTACAAATCATTTATTACAATTAAGTTTATCTCAGTTCACGTATGGATAATGTTTTATTAAATGGATGTGATTGATTGATGTTTTATAATGCTCGATGTTATCCTTGCTTATAAATAGAACTTATCCGTATGCTTAAAAAAAAATTATTTTGCTTTGGATTTAAAATGACGTCATGCTCGTCTTTATACCAAACATATTTTAAGTCCACGGGCAGTTGTTGCTTGTGTGACTTGCGCAAGGGCAATAAATTCTGCCACCCACCGTTTCCTGATTTATAATCTGCAAGCCGAGAATTTTTTTCTCATAAACAAACCTCGATCCATTGTTAAAAGCTTTTAACTTCCTTGCCTATCTCTTATTAAAAATGATCAACAAACAGAGACGAAGTAGCGCTATCATGATATTTTGCTAACATTGGCGCGTCTTATCTTTTACTCGAAACTGTGCATCTAGCGGCCTGCATTTGTTACACAGCCACCTGACTCTGTTTACTTTTCGATTATTTTAGTCTCATCATACGATGAAATATTTTTTACTTCCATTTTTTATGCGTTAGCATGTTTGTAATTTTGCATATAATCGATTCTAGTTATTTTTCTAACTTACACCAGCATAAATATCAGTTGTTGAGTATATGCTTTAAACTTGAGCTAAATTATTAAAATATAATGCGAAAATCTGGGGTTACAAATTTCAATATTCTTTGCTTATGCGGCTACCCTCGTGGTGAAACGATGAAAAAAGTTTGTATGAAACACAAAGCACTGCAGACAGGTAAGGGATAATAGGTTCCAATTATTTGGAGAGTATTCGATAGGTCGGATCTTGAAGGCGAGCTGCGGATTTAAAAAAAATAATGATACGTTCAAATCGCTATGTTGGTGTGTATTCAATAGCCTTCAGCAGTTACCATTCCACAAAGGCCTGACTCCTTTCAACAAACCGAGACGCCTGTTTGCATAGGGCAAGCTGTTTCTTTTCCCCCACAGATGCTTTTAGAAACACTAATTTCGTACGCCTACAAACGTTTTTATTGTCAATAGACTTCCCTCAAAACTTCCCATTCAGCATCGTGACGCCCACAAACCCTTCCGCCCACGCACCCTCCTTAAAAAAACTCACCCTTCTCACTCTTTTCACGTGCCTTTACAATCGCCAACCCTCCCTCGGTTTTTTTCCGCCCCGAATCCTGTATATACCCTTCCTTCCTACCCCTTTTTTTAGAACTTCTCCCTCCTCCTATTCCTCCGGACAAACGGAAAGAAATCCTAAGCACGATCCTTCCCTCCCATTCCTATTTATTTTTTTTATGGTTCGGTTTCGAATGCGCTCCTCACGCTCGGGAACTCCGTGCAACCGCGACGACCAGAAAAGAGAAATGCGTGCGGGACGGGGTGGAGTTTGGGTGGAGTAGCGTGCGGGTTTTAAGGGTTGGAGATAAGGGGAGAGGGTGAAAAAGATGGATGGGGGCGGAGACGGAATAGGGCGAGATAGGAGAAAAGAGAGGGAGAGGGGAGAGAAATAGGAAGGCATGAGGGCGAGAAGTGTAGAAATTGAGAGGGAGGGCAGGCATAGGAGGTGGTAGAAAAAGAAAAAAAACGAAAAGAGAGAGGGAGAGGGAATGAGATAGAGAAAGAGAAGGAAAACTAGACAGTAAGAGGGAAAGAGAGAATGAGAAAGAAAAAGAGGAGAGGTAAGGGGAAAGAGAGAGGGAGGAAAAGAATGGGAGGTTAGAGAGACGGGGAAATAGAGAAGGTGGGAGAGAGAAATAAGAAGGGAAGGGGAGGAAGAGTGGGAGGGAGGGAAAGGGGAGAACAGAGGGTCAGAGCGGGAGAGAAGGAAGGAGAGTGGGAAGGAAGAGTGAGGGAGAAAGGAAGAAAAGAGGTAGAGGGAGGGAGAAGGGAAAGAGGGCAAGAGATTGGGAAGGTAGAGAGAGGGAGGGAGAAAGGAAGAAAAAGAGGTGGAGGGAGAAAGGAAGAAAAGCGGAGGAGGGAGAAAGGAATGAGGGAAAGAGGTTAGGAAAGAAGAGATAGGGAAAGAGGAAGAAAAAGGAGAGGGAGGACGAAGGGAAGAAAAGTGGGAAAGAGAAAGGGCAGTGAGAGAAAGAGGGGGCGAAATATGAGAGTGCAAGAGGGGGGGGGGTCAATGCGAGGTAGAGGAGGTGAGTGGGAGTGAGAGGATGGAATTGAATCCACAGCTGTTGGGCCTCTCTCTTTTTGGGACTATCTGCGAGGTGAAGAATGGTTGGGATCTTTACTATGCATCTCTAACATTCCATATCTCTCTTCGCTGTCTATTCCAATTACAGTGGATACGGAATAAGCATTTGTGGGCTGAGAGTCTGCTGAGAGAGAATGCTGTGAACGAAGCCCGTTCCGTTTCTTTATGTTCTTCGCGCAGTGAATTGACGCCAAAACCCGCTTCCATTATTTCCTCTGCTTCCCTCGACGTCATTATTTAGTATTTCAAATTTTTACCCCTTGGTTTTCCACCCCTCATCTTCTTTTATTTATTCATGTGGTGATGATGAAGAGGGTGAATGTGTTTTTCGGTCATTCTAATCGGGAGCTTGATGGAATGCCATCATCTTCAACGTCCGATATGGGGTGGTGCTACGAGGCGTTCCGATTAACTCGAGTTTTTTTCGCAAAATGATGATTTAATGATGAGAAATTCCATTAAATAATTTTTAGTTTTTTTTTCTCGCCTTAATAGCGGCCATTTCGCAAGTCGGCATTTTAAATTGCAGGCGCATCGCTGTTATTTTGCTTATTTGTTTCCAGTAATTGGTAAATTTTGAAATAATACATTAGATTTGATTAATTATTTTAAAAATACACGGAGGTATTTTCTTGGTTAATGCTCTTTCAGTATTATTTTCTTACGAAAAGCTGTTTAACAGAGTGATATGTGCCATATAAATCTTTTAAAAATATTTGAAGACAGTTGATAATATCTGACGTCAAAATTTGTGTCCTATATTTTTGTATATTATTTTATTTCCCTACCGAATACATCAAAAATACGCACTATAAAATTATTACGACTAGTATACGTATTAATGGTGAGATCTAAAGACTTTATATTCTTGGCATCCACAGTTTCAGTAGAGCAAATGGTTTCGATAAAATACAAATCGCTTCTAGGGAAATGATGGCAAAAACACCTTTCCTGGGTAACTGCTCCCAATTTGGGGTGGACGCGTGCCATCTGCGCCGAATTACAACCAAGCGTATAATTATTCCCTCCCTTTTTCCTCCTCTCTTTCCTGTCCTGTCCACTCACGCCTCTCAATAATCCTCTTCCTCCTTTTCCCTTTCCTTTAAGCGCTCCAGATCGAGGGTATTACCGCATCGGTTTTGTTACCGTCTTCATTATTGTTATTATATTACGTCACGGACCGCACATGCGTGGTTCCTGTTGGCCGTCTCTCGGAGTGGCTTCTCCAACCCTTCCTTCCGTCATTATACTCGAGTCCATTCGTACTTTTCCCGTTCGGTTTTTCGCCTCCTCTCTTTTTTGTGGCCATTGTCCTATCATAGGGTCGACCTTTCATTCTCTACCCTGGCTCCCTTATTGTCTCACCATCCGAACATTCAGTTCGACTCCTTTCAGCATCCATGTCCATGGGGCATCCGGAATATTTTTTTTCCATATCCCTCTTCTCTTCCCTAATAAAAGTTCCTCCCTTTCCCCCTTCTCTCACTCTCCCTCTCTCCTTCCCCATCTCTACCACCACTTCCCTCCCACCCTCTCTCTTCCTCCACCTCCCCCCCCCTTGTCTCCATCCTCTCCTATCTTTTCCCTTTCCCCTTCCCTTCTATCCCTCCTCACTCTTCCTCTCTCTTTCATGTTCTCTTCGACCTCCTCCCTCTCAACCCCTCTCCCACCGCCGCCCTCTCCTTACCCTATCCTCCTTTCTTCCTCTCCCTCCCCTCTCTCCCGCCCCCTATATCGACCTCCCCTTTCTCCCGTCCCCCTTTCTTTCCCTCTTTTCTCTGCTCCCTAAAAGTTCCTGCCCTCCTTAACTTCAGGCACTCCAATTAATTCTCGGTCCTCTTCCCTCTTTCTCTCCACCGCTCTGTCCCTCTCTTTACCCCATACTGCGTTCGAATTATCCCCTTCGGGTAGTTTTATTTCGGCGTATTATTTCAGCTTCTCCGCTTCTCCTCGGAGTGTGTGCATTCATAATCATCTCCCCCGTCCATTAGAGTGGAAAAGTCGTTAATTGCCTCCTTCAGTCTTATCTCCGTATATATTTTTTTAAGGATTCAGTCAGGAAAGGATGCAAGGAAGATGCTCCGGCTTCTTGCTTTTGTATGGCGCTAACTAGTTGAATGGTACGTCAGAGTTGTCGCTCAAGAAGTCTCAATGTTATTTTTTATTATTTTCTGCTCCAGCGTATGTATCGTTGATGATGACGGAGCAGTTTCAATCTTCTCCTCTTCTATGGAGTTGAAATGAAGGTTTTTTTAAATGTGTGTTCATTGAACTGGTTAGATATAAAATTCCTGTCAAAAGTCTGAGCTTCCTTTTGGGTAAAGGCAAGCGTTCTTTCCATCTTACTCTTCGCACAGAAGAAACAAAACACTGACGACATGAAATTCCTATTTATAAACGCCTTCGCTTATTTAGCGTGAGTGAATGGCAACCTTCTTAGGCCTTATCGCTTTGCATATCAATTCAATAAGTGCCTTACCGCCATCAAAGGATGAAAGTGATCCGAAAGAAAATGTGCCAAGGTTTGCGATTGCCTCTTGGCAAAAGTATGGACCAGGGGACTTCAAAACTTTTGAACGTGGCGAGCACTAATTAACTTTCTAGAATATCCAGCGAGCACCAATATACAGACATAGTAGTAGGAATGACCGTAAATAAAATCATACCAACGTCAAGCGATTTCATTTTGTACGTTTAGAAAGAAAACAAGCGAACAAATAATTACTGATGCTAGGAAAGGCGATTTTAAGCGTCATAGAAATAAATGCAAGGTAATACTGCCAAAGAGCGCGCCTGTGCTCACGAGCACCAGGTTGCGAACTCCAGTTATAGAAATGATTCAAGATTCTCTTTTGGTAGATCCATTTTTTTTAGCGTTGCTTATCTATGTCGCACGCTAAGGTCATAGTCATTATTATGGGCGTTCTGGAATTTTAATAATTAATATCCTCTAGAAAATTCCTCGATTTTTATTGATATATTTATGAATGGGTTAATGTCAAACAACATTTTCAACCTTTTGCCCTAGTATTGTTATTTTACTAGTTAGTTTGTGTTTTATCGAATTTAAGATGTCCTCGCTCTATTTTTAGGATGGATTAAAAGGCATAGAAATCCACAGCAAGTCGACAGGAAGCTTAAGACATCTCCTGATGGTAAGTGGAGAAACTTAAGTTTTTATTATTTTAAAAGTTCTCTTGAAAATTCTTGTTTGTGGATGCTTAAGCCATGGAAAGTTTTGCTATTGTGAAAAACTTTTCCAATAACCGTTGAAGACATCGCATCCTCTTGGGGCGGTGGAGGAATTTCTGCTTGTCGAAACTGAATACGCTCATGCTTTCACACGATCGCATCTATGTCCATGCCCTCAGAAATTTCAAGGTAGTCTTGTATACTAATGTTTTGAAATACTAGCCAGTACTGGTTTGTGCAACATTATAACTTATGTCGTTGTGCTTATAACCAAAATGTCCGCACCACTTATTAACATGTCAATCAAATAGAAAAAGAAAACTTCTGTAATCGAACCCACGCGCTTAATCACGCACGATGACCCGCGCCGAATATCTGGTGAAAGATTAATCGATATCAAACTTACAGTTTCCAAGTTATTCGCATTGATTGATAAAATCCTGCGCACAGAATAACGGAACGAGATCGGCTTTTATTATACCTTCTTTGCACGAAGTGAGCGCATATAAGAGGTCTGTTCAAAAAGTATCCGGATTAGGTGATTATTTTAATTACAGTGAAACGGTCGCTGTTGCAACTGTGTTTATTACGTCTATTCAAGTCTAGACAAGATGACTACTGTGATTGCATTTGTAACAAATCCGTCAGTATGCTCTAGTGAGCCGTTACAGTCCGGCGTGTTACGGAGTGCGGCGATTTTGCGATGTCGGAGAATTCAGAGCAACGCATCTGCATTCACTTTTGTCTCAAAATTGGAAAAACGGCCAGTGAAACCTTTGATTTGCTCAGAATAGCTTATGAAGATGCTGCTATATGCCACACACAGGTTTTTGAGTGGTTTAATCGTTTTAAAGAAGGAAGAACATCATTTGAAAATGATCCGCAATCTGGACAGCCCTCAAAAAATGAGGAAAATGTGGCAAAGGTGCGAACTCGGGTAAAAATTATCGACGTTTGACTTTCAGAGAGATTTTAGAAGATGTTGGAAACTCAATTGGTTCGTGCCATGCACTTTTTTAACTGAAGAGTTAAACATGAGGCGTGTTTCAGCGACGTTCGTTCCACGGCTACTGACTGAGGAGAAACGGGAGCATCGGATGTCCACGGTCTCCGATCTGTTTGATCGTGCTTGCGAAGAAGAATCCTTCTTAAAAAACATTGTGAAAGGTGATGAGGCGTGGGTTTACGGGTATGATCCCGAAACCAAGCAACAGTCGTCGCAGTTGAATGCAGATGCGTTGCTCTGGATTATCCGACATCGCGAAATCGCCGCACTTCGAAACACACTCAACTGTAACGGCTCACTAGTGCATACTGACTGATTTGTTACAAATGCGATCATAGTTGTCATCTTATTTAGACTTAAATAGACGTAATATATACAGTTGCAACAGCGACTGTTTCATTGTAATTAAAATAATCACCTAATCCGGATACTTTTTGAACAGATCTCGTATGTAGGGAAAGTCATTTCCGTCCGTTCGCATGTTTAAACTCGGGAACCGTTGGGCGTATTTTGATGCAATTCGGTATTGGGGAGTTTTTCCAAAATTTGTCGGCAGATTCCAATTTTGGTTGAAATCGGATGATAATTACGACCACTTTACGTGGAGACCTACATGTACTTTAGAACGTACTTGTTTCAACTCGGGAACCGCTGGACCTATTTTGACGAAATTTTGTATTGGGGAGTTTTTCCAAAATTTGTCGGCAGATTCCAATTTTGTATAAAATCGAGCTACAATAACGACCACTTTACATGAATACCTACATCTATTTTACAACGTACGTTTCAACTCGGGAACCTCATGACGTATTTTGATGATATTTGGAATTGGTGAGTTTTACTAAAATTTGTCGATCTCAAAGAACGCATTTGGAAACTCTATGTACTCCGACACGGAGTGCACCTTTCCATACTTGTTATATTAGGGATTGTCGAAAATTCCATTCCAAGTGTGTCTCCTTAATTTGCGGCAGAGAGTTGTTGGGAGTCATTGTTTTCCTTCCATTTAATCGCTAGGCAACATTGTTTGAAAAGCACCGTTTTAAACTGTAATTCCTCTTTTCCTTGCAAAAAAGATTGGCAGCAGTGGACTGAACCATGTCTCTCCCGGACAGTTGGGAAACAAAGTTTACGACATTTTATTTGTACTCGCTTCTGATTCCCACGCTGCCATCTCTCTGTCTCTTTCTCTCGGATGACTTCGCGTATCACGCATTCCGTAACATTCCCCACTGTAGACCGTCACCGACACCGCTTCGATACTTCGATATATACGCTTAGAAATCACGAATCGGTCGCGAATTCGTCGTTTTTTTTTCTTTTTCAGCGATTCGTTCCGTCCGGATGAACACGACGGTTTACCATTCCTTTGTTCTCCCTTCCCTCGAGCATTGTGTGAGATCGGAAAATGCGTCGCCATCCCTCGCGCACGCATCTTGCGTCGCCTCTTTTTTTTACGACCGCCCTAAAAGCCGAACGGCGACATTTACGACATCCGAGAGATGACTCTGGAGACGTCTTACCTCGCGCTCTATCCCTTCTACTACCATTGGAAGTGTTTTTATCGTGGCGCGGCGCCAAATCGCCTTTCTTTTTCCTCTCCCCCTGGGGGCTCTTACTCGTCGCGAGAGGCGGTGGCGCTAGCAAAACAAAAGAAGAGATAAACGTTTATTCGATAAATGTAATGTAATATCGAGTTTTTCTAATATCGTCAAGGAAATTATTGTATTTGGTTATTTCCTTATCCTAAAAATTATTATTATTGATGTCTTTTGTCTTCAGATGATTTGGAAATCCTGGCGACGTTTGACTGGCAGTTACCTAGTTTCGCGAAATATTTGTATATCAGCAATTTTCATTGAATTTTGGAGTCGGAAAATTTTATATGCTAGACAAGAGCTATTTAAAGTGTATTCCGCGGAAACTTAGGATTCCGCGAAAGCTTGATGGGGTTCCGTGTGAGACGGACTGATTTCTATTTCTGTTGCATCTTTGAAGCATCACCTCATTGTTAGTGGTCCGAGAAAAGAATCATAAGGAGGCCGTGGTTCCATAAAGTTTTAAAACACCCGTGCTAGACGAAATCGACAAACCACATCAAGGATTATAGGTCAACATTTATGAGGTGAATTGTCTTATATACTAGTAGATCGTTAAACATTTACTGTCGATGGAATTAATGCTAATTTAGGGAACATAAACGCATAAGTTACTAACTGTTCGATTGTTTGATCAATTGAGGCTCTTACCATTCCAATCTGTTATGTGGTCATGTTTCTTAAATTATTCATTAACCAATTTTCTCAATTTTTATGATTGAATAATGGATCAGGGGAAGAGAAATGGATAATTTATGTTGTTGTTTTCTCGTTATATATTTTTCTTGGTCGTTCATGAGGCAACTCACGGGAGTCCTTTGAAGCTTGGTAACATTTGAATACCTTTAGGCACGAGTTTCATTAGCATTTATCGGCATCCCAATTTTATTAACCGCCATGAAAATAAAAAAAAGATTTACTATGCGTCGGAACGGGTAAATGGTCTATTAACCACGCAAATCCGACAGTTCGTTTAGCTTTACGGTCGATACGTAGAAAATTCGTTATTGGATTTTCGCGTCCATTTGTCCGAGGGGCACGGATGTGGGATTGACGGCCGAAACGAGCAATCGAAACCGTCGGTTGATTTACGGCGGTGATTGATCGCCCCTTTTTAATAGAGACAGAGCGCGCCGAATTCCCATATCTGTTCCCAAGTTCGGGACATTACCTAACTACCCGGAAGGTTCTTTTTCCACATCTCTTCGCCTCGACTTCCTTAAGAGGAAATACGTAGCGGGGAAGAGGGGATAAGCTCGGAATGCTCCACGGAATCCCATCCCAGATGGAAGAGATACGGAGGGAGAAATAGAGAAGAGGGATACGTGGGTGGAGAGAGGTGAGGCGGGTCGCTATGTGGGGAGGAATACTAGAGAGATGGCCCGGGCGGAGAGAGAAACGGAGAGCGTGGGTGGATGCTGGGAGTGATGCGCCGAGGTGGGTGGAGGGGAAGGGGTGGTGGAGGGGGAAGGGTGGCGGAATGAAGAGGGAGGTTACTGGGTGCGACCGTCGGGGAGTCAGATCGATATGGGAGAGCCGTGTGTAAGTCGAGAGATGGGAGGGAGAAAGAGAGAGAGGAGCGGCGTGTTGTGTTTGCGTGAGTAGAGTAGGATGAAGGGGCGGGTATGAGAGATGGAGATAATCCGTCGCGAAGAGGTGTGGGTTGGGCTCAGGGTGGGGTGGGGATCGTGGAGGAGTAGGATGTCTCGAGTAGGGTAATGGAAGTAAGGAGGATTTTTACTTTCGTATTTGTGCACCGCAAAGCGCCATTGCGCGTGGGCTGAGGATGTGAGGGAGCAAACATGCGCGCAGTATCAGCTTCTGAATCTAAAAATTATCCTAATCCCTCTCCGGCTCCTGTCGTAAATAGAGATTCAGGGAAAGAGATCGTTCCTAGATATAATCTTATTTTATTTGCTCAATATTTTGTGAAGTGCTGTTTGTATTAAGTCACTCAATGATTCGTTGAGAAACTATGTCCCTCCAATTAGCATAAAAAGATTGGGAAAACCATACGCGCATTTCGGATATAAAGCAGCCACACGGATGGTAGATCCTAAAAATGAAAAGACTTCTTCCACTTGATATTAGCCAAAAGTTGACTTCGTAAATTTATTCTCCTTTGAACATGTTTATTGTTTCTGTTGGTGTCTTCCATTCTGAGCATACTCGATAGCATTGTCGGTGCGCACAAATGTAAATGTTAAGGGTAATTGTGTTCTGACAGGAAGAAGAATTGGGGCGTGTGAGAATCTAGTCTTATGATGATGTGGAAATAAAGGGAATATGTATATGTTCAAACATATGGCAGGACGGTAGATAAAGAGGGAGAGGAGGATAGCTGCCAGAAGAATTCGAAAGAAGAACAGAAAAAGACGTTACTGGGCGAGTTTGATGTTTAAAACAGCTCCCTCCTTTTCTCCTCTTAATCGAGCAATCGTGAAAGAAGGCTGTTAAGGGAAGAGACGGAATGGCAGTACCGGGGAAGAGAGGAAGAAGGATTGGCGTAGAGAATTGATGGAGATGGCGAGAATAAATCGCGGTAATAAAATCTGAACGGGAAAGAGGGAGAGAGAAACAAGGAAGGCAGTTCGAAGGGATAATCGCGTGAAGATTGAAAGGGATTGGATCGTGGAAAGCGCGTTAAAGGAAGCGTAGGTGTGAGGTCGTGGCGCCTGGAGGAAAAGGATATGAGCCCACAGGTTGGACGAAAGGAAGGGAGCTGTAGGGGTATGTTTGCAGGTTGATTATTCTTGAGAGAGGGACAGAGAAGATAGGAGAAGGAGCGAGATAGAGGAAGGAATGAAGGTCGGACTCGGAGTCGGGTGAGAGGGGTAAAGGAGGAAAGTGGAGGTAGGGAGACTTGTTGATGAGGTATGTAAAGGAGCAAAAAGGGTATTCGAATACCTCTCCGAGGAAGGAACGGGTTGGGAAAAGAATAAGGGAAGGCGTCTACGGGATGGTGAAAGTCTGATCCCACCCTCGCTGCTGCTCCACCTTCACGTCCCCCGCCCTCAACGGCGGCGTTTCTCGAATATCTCGCATAGCGTGTTCGCCCACACGACGTCCCTCCCTATCTGTATCTTTCTTTCTCTAACCATCCCTCTTTTGTGGGTCGAGCAGCCGAGATATTCGTCGGAGATGCGACTCCCCGGTTCGAATCTCCGTTTTCCGGGGACGTCGACCTTGTTTATTCTTTGGTCTCCCACGGGTTTCGATCGAGTCGGAAGTCGGTCGGAAGTGATGTAGTGGTTGAAACTGATACTTATTTTACGGTTTCCCGTTACCTCGAGAGGCTACCGAGCTTCAAGATTAATCGACATGTCGTGGCGTTGTTGTTTAAACTTGTCTTTCATCATTCATTCATGTAAAGAGTTAGTATTGCGCGGCACAGCTTCTTTCATGCCCAAATGAGGGAAAAGGAAGAAAAAATCAAGCTTTATCGTTGTTATCTCTGTAGAAACACAGAAACTAAAAAAGGACCCTGAGAATAGATTAATATTAAACAGAGTCGAAAAATATAATTTTTATTTGAAGTATTTAGAAGAAGAAATTTTCCTGCTAGAATCCACATAAGTTATTATGTTGCTCTATCAATCCAATTTCGTGTGCCTCGTATATTTTTATCTCTCTCTGTTATGCAAAGTTAGACTATACCGTCGCCTCGTTTGGCAGTCGTTTCGTCTGATCAATGAAATTTATTTTTTCACTTGCCTCATAAAATCATTTATTTAATGTATAGAGAATAGTATGCAATAAGCTTTAAATGTTAACACGGACACCATTGATTTACAATATCGGAGAGAGTTTTCAAAAGCGAGCTTTTGGAAGATAATTCTGTAATGGGTCCGTTAGCAAAAACATTTTTGGTTAGGTAAAACTCTCCCTTCATTCGAAATCGCATGACCGCATGGATTCATCGGTTTTCGAATCTTTCGATTTGATCATTTTATTCCTTTCTGCTGCGAGATTGGGACTGAATGTAATTGAAAGGGTGGCTTTTCAATAATGTTTGGTTCCGTCACTCTTTTTTTCGATGAATACATTTTATTCTTTCCGGGATGATGAGTTGGCTTAATAATACGAGAGTCAATATACGAGATTAAAATGGAACATGATGTGGTAATAACCGGTATTTATATAAAAGCATAAAATCGATTCTCGATAGCTTGAAGAAGATATCATTTCCGTTTATCTTTAGTATTCAGTAAATAGCAGTTATGTTTCTAGAATTTTCTGACTGGAATTAGTTTGATTATTCCATAAAATTCGAGTTACAGAGGTTCCAATATGTATCGGTCGCTGGAAAGTTTTGTACATTGAAAAACATGGTACAAGTTCTTTACATCGTTTTCTTAGAAATCATTTAATTAACCCGTAAAAAGAAAAATAGTAGTTTTCTCATATAGATTAGAGAAGTTTACATTATTATTTCGTCTTCAATTAAAAGTTTCTGGATTTGCGTATACGTAAATAATCTAGTCTCTTCTTATGTATAGTGTATAGCTTTTATTCCTAACGTACACACCTTAGTCTGGTGCTTGCATTTCTTAGTCACGTATCTAGCGAAGAAGTCTTGAGGTCAGACGAACAAACGTTTACGAGAAACAGTATTTTACGGGATCCAGCCACCAAAATAAATTCATTTCTTTGTTTGCCGCCGCTGGCGACGTGAAAAAATTGTGTGCACGTCTTTCGAAATTTCTCGGAGAGAATAGGAAAGAGCTTTCATCGGTTGGAGCGCAGAGAGAGACAGACAGACATGCACCTCGAGCATCGAGCGTATATGTTTCTTCCGTCTCAAGCCCTTTGAGAACTTTAGAGATGGAGGACATTAAAAATACCCTTAATGTGAAGAATGCACCCAAATCTTTCTTTTTTACGAGAGCATGCAATGCTCCGTTTCTCCCCTTTTGTTTGCCTCTGTTTGACATGGGCTAGGAAAGAAGCTTGTGTGCTCGTCTGTCAGCTGGAACACACTCTTGCCTAGTAGGGAGTGGATGTCTTTATTATTTACCTCTAGGCTCTATGGTCCTCGAATTTTTAAGAGCGTGCCTAGCCGGGAGACGTCTGGAGTTCTCGATGCATATGATGAATTTAAGATGGTATCGCGTGATTGATAAAAATAACCAGAGGGAAATCACCAAGAGCGTACATTTTGATTAGCTTTCAAGAAGGTGGGACGTTTTGAAAATTTTATGGGAGTTTTAGAACGTTCGAGAAAATAAAAAAAGAAACTTTAAAGCTTAGAAATCCTATTTTCGTAAGCTGGAAAACGAAACCATTTTCGTGTTAGTACTAATATGCGTTGAAGTTGAGAACAATTTCTTCAGCTCGAATTATCTGACTCAAATTTCGTCTTTCCCTAAAAGCTTCAGCATAGAATAATATTAAAAAATGAAATGCTATTCTGTTAAGATTCACTGATTATATGACTGAGTAATAGAGTTCCGGTTTTAAATAAATAGATTCATTTTCTTCCGAATATCAACTGGGATAGTCTAGATACCCCGTAACCTATGTTTGTTTGTCACTTGGAGAAATGTCTCAACGATAGGTTAGAGCGTACGTGGAAAACGGAAAATCTTCTAATTTCATTTGTTCAGAGAACTTCCGACGACGCATACGTCGAAAACGTAAAAAATACCCCTCCTCCGTTTGAATTCGTTCGCTCCGCTCTTCAATTATTCCCTTTCGTTATCTGAGCTAATTGGAAGCGAGATTTTTATATGCATACCATATTCTATGGATTTGAAAAATGTTTCCGAGATTCCCTTTTCTGAAGGGAGATCTGGGTCGAAGTAAAATGTGGAATGGCGTGGAACTTATTATTTTTCCCCCTCAGAAATGGAAGTGTGTGGTCGTGTTTATATCTATCGGCTGCGCGTCGAGTGGAGTATATACGAGTCGGCGTGTAAATCAAGCACGCGCGGGCTGACACGTGGATTCGGGAGCGGGAATTTCTTCTGGGGTGGTCATCTTTCTCTCTCCGGCGCGATCGAGTTTTGAGATAAAGGACGTGGCCCTTCTTTTTTATTTTTTTATATATCATTCTAAATCCGTATTTTTTCTGGCGGCAGGTGTTTTCACTCTATGTTCCTTGAAGCTATTAAAAGATACCTTGCGGTATTGTTTGAGTGTCTCCACCACGGTTGGTAATAATAAACCATGAAGCATGCTTTACTATAAAAAAGTATATCCCCTTCGTGGCACGCTTTAAGCTTAGTATCCTCGAAGATTTCGAGCCTTCCACTATAAAGGATGTATAATAGTATTACGGCGTTATAACCGTATACTTTGGTAATTTTTGCGTTCTTGTTTTGTGATAATTTGGCGGTATTGGACTGTTTAAATGGGATAATTAAGACTTTAATCAGTAAATGTGCAGAGCGTCGAAATTTAAAATAAGTAGCAACAATGTGTGGTGTATAGATAGGTTACCACTATAAAGAAGAGCTATGGAATATTATTTTCGTGCAACTGATTATAATATATCTATGCTAGTATGCAAGTATGCTGATTTAAAATCCGAGGTCGAAACTGATTGCCTTTTAAGTCATAAATTTCTCACAAAAATCTCTGCTAAATTATTAATTTCCATTGGTGTAAATCGTTTTCGTATTTTTAATACGACCATGAGGAATTTTTACGTATTACCCTTTCGAATAAATGGTTGATTTCGTAATCGAAATTTACAAGTTTACATGTTTGTTTGGGGCACTTGACGATAAAAAAATCTCGTAAAAAGTCAATGCGATCTTATAATTTGTAATCGTCAAGTTGAAGAGCCTCTTTCGAACTCTACTTTTATGGTTCTCTATTTACGGCGCAGTAATGGCTTTCATTTTTAGATTATGGTTGTCATGCACCGACATAATTCTAATTTTGTTTAGGTTTTCCCGTCAAACGCTATTGGCAGCTTCCAGGCTAGTAATGTAAATGTAGATGTTGATATTTAATCGACTCGTATTCATAAGAGAGTAAATTTTATGTAAAATGCTCTTACCTATAAGAGATTTAAACATAATATCTGTTGTTGCAGGAGTATATGCTTGATCTATTTTCCATAGCATAGAAATGGGTTAATTATAACCACGATAAAAATCTTTGCATGTCTCAATTTTTAAAATAACTTTCAACAGAAATTAGTGTATAACCAAATTTATTTCTGCCTACGGTGTGATAAAAAAGTAACGGTAATTTTTAAATTTCGCGCTCAATTTCTTTTCAATTGAGTTCGTCTTTTTTCCTAGCAATGGCAGCACTGTCTATAATGTATATCTAAATTTTCAGCCAAATTGGACATGTAGTTTGTTTCTGACAAGCAATTAAGTAAGACCCATTTTAGTGTGTTCGGCGATTTTTTAATTGTTAAAATGACGGAACAAAGAATTTGCATTAAATTTTGCGTTAAAATGGAATAAAGTGCAGTGAAGTGGTTCAAATGTTGAAGAAGGCTTTTGGCGAGGACGCTATGTCGCAAACAAGGGTTTATGAATGGTACAAACGTTTCCAAGAAGGCCGTGAAGAGGTTGAAGATGAGAAGAGAGCTGGTCGTCCTAGCACATCAACAACTGATGAAAATGTGAAAAAAAATTAAAGACATTGTGCTTAGTAATCGAAGAATTACTATAAGGGAGGTTGCTGAGGAAGTTGATATCTCATACGGCTCATGTGAAGCAATTTTTACTCAAGTTTTGGGCATGAAACGAGTGGCAGCCAAATTTGTTCCAAAATTATTGAATTTTCAACAAAAGCAGAACCGCAAAAACATCGCTGAAGAAATGTTAGCTCAAGTTGCAGACGACCCAGAATTATTGAAACGCGTCATAACAGGTGACGAAATATGGGTGTATGGCTACGACATTGAAACAAAGGCTCAATCATCCCAAAGGAAGATTCCTGAAGAGCCAAGACCCAAAAAAGCACGCCAGGTTCGTTCAAATGTCAAGGTTCTTACCGTTTTCTTCAATTACCATGGCATTGTTCAGTACGAATTCTTACCGCCAGGCTGCACAGTTAATAAGGAGTATTACCTTCAAGTTTTACGTAATTTGCATGAGTCAATTCGAAAAAACGACCAGAACTTTGGAAAAGCAACTCGTGGATTTTGCACCACGATAACGCACCGGCTCACACTTCACTTCTAATACGTGAATTTTTAGCAAAAACCAACACCGTCGTGATGCCTCAGCCACCGTACTCACCCGATGTGGCCCCCTGCGACTTTTTTTTTGTTTCCAAAGATGAAAAAGACATTGAAAGGCCAAAGTTTTGCGACCATAGAGGAGATAAAGACAAAATCGCAGAAAGAGCTGAAAGCTATACCAAACGTTCCACAAATGTTTTGAGGATTGGAAAAAACGTTGGCATAAGTGCATTATATCTGATGGGGATTTCTTTGAAGGGGACAATATAAATATTGATGAATAAATAAAAACTTTTTGATAAAAATTAAAATTCCCGTTATTTATTGATCACACCTTATTATTACGACTAGCATCTTAAAGAAACTTTGCGCTTAATTCAGTTTGTTTGCTTTAGTTTAATTTTCATGATGTTTTCAGGATGCACTGAGTGACAAACTTTATTTTAATGTTTCTACAATTCATTGTCTTTTAGTTCACGAGGCTCTGTCTCGTAAGTTACGACGGGTAGAATATTTCCTCTTTTATGTGATCAGCAGTAATCCTTAGGTATTTGTAGAAATTTATCGCGTTCGTATTGAAAATATGTGAAATATATCCAATTTAGTGTCAAATATGCCTTCCAAGGTCATTCGAGTATCGGGTAAAGAAGAGAATCTGAACATAACTATTGGGGGAAAGCCATTAGAACAAGTTTCAGAATATAAATACCTTGGAAGTATCATAATACGAGAGGCAAAATGTACGGATGAGATCAAAACTAGAATAGGAAAAGCAAAAGCGGCTTTCAGGAGAAAGAAACAACTACTTACAGGGAATATAAGGGAAGATATCCCCAAGAAGTTGATAAAATGCTACGTATGGAGTATAGCATTGTATGGGGCAGAAACATGGACGCTAAGGAAAAATGACATCAAATACTTGGAAAGCTTTGAAATGTGGACTTGGAGGAGAATGTTGAAGATAAAATGGACAGATAGGATGAAAAACGATGAAGTGCTACGAAGAATAGGGGAGAAGCGAATGATTATACAGACTATCAGAAAGAGGAAGGCTAACTTGGTTGGACATTACCTGAGGAGAGAGAGTATGATTAAAGACGTGTTAGAAGGAAAACTAGATGGGAAAAGGGAAAGAGGTAGGAAAAGGTTTCAGCTGATAGACGATTTGAAAGGGTAAGAGAGTTATCAAGATATAAAGAGGACAGCGGAAAATAGGAGTTTATGGAGAACCAGGTTTAACCAAGAATAATCACGGACCTGTCTACGGACAGACTACCTATGATGATATGATGATGATGCCTTTTTATGCGTTCTTTGCACTAAGTGCACGAAATGATCGCATAGGTATAGGGTAGGTCGTTTCCGTCCCTCCGCATGTTTAAACTCGGGAATTTGATGAAATTTGGTATTGGGGGGGGGGGGGGGGGAGTTTTACTAAAATTTGACGACCTATTCCAATTTTGGTTGAAATCGGATGATAATTACGACCACTTTACCTGAAGACCTACATGTAGTTTATAACGTGCCTGTTTCGACTCGGGAGCCGCAGAACGTATTTTGATGAAATTTGGTATTGCGGGTTTTTACTAAAATTTGTCGAACGATTCCAATTTGGTTATAATCGGACGACAATAACGATTACTTTACATGAAGACCTATATGTAGTTTACAACTTACCTATTTTTCAACACGGGAACCGCAAGACGTACTATTTTGAAGAAATTTGGCGTTGGCAGTTTTACTAAATTTTGTCGATCTCAAAGAACACATTTGGAAACTGTGTACTCCGACATGAAGTACACCTTTCCATACTTGTTTCGTTTTACAATAGAAAAATACGCCGTATAAGGAAACAAATTTTAATCTGCCGTTCTTACCGTCGTGTATTTATTTCTAACCACAGTAAAAATTCAAATTTAGTATTACTTGGGCTAATTCTGTTGTATTGTTAACTACCTTTAGCTAAATTCAAGATTGATTAGGGAGGGTATGAGCAATACTTCCGAATTTTTAGCTTGAACTAAAATACGCTTCAAACCTTATTACCTTTAAATTACTCCCTGCGATAGCGTAACATTTCCGCTATCTTCCCGAGCGCTTGTAACAGTCT
Source organism: Tanypteryx hageni (assembly GCA_028673005.1). Lineage (NCBI taxonomy): Eukaryota > Metazoa > Arthropoda > Insecta > Odonata > Petaluridae > Tanypteryx > Tanypteryx hageni. Next base: position 196,059,575 of record CM054113.1, on the reverse strand, counting down.
CTCTCTCTCTCTCTGTGTACCCGTTTTCTTATTCTTTGCTGGCCTCTCGTGCACTATGGAGAGATGTCAAGAGGGGGTAGCTTGGCGATCAAACATGCTACCACTCTTCCCTATTCCCGCATCCCTTTTTTATTGGCGTCTCGCCCTCTTTTGCCTGTATGTATAAAGGAAGAAATCCAAGTGGATCTTGGAGTGAGCGAACCGCAAAAGAAGAGCAGCAGCAGCGAAGCTCTTCTGGAGAGACACTTCATGGATAGAGAGAGAGAGGAGAGGAGGAAAACAGAGGGTGCGTGGGCGAGGGGGGAGGAGGGCGGTGTCGGAAGGCAGGAGCGGGGGGTGCGAGGGAAGTCTGGCTACGGGTCTCGACCGACGTGTTGTGGCGCCTGCCTCCATGGGAAATCTTAGGGGTTTATGGGGAAGGGGGGATGATGAAGGTTCTTTCCTTATAGTGGGATGGGATAGAGAGGGAAGGAACGGTATGCTTAAGAGGGAGAAGGTTTTTCCGGGGTCGGAATGGAGGGAAGTTCGAGAGATGGCGAAGTTCCTCGAGATAATGGAAGTCCGTCTCCGAAAAAGGGAGAGAAAAGAGGAAGAGAAGGTTCTGGATGTCTCTCCGGAATTTCGGATGTTCGGGTAAAACCTTTCTATTTATTCGCTTTCTCCCTTCGTTTGTCCTTTGGTCCATATCGATCTTTTTCTTCCATCGGTGGATGTCTCTTTAAAAAATAAATCCGCCTCGATAAGTACGATTCGTTTCTTTCTTTTCTGCCGCAATTTGTATCGCGCGTATCCGTCAGGATGCTTAGAAAGCTCTCTCTTTTCGAGATGGGAGATCGATGATTAATCTCTTTCCTGGTTCGTAAAAGGATACGCCGTGAAGGATTTCCTTTTTTGAGTCTTTCGGTTGGGGACGGCGACGCGTTGCTGAGCGGCGGAAAAGTTGGCGACTGCTCTTCTGTTACGAATCGGTCCTTTTCTTACTTTCACTCGAGTCGGTACTTGTAAGGGCGAGTGTGGAAAACAGAACTAGTACTTGCGGGACGTTTACGAACCGCTCTGGAACACAAAGTTTTGCAGTGAATTCTTGAAAAATATTTTTCGCATAGTCCCTAGCATCACGGTAATACTTTTTCTCTGCCATCAAACAATGCCCGATAATTAATGCGATTTTTTCTTTACTCTATTAATTGATTTAGCAGCATATGAAACCGATGATAAATATTTAAAAAACCTAGCCTATTCCGAAGAAAAATGTATGTACCTACCTACGCTCGAAGCCTCCGAAGTTTTTTGTTGCGTAAATGAAATTGAATTTACAAGGATAATCAGTGACTTACCGGAAATTTTCTGGTCTCCTCGCCAAGGATTAATATTGCTCAATTATGACGTCCCTTTGATCTTGGGCTTCCCCGTCATTCGGAGGGTTGCGTATGTGTCCGGTATGCCGCTGATGGTAATTTATCGTAATATTTCAAAATATATTTAATTTTTTATGACAGAGAAGAATACCGGTAAAAAGATATTGCTCATAGATGTAGCGCTGAAATCTAAACTTTTACCGCAGCTGGGAAAAGAATGGCGCCGAGTGCTCCTTGAAATGTTGAAAGAGTTCGAGCTATGGCCCTATGGGAGTGTTCTAGTGATAAACTTAAGGTTGGTAGTTTCTTGGGCTCTCACTTTTTCTTTTAAAAAATTTCTTGTCGAAAGACATTCACGAGAACCGATAACACTTCTTTCGACAAGGTACATAATGGAAATGTTTCTACGGCTTCTCTACTTGTTTTTACGCTTGTTATCTTGAAGTTTTTCTTAGTGCTTTGGATCTTACGAACAAATTGGCTAATTTGGACGAGCATGATATTTATGAAACGATGTACCTATCGTATTAAATATGATTGAATGGAATTTTTCACCTGTCGAAACATATTATTATTTCATAGAGTTACTCGTTGATTTTAAAGGGTACAATTCATAGCCAAGCGTCAACAATGTTATTTTTTCACTGTTTTCGCTGAGGTTCATATGTTTTGAATTCTAACTGCGTTGGAATTTCTATTTTGAATCCATTGATGAACATGACATCGGCACGCATCATTTAATTGTATTATTATTACAACTTGTTGATATACAAACATCGTAGACACATATTTACGATAATCGTGCTGATATCTTGGCGAGTTTTTCTGAATTTGTACTATAATACTTTGAGATTCCAATGTACATTCTAAAGTTTTATCTTCGGGACTATTAATGTTTCATTTTACAGATTATGTTGGCAGCTTTTGTAAGCAATAAGCGAATTCTCCTATATCTTCTTAAATCAACGAGCCACGAACTATAATTCGCTTTTTGTATTATTTTTGGTATTTTATCAGTTTATTTTTACACTGTTAACGTCATCATCTCATCTGTCTTTCGGAGGGCTTGTTATCCTTTCTTTTCCGCTTTACTCATTCATCGACGTGCACCCACCGTCGCTCAACTTCTCCCAGCCCATGAAATGGGCGTGGAGGGGCAGCTCTTAACACGTTTCTGTTTTTGGCGCTAACGTTTAACGAACTTACACACGTGATGTCCATAATAAGCAGGCCCTTAAAAAAAGCTCTTTAACTGGTGCAAGTAGGAAGTAAAAGCGTGACCGAGAAAATTACTCCCGCGTGTTCCGAGTTCCAATTCTAAAATACGGTTGGGTCGTGCCCTCTTGTCCCCCCTGTCAGTCGGATCTTCATCTCTTCAGCTCACGTTCAACTGTTATTTTTTCCCGACTTTTTGAGTGACAGGGCTCCCGTCCCGACGCTTTATATTCGATCTTCGTGTCCATTAGTCCGTGTGCATTAGTAGCTCACTAATGCGAATAATACAAAAAGAAAGGGAGAGAGATTCTGAGGAAGCCTTTGTAGAAAAAGAGACAGGGAGATACGTTATGGTGGCCGAAAAGCGAGTTTGTTTTAAAAAAAATAACATCATCCTAGTCTTGAAATTGGAGGGTCGAAAGGGCGATCGTTTTTGGCGTGCTTTTGACCTCTCGCTGTTGACCTCCCGTTTTTAAAGTATTTTTTTCTTCTAAAGGGAACATCCTTCGTCAAGGGTGAGTCGCACTCGCAATTACGCTAATGGATGTAATTCATCCCGGGAAAAAAAAACTCCACGATGGTTTTATTAATCCACCGTCTGCCAAGTGTATTCAAAACTTACGCCCGAAGGTTTTAGTGGCCAAAGTGAAGCCGCCATTAGTGCCCATCTGCGAAGTCATGGTGTGTTTGGCAAGTTCGGCCGTTTAATTTTTCGCATACGGTGTATCCTCTGCTAAAAATACTTGTGGTGGTGTAATTCACTTTAAATGCTAATATCGTGGCAGTCTGTCTGGAAATTGGTTCCTTGTAGATTTTCCAGTTTCCTCTGTACTTTCCATTGCGAAAAGCAATTAGCGTGCGTTTTTTAACTAATTATTTTATTTTGGGTTGAAAGTCCGCCATGGTTGGCTATTTTTTAAAAGGTTGCAGTCTCCGCTGGTAGCTGTCATTACATATCTTATATTATTTTCGCTTGATTATAAAACAGAAGTGGAAAAAGAGTATTTTTACAGGAATATTCAAGAGGAAAATACATTTTCAATAATGGATTGCCGTCTTACTCAAAATTTTCTCATGAAGATTTCAAAATACTCGAATAATATTCTATCCGTTTAAATTTGTAAGCCTCTTCTCGATTATTTTTTCATTTCTCGTTAATATTTTTAAAAAAATATCCTTCAATGAACGAATCACTTTTATTTAATATTCAGCGTTCCGCAGTGAAATCTTTGACTCTAATGTGCATTCTTTCCCATGGAATAAAATTCTTTGTAATGCTAATGCGGAAGTTAGATGTATCATTTTCTGGTACTCGCAATATATTTCATGTCGTTGCCGAGAAATGTTCATTTCGATCCATTTAGGTCGAGTAAATCGATATATCATTTCGTACGACCTCAACAGAAATGCATCGGTCTTTAAAAAGATTGACACGATTGGTTCGCTACGGTCGAAGTGCTGCACAGAGATAATTACAGTCATGATTACAGATGCATATACCCTCGGGAAAGCAAAGTCACACTGAGAGTCGCAGTTTTTTTAAGGCATCTTGTTTGTTGTTCGGGTTCACAGTTATTTAATAATTTTTTCCAGATGAATGGGTATAGTTCATAGATAGATTTAGCGCCACCGTTTGTCCACCACTGACATTGGCGTTAATGTGGGAGTGTCGGTATATGCATATGCTAGCTCTATGTTTTCATAAGATGGAAGTTTTGTTCACAACGATTCATTGGCGGTATGCGGGGGTGGCATTATATAAGGGGCGCTAAATCGGGGTTTGATTGTATTCACTTCAAGTTACACTTTTGTCTTATAGTGGAAATACCTATGCATTGGTTATGCATAGTTTAGGCAGATTTATGCCTTTCCACTTCTTTCACTAAAGAAATATATGTAAGTTTACTTGAACAACTACGGAATAAAACCGGACAAACGGAAACGGGGGCAGGTTTCAGGAAGGGGAGGCGGGCTCGGTACGATATGTAAAGTTCATGTACGATAACAATTTCATGTGCTTATATATGGGGACTTAAGTTCTCGCCCGGGGCCCCGGAGAATCCCTGAGAAGATAACTTCTCATTATTAATTTTCCTACTTAATATGCATTTATATTTTATCTGCTTTAATATACCAAAATTAAAAAATATTTCATTCGTATTAATAAAAACGTTCTGTTCTTAATTACTCTTTCCGCTATTCGTTCTTTACATCCCAAGAAATCAAGCTCAGTCAACTGCGTACATTCTCTAGAGTGATATTCAAATTACTTGGACGAATGTTTCCCAAGCCTTGCTGATGCAGGTACTTCTCTAAGTGTGCTAAAAGAAAAATCGAATAAAAAAAGACTCGCGCGAAGCGTTGGGAGTTCGTTAAACTTACTCCATCACGGTAGCCCTCGGATACCTTACGGATCGCGGTTTTCGTCTACGGCGACAGAGCGAATGAAACCTATTAATCTCTCGAGAAACTTAGACGCGAACTGCATCGCTGGCATTCCGTCTTTATAACCGTGGTTTTTCTTTTTCTCTCGCTGACGATTGATGGCGGTGGAGTGGAAGTTTTGGAGCGTACATCATCGATCCCAACTTCAAAAAACATTCTCTCTTTTCCCAATGAATCTACTCGGTCGGATTCGCCATCTGGTTGCTTCAAAAGACATCCGAAGGTGCTCTTTTTCATCTCCCCTCGCTTCTGCGTTAGAAAAGAGGCGAGGGATCTTATCCGTCGCAAATATTCGAAATGATACGCGCTCTGGAAATTTATTTTATTTTGTATCTACGCATATTCCAATACCCGATACATGGTTCACGTGAAAAGCGTATTTTCGGCGTCGAAAAACTTGCTCTTGCTAACATCTTCGGCTGACTTGCGTAAGTTCGTGATATTATCGTGAAATGGACTTTGGATTTTTATGCAACGGAATTGCATAGGGGATATTTTTTGCGTGGCATCTTTGTTATAATTCAGTGGTTAGTAGTGAGGAACATGAATAAGGTGGGATAATTTGATAAATTTATCGATGAAGCATGTCTCGACCCTTAATTTTAGCTTTATAGCGTGTATTTAAATCGTAAAAATATTAATTATTATGCCAAGAAATTTTTCCTTATTATTTATTTACTAGATCTTTTGGACTTTTTAAATATTGCCGCGATTATACCTGGGTTTTTCCGTCTGCAGCAAGAACTATTTTTATAGGGTTTAATCGCTTAACGCTTCACGTTGTAGTTGCGTGTCGGGTTTCGCGTGACGACCTAGCAGGCGCTTGCTATTTACTCACATGAAAGCTTTACGGGGAAACAGTATCGATTTGTTCCACTTAAAACCTCACGAGATGTTTTCAATCATTAAAATTATTTTGAAACCTTGGGTTTTTCAATTGCGTGGAACGACTGATGGAATGCGGGTAAATTAATCCTGGATCCGGGAAATCACGTCGTCTGCTTCTTTAAACTATGGATTGAGGTGGATTAATAGTTGCTTATTCCCTCATTTTAAAGAGACCCGTATTATTTATGGACATTTTTTTTAAGGTATCCGACGCAGGCATCTGCATTTATTTCTCCATTCAAATGTTAACGGATTAGTTGCAATGAAGGATTCAACATTTTACTAGCACTGTGTGAAGAAAGAAAAACAATAAAAAGGTAATGAGAGGAGAAAATAATACAATTAGCAGGCCTGAACAAATCTGGTCCAAATATAGGATCCACTTGCAAATTACAAAAGTCAAAGTAGGCATCAAAGCGATGCGATTTAGAATCAAGATTATTTAAATCCGCATACATTACATATGAACCATAAATTAGACCTAAAAATATTACCTACTTAAAAACTCTCTTTTGATAAAACACGGCAGAAAAATATAGTCGCCATTATGTACTTTTCAGTAGCCGATGGCGAAATGGCGCCTGGGTTTGTACAGTCTAGACGATAAGAATCAATTGCTATTCACGTGTGAAAATATATACACATTTATATAAGGTTCTCACCATCTCCAGCGAGGAGAAATATCCGTATGAATTCATAACTCGATGAAACTCGATTGCCGCATCGTAACCTGTCTTAGCACGTCATAGTTTCTGAGATCTTTGCCACAAATCGATGCCTTCTCTCCTGCTGTCGAAAAACGATAACGATTTTCCCCGAACCATCTCCCCTCCAGTAAATCATAATTAGAGGAGAAGAGTACTCCCACGCAGCGTAAGTATGCACCCGCATTTCTCAATGCGTCCAATCCTGCATCCGTCACCCCAACGCGTGAACGGAATCCTATCGGACAGATAGCATCTCTTTCTCTCTCTCGCTGTCCGCGAGACGATCGCTTTTACGAGGAGCGCGCATCGATCGTGCGATATTAAACGTCACGCGCCTATAGAGACATATACGTTAGCGCCTTAGCTTCTCCCTCCTCTCCGTTCTTCGCCCGCCCCCCCCCCTCTCTCCATGGCCTTCAATCTACAGGATTACAAGCGTAAGATGAATTTACGACTTCTGGATTGGGGCGGAGGTTAGGGACAGCGGCTAGGGATGGGAGTTGTTGGATGGGAATCAGAAGAGTAAAATGGAGGGGGATGGAGGAGATGTTGGGTATATAAATTGGGGAGTAGGAACGGAAGTGTAGTTAAGGGAGTAGCAGATGAGGGGCGATGGAATAGAAGGGTCTGCGGATAAAAGGGAGGAGGTGGGGAGGGGATGTGTAGAGTCCGATGAACGGAGTAAGTGATGAGGTAAGGAGAGAGGGAGAGAGAGAGGGAGGTAGAAGGGAAGAGGTGGTGGAGAACACGGTAGAGAGTAAGGGCAAAAGGGATAGGAGTCTAGGATGTAGTCGGTTCGGTTATTGACTTTCCTTTCGTACGGAGGGAAAAAGGGAGAGATCGGATTGTTTACGGTATCCAAGAGACGCCGAGGTCTGAATGAAATAAGGCAGTATTCGTCGGCGTCTTCCGGGATCGCATCTCTCGAACTGTTCCGTGGATGCATTAAAGGTTTCCAAAAGCTACTTCTCTCTCCTATATCTGTTTTTTCTCAAGGAAGAGAATAAATAGAGGGAACCGAAAATAAGAGCTCGATTTTCCTGTTTTCTTTCTCGGGGGTTTTCCGTTTCTCAGGAATCGGTTTCTGCCATCGTTTAGCGGAAGGTGGATTCTTAATGCCTCTCCCGATCCGAGAGAAGTGAAAATATTAGGTAAGCCTTTCTGAAGAGGGATTGTGCGCCTTTCCTTGAAATTCGAGGTGAAATTTTCTCGAGGAAATGATGACTTTAGGAATCGGATCACAAGTGTGGGACTTTGGTTTGCGGAAATGAGGTAAAACTCAAAATTCCGCGACGAGGGAAAAGACTGCTTTTATCGCACTTGTTTTAGTCTTAGGTATATTATTTAAACATATTGCTTCAGAATTTCGAAAGAAGCCATTGATAAATTAGCATTTATTCGGGAAACAATAAATTCTCTAGGGAAGAGATGATTTAATCGCGTGCGATAAAAATAAAATCTTTTCTCGACTGTAAAGTTGCTAGCACCTTCTATTTCAGTCACATCATGGCGGGAGAAATTTTGTGATTCGCTATCAGTTTAGGAAAGTTGTGGCTACATCGAATGTTATTTGTCTATAAATAAATATTCATATTCAAACCATATTCATGAATGAAATTGAAATTAATTTTTTTATTTCAATTATAAATGATATGAAGTCAATCGGGGGAATGTCATCGATTAGTTACTCCGAAACTCCTTAGCCGTGCTCTGCTACAGGTTTTAACACTTGCGTTTGGTGATAAATATAGCTTAGGTTACTTAATTCTGAATTATAATTAAAAATTTTACAAGTGTGGCGAAACTAATTAAATTTTTGTTTTTCCCAAGCATATAATAAGTTAAATTATTACACGTCACAGAATTCACACATATTGTGGCTTTTGATAATTTAAGGCGCACGCTGGAATATTGAAGCGGAAAATACATAAATATTTATAAAATTCACTCGGTTCAAAATTAAAAGTTATTTTTGCCATTAATTAGTAAAAATTAAATAAGCCTATCTCCTATGACTCAAAATTCTGTGCAGATAAAAAACTGCCAAAATTATTTTCCAAAGTCGCTGTAAATAAAAACTATGAAAATTGAAGTAAAGTACTCGAGAAAATCCGTTCTGAGCAATCTCATCTCTATTTATATCAGCGCTGATGCGCTCATTTAAAAAGCGAGCCGTTACAAAAAGCGTTATCGCAAGTGACATCTGTTTTCATACTCGACCAAAACATCGCGGTAACTAGATCCCTTCGTAACGATATCATTTCCAGAGCGTTCCATATTTCCTTTTTTTCTCGGAGAACAAGCGCGTGCGCTGGTCACGTGGGTACAGCCCTGTCGAAGGAGGTCCCGATACCCTCGCAGCTTCCAAGACCGCGATCTTTTTTGTTCCTCGGAAGGCAAGATCTCAAACAGAGAAGCGAAACTATGAGTTTTTATTCCATCTATCCGAGATTTCCTGTTGTTATCCATTTTGACATTGCAAACCCCTTTGGGTTGCAGCTGCAAAGTGTGGTCTCCAGCGCAAGAGTTAATGATGGACCACTCTCTTAAACAATAAATAAAGAATAGTTAAAAAATAGCACTTAATTTTCATAAGGACACAAGTAGAGTCTAACCCTGGTTTAGCACCCCCTTATCTAGTGCCACTCTCACATACTGCCCATGTATCAGTGTAAACAGAACTTTCATCCTATGATTACATAGAGCAAGCATATATCTCGATTTACCGCCACCCCCGCTTTAGCGCCAATGTTAGTCATGGACAAACGGCGCTAAATCGGGGTTGAACTATAGCATTATTTTTATTTTATTTGTACGGTTACACAGAAACAGGAATAAAAATTTATTATTTTTTCATTTCTTAGTGGGTCCCTCTTTAGGTGGGACCCTACGCGCCGCGTAATCTGCGTAGGCGTAGCTATGCCGCGGGATCGTTGGATGTGGAATTTTTTGAAAAGAGGGAGAGGGGAAGGGTTAAATAGGGCCAGTGCTGATCTGCTCTTCACGGAACGTACTTGTCAGTTCGCGTCTCTTGTCACATTCGACGTTTTTTTTAATCCCTTTACCCTTCCTCCCTCGTTTTCTCCTTGAAAAAGTCAAGGGCAAGAGAGCGCCTTTTGCGGTTTATGGACCGTCTCCGTGGTGTCGTATTACTCGTGATATGAGGGATTGTGCCTTCCCTCTCTCGCCCTCTTGCTCTCGCTTTTTCCTTTTTATGGTCCTTTCGTAACAGCGTGGAGGCTTTTGCCGCTCCAAAGGGCGCTCTTAACGGGAGGTATTCGATCATTTCGGAGCGGCAGCGTCGCTCACTATAACGTCCGACGCCATGTTTGATCTAATCAGGTCGCCATGTGTGTTTTGCGTCGTTCCCTCTTTGTGGCGGTGTCCCTTCGAAGGACATGCGGTGGGAAATGATTGATCGGGAGTTTGGGGGTTCAACGTTCTATTCCCAAACCCTTTACCCATTAAAAAGTCAAAGGAAGGCTTATGGGAACGCCATGTCGGTGAAAAATGAAAGGATAATCCCCCTTATCAGTTCTACTCGACGGCTTGTAGTCATTCTAAGCCTTTTCGTGTCGCCAAATCGAATTTTCGGGCATGTTGCACTTCACAACTAGACGTATCAAGTGACGAATTACATATGGTCCGGGGTCTCCGTGTGCGCTCTCCAAGATTATTCAACATATTTTAAGATACGAATATAGAGAGCTGTGTTGAGAAGAAAACGAATGTGGAGGTTGATGGAATAAAGCGATCTAAAGATCCTATGCAGACAGGCATAAGCTGTAATGTTAGGAGTTTTCTTCGGTGTATCTCTTTGAGGAAATCCGTTGGGGTACTTTGATACTAGCTTGGCTAGTTCCGTCCCAACCAAGATAATATCCGCGTTAAGAAACGAGAAAATTGATCTGCTAAGATAGTTCAGTGGTAGAATATCCGCCCGGCAAGTGGAAGACCCGGGTTCGATTCCCGGTCATAGCAGACTTTTTTCTCGTTTCAAAATTATTCCGAATGTGGAGGTATTAAATACGGAATGGGAAAATTGAGCTTCATTTTAGTCATGGAAATTATTTTTATTTGAGAACCACAAAATCCAAACATTAAATGGGAAGATCTTAAGAAATTAAAATTTATTAATAATTAAATAAACAATTACAGATTAAAATTTTGTTCTTTTTTATTTCGATGTGGCACACAGGAAAACTCAAACTGCGGCTAAGGAGAAATTCTCTCCATTGTGAACTACGTCCTAGTTTCAGTATTAAGCATTGATTTAATTTGATTAATTAGTGGAAGACACAAAAAAATCGGCTTTGTGATTCAATGGACTGTTCAAGGAAGCTTTAAAGTAGCGGCGATTCTAAGAAAGAGGGGTGGAAGTAAGAATTTAGCAGGAATATTTTATATTTGAAAAGAGGGAAATGTTTGCGGGAAGGTGGAGGACTTTGGTCTGGGTATATCAGGAATCTTGAAATTGAATTGAATCTTGAATAAGTTAATCCCTTACTAATTACTAATTAATAAAATTGTTGCTTTTGTGCGATATTTTTATTCAAAGGAAAATTTGCCGCAACGAAAAACTTGTCAATATGCTATACCATAAAAACACAAGTTATATGATTGATTACAGAGCATCAAATCGATATTTATTACTTTGTCAAATTTTATTGAAAGTTATAACACAGTTAATGATATCGTAAAACATGTTGAAATAACAAATACTTAAATCTTTCCTTTCGTTTGAAAAAAGGTACCGGAACAGCAGCGCTCTGCCAGAAATAAGTGCACTGCTTATATATTTATGTATCGTATTTTTAAATGGGAATATGGTATTTTCTACTTTTTTATGGCCATTAGAGCTACCTAATTTATCAGTTAGGTTTAGAGTTACCACCTCTCCGGGTTTGACACGGAGTGTCCCGGTTTTGGCAGTTGCCTCCGGGCCAATGGTAAAATTCTTCGGGTTAACACGAAATTTTTTGAAATTGGTATTCCATATTACGATTAATTACTTTCTCCATACGTAGTATAGGGGAAAGTATTGTTTTCAAGAAAAAAATCGACTTCGAGATTTCAACGGAAATACACGTTTTGAGGTCCCCTGAACACGTTTTGACCATTTTCTCGATGATGTCTATGTGTGTGTGTATGTGATAGCGTTTTTGTGGGCGCTCTAACTCAAAAACTATTAATCAAGTCAACGCGAAATTTTATACTTAACATTTATATAAAAGCCAGAAGAACAGATTAGTTTTTGGTAAAAATCAGTCAACCGGAAGTTTTGTCACTTATCCGTTATTTTGAAATATTTGCTTTAATATTTAATAATTGTAAAAATGTACTGGAATAAACGTTATAGGAGATTTTATTTTCTACAATCTTCGTTTGAAACATTTTCCCATAAAATGCATTTTTAAGAGATATATTATATTTTTAGGTTCCACCACCTACCGACCTATTGTTAACAAATGACGCCTAGTTACGTGCACAGTAACGCTCCTTTTTATTTTCTTAATTGTTGGAGCTTTGTAGCTATATCCAATATCAGAAGGCTATTTGAGTTTATTTCCGTTCTTTGTAAAGTCTAAACTTTTCTCGCAGTTTCTTAAAATATTTATTGTCATTTAACCTATTTGGAATTTTTTAAAATGTTGAAGATATGGAAAAAGTCATGTGGTGGCCACATCAGATTTTTTTATTTAATTTTTAGAATGTAAGCTTCTCATTTGCTTACGGAAACGTAATGCAATTAACCTAGGAGTAATACGCGAAAATATGAAAACTAGAGTTTCCACCTCTCCGGATTTACCGCTGAGTTTTGCATAGTAATTTCCGAGTTCATGGATTCATTATCTTGATCCAGGGGATAAAAGTATTTAAAAGAAGCAACTCAGGTTTACTGCATGGTAGTCACTATCTCAAGAAGTGGTATAATTTTGAAAATAATCCATTTGAATATATTTCTCGGTTAATAATTCGATGAATAAAAACCTTAAATATTAAGATATTTTGAATGCTGCAAAGTATGTGAATGTAGATTTAAATGAAAATAATTTATATGATGAAATTCAATTATTGAACAAACTTCTACCACAAACGTCAAGTACTTCATGTACCCATTGGCAAAAAGTGGGTTGGAATTTTCTCCAGTTGTAAAGAATTTAATGAATAGCTTAAACTTGTAGCCAAAATTTTATCCATTCCTACTAGTAATGCCCAAGTAGAAAGAATTTTTTTCATTATGGGAAATACATGGAGCGATAGGAGGAATAGAATGAGGGTAGAGCTTGTTAAGGCAGAAACTTGCACCAAAATGAATTTTGGCAAGACCAGCCAGGAATTTTGTAAATTTATTAGTAAGCCCAAGCAAGTTGAATTACTCAGAAGTGCGGTGAGAAATGAAAAATACAAATGGAAATAAAAAAGAGTTCAAGTGGAAACTTTACCAATGTACTAAGGGATCCTCGGGATCTTCGGCGTCGCTCAGCCCACTTAGGGCTGGTGGGGGGAATCACATTGCGCGCCTCTGGGAGGCTCCCTGTACATTTTAGAGACATATTTATCAGACATTTTCTTCATCGTTTGATGTTTTCTATATGTATACCAAAGTTCGTTTCGATTAGATAAGATTTGGAAATTAGCGCAATGCGCTAACGCAAATTGCGCAGTAACTATAAGGGTGGTATTCTAGAAAAACTATAGGCATTCGACACTAAGTTATTTGTACGTGCACACGAAGTTTGTTAAAAATCAGACAACCAAGACGGCAGTTATTATAGAACAGACAGACAAACAGACAAAATGCACGTGGACTAAACAAACCTCTCTTCACTCGGGCAAAAATTAATTCTTTGTATTTTTTAATACTGTAAATCCTCCACATTTGCAGGGGTTACGTTCCCGTAAACTCTCGTGAATGTGGAATTCGCGGATGTTGAGCCAACAATTCAATGGGAAAAATGTGGTTCATGGCACGACAAAAAATAGCGAGTGAAAAGGTAAATATATAAGAACATAGACAAAAATCACTAAATAATAGTATACTGTTTATTATATAGTAATAATAATGATATAATAATAATAATATGGCGATGAAGTCAATCCGAATCCTCCAAGGAGGGCGATTAAGGTGGGTTGTGGCTGGTTGAGGTAGAGAGTTGGGGCTGAAAAAACCTGTTGATGGTAATTTGTTTAGCTTTTTTCTGCAGTTCTTATTGAATTTTGAGGTAAGGGTTGGATGTAGCCTCAATCTCCCTCTTAAATATGAAGCTCCTCTCCATTACAGGATCGCATTCTACCACTTGGTCTATCAACGCCTGCTGCAGTTTCATTATTTCAGCCACTCAGAGGAATATTATTCTGTGTTTGGTCTTCAATCCACAGATTGTATTTTTTCCATTTGTGCTATTTTTTTATCTCGCACTCGTGACACCATTTTTGCACTTATCGGAGCACTACCTGAAACACTATCCCTGATCGCCTTTTCATTTTTCTTCATTGACCTTACTGTAGACTCGTTTATTCCAAAATATCGGCCAACTGTGGACGCACTCTCACCTGTAGCCAGTCAGTCTAACACTGCCAATTTCTCACATCACTTTCTTCAGCCTTTTTTGGAGTAGAAGCATTTGTGGCGACTTGCTTTAGCTTATGCATGATTAAGGGCAAATAAGCAAAATAATGACAAAATTGAGAAGAAATGTGCCATGAGGTCTTTACACTGCGAGGGATACTGTTACACTTGCATCTGAGCAGTGTTGTCAGAATGAGGTGAGGGTTTAGCGCTTCCCCGGTCACCAGATCGCGCTACGCGGCCAACACTCAGCTGCATGATCACTTCACAGATATGCCTACTCCGTGTCGGTGCAGTGCTTATCATGTCGACATTGGTTCATTTAGTATACGTATGCTATAACTAGTGGTAAACTTGCGAAAGAACAATAAATGTGGGTCTGGCGGTCTCATTTCAAGCCATTTTTAAAACATAATGGTAGGAAACGTTTAACATTGGAATAAAGAACACGTAAAACGCACTAAATAGGATGTAAAAATAAGACTACAAATTGTGATAGGTACTTTATAAGAAATTCAATACGCTACGCTGAGCGTGTTCGCGCTATATCTGGCGACACTGGGTTCGAGACTGAAGTAGACAGGAGCAGCGCGCACATGCGTGGCTGTGTACCAGTGTACCAAGCTATCGTCTTGCAGCAAACTCGCGTATTTGCGAAGCCAAGGGGTCGCGAATTTGTGAATTTCGCGAATGATGAAGTCGCGAATGTGGAGGGTTTACTGTAATAGCATATATTATTATGCTTTTGAAATTAATTAAGAAAATGAAAAAATGTTAACTTTAAAAGTAGTTATTTTAATGAATTTTCTCTCCTCAATATCTCGGGGTAAGTTTATTGTATAGGAACTTCCTATTTCTTGAAAATGGGAATGGGGGACTCAAAATATTTAATTGTTTTTTTTTAATTCTTTGTAATTAACTTAATTACTCCCTGTGAACATTTTTTGTTAAATCGTCTTCATAATGCAAAAAAAATATTTAAAATAACTTTTAAATATCCCGCGAAAACGGCATCCTGGTTGGAGAGAGAGTAGTAAGTGGTACGTGACGTCATCGCATACCACTCATTTAAACATACGACCGTACTGATATCATAGCTAAAATGGAGAAAATGGAACTTAAGAAGGGTTATAAGTATTGTCTGGTACCTCAGTGCTTAAATACAACGATTAAAACTCCTAGAAAATCGTTCTTCACGCTACCGA
This sequence comes from Tanypteryx hageni, assembly GCA_028673005.1. NCBI lineage: Eukaryota > Metazoa > Arthropoda > Insecta > Odonata > Petaluridae > Tanypteryx > Tanypteryx hageni. Next base: position 196,044,184 of record CM054113.1, on the reverse strand, counting down.
GCTCCTTGGGAAGAAATAAGAAGCGGAGAATATTGTGGTTGAAAGCCATGAGGAGATACGCATCTGATATATCGGAACATACAATTGCATTTGTCTGCGAAGATCATTTTAATCTAAGTACTAGTTATATATATGTACATAACTTTATTGCTTCGCATTTTAGTTTATGACTTATGTCGGCATTACATTTAAGTACCAAGTTTTTAAGCAAATACTATTACAAATGTTACAATTTAAGTTCTGTAATTTAAATATTTTAATAATTTTGTTCCCATAATATCCACGACAGCATGATATTTTGAAGGACCATGTTTTGCTAAATGAAGGCAGACATGACACTCCACAGACGTAACTAAATCATCTTCATCTACAACTACACTCACTTCATAACCTCTTTATCTTATTCTGTGTTCAGGGCAAATCTTGCCTTTAACAATACAAATTTTTCCAACAGCATTACTAACATAGTCTTTCCTCATTGACCTCAAAGGGAGAAAAAATATCCATAAAAGCAACGATGAAATTTGCGACATATACAAAAGAGACATGCAGTTATGACAAACACTTCTACAATTTTTCTTTTCACAAGTATAGGTAATAACTAAGGCAGATAGACACTTAAAATAACAAACTTAACCACATTTCCTATAAACAAGACACACGGAAACTAAGTTATTCACATTAATTTTGTGTATTTGTCAATTTTTGACCTGATGATTCTGTAAAGGCAGATGATGGTGATTATTCACCGAAACCGGTCGTGTTTTACTTCATATATTTTGTGGAAATTAGCAAAAGTTTAATATAAATAAAAAATACTATCTTGGAATTGCACGAAGTCTCGGCCTCGTCCATTACCTTTTGTATACTTATCAAATATTTTACTTACTAGATAATAGGGCAGCATGGGAAACAATACACAAATAAATATTCTATAATATTAGTTAAAACTAGAGTTGTTTTATATATTTAATATGGGAAAGCTGTTTTAAGACGTCAATCTATCTTTTACATATCTTCTGTGTTTCAGTCGAAATAATAGTACTATTACAATAACTGAAAATAAAAGCGCTACATCGAACTTGTTTTATTAATTAAATGTAACACAAACCTATCCGCCTTCACTTCACGCATTTCAACATCTGAATATTGCTCCCTACGACTTCCAATGTACTGCAAAACATGTGCGAATCAACGTTGGGACAATTATCATATCTGGCTACACAAACCCCTTCATATGCCATTTTGCAAAACACAAAGGGAAATAAATGCAGGAAGGTGCAGTACTTCTACCAATATTTCTTCTAAGACGGAGTATAGAGGAAAACAACAAAATTATGTCTTTCAAGCTTCTACTTCTATATCGGCACAATGGCTTCTAGCACGGCTAACATGCTTGTGGCATGCACTGACGTCACTAAACACTCGGCAAACTTCGGCTACCAATCGGATGTGATCGGGTTCAGCATTAACTCGTCCGTTTTAAATTGCCTTTTTTATAAATATCTGATAAAAATTTAACGAAAAAACTTTATATCTGCCTACAAGAATAGCCATACAATACAAATTCATAACATTTTAGGTAATTCCCGATATTTGACAGTCCCGCATTATTACCTCGCTAACACACTTTTAAAATTTTCATGTCCTAAAATATAATATTTTGGTTTGGGTTTAAAAATCTCCGGGTTCGGGCCCAAAATCTCAGGGTTAGAACTCAGTGCAAGGTGGTATCTAGTTGGGTTTCAATTATAAGGCGCGCTCTATGATTATTTGTTCCAACCCATCGATATAACTCTAGCAACCGCATAAATTAACCTTATGCGTCTCTGCATCTTTCGTTCAATATTCTACCATATGCTTTTTAATCCTGTACTGAAATTAATTAACCCTCGTCTTGAGGAATTTATTTTTGCTTTATATTAACTTACAAGTATTTTATTCCATTATTTCATCCTAAGGTTGCCCGATTTCAGTTTTTAGGATGCGGGACTAGTGAGGAAAGTCTTTGTTAAAATACGGGAAAGATTCGGAACATGTAAGAGATCCGAAAAATAAAGAAATGAGTGTATATAAAGTAAATATTTTTCATGCTAAGAATTAATAAGCAAAAATAAACTCGAGAATATTTTATGTATGTATATAGTGTGAAATGGATGTTCAAACTTAGATTTCAAAATAAGGAACGCACTATTCTGGGGGAGGGGAGAAAGAAAGATAAAAAATTATAGTTGACTTTTTTCGGAGGATTAATGAGTTTACATTTGAACGAAAATCTATGAAAGAATGAAACAGTCATTGTTAATTTAAAAAATGATATTTGTCTCAGGTCTTTGCGTATCCATACAACATAGTAATGTTTGAACGAAGTTTTTGTGAATAATTTTAACAAATATTTTTTACATTAAAAAATATACATATTTCTCTGAGGAATTTGCTTCTCTCTGTAGCATGCTTTGAATTATGTAATTATGAAACTTGTCTCCACAACATGTTTATGTTTAACAAGTACTGCAGAATTCAATGTAGATATTTACAGTGAGTGGAGTTATTGTTGCTTCACCCCCATTCATCCAGAATGGATTTTGAAAACGTTTTAATGTATGTAATATGACGTGCCATGTAGCTGATTAAGAACATCAATTCACTAAAGTTCTCAATTTTTTTTTAAGATTCCCTCTTGCCTACGCGCAATGGGTATATAAGAGGTAGTGCAATGAATAGCTGGTCAGTTTTAAAAATTTAGGATGAAAGATTACTTTCTAATAATAAATACTATCAATTCTCAATTTCTGTGTCCGATTCGCCACTTGTGGCGAAGGGGTTGGAGAGCGCTGCCTTGGAATATCAAGGTCTCATAAAATATATAAAAATTTATCGCGTGTTCTTTAGGTGCGTCCCTTTCTTCGGAGCATAGTACAGTAATTTTTCATATATTTCTTGGGTAGAGATTTGAAAAAAAATGTTATGCAGGTTGTCTACCTGTAGGCTTCAGAATAAAGAGCGCTTCTTGAAACGTGCTGCCATCTCCTGGCGACTTGTAAAACTTCGCATGGCGATCGATCCAACTTTAAGTTTCACAGACTCTCCGCCAGATGTCTCTTGACGTCCGATGCTAACCTACCCTGAGCACGAGTGAACGGCCCCTACCTCACATCGGCTTCAATTGGCATTTCGTTCATAACTCCGAGGCGCTAAGCCGTCCGTGCTAACCTTATCCTTGCGAAAATTATTCACGCCCGCGGTTTCAATGAACACGCTTTACTGTCTGACCTTGCGTGTCCGGTCGGTGCTTTATCGAGCGGAATCTCTCGACTGAAAGAGTTCAATCATGCCTAAAATTTATCAATATATGTACTTTTTACATTTCACTTAGTTGTTCACTACAGAGTTTACTTTTTATAAAAATTTACGTCAGTCAGCTGTAGGAATAAAGGTCAAAACATGTGTCCATAAAGAAAGACTGTAAAGTTTATACATATATCCTTACAAAAGATCTCGCTATTAGAAGCAGGTGTTAACGAAAATGTATGTGAATATGAATAATGCGAGTTAATTCATAAGCTTTTTTATTGCTCTATATTCGTTCGCCCTGCCCATAACTCCAGCATTTCCTTGTAGTTCTGGGACAGTGCCAAAGTTTCCGAGCAAAAATCGATTGGAAAGATAGTAAATCAGGGATCTGGAGATGCTGGAGACTTGAAGAGCATTAAAGGGTTGATGCGATCCACGCAATCAGCTGATGCAGGAAGCATTTCATACCACGTGGCCGATACTTGTTTCTGCTATGTTTCACTGATATCAAGCATAATTATTTCCTTTGAGGACTTGCTTAATTGAACTACCGGTAAGGAATAGGTCATACAGTATAACCTCGTTAGTACAAACTTGCAATAATTTATATCTTCATGACTTGTAATATCGAGGTTGGTAATTACGATACCCTTACAACAATAAAGCGGGACGGCGGTAAATCGAGATATTTGCTTGCTCTATGTAATCATAATATGGAAGTTCTGTTCACAACGAATCAGGGGAGTTTACGGGGAGGGCTAAATCGGGGTCTAACTGGATACCGTTTTCAGTCGGCAAAGGTTTTGTCGGAGACGATAATTCAGGGGTTTATATTCGTTATGCCATCTCACCGATGTCAGTATTTGATAGGGACATAATCGAATTATTTTTTATCGCGTAATATTTTTATAAATGGTAAATTGCGATCAACGATCCTTTTAAAAATAAATCATAACCTAATTTTCGGATTCTCCATTATGCTTGATTGCGGTATAAGATCAAGGTGACTTTTGTAGACGGGATGAAAGGGCGTTATGTTTGGACTGGCGACAGGTTGGAAAACCGCTGACGACGGATATTTTGTATCTCAAAGGCGCATCTCATTTACTCGAACGTATTATGGCTTCAGATGTCACCTTGATCATTTTTGCCAGCTCTATCGTCTTAAATTTCGCGAAGGAGCGATACACGCTTAATTGCACTTTTGGAGCCGAAGGTTTTACTTTAATTTAGATGTGTTATTCCATGTATGCTTGTTACTTTCAGTCACCACATTAGTTTTAACACTCTTAGGTTTTATTGATGTTCCAGATATTTAAATTTTTTAAAAAACCATGCTCAGCAAAGGTAAAAATTATTCGTTCGCCCATCGTTGTTTTGCGTTGTTTGAAACCGACGCAACGCAAATTTGGAATGAATGTTTATCTATCGCGAATTTATTTCCGGTGAAAGCTTACAGTTTTGCGTTTTAAGACTTTCATTCACTCGATACCTGATATGTAAACACGCTACTTCCTCAAGAGTACCGTGCCTGGCACTTAAAAGAGAGAAAGACAACTCGCCCTCCTCCCGCCAGATGGTGCTTTACCTTTACTTTGTCAAAGCAGTGAAATGCGGAGGTCGGATAAGAATTCCATTTTTTGCCATTCTTGCAGCTGCTAAGTGGTATAGAAAGTTCCCTTATAGGTACTTTCCCTTCCAGAATAGGCAAGTTTGCGGAAGAAGTGTTTGATCTTATAAGGTAAACGTGGAAATGGATTTTGTTTGAGTTTTCAGCCTTTTAGCGACCGTTGATTAAACTTAGGATTGAGTTTCTTAGTGTGAAAGAATGTGTTATATAGCTTCCTCCTTAGCAGTTAATATAGCAATTCTGCTTACTAAACGGGGAAATTCCAATCCTGGAAAATGTGTGAGATTATTGCTCGACTTACTTCTGTCCTCATTCATATGTTTACGAGAAGTAATTTCATTTGTAATTATGCAGTGTAAATCACTTAACACGAAAACGGACAAGACGAAATGTTAGTCAACCCAAAACGTAGGTTGGGTTCGTTCCCGTACCTATATTTTTCAGTGTATTTTTATTCGTTTAACGATAACTGTATAACACGAAAATATCGCTTATTGTCGATTCCAAAGAATATCATTCAATACGAAATCCTTCAGATAACACGAAATGGCAGGTGAGAGAAATGGGTTTCCCCATCCACTCTTTTCTTCTCTCAACTGACATTTCCTCTTCCCAAACCAAATTAATTTTAACGCTGTGCAGAAAAAATTACGGATTTTTCCCAAAAAAGTGGAGACTATTAATTACTATTACATCGAATCATGTAATTCAGTGACAAATTTATTTTTTTTGCTAAAAATTCGAGACTAATACAATCACAAAGAATATTAGTTGACGATTATATTCTAAATGAATAAACTGGCTGCAATTAATTAGTGTCATTAACAGTGGCGAATCCTGAGATTTTTTTATACGGAAGCAATTAATTATGAACATCAGATCTTACCTTGTTATTTGAAAAGCGATGGAATTCTTCTTTCCTTCTTTGCTAATTCTGCAATGACGTAATCATAGAACACGGGCTTTTGAGAAAGTTCTTTTATGAGGGCTTTTGCGATTGATAGAATTGATAATTTAGAGAGTCTTTCTTGATTTGTGGAATTCCTCACGAATGTTTTGATACGTTTGAGAGCTGAAAAACTTCGTTCAGTTGAGGCACTGGTCGCATGTATTGTTAATACTAATTCATATAATTTTGCCACTTGGGAGTAAGCTTTGTCTAAACCGTTTTCTTCAATGAAATGATATACATCGCTTACGTTGATTTATCAATATCTTCTATTTGATATAAAAACGAAAGTTCAGAACGCAAAGCAGCCATGTCGAAATAATTTCCGTTAGCTGTTCTTGAGGGAGTCGAACGGATCTTGTTTAATTTTTTGCAGTGCGACTTGGCCAACACAAGAAATTAAATCATTCTGTGTTGCACTGAACGTGCCACGAAACACTGTGGAATGTTCCAAAGTTTCGTCGTATTTAGCAACCAATTCGACCAAGTCCACGTAATTACCTTTATTTACAGAGTCACTGAATTCGTCATGACCACGAAAACCAAGTTCATGCTCTCCCAAAAAACTAACAATATCAATAAATCTTTTTAAAATTTCCCGTGTTTTCCTTACTGCTTCGTTATGCTGGCGATGAGTAATTTCCAACTTCTTATCTAAAACATATTCTATTCGAGTTATTCGATTTTTTTTGAAGAATTGACTGTAAATGTTCTTTACTTATCGAATGTCTCTTTATTACCTTATGAAGATTATTTAAATCAGAAAATCTCGTTTTAGTCCAAACATTTCTTTCGTTCGAAAAAAGTAAACACGGCCAACAAAATAATTTTGCTTTGCTTTCACATCCATTCAACCTTTCGACAATATTATAAATACCTACATTAAAAAGTATCGTGCATGATTTCAATTTTATATTTAAATTTAGTCGAGGTTTTGGCCGACCTGTTTGGTTAATTTCACTCTTTGGCTGAAAATTGTTCAATGAAAAACTTTTATTTAATAAATTACACAGTTAACAACATGAAACCTCACCAGGGCTGTTTGAAAGCACAACGGAAGCATTTGAGGCACTCGGTTCAGTCCTGTTTACAATTTTACGCGGAGAAAAACAGCGAAATTCCTCCTATCTGTGCTAAAATGCTTGGAAATAATATCTGTTAATGCACTACTATAACACAAAAACTTCTATAAGCATGAAGGTTCACGTGAAACGTCAGAATTGCGACTTACTGAAACTGCAATATAACTGGACCAGACGCCTAGTCTTCGCTCGTACACTACAGCAAATGGGTCATCGACGTGTACGCAATAATATTATTGCTTCCTAGTATGCTAGTAATGTTATTTTCGGCCATTGTGTGGCGCCAGCTGTCAAGGTAGGTTTTAAAAATGTTGCGCATTTACACGGTTTTACTGAAGGTGTGCTTCTAAAATTGCTCTTGTGAATGAGTGATTTTTATTGTTATTACCGTTATTATTATTTTAAATTCTGATTTGGAAGCAATGCTTCCCTTGCTTCCATGGAGAATTCGCCCCTGGTCATTAATCATTGTGCAAATTGTATTCCATCATTGGCATGAATCATGGAGTAGTTAATGTGCATACTTCCATATTTAAAAATTGAAAATTATACAGTCGTAACTTCTAACACGAAATTCAGTCAGTGGGAAATTTGTTTTCAGAACTAGGTATTCGCTCCGGAGTCAGTGAAGGAGCAGGGGGAAGGGGATGGATAAATAACACATAGCTTCATAAAAAACCCAGTCAGGAACTAGGCATACTCCCATTTCCATCCCTGCTTGGAACTTTTGTGCCGATCCAACACATTTCGCGTGAATAAATTTTCCAAATATTATTAAAAATTTTAAAATTACAGAAGTTGATATTTTTAGATACATCAAAATCCTATTTTTACAGTGTAGCTTGGTAGAAGAATTTTCTGTAAAACTGGTATTGGATGATGCACCCATAAAATTTATCTAAAATACCCAAAAATATGAATAACCGTGGAAAGTAACGATTATTTAATTACGACAATAGAGTAAAAAACACAATACATAAAACAATACAACATTATAGCACAAATATTTGATGTTATAGTGTTAACGCCGCGTAGAGACCAATTTTGAAACTATAGGTAGCCAAATTCAGATTCTACTGCCTAGAATTATTTTTCTCCCGTAAAACTGATATTTCCGATTAAACGGTCCCAGGAAAACGTGATTTTGGTGTATTTTTAAAAATTTAGTGAATTGGAATCCCCCTTAACACTTTTTCACGAAATTTATCCGCTCTTTATGGTAGCTGTATCAATTATCGTCTATGTGAGTTTTTCATTCATGCGACAGAACAAACAACATGGGCGCGAGCTCTTTTTCCCTACATTAATGAAAGCCGCCATCTATTGGGAAACCCTCCTTTTATTGAGCAACGATTCTCTGGGGGAAAAGAAAGAGGAATCAATTGAGTCGCAGCCCCATTAATAATACCGTCGGCGATGCCCAGGATCGCTCAAAGGAGAGCCCCTAAACCGAACGGGGAGAAAAAGTCAATCTCCCGCCAAACGATCGTGGGATTACATCACCGTGGGAGGAGATTTTCGCATAGTCGTGACGGTGCTGCCGCGGGAACAGTCCCGAATATTAGGAGGCCACGTGACGGAATCAAACGGAGTAGGATGCTGTGTGCAGCGGTTCCCTTTTGAGGGGGCGTAGGATAATGGGCAAACCCACCTCCCTACCCCCATTCCCCTTCTACTCCGCCTAATAGTGTCTTGCTCCCCCTTATCCCTCCCACTCCTCCACTCCCTCTTTCTTCCTCACTCCCGCACCCTCCCAATACGCTCCCTCCTTTTCCTCCATTTCCTTGTTTCTCTCCTCTTTTTCTCTCACCCCCACCTTACTTGCAGTACGCTGGAGCTGCGATGAACGGCATTGATCGGGCTGCCGCGTGCTCCCCCTTACGGCGGTATAGGGAACTAGCGGGGTGTGCAAGAAAAGGGAGGAAAAAAAGGGAGTGGGGAGGGAAAGGACGGCTTCAGGTGGGGGGAGGGAGAGAGAGAGGAGGGGAACCAACGAGAAGGGCGTGGAAAAGTAGGAGATAAAGGGAGGTAGGAGAGTGGGAGGGAGAGCGAAGAATGAATTGGAAGGGTGACGTGAAGAGGTGGTTGATGAGGGTGGGGGATGGGGAAGGAGGGAAAGGGAGAGAAAGAAGGGCAGAGATAGGGTGCGGTAGGGTGCATGGAAGGCTATAGGAGGAACACTGCGGGGCGGGGAAGTGAAAAGTGGAGGGGAGGAAAGGTCGAAAGCGAGATGGCAGAGGGAAAAAAGATGAGGGAAATATCCCTTGAGTAAGAGGAATATGGAAAGATGTTAAATGAGGAAATATGAGTGGAGAGAATGAAGGAAGGAGGGTTGAGAAATGGGGAAGGGAAATAGGGGAACGAGAGAGGGAATAGTGGAAGTTGGAGGATTGAGAGGACTAGAAGCGGTAGTGAGGGGAGTCAAAGAGGGAGAGAAAAAGGAGAGGAAGGAAATAGATAATGTTTGCCGAGATTGAAGCCGGTAAGTCTCTTCTTCCATCTGGGAGAAGTGGGAGAGGGGGTGGGGGAGTCTAGACAACCTTCTTTCGTGTAAGAGAGGGGAACAAGGTAGAATGGAAGAGAGAGGGTGGAGAGAGGAGGGATGGCGAAGAGGAGAGTAGATAGAGGAGGGAGAGAGAAGAGGATGGAGAGGGAGAAAGGTGGAGGAGATGAGGGAGGGTTGAGAGAGAGAGTTGAAGGGCGGAGAGAGGAGGGAGGGTAGAGAGCGGAAGGAGAAAATGGAGGATGGAGAGAGGAAGAAAGGTGGAGAGAGAAGAGGATGGAGAGAGGGAGGGTTGAGAGAGGATTGAAGGTTGGAGAGAGGAAGAAGGGCGAGGGAGGAGGGTGGGTTGAGATAGGGTTGAAGGGCGGAGAGAGGAAGTAGAGTGGAGAGAGAATGGGGAGAGGAGGGAGGTTGGAGAGAGGCAGACACGGTAGGGGGATAGAATAGGATGAAGATAGGGAGGAGATAATCCTAGGAGATGGAAGGACGAGAAAAAACTGTGAAGGATGGAAATAAAAGATGGTGACGAGGAATAACGATTAATGCAAGGATAAAGTTGAACGTCACAGGACGAATGTGCGAAATCCAAGAGCGTTTTGACTGGGAACGGAGGGAGAGTATCAGTGTGAAGGAGAAGGCGTCGTAATGGGCGGAGAAGCAGAGTTTGAGAGGCGATAAGGTATGCTGCGAGGTGGAGAGGTAAGCGGAAGGTGGGAGAGAGGGAGAGAGATAAAAAATGTGAAACCGATGCGGGAAGTAGTGAAACGGTCTTAAAAGAGAGAAAGGAGACGGTGAAATGTCTGGTGAGTGGAGTGAGAGGCGGAGTTGTTCGGCTGCGGGGGTGGTTACCGGGAAGGGGAAAGATTCAGTGGTGTGGGAGTGGAATAGAGAGGGACGAAATTAGAAGGGTTGGGCGACGGATGGATGGCTCGAGAGGGATGGCAAAATGGCACTCTCCACGTCGTATTCTTGCGGAGAAAAGGCGAATAACCTCCGCCCCGATGACCACGACCAAGCGACGTCCCCGACGTTGCTTTTCTCCCCGCGTGAGAAAGGAGGGAGCGTGAGAGAGAGAGAGAGAGAGAGAGGGAGAGGCAGAGAGAGAAAGAGAAGCTGACGTTTCTCCTTACTTATTGATTTCAAAGAGATTCCAGTTCCCCTTACGCTCGCGAGACGGAGAAAACGAATAGAATGGGCGTCTCCAGTTTTTTTTTTGCTCCTCTTGTCTGTTACGGATTTTTTTGACGTGAATTTTATTTCAACTTTCATCGTTGTGTAAGGGACTAAAATGGGAAAATTTCGACATAAATGTAGTCCTTTACTTTTAAGCGATGTTAAATTGTGCGATAAATTGGCCTGTATAATAAAATCGTTTGTACTTGCTCTTTGCATGGAAATGAGCCCAACAAGGCATAACGTCTTTTGAATGCTCGTACTCTGCAAGGTCTATGAAAAACCCAAAATATTTTAGGAAAAACTTAATTTATGTGTATACTTTTATTCTTTGGATCTTCTCATTTTTTAGAACCTTTATCTTCGTCATTTAAAGCTTTAAAGACGTATGGAATTCAAGAAATGTTCGAAAACGGTCGTCTTAGTTTTTATTTCATTTCAATATATTTCTGATTAACTTTTGTACTGCTGTTTTCATTTATTATAAATATTACAAATAAATGCCTAGCATTACGCTCCGTAGCATTTCCAGATGAGTTCAAAATATAAGCACTTAAGAATAAATAATTGAAAAACAAGTAATCATCTAAGCAGTGGCACAGCTATAAATTTAGTTTGAGGGAGGGCGTGGCAAATCCTTCAACACGTTATTATCTGAGCATTTATTTATTGATTTTTCTGCAAGAGCATTCGTGTAATGATAGAAGCTAATGAATAAAGGGAATGATTCTAATTTGTACATCTTCGATCCACCGTATTTCCATCTGACGCTCGCACACACTATGCTTTTGTTGAGATGATCTCCTATCTTGGGAAAGAAGGGAGCAAATGCCCGGTTGCCAACTCCCTGGCAGCGCCACTGTATCTAAGGTATCTTCAATAGCTGTAACAATGTTATGAAAGAACGACGAACATTTCAGCTAGAATGCAGCCGTCTTCATTGGTTATTCACTAAAAGTAGTTTCTAAAAAAAGAACCAATCTAACATTGCTATAGCTATTTGAGATACTTAAGTACCTATTTTTTCAATATTTTATTTATTCTTTGCCAAAGAGTCTACCTGTAGCACAGAGTTAATTACAGTAGACTGGGTCTAATAATAAATTAACAACTCAGACACCCATCCCCTAGGCTGGATTCGAACCGGCGACCTTAGTAACAGTCAGCGGATTTTATCCTTAAGTGCTTATTTTTTGTATTAATTTGTAGCCATGGGGCGAGCCTTTATAATTCTCTACTGAACTTTCAAATAGTATGGAAATGCCATCCATCAACTTCCTATTCTAATTTCATCCCCTCATTTAATTTCCACATGTATTCTCAATGTCCTCCCCCCCCCCCCCGTGATTTTAGTTCGGTCGAAAAGCTTCGCGATTTATCTGTGGCTCTTCGTCATACTCTCGCGTCATCGAACCATTGACAGAATGTCCAACGGACCCTACCCAAGGACGGAGTTCGTCAATTGCGTATCCTCCTCACGCCGCAAAAGATGTCATCGATGCAGGTTCGAGATAGAATAACGGCTATTCGAACCCGGTTCTGCACATGGGCAGTCAAGACCTAGCCTCTCCCTCGTCCATTTTTAGGTGCGCCCGTCTAAATTGTAAAGAATGAAATGATGAATCAGTTTCAGGTTGTATGTTCCAATCGCTGGCGAGAACGACATTTCATAGGAAGGATCTAACCTCTATAACTCGAACCTCAATAGTAAAATAATTGGAACCGTAGAGCAATGGTTCTCAACCAAAAGGACGCGTTCCAGCGGTGGGACGCTAAGGTTGTCTAGGTGGGTAGCGAAAATATCTATCATCATTTCTTTTAAACAGAATTGTTGGAATACTTAATATCTGTGAAAAGTTCCACAAATGATTAATATAATACTAAATTGCATTTAACGTACAAATCCACTTCTTGTAAAAGTTGGGTGTTTTGTTTTTATCATGGTGAGATCCGGGTTTTTTGACAAAATAATTGGTGAGACGTAAGATGCAAAGGGTTGAGAACCGCTGCCCTAGAGCAATGGTATTCAAATGGTACCGATACCAAAAGTGGTACCAGCAAAATCTTGGTTACTACTTCATATACCACAGTCCTTCATCTACTTCACCTTTCACTTTCATTAAGTTTCTTAAATAAACTATTGGGTAACTAAATTTTTCCATTTCAGCATGATGATTTTGATTCAGGGCAATTTATTTTTTATGAAAAAATGTGGGCTAACAAGTAGTTGATGAAATTACCCAAAGGGTACATGTAATAAAAGTCTTAATGGCACTGCCGTAGAGGATGCATTTTTGGAAATGGAAGTTAACGATTAGGGATAGCGATGGGAAAATATTTATGACTTACGAAAAATTATACTCCCGAGTGATTGACGTTGGACTGAGTATTCGTTTAAGGAGGTTAGGACTATAAAATACCTATATTTTTCATAGTGGGAGGTCGATTTGTCTCATAAATTAATTTTTCAAGTTTATTTTTATTATCCTGCAAACATAATAAAAATAAACTTGAAAAATTAATTATTAATTAATTAATTAATTAATTAATTAATTAATTAATTAATTAATTAATATCGTTACCGTCACAGAACTTGATGCGAATCCACCGAAAGAAAACAAACAAAAGAAGAGCTAATAGCGCAGTATCAGTCTTAGTCAACATTTATTTCGTACACGGCTGTAACGTTTTAGGACGATATTAAGACTATATCCTGTCTAAGATTTATGATAGTTGCCTCGATTATTCGGGGCCCAAGAGAGAGGAAGAGAGAGGTGAAGGTCATTCAACATCCTTTAACGCGAGTCACTCGTATCTTTCTCTAAGTGTTTCATCTCATCGTCTCTTCTGGACAGTCTCTTCGCTAGGGAATCATTAACACTGTTCAGCGAAGAAGGCCGTATTGAAATTCGGCAAAAAGAAAAACAAAACGCGATCGAAGATCCTTCTCTCAATCTCTAAAGGAATGCCGAATGCATAAACCGGTATTCCCGGAAAAAGAATGAAAGGAGTCCGAACAAGAGAAACTTAGGAGTGTTTACAAGCTATCCTGTCACTTTTTATAGTCTCATCCAAAAAAGAAAGAGAGAGGAACGTGACCTCTAAAGGACATCAAACGACCTTCCAAGAAAAATAATGGCGCGCCACCTATGAGCATCCTCCTCCTCCGATTGTCTTCGTAATCGTCATAAATACTCCCGCCTTAACACATACTTGCGCGTCATCCTCTCCCTATCTCTCTCTCTCTCTCCCTTTCTCTCACTAGCAGAAGCCGTTGTTTGACTGACAACTACTCTCATAACGTGACCCACACCCTCCTACCGTTCTTCTTCTCCTTTTCTGCCAGGAGAAACCTTTCCGAAAGAGGATTAATAATCCGCCAAAAAATAGGCACGGAGCAATATCGGTGGCCCGGATTAGTATCGAAAAACGAGGCGGGAAAACACTAGTCGTACGCCGTGGGAGGGGTGACGCCATGGGTTTTCCAATCGCTTCGTCTGAACCCTTCAACCTTGCTCTTTCTTCTGCTCCCAGCGTTTAGACCCTAATGAAAGAAGTGGAAACCTTTTTTGTCGTGTCGGGTTGTTTTTAAGACTTTTCTTCCTACGACCGTTTTACCATAAAACCTCGTTGCAAATGCCGGCACCTATGTTCGTCCAACACTCCTCCCCCTAACTCTTCTCCCACCCCTATTCCCTCACCCCTATTCTCCCACCCCCATTCTCCCACCCCCATTCCTCCACCCCATTCCCCCACCCCTATTCCCCCACCCCTATTCTCCCACCCCTATTCTCCCACTCCTATTCCCCCACCCCTATTCCTTCACCCCTATTTCCCAACCCTATTCCCTCAACCCTATTCCCCCATCCCTATTCCCCCACCCATATTTACCCACCCATATTTCCCCACCCATATTTCCCCACCTATATTTCCCCTCCCATATTTCTCCACCCCTATTTCTCCACCCCAATTCCCCCACCCCTATCCCCCCACCCCTATTCCCCCACCCCTATTTCCCCACCCCTGTCCCCTCACACCTATTCCCCACCCCTCTTCTCCTCCCACACCACTCTTTTCCTCTCACTCGAAAAGCGAAGTCATAATCTTCTTTATGTCTTTCTTTTTTTATTTTAAAGGTGCCGTTGACAACCTTGAACCGTGGTGATGAGGGGTTTTATCCCCTTCCGGTGGAGACTAAAGCAGAGGTGAGTGTCGTATTCGTCTAAGCATGCGTGTTTGCTCGAGTACGCCCGTTTTATTTATGCGGTTTTTCGCCGTACTCTCCCGTCTTTTGTTCGGTTTGCGAAACGGTGGCCTAACCTCTTCCATTGTTTCCAATCTTTCTCTCTCGTTACGTCGCAGCTTCCTGGATTCTTCGTTTTTTTAAAACGTTTCTTTATGAAAAAGAATTTTCCCTTGTCATCACATTACCTGTCTGTCCGCGTGTTCATTCGTCTTGTTGGATCTTTGTTTCTCCGTATTCATTTATTTTTTAAGAAATTTTCATTATTTTCTTTTATAAAAGGTCCCTAAAAAATTAATCTACATGTTAGAATTTTTCAGGTATTTCGTATTTTATACCTAGAGGAGTTGGAAAATTCAAAAGAGGGAATGATATAATTACAATGGAAAGAAAGTTATTTTAATATTGTATGCATGGAAGCATATATCACACAAGAAACCACGGAAGAGAAAGAGAAATATTCTTGCATTCAGGGCCGGTCTTGGACATTACAATTGGTCACGCACTTTCTTTTCATATATATATTAGTATTAAATAATTATTTTCAATCATATATAGCAACAGAACATTTTTTATTAAATTTCTGCTTTACACTTGCCCAGAGAATGCGCTAATTGTTACTCCTATTTTAATGTAGGGGTTCCTGTTTCAGCTTAGAGACTCGCTGAAGCAAGCGCCGGTCCTGCTGGATTTGGCCGGGAATCGAACCCGGGTCTTCCACCGACCAAGCTAGATGAGGGGAGATCGTATGCCTTGATACAATGACGAAAATTTAAAAGCTAGTGGTCTCTATCGTTCATAAATAAATTTTAGCTATTCCAATGAAACCTAGATCTGCTTTCATTCAAGTGTATGGCGTTTAGACGTCCCAGTTTTCCTGGTTTTGTCCCGGTTCTCAGTACTATCTCCCGACGTTCGAAAGAATTCTTCGAAACGCCGTATTTCATTATTTTTCAAACATTCGTACTACCTGTGACAGTATAAGCCAGGTAATTTATAATAAATATGACCCTAAAATTATCGCATTTATTTCATAATCGATTTTATATAACGTTTCTGCATTGCTTGGATTTGTAAAATCATTTGCTATTTTTTGAACGAAATTAGCTACGCAAAATTTGTTAACACAGTATTACGGTTTGACTTCCTCAGAATAGAGTCATCGTATTCAAGTGAGATGAGGAAAACTACATAGTATTTGTTTTTAGACGTTCCTTTGTAAATTCTTTCTATGACGCGTGATTCTTAGAAAGCTTTTCTTTTCCACCCATTTCAATTCTCCGGATCGCTCTCAGTAAACGATCGACTTCCTCTCGCTTTCGGAGGCGATAGTGCTACTCTTTATGTTCTCGCTTCGACATCGGGGGTATGATGCATCGAAATGCTTCGCAAGTGCAGTTGGCGGGATGTTTCGAAAGATTACCGGCGACCTTGATCGGGGAATTGCTATTCGTTAGGTTTTACTGCGTGAATTTTTCTCGCGTTTTTCTTCTCTCTTTCCCTACGTGCTGATGAGATCCGATGATTAACAGAATATTTGTCTTCGTCGCCTTTGTGGCTGTAAAGAAGGCGAAAATATGGTTGCGACAGGTGCGTGTTCAATCAAAGGAATGTGCAATCAACACTGCTTGCCAATATATTCCGAACATACCTGTTATTAGTATGCTTTTGTCTGCCCTATGACGCCTGAACTGTATTATTTTGGTTGCATAAGCGGGAGGATGTTGCGAGGATTCCATAGAATAGGGATGGAATGGAGTGGGGAGGAAGATGAAGAACTAAAAAAAGGATAACTTTTAAACGAAAGGCATTGCGTATCCCGACGTACTTGGGCGACTTTTTAATTTTGTGCGTGTTCAGCATAGTATTATCTTGAAATAATTATAGGATTATACAGTAAAACCTGGACTATTCACATTAATTAGGGGTTGGGTACGGAAAATCATAATAACTTGGTTAATATGAAGGATGAAATATGTTTAAAAATGTATTATTTTATTAAATACAGATTTTCATGTAATCATACGAAAACTAGTAATGATAATATCAAACTATTTGGTATAATAGTGCTTATTTGACCTTCTTATAAATAATAAATAAAATTACAAGAAAATCAATACATAAAATAGCAGCTCGGAATAAATTCTGCCGTGGAAAATTCAAACCCCCTTCATATCTCCCCGGTTAATATATACTGGGATAATCGGGATTTTACTGTAATTTCCTATAATAACACTAATGTAAAAGTAATCCATAGTATTAATTGGTCATTGGGCGTGGAATGTAACAATGTTTATATGTATTGTTTTGTTGAAATTTTAAATCTCGGCTAGTTATGCTAAATCCACCAAAAACTACGAGCACTATCATTAAACATAGCAAATACTTTATCATTACGAATCATAAAGTAATTGCTATGACTGAAAGAAGAGAAATAAATGTGCAATAAATTTGATTTGGTTTGGATACATTAGTCAAATATAAATTGATATGCCAGAATTAATAATGGTACGAAACTAACTCAGAGGTAATTAGAGCTAAATAATTTTTCGATGTGATAGCCTCTTCGAAATCATAAAATTAAACTTTTAAGACAAATTATATTATTTTTGCTCTTGATACGATAAAAGGCAATGGAAAACGTTCATTACGTTGCTAATCAACCTTAGTTGGTTTTAGTCATAGCTATCTAGTAATCTTTTCTATTTTCTATATCACGTCTATCCTAAGATTTAATTTTTAACAATTAACCTAGTAAAGTTACATGAAATCAATATATTAGATAATAGGGGCAAGTTGGGTATTGTGTGCAGGGCAGGTAATATGAGCAGGTATTCATAACAGTTGTAAGAATGCAAGGAGGTGCTAATCTCTGGTGAGTATGTGCTCAACTACCTTCAGAAGCTTTAGTGTGAAATACCAAGCTGGGGTTATGCATCTTGACAACGTGGCGTAATTTTTACTCCCAGGAAAGCATTTTTCATTTCTTAAATGTTTGATATAATGGAATTTAAGCTCTCTAAAGATTACTTAATCTGCTAAACTCATAAAAACCTTACAGCCACCTCTCGAGTCCTTTGTGAAGCTGGTGTCAAGGTGTGAAGCTAGAAGTACCACCTGCAACCAAGCCATAGGTTGGTTTAGGCCTACCTTACTAGTGCGGTTAATATGAGCAGCAGAACTTGTAAAGTAATTGTATTCGATGTTGCAGTCTTCAAAAGTGTCAACTCCTATGACCAAGAAGTAAGCAGGTAGCTGATAGAGCATGAAGGGCAATCTGTGTCTGAAAATATGATTCCTGCTTTATTTTGGGGTGTCTACAGAAAAGGAGCCACCATTAGAAATGCAGAATCAGGGTTTTGAAAGACTGGAATCCATCCTTTCAACCCTAATATTTTTTCAGAGGATTTTCTGCCTTCAGAAATCAGACCACCTCAAACATTTTTTCTGAAGGGGAGACTTTAAGTGGAGGAACGGAGCCAGTGGAGAAAATCCAGTCCAACCCTTTGCAAGAGAGGGAAACATCCATGATGAGTCCTGGTGAAAGACCTGCTCAGTCCATCTCTCCTAGAAATGATTGATTGATTGATGTGGTCTTTATTTGGGGCGAGATTGAGACAAAAAGTCCCATCTTCCACCTAACCCCTCGTCATGAAATATAACAATAATACAGAGCACTGTATATAAATACAAGTAACAATAAAAATATAAGAATTGAAAAGATGTAATTTTGTGGGGAAAAAATATGGACTGCTGAATAATGAAATCCATGTAAAACACCCACAGCAGGAAAACGCCCACACAAGATATGATGAGGAAGAGTACTATTTTTGCAAAAGATATAGTGATATTTGCTTAACATGCTCATATTACCCAACTTTTCCCTATATACGTTCCAGGAAAATTAAACACTTTTGGAGCCAGTTATATTCTTTCCGTTAGAAAAAATCACTTTTACGCATGAAATTCAATATCTAAAGGCATTCGTTAAATCGTTTTATAGCGTAGAAAGCGCATTAAATTGAGCTCGCATATAAGTAGTGCCATTAAAGGTCTTTGTTTTCTTAAGTGTCGTTTGTTTGAATGGTTTTAGCATTGTTCACACCAAGATAATCGTGGGATCGTGGCTGTTTATTACTTAGTCTTTTAAAGTGAAACGAAAATGTTGCTTTAAAACATTTATGTGATGTTAGTAAGAAATTTCATGATTACGAAACCTGCTTATTCTGTGATGGTCGCATTAAATGCTGTCCCCTTGATTATTTTCAAACGAGAGCGAGTGCTTCAGAGCCCTAAGGCATGGCTTAAAAAGGAGAAATTGTGTTAGAAAAAGTATATTGGGCATCATTGAGTGAAAAAGGTAAGTTTTCCCAACACACGTTTGCGCTTAAGCCCTTAAGGAGCTATTAAATTGAGGAAATCTCATAAACTGCATAGCAGATAGTGTATGGGGAAAATGAAGGTGACCCAGTAACAGGTAGGCATAAGGAGCAAAGAAATCTCATGAATGGATTGGGAAAGGGGCACAGGGATGATGTGAGGCGTTAACGCACCTCAGTGTCAGTCCTTCCCGCAGCTGTGGATAAGAAAAGGTCATATTTGGATGTATTCTGTTGGATCGAGCGAAGGAACAGACAGACAAGCCGTTCTTTCCCGCTCTCTCGACTGTCGAGGTCGCTCGGAAGAACTTAAGAGCGAATGCCGTCACGTAACAGGTATATATCGCGCACGCTATCGACGGAAGGCTAGTATCGATGTTTCTAACACGCACGAATAACTGTATGGTTAAGGTGACCGATCTTTTTATTAAATATCATTTCAAATAAAATATTTTGCTCATAAAAAGTAAAAACAAATCGGGAAGAGCGTACGAATAAAGTGGAGGAATTGGTGAAAATTTTATTAGCAAAAAGTTGGAATATCAGGTTCATACATTAGAAAAATGTTTGTATTAGTTTTTACGAATGCTCTGCGATTTAAATGAAGTAAATCGACGAGCATTTTTGAGTATTTAAATTGGTGTAAAAGCCATATTTGACATGAATGAGACAGAAATGGAAGAGTCAAAATCGTTCCGGAACATGTGATCCAACGACTTTTCGTCTCCAAAGACATTTGGTCCAAAGATGTCACGTCCTATGGGTATTTCGTCCAAAGACAAATCATCCAAATGATATTTCGTCCAAAGATATTTTCGTCCAACATTTTCGTCCAGTTGTATTTTCGACAAAATATTGTCAAGTACGGTTAGACACGTCATCTATAAGTAGATTAAATATGAGCAAGAATAACAACATAAATACAATGGAAGGGATGGCGTTAGTTTCTGACTCTACCGTGAAATAAATTGAGAGATAGAGGGAATTTAAGAGATTTAAAAATTCGGAGAGTTGGTCGTCGATACCACTTCAAACGCATAAAATGCCATCCTTCACCAAAAATTCAAACAATTTAATAAAGGGTGGCCAGAATTATAATTTTGGAAGATACATGGTTGATTTTCATTTCTATTATGAGTAAATTCCACAAAGTGTAGCCTGAAATTATTAATGATATTAGAATGGAATGTTAATAAGCACAATATCGTCAAGATCAGCGGGGATCAGTATTTTTAGCCTACTTTCCAAAAAATGGAAAGCAATCTTATGAGATCGCCGCGATGTCCGTGTGTGTATCTGTCCCCTCAACGTTTTCTTCATGAATGAGCCAATTTCAAATAAATTTGGTACATACAATCTTCACATAAATTAATGACCAAAATCACATATTTGGACCTGATCGACTCGCAGGGATGCCACAATTGCAAAGTTAAACTTTTCGGTAATTATGAATTTGGAAGGAATTGGCCCAACCGATTTCAACGAAATTTTGTGTGAAGTAGGCGTGAAACATAAAATAACAAAATCAAAATGTTTAGTTTAGATATAGAAAGCAGAGCTGCCACAATTAAAGGAATAAAAAAACTATTTTTACACGTATTTGTGTTGAATTGTCCACATCAATGTTAACCAAATTTAATACTTACTAGTGGTACCCGCAAAAGTTTTGCGAAGTCAGTTAGAAATCTGTATGTTTAAAATCATCATCGATAGAAATGTTCACATCTCACACGCAGTTTGCTGAATAATAATAATCTTTAATTATCAACGTTGCAACGTTAAGTTTGACATTGATACAACTATAATTTCGATACTTCATAAAAATCGCATAGCAAATAACGTCATTCTTTCGTCTATTTGAAAGCTTAATAGATGCTAATTCAATCGGAGGCAACACTAAGGGCTGTCTTGGCAACACCCGGAAAGTGTAAGAAAAAGCCATAAAATTTCGAAAAGAAATGCGTGTTTCTGAGAAATTATTCCGTGTAAAATCAAAACATGGCAAGAATAAGATATTTTATAGTTTTAGCCGTCGAATAAAGCAAAAATGGAGAAATTCGGTCTATATTTACATATTTTAATGAATGAAATAAATAAACCTTGCCCCTTAAAAATCGAAACTGCTGTGTAAACATACGGACAAACATAATCGTCTTCCGGAGTCGAATTCGGAACACTTCCGTAAACGAAAATAGTTTTCCCGGTGTCTCCTAGTTGGCAGAAACAAAATGGCGTCTACAGTATTTCTCTATGACTAACTGTTCAAGAGTTAAAAGATGGACGGACATGGAGTAATTATATATAAAGATAATATACACATATTAATAAAACCATATTAGCATATTTAAACCGAATCAACCAAACAGAGGTGACACAATTACAAATTAAACTCTTTCAGTGATTAAGGATTTGGAACGAATTTGCGTAACGGATTTCAGTTAAATTTTGTATGTAAAATTTTACAACATACCGTAATGAAATCACGATGTTTAAAGCGAAGCTAAAGAGCAGGACTACCACAGTAAAATGTTAAATTATATTTCTTTTACACGTATTTCTAGAGAACTGACCTAATGGATTTTAACCAAATATAGTATATTTAATCTTCATATAAATAAATAACCAAAACATCATATTTCAACGGAGTCGACTAAGCAGGGCTACCACAATATCAAGGTTAGAATTTTTCTGTAACTATGAATTTGGAAGGTATTGGCTGAACGAATTTTAAAAAAATTTCGTTTATAGGGCGAGTATATAATGGAAAAGCGAGATGAATATGTTTAGAATGGATCAAAAAGCAGGAATACCCCAATACAAGGAAAAATAATTTTCTGATTACTATACGATTACTATACGATTATACTACGGCGAATTTGACGAAAAGCACTTCTGCATCACGGGAAACCTGTGTACACCCCTAATTGTTATATATTAAAATTGTATTGAAACGAAAGTAGAAATACTTGTTTTTAACGGAAATTGCATTTATTGGCCCACAATGTAATCTATCTTCTGAACGATAATCGTCGCAAGTGCTTTCGTACCTGTACATCAGAGGTCGGCAACATACGGCCTTCGAGAGCGCTTTATGCGGCCCGCGAAGCCATAATGAAAAAGTTATCGGTACAATTTAACAGAAAGTTTCGTATTTTTTCAGTTAAATTTTGATATCAAAACCTTTTCTGATAAATATTTAACGCTGGTAAATTATTTACATATCATTTTTACTAATATAAGACCACAGAATCTCTGGAAAACTTCGGATGCAAACACTTATCCGGCCCGCCGAAGTACTCGTGACTTTCAATGCGGCCCTACGAAGCATTCACATTACGAATGTGGCCCGCCATGCACAGAAAGTTGCCGACCCCTGCTGTACATGGTTGCCCATAAATTCGACGAGAAAGAGCACTTCGTTGTCTTCAATTTTTCTGCATTACCATTGAGATGAACTTTCTCTGTAGGCAAAGAAAACGTTAAAATAATTAAATAGAAATACGATGTCGGTCGTATTTTATTCTTCGTCTCTAGAAATTATCGATATTTGTCGTTGATGCTAAAAGTGCGAGATGATGTATATTTATAAAAGCAGTTGAAACAGTGGATATAGTCGAAACACTCGGAAACTCGAAGATATCTTTCCGTTTATCTTTTCATACTTTACGCCGAATGTCCGATTTTCTGTATTTGCAGTGTTTTTGCTTTCAGGTTATATATGCTTTACTTTATGGTTTTCAGATGTTATCCGCATTTCTTCGAAAAAACTGCGTGGTGGACTACGTGTCATTTATATATAGCAGCGATTGTCAAACTTTTTCGCATCGCGAACTCCTTGCTTAATATCTTTTTGTCACGGAAAATGTTCTTAACACGAAATTTGTGATTTGGCATATTTTAATATATTTAATATTATTTATTATTCATTAACCTAATAGTGATGGACAAATTTTCTAATCCTTTTCATATGTACATTTAACGAATTTCATTGAAATGTGGTAAACCATCGTGCGCACTTATCCCAAATTTAGCGTAAGTTAAAAAAAAGCATCTTTAACATAACTTGAAAGTAAAGCTTCCGTGTAAATTATTTTTCATATACAATTTTCGATTCCATTTTTAATACGAATATGAAGAGACCACAAAAGTACGATGGTAATGACACTTCGGATAGTCTGTGTCCTGAGCCTTCCTCCCATAAAAGAATAGATTTTTCTAGATTTTTCTGTCTTTAAAAAGCAACTGATATTTTACAATTATTTTTAATATAAATATACTGTGTTAATTTTACGGCATAATTTCAAAATAGCCATAAACATATGAGCTATGTATCGCTTAAATGTAATTATTCAGCCAATTTTACCCCTTCGGATGATATATCATACACTACCGTATTACTTTACAATAGAACAGCATAAATAAAAATTCTCCGTTGCGGTCAGTTTTGTTTAACACCTTTTAGCATTTTACTTGTGTAACTGTAATATATATAGCCACCTACTTAACAGCCACGCGCGCGATTTTTTTCGTGGTCACCGCGGTTGATGTCACCGATACAACTTCCGGGGAAAAATACTTGGATAGTTGATCAAAACTTAGAATTCAATGCTCCTTCTATACATGTTTTAATTAAACTATCCCAAATTTAATTTATGTGTATTAGTTCAGTTCCTAGTTCGCGATACAAAAAAGCAATTTTTTATCTTCGTATGTTTTTTACGAAGTTCGATCATTCGTTGAAGAACGACGATCGCTCTTTAGATGCGGGTTTGCTGTGAGCGTGCCGATGCAATGTCCCTTCCGCCGGCGGAGAGATAAAAGTAGGAAGGCTGCTCCAGGCAAAAAGGAAAAAACTCTCTTTCCTTCCCTCTTCCTGTTAGGCTTAGATAAATAGTGTCCGCTCGCAGTTTGACAATTGCGCTCGGCGTAATATGGGCGTCGTCTATCCTTCGGTCTCGGACAGGAATGAAAGCGCTAAATAACCTGGCCAAACGCCGATTCGTACTATTGAACACGTTGATCGCCGCATTTTTCCGAAAAAGAAATTTCGTGAATTTGCCATCTTTCCGAAGTGCGTCTTGATCAATAGTGTTCGAGAGGGTTCTCCACGTCTAAGGCTTTTTTCGAGGTAAGAGCTCTCAAACTTCTTCCCTTGACGATCCTCAGATCAGTTCCGACTGCATCGAAATGACGTAAGAGGCAGATTTTTTTTTCAAGACGCGGCGCGCGTGCAGTTTTAAAATTCGATCTTCATGGTCGCTTCGATTCATTGTCTGCGGAACGTGTGATTTGCATGGTTTGATGTTTCCACTTTTTTTATCCTTCGATCGAGTTATTGCCGCGAAAGTGAAGTAGTCTGGTGTATCATTTCTCGTGCACCTATAGCAAAATATATCTCGCTGTTCTCTTTTCATTCGTAGTGAAGTGAATTTTGCGCTCAATAAAATTCTATGACTTGCTCTTTGCTGTCAGCGAGGTAAAAATGCATCAGCCTTCGTAACTCAAAAACAATTTCACAAGCAATAAATTATTTTTAAAAATAATGTCAGCCAAAAAGAATAAATAGTTAATTAGCGGAAAAAATACGAATATCTTTTTAATGTTTTTAAGGAAAATTTTACGTCAAAAAATTAAAAAGTAATCTTTTAATAACTCTCGTTTATGAGAGTAAAAATGCCTCTGAAGTGCAGTATGTATCATCTAAATTTCTTCTCTGCGTTCCATTATTTCCCAAGAAGTCTCTTTTAAAACTATATTTTCTCTGTTCGTGATTTTTTCAAGGTTCGAGGAATCCTGACAAATACTCTTCGCCTTACCTTCTTCGATGGGATGAGTTTTTCATAAACCATTATCGTTGGCTGAACGAGTTTTTGCACTTATGTATCTTCAAAGCTTTCTGATTTCGTTGAGCCAACAACACTGACATTACCAAATGCAATTTATGCATGCGAATTAAGTAGTAGTATAGTAAATTACGTATATCTGCATGTTTGCTGCAGTGGAGTTGACTGATTGCTACATGATTAGATACAAAGAACTGAATGATGTTGCATCCTTCTGCGGAGGGAAATGAAAAAAGATAGTAAGGAAAGCGTTTTCGTTTCGGAGGAAATTTTTTTATTATTTCCAAATCCGGTCATTGGCCTCTTTAAGATAAGGTTATTTATACGAACTAATGTTATACCTAAAGTTTTTATCATACCCAAAGCCTATTTTAGCACTTGTGAACATAACTTATCCTTGTTTTTTATCCTAAAATTTTTTTGTCTTGGTCTGATTGAAAAGTCCGTTATTCTTAATTTGAAATCTGTATAAATTTCGTTTTAAACACGAAAGCCTTTAAATCTGAATCTCATAAATTGTTATAACAAATAACTGGAATTGTATTTTATTTACTAAGAAGGTATATGGGTGATATCTTTGCAGAAATAAAAGAGATGACTTTAATATTTTAAATTAAAGGTATTTTTCAGCTGTACGTTGTTTGTTTGATCGGTTGATGATTAGCCCTCAGTTTAAAGGCGCAAATGGCCTACTCAGCCATTTCATGGTTTATAGTTTTTGTATATGATATTATAGTTGTTGTACATAAGCTAGAAGCCTGGACAGTTAGTTGGAAATCGAATTTCGGCCTTTTTTGTGTCAATAGTTCTTTACGTGAATTACTAGAAACTCGGCAGACTACTCCTTTATTAAATTTCTCATTAAAACCAAACAAGCGCTATTTTCGAACTCTGCCAATATGAAAACGGTTATATATCGAAGCGCATGCATCAACAAGTGACGTCCTTGGACTTGCCAAAGCCTCAAGTAGGTGATAATCCTCCTTCACAAAAAGCTTCATGATCTCTGTCGATGGAAGGTGGGTTGGAATTTCCAGGCCATCCCGGTTTTCCTGACGACCAAGGACGACAGGTAGAGAAGAACTTTTCCCTTCGATTTTCCATTCGCCGCGCGACCATCGCTTGACCGTATCGGCGCACTCAATGGATTGCGAGTGTAGTAAATAAGAGTATAACCGATTCCGCACACGCCGCTTTATTATCATGGCGATGCGGATTTGAGGAATAATTCATCGTCGAATGTCTCTGGGGAATTGGAACGATCCCAACGTTTTCATTTGCTCGCTTTATGTTGTGCCACAAGGATATTGCGACCGCCATCTGGCATTATTTTCTCCTCGGCTCATTTCCACCCACTTATGCGTGATGATGATAGACTTTTTTATGGCTTCGTTCCGAGGGATATTTATTTATTATCGAAGGAGGGCTAATGCGGGCCAGAAGCTTATAATAATCGCGTTTCTATAAGTACATTAAATAATTAAAATAAAGGGATTTTCAGTAATTAGGGAGGCCATCCCTAATAGAGGGACACGAAACAAGCATTATTTTGTATAATTTTTACAAAATTTTAAAAAGTAAATTGATTATAGTTCTGAGTTCGAAATTATAATTTAATTCCGATAATTTTGCATCTCTGATTATGGAATATGATCCATTTTGACATCTTCCTCTTATATTCAATTTAAAATGAAGGGAAATAAAATTCGTCCGTAAGGAAAAGACGTACAGTGGAAAATACTCCATCGTGATTTTTTCAAAAACGAAATAACATATTATGGAATGCTTTTCAACTAATATCATTCATGTTTTCCATTAAAAAAATGCTACCAGAAATAAAGTTGTACTCGCAATAAGAAATTGCAGTTTCAAAACCGTTGTGCTGAATATTTATAGCTTTCTGCACGATCATTTTAATGTTTCATCAAATATTTTACGTAAAATATAGTGTAAGCCTTTAAATAGAGAGTGAAATTGTTAAAAGTTTCCAGTGTCGAGCCGTTCATATCCAATTATTTCAGAAATTGAAAGAATTTATCAGGAATATTAATTCTCTCAGGATCGCTTTATGACTTGAATCGCATAGATGATCTAGGAATCTAGGTCATTGTCTCTCAAAGCACGGGTCGCGACCCAGTATTGATTCCCAAGGCTCATGGCAACAATGGGGCCACTTATTCCATAAGTTTCTGAACGAGATATAAATTGGATAGGAAACTAATTGGCACCATCAGATCATCGTTTATTGCCTCTAATAGCGATATTAGGACATTATATGCATCTTTTTTTTGAAAGATACGAAGGATCGTTCGGGTCTTCAACTAAATCGTTGGCCAAAGTTTGAAAATCGTAAATAAAGTTAAATCCTGCAGCTATAAAACGGATGAGTAAATCAGCTCCCACAAGTGGCTTTGGTCATTCTAATTTATTACGTACCAAAATCTACGATGGTTATGGAAGTTATGACATAATTTTTAACATGTTGCCAAATCAAGCACCCTTCCTATCACGTATTTATTTATTTATTTATTTCTTACTACGGCGAGGTTGAGGCCATATGGCCCCTTCTTCCACCTAACCATTATGATACACAATATGATAAATATAAATGTACAGAATTCAATACAAATCAATATAGAGAAATGAAAATCATTTCAAGGTATTCATAAATAATAAAAAAAAGAATAGTACAGCACAAATATACACAAAGTAAAATAATAAAAATCATCATCACCGCCCTGTTTGCTGATGGATATAGTGATGTGCTGATATTTAAATGAAGGATAGAAGGAAAAATACAGAGGAAAGTATTACATTTTTATGAGGACCTAATGCTGGCTAAGTATTTAGCACAATGATTCTTAAATTGGTTAATACCATTGACAGAGTAAAAGTGAAAGGGGAGAGAGTTCCAAAGATTGCAGGCGGTAACGGTGAAGGATTTATTATAGAAACTGCTACGATGAGTGGGAATAAGTAACTTGGATGATCCTCGGGTGTTCAGGGAGAGGCCAGAATTAAGGGGTTTGAAGTTGTAGCTTAGATATTTAGGCGAGGAAGAGGTGAGGATACTTCTTAGTTGCGTTAGGATATGCATCTTCCTACGTTCTTCCAAGAACAGCCAGCCCAATTCTTTGAATGCGTTTGTTATATGGCAACTTTTGCTCATATTAAAAATGTATCTAACACAAGAGTTATGAGTCCTCTGGAGCTTTTGTAACAAATCTTGTTTTAGATCTAGAAAAACGGAATCACAATAATCGAAATGAGGAATTACAAGCGAATTTACAAGTAAAATTTTTAGTTTTACTGGAAGAATGTTTTTAAGTAGCCTAAGTGAATAAAGTGAGTAGTTGATTTTTCGGCAAATTTCGTTTACATGTTTAGACCAGCAGAGTGTATCATTCATAATAACACCAAGGTTTTTTACTGACTTGGAAAACGGTACAGGAGTGGAGTTAATTAATACTGGGTCAATATTTGACTTTTGTAATTTGCCGAGTAATTTAGGATAGCAGAAAATTATTGATTGAGATTTTAAGGGGTTTAACATTAAGCCATTACAAGCACTCCAGGTCATGAGCGATCTTATATCCCTATTCATGCAATCAATTCTGTTATTGATATGAGATATTTGAGTTCCTATGTATATTTGCAGATCGTCAGCATAAAGGTGGTACTGGCAGTGATGAATTGAGTTAGAGATATCGTTTATATATAAGGCGAAGAATAAGGGTCCTAATGTAGATCCTTGGGGACAACCACGGGAGACATTTTTCCACGATGAACTTTTATCAGAGATTGATACCATTTGGTAGCGATTCTGAAAATAAGATTTTATCCATTTCAAAGAGCTAAGGGAAAAGTTCATTTTAGCAAGTTTGGCAAGTAATACTCCGCTGTCAATGGAGTCAAACGCTTTAGAGAAGTCCAATAGTGTGAGAATTGTAGCTTTTTTGTTATCGAAATTCTCCCGAATATCATCTGTAACTTTGATCAATGCGGTAGCAGTGCTGTGGCCAGTACGAAATCCAGATTGATAGGGGTTAAGGAGCTCACATTCATTTAGATATTGATGTATTTGTTTATGCGCTAGTTTTTCAATAATTTTGGATAGCGTTGGCAGGATGCTTATAGGGCGAAAGTCCTGTGGAGTTGTTGGATTAGCCTTTTTAGGGATAGGTCGCAGTAGAGCACGTTTCCAGGAACTGGGAAAGTAACAGCTAGAGAAGGAGCAATTAATTATGTGTAATGATCGGTGCCAAGATATGAACCAAATTATGGAGCATAGATCCAGTGATGAGATCATAGCCTTTTGTTTTCGAATTAAGTTTAGAAATTATCTTCTTTACATCGGATATGGAGACAGAAGCAAAACTGAAGGATTGTGAATAGTTTATGATTGAGGAAAAAATGTCAGAGATAGTTAAATTTCTTTGATTTACTGAAAATATATTAGGTGGTGATGAGAAGGCATCATTTAATGCATCAAGAGAGACAGAAGGTAGTTCAGAGTCACTTTTCTTATTCCCAATTCCGAATACTTTCAGTTTTCTCCATAGTGATGCATTGTCGGACTGAGGAGAAATTATTGAGTACGAGAATTTGATTTTGGCATTTCTAACTGCCTGCTTTACTGAGTTCCTCAGTTTTCTATACTCTTCGAGTTGGAGCGTAGAATTTGTGCGTTTGAATTTACGAAAAGCGGAATCACGATTCGACATTAATCTTTTTATATCATCCGTAATCCAAGGAGAATTTTTTCTAGTAATACGAATTGTTTTTTGTGGAGCATGGCGATCAAATAGATTGAGGAGGAAAGCATTAAAATTATTCACCTTGTCATCTATGTCAGTTACCTTATAATGATGAAACTTCAGAAAAAATCTTAATCCGGGCAACATTTATAAAATTCTCGCAATGACCAAACTCTTATTATAGAGTTTACAAATTGATGGCGAACGAAAATATTTTTTCATCAGAAAGAGTAAGGAGAGAAAAATACTTTTCAGATACACTTGTAAACAAAATTTCGTGCATATCCAACTCACAATATTCTGTTAGGAAAAAATTGTCCGTATGATCCGTTTATCAATTTCTTCCAAATTTGGCACATCTTCACACGCCCAAAAACATCGAGCAATCGAATAGGAACGACTCGCGCGGGAATAAAAACTACTCCCAAACGCGCGGAACCGACCTAATCTCTGCCATAAAACATCACATCAGGCCCAAAAAGTGTTTACGACGGTCGTTTCAGCCAATAAAATAAATCCGGGAGCGAGAGGAAATTCCCGATCTACGGCAAGGCGCCGTCCCATCCCAGCCATCGATTTTCGAATCCGTCTTCCTTCCGGTTATGGCGCCCTTGATATTTTTCACGAATAAAACAATTTCTCGCGGATGCGGGCTGATACGTGCGGGTCGAGATGTTCGTCTTCTCGTAGAAAGTTTGGGCGGTGTTTATTTTAACTCTTTTTCACCGGTCGGACCGGATTTTTATTCCCTTTGGGTTTCTCCAGTCACATCTCGGGCGACACATATCCTTTGTGCGATCGTCTTAACTCTCGTTTATGACCGGTCCCGACAATGCCATGCCATTCTGGTTTGATCCGCGACACATCCTCCGCTCTCAGATCGACCTACCGCCGCGGATTGGCGTCACATTCATTTATTCCTTTCCCACCCTACTTCTATCTGGAGATGTGCATAGTTTGAATTTAGGTTCCGTTCGATCCGTTAAGCGTTGGCTGCGGTCCAAAGTGGTGGGAAAGTGGTTCGAAATGGACTAGTACGCATGCATTTCCCTTGCGAGGTTCTTCTGTTTTTGTTTCCGTTTTTTGTGTACGTGTTAGGGCAGTGTGGTTATATGTACGTATGTACGTTACTGTGCAAAGTTTGATTTTTAACGATTGAGGTACTCGCTTGGAAGTTGTATTTGGCGAGAAAGATTAATATTTCTCATATTCGCTGGAATTTTGATTCTTTAGCTCCCAATAACCCCTAAAGCTCGTGTATAATCCGATAACGCGTGTTTCTTCCACTTCATTTGTAATATTTAATAGTCTCGTGCTTTTTTGCTGTATTTTTTTACTGAGCACTCTTAATCAATAAATGAGAATGGAGATTACGGTAAAGACGGTTTTAAAATATGTGAAAATCACTCCTTAACCGTACAAAATCCATTTTATACGGTAAAAGAATGATTTTCACAACTTTTAACCGACTGCTTTAATATTTTGGTGTGAAAGAAAGAATGTTCGCCAAATTAGACTTCTAAGAAATAGTATCAAATAAAGGTTTACCCGATTCTCTTATTTATCTGACCAACTCTGTTGTTTATATTACTGTCGGTACTGTCTTCAAGAAAAACTCAAAATCTAAGGTAACTAAGTGTTAACCAAAGTAGGATGATACATTTTTCAGGAACTTTTATATCCTCTCAAAGAAGAAAGAATTTCCATTTTTCATTTACTTTATTTTAATTCTGCTTACCAAGGGTTGACTATATTTCAAAGTGTATTTTACTCTTTTTATAACACTAATGCTTTATCGAGCTCGGTATTGTTGTAACCAATTCACTCATGTGTCTCATTGAAGAAATGGCGCTTTTCCATTACTGCACCAGATGGAAGTCACTTTCATCGCGGAAAATAAATATCCGTCACAATATCGATTTAAAAAATAAACTATCTAGTTTTAAATTGTCGCTAATATGTAGTGAATAAAATAAAGGATTGCGTTTTTGTTTTGATTCATATCTTATCAAATGCGTGTGAATCTTTCGTAATCCAGAAAAAAATTCTCGAATTTGATGAAATACCTCAAATTCACTCAGAATTGATCGTAATCCAACTTAAAGAAATATATGTATTGTGTGTGCATTTCATAGAACCTGGGTTCGTGGGTGATCAAGCTCGTTGTTTTTATGTAGCGTCTACTGTAGTACAGTTGAAGATAGGCACTTATAACCCACAAAAATTATAAAAATGGCGATTCGTAAGGTTTTCCGCCCAACTGCAATCGACCTTCTTTCGGATATCATTGAGAATACCACTTGTCTACGAAATCGCCACTGGGAGAACACTCTGATGGCTGTTTCTGTATGCAAACTTTCACTAAAAAATTTAACATGTTCCTCTCCATGATTTACGACAGCTTAAAAAGTTTCAATGCTAAAAGAGCGGATAGAGCGAGGCGAGAGATTTCATAAAAATAAAATAGCGAAGGTCGAGATAGAAAGAGGAAGAGCGACATTGTGAGACTGAACCGGAAACAAGATTGTTTGAAATTAATTTTTTCTTTGAAAATTTTTATTAGTTCCTCGTCTGATCTTTTTTCAGGCTACATAACGTTCCTTTACCTACCTCAATATGGTACTCTATTTTCCAAATGTAATGCGAACGATATGAAATGATAAATTCGAATGAATATCTGAGTGAAATACTATGCAAGATGACTGCGTAAAACATGTATTTAATAGATGGAATAGTATGTTGCGTTATTCGAAGGAATCCGAAAAATATCGTCTATGATAAATTCAGATTTTTGTGAGAAAATTTTCTGGATTTAGTGATATTTCATACTAGTATTTAATTTATTTTTAAAAGACGCCACTATTAAAAATAATAAGTTCTAGTGAATAGGTTTTTTCTAATCCGCGGGATCCAGAAACAAGTGTGGTTTCAAACGTTGACCACACTTTTTCGCTTATGTCCAGATAGGAGTACAAGCGGGTGTTTTCACTTTCTCCATACGTACAGGGAAAAGTATTGTTTTCATGAAAAAAATCGACTTTGAGATTTCAACGAAAATACACGTTTTGAGGTCCCCTGAACACGTTTTGACCATTTTCTCGATGATGTCTGTGTGTGTGTGTGTGTGTGTGTATGTAATAGCTTTTTGTGGGTGCTCTAACTCAAAAACTATTAATCAGGTCAACGCGAAATTTTGTATTTAATATTTTAATAAAAGTCACAAGAACTGATTAGGTTTTGGTAAAAATCAGTCAACCTGAAGTGGATGTTTACTCTTGTCACATCCGTTATTTGAAATATTCGATTTAATATTTAATAAATGTAAAAATATATTGGAATAAAAGTTGTAGGAAATTTAATTTTTACAACCTTTGTTTGAAACATTTTCCCATATAATGCATTGTTTAAGAGATATGTTATATTTTTAGCTGCCACCACCACGCCACCTATCGACGACTATTGTTAATAATGGACGCTTAGTTACGTCTTAGTAACACTCCTTTTTCTTATCTTAATTGCTGGAACTTTGTGGCTATATCCAATATCAGAAGGGTATTGTTTGAGTTTATTTCTGTTTCTTGTAAATTATAATTTTTTCGCAGTTTCATAAAATATTTTTTATTATGTAACCTATTTGTAATTTTTAGAAATATTACAGATATGGAGAAAGTCATGTGGTGGCCACATCAGATTATTTTACCCATAAATTTTCGCGAGTTAGATTTCAGTAGGTTTACTTTGCTCAATTTTGTACTCAGGGCAACGAGCTTAAGGTATTTTAAATTTTCATTTAAAACTAATCAGTCTTTAGTGGAAATTCTCTTTAAAACTTATCACTGTCTTTAGTGTTTTTTTAAGTATGAGTTTTAGAATATAAGCCTGCCAGATTGCTTCCATATGCTATAACTATAAAATTGTAAAACGTGGAGGTGAATACAACGATGACTGACCTGAAGATCGTTATGAAAAAAACAGCGTGTCATTCACGCATCCCACGGCGTCCCCAACTATTTTTAAAATGAGCACATCTACGATATATCCACGAGATCGACTATCGGCGTGTAAGTTAAAGCTAGCCGGAGAGGAAACAAATTCGAGGAATGGAAGAGGGAAGTGCTACATTCAAATGGTGCCGTGTTTGAAAGGTCCGTCACGAACGCCAGTGTGGTGGATGCGTGCCCGACGCCTTCACCCTTCCCACTCCTTCCTCGTCCACCCTCTTCTTGACCACCTCCTTCCCCCGCCCACTGCCCATCCCCTGCCCTCCGTGCGACCCATCCCACGCTTACCCCTCTACATCTAACCCTCTCTTTGTTCCTCGAACCCCAGCATATATCCCCATCCCCTCATCAACCCTCACCCAAGCTATTCTCTCCCTTAACGTTCATCTCATCCTCAACCCCTTTTACTGATCCTCTATCATTCCCGACTCCCCACTCTCTCCCCCTCCCCTCTTTGCCCTATCCGACCTTCGAATTGCACCGTGGGCTTGGCACCAGACGTCCTTCCTACGGTACCGCTGACTGTGAAGGGATGTTCGTACCCAGCGTACTAACTAATCGCCGATTGGATCGAAGAGGGAAAGAAAAATAACGTCGGAAACGTGATTCGTTCGGAGATGTTTTTTCCACCTGCTTGGATCATGCATGAGTGGAAAATTCGCGCGATTTCCAATGGCACGGATACTTAGCAAATCGAGATCTGGTTCAATTGATCTGGCAGAGAAGAATCGGAACTTTTTTTGGGGTGCCATCCGATGTGGGCAAATAGCGTCCTGTTTGGCAAATCTTCACCCGGATGAAAAACGCGCTAACGACGAGAACTCATGGCGCCGATACTAGGACGGCATCTTTTTATATCATCTTTCTTTCTCTATCTCTTCTTTCTTTCTGATTCTCTTTCGTTTTCGCGTCTCTAGGTTGGCTTTGTCGGGTGGCGCATGACGGGTATTGCGTGCCCATCGCCAATTTGAACTCTCTGGTTGGAATCCAACTGCGCAGGGTTATCGACTCGAGAAAAATGATGGATTTTTTAAAATGAAGGATTTGTAGAGTATTTATAGACGATTAAACGAAACGAAAAATACAGCTGAAATGGTCACTATGCAGTAGAGCTTTTTAAACTTTGAGCAAGATGGTTACCGGGAAATTAGTTCTTATAAGAATAATAAATTGTCGCATAATATGGTAGAATAAGTACTTTTCGGACTGTAGTCGTAAATTCTTCATATGTGATATTTAATAAGTTAGAAATTTCATATCATACTATAATTTCATATTATCGGGAGAATGTCCACAGGTGGAATCGTAAACTCACTGTACATCTATACTTACACTCAAAGGGGCACCTAAATCTTTACGAAGCGCGATTTCAAGTCTTATGATTAACTAATACTAGTGGTACCCGCAAAAACCTTTGCGAAGTCAGTTAGAAATCTGCATGTTTAAAATCATCAACGTTAAAAATGCCCACATCCCACACGCAGTGTGCTGAATAATAATAATTTTCAATTATCAACGTTACAACGTTAAGTTTGACATTGATACAACTATAATTTCGATGCTTCATAAAAATCGCCAAGCAAATAACGTCATTCTTTCGTCTATTTGAAAGCTTAATAGATGCTAATTCAATCGGAGGCAACACTAAGGGCTGTCTTGGCAACACCCGGAAAGTGTAAGAAAAAGCCATAAAATTTCGAAAAGAAATGAGTGTTTCTGAGAAATTATTCCGTATAAAATCAAAACATGGCAAGAATAAGATATTTTATAGTTTTAGCCGTCGAATAAAGCAAAAATGGAGAAATTCGGTCCATATTTACGTATTTTAATGAATGAAAGACATAAACCTTGCGCCTTAAAAATCGAAATTGCTGTGTAAACATATGGAAAAATATAATCGTTTCCCGGAATCGAATCCGGGACACTTCCGCAAACGAAAATAGTTTTCCCGGTGTCTCCTAGTTGGCAGAAACAAAATGGCGTTTACAGTATTTCTCTATGACAAACTATTCAAGAGATAAAAGGGGGAACGGACGGACAGACGGACAGACATTGAGTAATTATATAAAAAGATTCTATCGCGGAACGTAGCCAAAGTAAAACTGCTGCAATGAAAACGCATTCGGACGTACCCAATACAAATCAGAAGGAAGATATGAAATTGCCAAGAGATAAAAATCTGTAATTAGGCATGAACTAATTAGAAACAAATCAGGAAAAAAAATGTTTTTTAGCATTTCTCGTTATATGTAAAGTCAAACACAGAACTTTTCTCGCTTCGATGATATATTTTTCACGTTTCTGGATGCAGGTGGATACTTAGAGGCGGAAGCATTTAACTTCGTGTCCTGTAAATTTGAACTTTTGAATTATATTCTGCATAGCCGTTCGACATTTAATCGCATCCTTTGACCGGAGTTTTGCTCTCCAGATCGTGAACCCACCAAGAAACATTTTCTTCCCTCGCTGCTGCTCGAAATTCGCTCACGAAGCACACCGCGGGTCGTGAATCGGTCGAGCATAACCAGTATTCTCTCCATTTTTCAAGTCTTAACGAATAGACGATCTCGAGCAGAAAGAATCGCTTGCGTAGGCTTAATAAATTGACGAAACGATGGGCCACTTCATTTTGTGCCTTGGGAGACGAAGAGCTCGCATTAATTCGAAAACGTAAGCTAATAAATTAGAACAAAACGTAAATCAGTGAAAACGATCTTATAACAATCGACCTGTCCGTCCGTCTGTTCGCATTGAAATTAATAGATGCCGCAAACGATAATCGGTGCTCTGCTCTATTTTTCGTTCTTTTTATTGAAAATGAACCCCAAGTATTAAAAGAGAACACTTCGTCGATCCCGCTCTCGATTAAATCTACTTGTCTCTGATTTCTCCTCATATTTGCCGGAAAGGTTGAAAAATGCACGAAAATAAAGCATAAACGTGGGGCGGACTTATAGCATTCATTGTAAGTTTGAGTATATATAGCAATTACGCTTCCATACGCCGTTTACATTTTTATCACGCGTAACTCCAAAGTAATTAGAGTTTAAAAGTGTGCAAAGACTTTATAAAGAATTAACCGTCTTCGTCATCAATAGTTTTCCGCTTTATGGTAGTTTCTTGTGCATTCTTCCCATTATTATATTATTTACCGTTTACTTTTCCATCGATGACCATCCTCACTGTAAATTCTACAGCATTCCCTTCCATAGCAAAATTCATTCCACTCATTTTGTGCGATTTAATGGCGTTTGTTATAAAGTGCACCCAACCTATAACGCCGTCTTCATACCTCGGATTCGGATACAACGCGGCTTTTCTTTCCTCACTCATCACTCCATGTTGCACTTGAAAAGATTCCGCAACACTGTCTAAGCATCGGTTTTAGTATTTTCTGTAGTGTGTTATACGTAGAAATAAAATTAGCTATACGAAAGTACTGGATTAGATCATTGGTATCGCGAGAGATGTTATAACGCTGGTCAAAGAGCCTTCCCCGCAACCCGCGATATAACCTGCATTTATCTCTTTTATCTGATTCTTTTTGATGGATATTATTCTCTGTCCTACTTGTTTCTTTATTAGGCACTGTAACCATACCTTGGAAAACTTATGATCCAGCAGGTTTTCTTCTCTTTCTGCAAAAGCATTATTGTTATTCATTGATACTCTCCATGTAAAAGGGTTAAGCGATCCCTTTTAAAGTCCCTATATGAGCACCCTGTCATCTACTTGTATGATATGTTTTATTTTAACAATTTTTTCGCTGAGGATTGCCAGTTTTTTGCCATCAGCGATTTTTAAAGGTCCATTGGAACTTTAAAAACGAATGGCATTGTTTAGAAAATGTCTATAAAATTACTATGCTTTAGAGGTTTACTCGTAAGTACATGCAATGTGTGTGTGTGTGTGTGCCTGCGAGGTTCGTCATAACCGAAGCGGTAGGTCATTAGTCGGTCAAGGCTTTGTCTCATTGATCGTGGAGGGAAGAGGTAAATAAGGTACCTCTTGGTCACGTCCAGTTAACATTCCGGTATATCCCTTCCCCCCTTCTCTTATGTACTACGTGCCGCATAAGGTTGGTGAGGTCTTGAGGTGTGGCCCATTCTCTCTCTCTCGGAGGGCGAAAATACGGACGACCATTAAGTGAGATAGAGGGAGAGTATATAACGGTGATCGCTTCCGTGAGGTGCTGTCGTGTCGGTCGCATGTCCGAACGTTCCTTGAAGTATATGTTTTTTTTTCCTTTTTCATTCAATCGGAAGAAAGAAACGCAGTTGGAAACGCGAGGGTCGGGAGGTATGCGTGTGTTGGACGGAAAAAACGTACAAATGCTTCGTGTTTATTTTTTTATCGCGATGCCTCTGGGCTGTCACGCTGGGGTGGCGCTCTCCTTTAACGTGGAATTCTATGATTGCTACAAGCTTCTGACGGAGGTGAAAAAAATATAAACGACTCTTGCCGGCCACTCGCTCCGAAGGAAATTTTCAGCGATTGCGCCATTGACTCTTCTTGTTTAACGCTGTATTCATGCGAGTGTTATGGGACTTTTTTCTGCAGAAGTATTTTCCCTTATGATTGAAATCTCAGTCCTTAGAACTCCCGGAAGAATTTATTTTAAATTCTTTTGAAATTACTTTTTGCTTTACGCGATTCAGTTTTTTTCCTTGATTACCCAATCAAACTTGTTGGTTTTTCCTATAGCTATGTAATCATCGTAACTTTCGTTTAATGTATGCCAATAATTTATATTTTCTTGGTTCATACTGGAAGACAAACAAAATCGTCTAAATGGTGTAATTAAATATATTTTTAATGATAAACTATCGGATTGTTGTCCTGTAAATCGACCTGTGGAGGGATAGCAACGTAATTTACAGTTAGGCAAAGTTTATCCCTTGCAAAGCTCTTTGCACGGACCGGATTTTAACGAAATGCTTGTTTGTCAGCAAAAATAATATCGGGATGTATCTTATCGGTGTGACATAGTTTGTCTTCCTAGTTCCAGATCTCTCTCTCTCTTTCAATTAAAATTGCAGTTGAAGTTTATAATTTCAAGCGTTTAGAGATCGGATCGATAAATATTCTAACTATTTGAGCATTAATGAAACCCATTTTGTTAAATTTAAAAAGGGAATAAAGCGTGTTCAATTAATAAGACATACTCGTATGTAGAAGAATAGCAAACACAAATAATGCTCTATAAACAATAAGATTTCGCTCAATTAAATATCTTCCTTGAAATTATACTGAAAAAGTCCCAAAAATATTATATTTTGGCTGGAATACTTCACAGTTTTAGAAATATAATTCTAATTGTAACATGAAGTGGTTATAATATTTTAATCTCAATTTTTTGAGTTCACGAAATCTTAAAATATCGATGCAGAGCATATAAAATTTCGTTTATATTACACTATGTATACTATTAGCCATAAAAATTCCACGCTCCACGCTGTCGAGGAAAATTCCAACGAATTTCCGGTTGAAATCATTAAAAATTGTAATTATTCAATATTTGCGTGCCGTTTACGTAAACGTATCGTAACGTTTAAACAATTAAAAAAGGGAGGGGGACCCGCCACTGATTCCTTCTTGCAATACTTTATGTGTCCGTTTGGCATATCTACTTAGGTTCAAAGCGGCCGCGAGGTAAAAATTGGTTCAAAGTGATTTTTTTAATTGGCTTAAGTGATCTTGATCGTTGATGATAGTTGCGAAACAGCGCCATTCTCTCCGCTCGAAGAATATATATTGTTGCTCAGGTGGAAAAATTACATCTTGCATAGCATGATTATGACTGTTTAGTTTCTCGTCATACATGCGATTATGTTACGCACAAAAGTACCTCTTAGTCACTGGGTCTACTTTTTCTAATGCTACGGAACATTATTCCATCTATATAGCCGATATCTTGGATATTTATTGTCTTACATGTTCATTGGGATAGAAAGCTGAAATGGCCCTTTGGTGCTCTTCGTTAAGAGTAGGCTAATGCCGGTGCCGGGTTTCCCTCCTCCCTTGTCTGTGTGTTCGGTGTGGAAAGATTAATGGCTATAATAATCCAGGAGGTTGATTAGCCAGAAATTCCATACAAACAAACAAGAGAACTGAAAATTTTTCAAATCTCTAGAAGCTTCGGCAGTTTGAAAAATTCTTCAACGACAGATAATCAAGGATTCGACATGTAGTAGTAAAAACTATGTATTAACAATTTTCAATAATAATAATCAATATTTGAGAAAATCACAGGGCGATAATTTTTTCTATTTCTCCTAAATATAGCTATTCTGTGCGAATTGTAACTTATCTATGTTTATCTGTGCATGTTAGAGTAGTTATAATGCTTATATAATATCTGCTCTGTGTTTTTTAATTAAAATAATGAAACACAATATATTTTATTTTGCGACTTGAGACCGAATGTATTCCAGCTTTGAATCTTTTTGTCAAATTTCCAATTACGCAGTTTATTCTTGCGGTTTCACTATTGAAACAATACAAAATATAAATATAATTATATCTTATCTTTAAAAATTTTGTACATCTCAAAGTCTACAGTTGCAGGCGTTAACTTGTGGAGTCTTTCCATATTATAAAATTAGAAAATTTGTATATTCCCACTTGAAACGATTTTTATTTCGACGTTTTAACACGTCAAAACCATGGTCGAAATAAAAAAATGTTTTCAAGTGGAAATATACATATTTTCTGATTTTATAATATTCTTCATCTCGGTGGTTTTTTGGTTCTACTCCATCCGAAGCCTTTTCTTCGTCCTGCATTTATTATAAAATCTAATTTAAAATTTAATTATACGTGTAGTAAATTATACCTTCAACAAGGATTAATAAATATCGTCACATTACTTTCAAAATCTGAAACGCCAAAGTAATTTAATTGACTGATTAAGAACTCTCATGCTGTGTTTATACCCGTCGTGAACGTACGCCACGATTTTAAGGATAAAAACCTTTTTCTGCTTCGTTTTTTAATGAATTTTTGTGAAATGTCTCAGTAACGAGCCGGATTTTTGGCGATAACTGGAACTAAACTCACGTCATTGGAACCATGTCCCTGTTGATGTCACTTGATCCCTTAAAACGATCGCCCCGGAATGGGTGCCATCGAAGGCTTTCTCTCCCATTTTCGCGCGGACTCGCGATTCTCACCTCTTTAACAATCGCACATTCGCCATTATTGGAGCCATACCGCACGATCTCGTAGAAGCGCCTTCCGATACATTTTTTCCGTGTTGCGGCTACCTCAAAAAAGAAAAAATCAAGCATGAAGGAGTAGACCGGAAGTGACGTGCGTTCCCTCCGGCGATTATAATGGGGTGAAGGGGAGTCGGATCGAAATGGCGACCTTGAAGCGAGTCCAAAGCGACCTCGTCCTAGACCTCCAAAGAGACGGGGTGGATTGGGAGAAGGGGCGGAGACGAGACACTCGGGCGGTTCTCCCGTGTTCCGCGGAGGCACGTATTCCACTCGACACGAAGACCTTCCCCTTTTCACGTTTTTTTTTCGATGGCACGCGCACTCTTCCATTGCCGGATGTCCACCGAGAGAGGACGCTCTATTTCCCATTGTCAGGACGACGGATTGTTATCGACGCGTACATCTGCTCGCGTTGGTAGGTCGGGCTGGGCGATAAGCGAAACAAAAAAATGCCCTCTTCCGATAATTTTACGAGATGGTCATCGGGGTGGCGGAGGTGAAAGGGGTCAGGAAGGAAGGGATGAGAACCGTCCCGCGCTTACCGAGTTTCGTTTGTTTTGCTGTGGTTTTGTTTGCGGATGGGTCCGTCGAGTGGCGGGGGTGGGTGTGGAGAGGAAAAGGAGGTTGTGCCACTTCCTGAGGTTGGAGGGCAGCTTGCAATTTGGTCTGCCGAAGGGAAATAAAAAGAATTCGCGTTTCTCTTTTTTGTTTTTTTTTCGTTGTTTCGATTCCAAATTCAACTCATTGGAATGCGTCCGGGCTGACGATTACGCATGGGCATGTTTTTCTCGTGTGCCGGTGTTTTCAAGGTGTTTTCGGTTGATTTTCGAAATCTTTTCATTTTCTTTCCTGCAGGATCGAAATTTCTTTGTTGGGATCAGTCAATTTATTCCATATTTATTTAAAAGGTGGCCGAATATTTACCTTTGTTTTACTTTGTGGTTTTGAATGTTTTTTATTTTAGCCCAAAGATAAGCTGTTGTTATGCTTGGTGGGCCACCTTTGTTAGTGCAA
Organism: Tanypteryx hageni; assembly: GCA_028673005.1. Classification (NCBI taxonomy): domain Eukaryota; kingdom Metazoa; phylum Arthropoda; class Insecta; order Odonata; family Petaluridae; genus Tanypteryx; species Tanypteryx hageni. Next base: position 196,002,096 of record CM054113.1, on the reverse strand, counting down.
GTATTTCGGCGGATCGCATTGGAAATTCTGAATGCTTTGCTGGGCAGGAAAGAAAAACTTGCATCGGAAGTTATCTTTGGTGTCATAAGGGTGAAAATGAAGTGTAAACAATTTTTTCCGTATAACTTCAACCTTAAGGGCATTATGACCATGATTTGAATTAGTCGTACGAAGTATTATAAGTTTAATTTTTGTCATGTCTTCGCGGGTCACATATAAGGCTCTCCGGGGCCGCATGCGGCTGACTCCTGGTTTAGCACGAATCTCCTGTTTTTCATTTGTTTTCTTTGGTTTTCCTCAAAAATATATGAAAATCGCCAGTTAAACAATCAGTACGCTTCAACTTTTCTAATTTATATTCTATGAAACTTAGCTAAAATAGTAAGTTTTTTCATTCTATTCATTGGTTTTCGAATCACTCGATTACTAATTCCAATTGTACTACCTTGCTAACATTTTTATGTGATATAAGAGTGACATTTATTGCATTTTAGTTATCGGAGCCCTCCTTTTCGATATCAATCGTATCTTCGAATCTTGCATATCTAAATTTATTTCTAAATACCTGAAAGAACTTCCGGGAAAAACTTCTGTAAAAAATAGGACCCCGCAATCTCTTCCCCTACCCCACCTCCGCGGCCCCCTCACATCCGTTTGGTGACACTCTCCATCCTGCGCATGCGCTCCACTTTTCATGCGGCGCGACGTCGTAACGCCGATTTTCCGCGGTCCACTTTCGGGACCGCTTCGATTCCGCGCCAACGATCTTTTTGGACAATCATCCTCCCACGATCCTTCCTCTATATGTCGCCAATGTTCCTCTTAGAGCTGGAAGTTTTTGTGTGGAAGCGTTTGTTTGCTTTGGCAATTAATTTCGACTCGACCCATTTCGTGCATAAATCGATTCGTCAGCCACAGGAGCGGAACTGCATGAAAGAGTTGAAGGCGTGTCTCTATCGAACGACACTCTGACCCGTTTGGCATTGGTATTCCAGGATGCGTTTCTTTGCTTTGCGAGTTTTCATTTTGTTTCTTTGGAATCGCGAGCCAATTTGCAACTCGCGACTTTTCTTCTTCTGACTCGGACGTGAACGTTTAGGAAGAGGTTAGTATTACTCTATTATGTGCTCACACGCTGATGATACTTGTTCGCAAAAAATGCTCCTATAATATTGTATATATATATATATATATATATATATATATATATATATATATATATATATATATATATATATATATATCATTATAAGTAGCTAATATATTAATGGTAAAACTTTACAATACAATAGATAAAGTATTAAATGTTAATGTAAACATCGCTTGCGTAATTAAGGAATGGGGAACGAAAATCCATGGCTTATGGTGCACTCGGAGTAATTTCTATTTTAATAAAACTGCTCGATTATGCCAAATATTCTCGGAAAAGCAGTTTGCCTTGATTATATGATGGATTCGCCATTGAGATACACCCACGAGCACAAGCCTGACTAAAAGTTTTCAATGGTTTCTTTAGATGGTAGTTAAAAGTCCATGTGAACCTCTTCTCTGAATATCACATTTGAGAAATTTTGGGGCACCGACAGCGCGGGGCCTCGAGAAATTAAAATCATTTGCTACTTAAAAGAAAATTCTTAAATTATTTCCCGAGCGAAGCCGGGTAACTCCAGGTAGTAGTAGTGTGTGTATATATATATATATATATAGTTAAAAAGAAGAAAGGAACTTATTATAACGGGAAAAAATAAACGAGCGCCAACGAGAGAAATTTATGATATGCTAAGCATAGAATAAAAACATGGACACTCGGGAAAAAAATATATAGAATTATATTTGGAAAGCTTTGAAATGTGGGCATGGAGATGAATGTTGAAGAAAAATGGACATATAGGATGAAAAACAAGGATATATTAAAAAGAGAAGAAGAAAAGAGAATGATTATGCAGAACATATGAAAGAAAAAGGCGAAAAGGACAGGTGGTGACAGCGTGATTATGGGCGTGTGGAAATGTTTTCGAGTGATAGACGACTTGAAAGGGAATGAGAGCAAGAAATGAAGACGGCTGCGGAAAGCAGAGGACTCAGGAGGTTATGCCATTCAACTATAATTTTCATCACCTGTACATCTTATTTAGTCACCGTTATACACAATCAGTTTGTTTTGTCTCATCAGGATAAAAATTCAGAAAGATTTCTTTCAGTTCCTTTTACACATTCGTCCAAACATTTGCTTGAAAATATGCCATTACGTCAAGTATTTGTTGATTTGTGATTAAAAAAGCTGAGGAGTGCAAGGAAACATACATAACGCATGTAATATCATGTATCGCATCGTTTTATTACTTCATTGAGTTGTTTTTTGTTATATAGAATTAACGATGACTTACCATGTGGTTTCAGTGTATTTTGAAAGGTACAAATTGGTCCTGAAAGGAAATCGCTCCCGTTTATGCAGAAAAAAATACTTCCATTTTTATGAGCGATTTAATGTACCGTCAGTTAGAAAGTAAGTTTTTTTAGCGCTTCTAAATCACCTTTAATATTTTTTCTCTTAATAAACGTGTCGTAATCAACAGTTTTATTTTTACAAACGAGCACCACTACTATTTTTCGACCCCGTGACTTGATTTATAACTCCATTACTCTCTGGCCTACGACGCCTGCATCGGAGTAAAAGTCTTCGAGGATCCCGCAAACCGATAAAAATCGACGTCAAAACGGTTCGAACGAGAGAGAGAGAGAAAGAGAGGATCGCTTTTAAAAAGACCGAAGAGGTTTGGAACGGGCCAGAGAAATTTTTCGAACGGAAACGAGAACGACGACAATCGAACGTCACAAATCGTCCCTTTGGTCAACGACCCTCCATCGCCGCGCACACCTCGAGAGATCGTAAGAGACGTCCGGCATCGGCGGCCGTCCCATGATGCACCGGTTTTTATGGGATCGTCCTAAAAGGTGCATAGCGACACACCCACGCGGAGCAAGAAAGAGAAAACTTCACTATTATCCGTATCTTTAATTCAGAGAGCATCCATCGTGTAACCAGCACCCGCGGAAGAGTGTCGTGGAGGAGGAGGTCGGCGTGGGCGGAGGTTGGGTTGAAGGGGGGAGGGGGATAGGGTGTGGGTGGTGAAGAAATGGGGCCGCAGGATCGTATTGGGGTGGGTGGGAGACCGGTAGGGGGGTAGGGGACAAGGGAGTTCGGCAGACGTGTCAAAGGAGACGCGAGGTTCTGTGCCGCCGCAACGCACGCACACACGCACGCGCGCGCGATTCTTAACCGTTCGTGATGGTTGCGCACCCCTTTTTTTTCTCCCTCCCCCTCTTAAAGGAGGAGGAAGAGACGAAGCGTATCCGAGAGAACTCTTTGGCATTCCTCAGCGGCCGTCGACAAAGCATTCGGGGCACACGGTTCGATTGTTTTCCTCGTTTCGCTCCCACTCCGCTCTACGCTTTGTTTTCCATTCGTCTTTCTCCTTTTTACGTCACCATCCTCACCTGTCCCCTTCATTATTTTTTTCTATTCCGGATTATGCGGGCCGTTTAAAAGTTAACGGTGATGCACAGTACGATGCGGCTTAGACCTTGCGGGTAGGTATTTTTAAGGCTGATTTTTTAATCGTGTTTTTTGTAACTGAAGCCTTAGATCCGGTAAGGAAGGTGAAAAATGCTGCTTATTAGTTTACCTTGACCTTAAACAGAAAAATTTAGATAGAGATTAAAAAATATATAAGTTAAAAGCGAAGCCTAGTTTCCGCTTCGCCAGTGTCCCGATGGCGTCTAACCTTAAGCGTTTGACTCGATAATTCCGCACGTCTTACGTCCATTGTCTACGAAAACACTGCTTTTGTTTAAAAACATGGCTTTTATGAAGTGCGACTTTTTATTATAAAACAGATGTTGTATATTGATGAAATGTATTCGCTACTCGGAAATTATCTTAAGATTGAAATTTATTCTGTTTTTATGCACATTAATTCTAAAGCTGGTGACAGTATCCTTGCGAGATTTAATTTTGGAGAATGTAAATATCGCAAAATAAGTTGAAATTCTGGACCGATATGAAAAATTATCTATTTCATAAGTGGGAAAGACGATTCATCGAAAGGGAATTTTTATTTTGTCACATTGCCGTTTAGTGGTTAACTGTCGTTTCGTTTTCCTAACTCGTGATTAGACATATTTCTTAACAATTCGTTTATGTAGCGCTTTATATTTTAGGGAATTAATCACCTGTATCCTGTGGAAGAAAGATACAGAAATGGAGTAAAAAAGGCATATGGACTTCCAGGAGCAGACATTGACAGTGATCATGTGCTCCTCATGGCCGAAATAAAAGTAGCCTTGAAGAAGGTTAAGAAGGCTAAGATAGTTAGGAAATGGGACTTAGAGAATATAGCCACAGTAGGAAAAGAAAGAATAGGAGAAAAATTAGCTCAGGCAATCAAAAGAGAAAACGTGTCGGAGGAAAATGTGGATGAATCATGGAATAGGATAAAGAAGGCTATAAGAAAAACAGCAGAACAGGCTATTGGGTTTTTCAAAGGAAAAAGGATAAAAAAGCCATGGGTGACAAAGGAAATGATAGAAAAGATGGAAGAAAGAAGGCAATACAAAAGCAGGACTGATGAAGATGGAAAAAGGAAATACAGGAAACTGAATAATGAACTAAGAAGAGAAACCCAAAAAGCAAGGGAGAGATGGCTAGAGGAGGAATGCTCAGATATAGAAGATCTAGAGAGAAAAGGAATGTATGACTTGATGTATAAGAAAGTAAAAAATGTAACGTGGGATAGATGGAGAACAAGTGCATGCGGGAAAGAGATTGCAAGTAAAGAAGATAAAGTTCTATATAAGGAAGAGGAGGTTCTTAATAGATGGAGAGAATACATGGAGGAGTTGTACAAATCAAATGAAAAACCAAAGAATCTCCATATTGAAGTGCAGGATGAAATAAATGAAGATGAAACAGGGGTTTCGATATTGAAAATAGAGGTGCTACAAGCAATAAAAGATATGAAGAATGGGAAGGCAATGGGGGTAGATGAGATACCAATAGAATTATTTAAGTGTCTTAATGAGGAAGGACTGGAAGAAATAGTGAAGTTGTGTAATGCAATCTATGACAAGGGGATGTGGCCAGAGGATTTCGTCAAAACAATTATGATTCCAATTCCGAAAAAGCAAGAAACAAGAAAATGCAGTGAACACAGAACAATCAGTTTAATTACACATGCAGCAAAGGTTCTACTTAGGGTTATCAACAGGAGACTAATTAGCAAAATGGAAGAAAATATTGCAGAGGAACAGTTTGGATTTAGAAAGAGAAGAGGTACAAGAGAAGCAATAGGATTGATAAGAATGAGTGGAGAGAGATATATAGAAAGGGGCAAAGGAATTAGTCTGTGCTTCATAGATATGGAGAAGGCTTTCGACCGAGTGAACTGGGAAAACTGATGGAAATACTAAAAACAAAAAAAGTAGACTGGAAAGATAGAAGGTTAATTAAAGAGCTGTATATGAAACAGAAAGCAGCTATGAGGATAAAAGATGCACAGACCGAATGGTATGATCTAGGAAGAGGAGTAAGACAAGGGTGCTGCTTATCGCCAACCCTGTTCAATATATATGCTGAAGAAATGATTGACAATGGAATAGGGAATGATAAAGGAATTAGTATTGGGGGTAGAATAATAAATTGTATAAGGTTTGCTGATGACATGGTAATTTTGGCAGATGAAACGAGGCACATTCAGGAAATGGTTACAAAGCTAGAAGACAGAATGATGGAATATGGAATGAAAATGAACATAAAGAAAACAAAGGTGATGAGAATAGGGGATAGAGAGATTATGAATGTGTCAATAAAGGATGGAAGAGTGGAGCAAGTAAAACAGTATAGATATTTGGGAAGCATGCTAACTGAAGACTGGAGAAGTGAAATAGAAATAAGAACAAGAATAGCAATGGCAAAAGAAACATTTAATAGGAAAAAACGGGTATTATGTAGTAAAATGGATTTAAATCTGAAGAAACGTCTTGTGAAGTGCTATGTTTGGAGTGTATTGCTTTATGGGTGTGAAACATGGACGCTAAAGAGGAGAGAGAAAGAAAGGCTAGAGGCATTTGAAATGTGGGTGTGGAGGAGGATGGAGAAGGTTAAGTGGATGGATAGGATAAGGAATGAAGCAATACTAACAAGGGTGAATGAGAAGAGAAGATTACTTGAAACAATTCAGAGGAGGAAAAGTAACTGGTTAGGGCATATCTTGAGAGGAGAAGGTTTATTATTGATGGTGTTGGAAGGATCAGTAGAAGGTGAAAGGAAAAGGGGACGTAGAAGAATAAAAATGTTTGATGACCTGAAAGAAAGTGGAGGGTATCAGGAAATGAAAGAAATGGCAAGGAACAGAAAGGAGTGGAGACAACGCTGGTGCCAGGGACCTGCCTTGAGGCAGAACACCTCATGATGATCCTGTCATCTACTTGCATTTTTTGTGACGCAAGCTCAAATCGAACCTCTGACCTCGCAACCGCATTAACGACCACGCTGCGACCCTGGGTTAACACGTCTGATATGTCGCAGTGATTTTTTTTAGTTTCCCGAATAGATATCGCTAATCTATTGACACGACCTTAACACAATTGACAAATAAAGGTCAACCCCTTGGTTTTAGTTTCGCGATCAAGTCGAATTGATTTATCAAACTTCCAATTTCGCGTTTCTTTAGGGTCGAACTTAATAAGAGACTGAGTTATTTATTATTTAAATATTTCTGCAGTGACAACTGGTCGAGGCAACATTTATTTGGGTTGTTAAAATTTTTCTCAACCAGAGCTTCCATGTTCTTGCTTGTCAATAAAAATAAATTTTTCAAAGAATGTCTTTTGGCTAAGAACCGGTAGTATTCGGATTATTGTCGCTTATTTCACTAAACTATCAATTTTTGGATCTAGGACGAGGAATTGGGAAATGAATAAATTGAAATAGGAATGGAATCCATTTCAGATTTTTCTGTGCTCAAAAGTTTTTATCGGTGAAGTTTTAAAAGTTAAGTTAATTTTATAATTTCTATCCTGCCATTGGTTAATAATAGAACCATTTAACACTTCAGATGTCTCGCATTAACTCGGTATATGTCTGGACCCTAGGCAGTTTTAAAACACTTATTTTAAAGGTTTTAAAGGGAGGAAACAAATTGTAGGTGGTGTCTGCATATATAGTCTGTTAGACAAAGAGAAGACAAATCTTTGTCTTGTATCTTTGGGCGTGTAGCGGCGGAGGTTTAAAGCGATCGCCTCTCCTCGGGGACCTCCCCTTACCCACACCACCAAACTCATCGGCTTCCGCTTTGGACCTCGGCCAAGAGAGACTATCGGGCTTAATTTTAGTGTGTTATACCCTTCCGTTTAGTGCCACTTAAAGTAATTTCGAAACAATAAAAAATTCAGTAATTCTTAGCGCTTTTTTAAAAAATCGCGTTTTTATGTGTCCTTTCGGCCTTGCACAACATTGTGAAGCAAGTAGAGTAGCTGTGGAGCTAAGATTTTTAAGATGATTTTGACTGGTGGAAGACATGAACCCGATTGATTTTGGAGTCTGTCCGTTTGTCCGTCTACCTATTAGCAGGATTTAAAAAAATCCCTTATGAACTATCTATATGGGTCCGTTACTATGGTTAAGTTTCGTTTTGTTTTCGTCTCCACAACAATAAAAACGAAGCGTAAATGCGTTCTATTTAATTTCGAAAAGGGATAAAGATCATTCATTGCGTTATAATAATGCAATTTGATTGCTAAATCTGAAGTTTTTTTAATCATACATAAAATCTTTCTAAACTTGATTATGGGCCGTTCCATTTATGATGCCGCAGAGGAGGAGAGGAGAGTCTAGCAGTTTGTGACGTCTCATACAAAAGTGTATAGTTATTCGAAAAAAAATTGTGGATAAGGAGGGAGAGGAGATCGTAGATTCCGAAACTTGATTTTTTAAAATGGCCTTTTGGAATCTGATTTGCAGTTATTTTTACTTTCTCCATATACGTAGTATAGGGGAAAGTATTGTGTATTCATGAAAAAATCGACTTCGAGATTTCGACGGAAATACACATTTTGAGGTCCCCTGAACACATTTTGACCATTTTCTCGATGATGTCTGTCTGTGTGTGTGTGATAGCTTTTTCGTGTGTGCTCTAACTCAAAAACTATTAATCGGGTCAACACGAAATTTTATATTTAACATTTTTATAAAAATCAAAAGAAATGATTAGTTTTTGGTAAAAATCGGTCTATCGGAAGTGGGTGTTTATTCTTGTCACTTATCCGTTATTTTGAAATATTTGCTTTAATATTTGATAAATGTAAAAATGTATTGGCATAAAAGTTATAGGAAATTTAATTTTCTGCAACCTTTGTTTGAAACATTTTTCCATATAATGCATTGTTTAAGAGATATCTTATATTTTTAGCTGCCACCACCACGCCACCTACCGACGACTATTGTTAACAATTGACGCTAAGTTACGTCTTAGTAACGCTCCTTTTGTTTTCTTAATTGTTGGAGCTTTGTGGTTATTTATATCCAATATCAGAAGGGCATGGTTTGAGTTTATTTCTGTTATTTGTAAAGTCTAAAATTTTCTCGCAGTTTCTTAAAATATTTATTATTATGTAACCTATTTGGAATTTTTTAGAAATATTACAGATATGGAGAAAGTCATGTGGTGGCCACATCAGATTTTTTAACTTGTTGTTATTAATTTAATTTACTTTCGATAACATAATTATCGTTTTAACTCTTACTTTATCATTCATGCCATTCATCTGTCTTCAAGAAGTTGTTTTTGTTTCATTTTGATCAACCTCAGAAAAAAAGAAAAAGTCGGGATTAAAAAAATAAATCCAAATCTTTTACAACAGTGGCGCCCAACCTTTTACCTATCACGCGTCACGTTTTGTAGTGCCAAAGTGTCGATGCACCACTTAGTTCTAAGCACGCAGCAATATAAGGCTATGATAAAAATAAACCTCATCCTTAACGCTATCTCTGGTTCAATTTCAATTCCGTCAGCTTGTCTGTATCGGGTTGTCAGTTTTTTCTTGCAAGTAGCAGCATATTTTCTAAATTATAGTGAGTGAGTCGTGAGCTTTGTTTATTTTTGATAAGTTTCATAGATGAGAAAAATTGTTCACACGGATCTTGCTAATCGACAGATATAGCACTGAAAAAATTCTGTTGTGGGAATTGGTCACGAGGCAAAAAAATGACTGATTTTTAAAAGTCGATCCACGATGAGTAAAAAACGGCGGGAAGAGAATAAGGAAGGGCGCTACTTTTTATGCATCGGGTGGAATTTTCGGGCATTCGAGCCATCAGACATGACGAGGTTTCTTTACAATCACTCGCCCACTAAATTCTTCTCTTTCAAACCCATTCAATTAATGCAAAACTCACAAACTGAACCGATATATCGACGTAAAGACAATTAAATTTTGAGATCATTCTTTTAGATTCCAGATAAATTTCAACTGTAGAAAAACAAAATTATCGTATAAATTGTTTTAAGCGCTGTGCGCCACATTCGAGGGGCGTATGCGCCAAAAGTGGCGCAAGCGCTTATAGGTTGGCCAACACTATTTTAGAACGTTCGATTCTTTGAGAATATGCTTTCTCCAATTCTGTTGATACCAAGCTAAGATTTGTGTCGATGGATTGTTACTCGCGTTTTATCACGAACTTATAAAGATATATTTTTTTAAACAAGAATAATATGCATAAATCTCAATCACTTAATTGTTTTGTTTTTCTTTTCTTAAATCATAATTAAATTATTATCGTGAAAGCCGAAATTTGAAAGAAATTTATTTCACTAAATGAGTACTTAATCTGCGAATGATCGTCATCGGCAACGCGAATTTTTTATGCGTAAATACTTTGGCTATATTCAGTCAGTTTTCAGCGAATAGATGAAAACGAAGGACGTAACTGAATTTGGAGGTACTAATTTGGAGTTCACGCGTGTTGATGTAACGCTCCTTGAAATGAAAAATTTTTCGTCACTTGTTTCACACTCACTGTCACATTGAGTAAGCCCTTGAACACGTCACGTCTTCACGTGAATTTGGATTCCTCCGAAACGTCAGCTGTATTTTCAGTAACCTGCCAATGATTATCATTGACGTACGACTTTACGCCGCACAAACACACAATTAAAGCTCGCTCCTTCCTCAATATTCATTTTCTCGGTTTGCGAAGCAATATAAAAGAGAAATCTTTCCGTATCCATTATTTTCGGGGCTTCCCCATTAAAATGCATTTGTGTTGTTCTCTCCCTTTCACTCTTTCCTTAGATCCTTTCCAAACCTAATAGTCGTATCCTTGACCGAGAATCCCAATCTGCTATCTGCCTCATTATATCCTCATTTGCTTCGTCTCCCCTTTGATTCTGGTGTTTTACGTGAAATTCCATTATACGTTGCCCTTTGATTTACCAACCATGCCCTCGAGGGAACTACCCAAGATAGCGAGTGTATGCGGTGGTATATTGTCCCCGTAATTTGTGTAATAGGCTCTCTCTCTCTATTTCTCAAGATTTCTTGGTATGTGTTGCTGCTTCCAATCCATGAGAGTATTAAGAAACCTTTTGTGGTCGTCGAGGTGAACTCATTGACCAATTACCTTTTATTTAGTTATTTATGGACCACCATGGACAGGCCGAAACGAAATTCGAAATCCTGTATCTCGCAAACACCATGTGTTAATTGAGATACATACGCCTGATGGGTTTCGATTGTAATTGTTACGTCAGTAATTAAGAAGTAGCAAGTTTCGCTAAATGTGTGTGTATATATATATATATATATATATATATATATATATATATATATATATATATATATATATTGTTTTCGCGAAATAGGCATTTTTCAATTGCTTGAATCGATAAAAAAATAATCTCATATGTTCCGACTCATAGTAATTAAAATATCTTAAGCTTAATTCGGTCAATAATAGCATTATCCTTTGTTATTTTTATCTAAATGTTATTTCAAATTGTGTATCTTCAGTAGTAATTTTATCTTTCGGAATGTCCTTGGCGGAACCTGTCTCCGTCCATGCATTTCCGTCACTTTTTCTCACCCTTTCGCCTCCAAATTTCCTCTTCCTGCATCTTCAAGTTTTTTAAAGCACTTATTTTGAAAATTAAATTAAACCTCCAGTCATAATCAATCATCTTTCCATTATTAGTTTGGCACGCCCTTCATTTTCATTAAAATAGATTAACTTAAAATATGATTGAATGTATGATTCAGTTAAACGATTTAATGTAGATGTCGGGAATTTTTTAATTTATAGTTTTCAATGAGAATTACCTTACTACAGTACTAATATTTGTCTTCGGACTTGAATTCGGTAAAATTATCTTTAATGCTATAATTTTCTCTCATTCCCTGGCTTATATTTGCACATGGTTTATTAGAAATAAGCGTTTTGGCCTTCATGTTTACAAGAGGAATAAAGCAAAGCGGCGAACATCCTTTTTTGAATCCTATTTGTCTTAAAGCCTCGTAATTTTTTTCACCCACGACCTCGCCCATCTACTTTTCACCCGCCCATGCCACCACAGAAGTCCCTCATATAACCATACTCCTAAAACTTCTCCTCCTTTCACTTCCTCCGCCTTCCATTGTTTTTGCTTACCGACTTCAGCGGGAGCGATCATCTTCCACCCCCTCCCATCCTTACCACGCACTAAGTGACCCAACTCCGCCGGGATGGAGGCTGCGGTGACCCGGGTCTCCGGTGGCTCGGAACGGCGGCGGGTGTAGTTGGAAGCAGAGGAGGGAAAGGGAGGTGGGCTCCCGGAGGCGGGAAGTGGTTCCACGCCCCACAGCACCCCGCTAGACTTTTCTTCCCTTTCCCTCTTCGCCGCTCTCTTATTCCCCGATCTTTCTCTCTTTCTCCTTCGCCCAGACGCCGCCTCGCGGTTGGCGCCTGTCCTCTCCTTCCCGATTTGGACGGATTATCCCGCCCCCCTTCCCACCTCCCCCTCCGCCTAACCAGCCTCCTCTTCCTCCTGCCTTCGCTCTCCGTTCGGCTTCACAAGGCATTTGGAAGCGATATCGCGGTTTTGAAGAGTGGAGAATTTTTAAGGCTACGAACGTTCGGTGAGATAGTAAGATAGAGACGTATTCTGCACGTTTTTCGCCGTCCTTTAATCATCTCCCTCTTGCCGAACGTCGAGTAATGCCTAACGTTTGATGCAAAGTGAAAAAAATGAAAGGGAAACACAGTGGGTGTTTAAGTTGAGGAAGTGAAGGTGGGAAGCTTCGAGTGTTTATTACGGCACATTTTTATTTCAGTTGGAATCTATTTTAGGAGAATTGCATGTTATAATATGCACCTTCTCAGTACTAGCTTCAGCCTTTTATTCTCTCCGGTAAAACTCTGATCAAATAAAAATGGTGGCATTTCATTATGGTCTTATGTTTAAAGAGGGAGGAACTCTAATTACCGTAAAACAATTACGGTAATTACAGTCCCTCCCTCTTTAACCATTATCATATTACCGTAGTGCTCATCATTTTTAATTATGGACTTAGCTAGCGATTAAAATATAAAAAATTGAAATATATATTAAGGGGACCATTTTTTAACTATATTGATAGCTATAATATTTGTTAACATTTCGAAAAAACTATCTAATAAGTGAAATTAAAGGCTTGTTTCTATGTTGCTTGTTTGTCTAATCAGCCTCTTGGACTATTATATCCATAACTCCTACACTGCTACTTATCACTGGTAAGACCGCAAGTGGAATGCGCAGCGAGCATACGGGATCCGTACGAGAAGGGACACATAATTCAACTAGAAAGAGTACAGCGTAGAGCAGCCAAATTTGTATAACAAAAGTACGAACATAAGGAAAGCGTCACCTCTTTATTGAGCGATTTGAACTGGGTATCACTGGAGGACCGTAGATTGGACTCAAGGTTGAAACTTCTGGAGAAATATAGGTCGGAATGTCTAAAAGAGGAGGTAGTGGGAATAATTGTGGCACCAACGTATATAGGTAGAAATGATCGAGACGATAAAATACGTGAGATCGATTTTGTAGGACGGAGCTTTATCTAGGCTCGTTCTTTCCGAGGACAATACGAGATCACAATAGGAAATTTCGAATTGCGTTAGACATTCTTTAGGTAGGATTTGGTGCATAGCACCCCCTGCCAACCACCAACTTGGTGAATTTCAGGGTAACTTGTAGATGTAGATGTACACCACACACACAGAAGGGACACGGTGCCGACATTAGCCTACTCTTTACGAAGCGCACTAATGGGGTATTAAAGGCTTGTTTTCAACCGTAAATTGCTTACTCCTCGTTACTCAAAAATATAGCTCATATTATTTTTGACGCAATATTACCACATGTAGAAATTGACGTTTATTTAGAAAATCGCATATCTTAGTATTTTAAAGTGATATCGATGGGTTGTCTTCGGCTAGAGGGTGCAGGTACTCTTTACCACTTAAAATGCAGCAATTTCAAATGGTTTTCAGCATAAGATTGATGTGAAGTAACTGATGGTTGTTTGAGACGTAAGGTCAATATTTCCTAAGATGTGAAAATAAATCGCCTTTCAGATTTTCACGTAAAATAAATAACCTGTTTCTGTCGGGTGTTTTCCGTGAGAAATATATCCGCTTACACTTTAACCTCAATTTCTATTTTTAGACTTCTCTTTAAAGGATTAGTTCTGACAGGATTTTTACGCCGCCCAGATATGTCTCTGCTTTCACTTTTTGGGATTGGCGCCTTCTATAAAAGAAGAGGTCCAAATCGACGTCGTGTTGAAGCCCGTGGGTGTGTTCCCTTTTGCGTCCTCCATAGGCAACCGTTATACCCTTTCACCTGTGTCAGCTGAAATTCTCCGAGTAACAGAAACGTTTCTAGAACTTTCGTTATATGCCAAAATTAAAACAACTATTAAAAACGAAGGAGATCCTCTCTTAGTTTTCAGTTTCACGGCTTTTTAACGATGCTAATGGGTAAAACATCACGTCACCCTCGATTGGGGTTGTATGACACGATTTTACAAAGCAGGTTGGCTAGATGAGTCATTTTTACCAGTGCAGCTGCCGAGATGAGCGCCCGCGGCGCGGTCCACGTGAAGATTCCAGAAAGCGATTGGGCACGTCGGGCGTAAACAGCCTATAATCTTTTTTAATCCGAGATATTTACAGCACGAACTGTTAGATGAATATGCCGTGTACTCCCTCAAGTCTTAAATCCACTGATCTTGATTTTTGTACGAGGTTTATGATAATACCTACATGTAACATATCAAAATATTCGTGCAACATATTGTCAATTCCCCGTTGATCTCGATATTTCCTTCAATCTCTGTATTTCCGCCCGAAATTATTTCTGAAATTAGATTAAAAAGTGCAATTTACTAAGAAAAGATTTTCTTATTGTATTTGCTGACAAAAATTGTTAATCAGCCTTATTGTTGCTTCCGTATCAGTGTCCATTATTTTGTTAATTTCATAATGTGGTTGATATTAGGAAGTAAACATGATCCCAATTTTATCTGATGCTTTTTTGGAGCATTACCGCTTACTGTTTGCGAAAAAAGAAAGGTTTCTATCTTTCGTGTTGTCCTATTATAACGAAAGTTATATCATGTTGTATTTTTGTTTTGAAGATTCAATCTTAGTTTTCCTGTGTCTCTTCCTTGTTTATTTTTTATCTTTTTGCAGTTATCCTCGATCAGGACTAACTTTCATTTTTCCTTTTCCAATTGCTTAATGGACATTCAACTTCTCACGAGATATCGTTGCATTGACACATCCTGCACCCCTTCCCAAAGAGACAAAAAGTAAAGTGATTTTCAGGTATTTAACTTTTTACACCAAAGAGATCGATCCATGATTGAAACCACGGTTTCTATCAGGTACCCTATGTGTCCGGTTTGCCCGAATTTTTTAAATATGTATTTCTGCGATCACTCCGCCTATCCTAGTCCAAAGTCACGGTAGTAGTTTTATTTTCCTCTCCACTTTCACCTTTTTCTTGATTTTTCATTGGCGAGGTGTTTGTTTTGTAGATTCTCTGTTTGTTTTTGAAGCTCATCAGGGAATTATCAAGCAGTTCGTATGGCTGAGAATAAACTCCAGAATGTGCACTTAAGTATAAAAAATTGAAAAATTAAGCACTTGTCTTAGGTATTTCTAATATTATTTATTTAAGGCTGTTGGAGTTACCTAAGGCATACTTTTTTTTTTTAATTTTTGATACATAAGTGCTTATTCTGGAATTTATGTTTTGAATAGTGATCTAATAAGAGATCGATTTTAACGATACCTTTTCTTTTCATATGCCATTTCTTTAATCTCCTGGAAACATTGGCAATCGTAAACATTTAAAATTAACAGGGCGAATGTTAACCTCATTTGGAAAACTTCTATGAAGCGTATGTCGAGATTTCCATCTTAAAAAAACATCTCTACATATCGATCGAAAAAGTTTACACCACGGGAGCCGGAACATATGTTCACGCAGTCCTTTTTATCCCGCCGCATCGAGTAAAAAGTCGCTTGATTATTTTTTCCTCGCGTTTATTTTTCGCTCCTTCGCAATTAAGGTCTGTAAATCACCTCTTAGAGAGACGCGAGGTCGTATCGAGTTGCATCTTCGCAAATTGATTAACGAGAGTTTTTCTCTCGGGATAGAAGAGCGAGATGCTCGGTATGGGAGAGGAGGAGGCGGAGGGATCTCTCACTTTTATCTAGCTCTGCGGGTCGGCGGAAGGCGATTGGAAATAAAACAACAGAAGCGCGAGTCGCGCATGTGTGTGTTCGCTCCCGCGATTCCAATCTTCTCTTTTCTCATTTAAGGGCGCAGCTTCCCTCGCAAGAATTAGCGAGCGGGAAGATTTACGGCTACCCTTCGAAGGTTTTTTTCTTGCTTCACTCCATGTCGGATCGAACGGTCATATTTTTTGCGAATTCCCTCTTTGGTTTGAGAATCTCGCGTGTGTGGAGTGACGCGTAGGCGAAAGAACGGGAAGCCCTGGGGTCACGCGAGACTTCTTTCTTCGTCTCATTAGCCCCTGGCTGAAAGAGGAGGTGCAGACGATTCTCGTGGAGGATGGGACCCGGGGCGATCTAATCGTTGATCGCGTAGGGTGTCGGGGATCGTTAAAACCACGTCGCTCTTAATTATGCGCCGCCTCCTATGGCATCGACCTATGTAACGACCTTAAAATATAGCTCTCATTTATGCGCCTCCAAGAATGTTTTTTTTTTTAACGGAAACGATGTAAATCTAAGAGAGCTTTGGGAGGAGGAAAATAAAATTAACGACATAATTGTATTTTATGAAGGATTCAGCAATGTTAAATTTGAATGACTTTCTTTGAAATCTTAATTGATTATATGAAAGTGTTTATCTTCGAAAAACTATATGACGTGGAGGAATCTCTTGAAACGGCTTTTACCTTAATTTGAGTAATCAGCAATTAATATTCGTGTTTAGAGGCCACTATATGAAATTAATTATTAACCCTGCGGTACTCATGTTAATTTTTCAACCGCCAGTTCTCGCGTTGGGTCCTCCTGGCATCCCACAGATTATTTTTGTTCTTAAAAAAATATCACTATTATTCAATTAATTCTTTATTTTGTTCTATTTATAATAATTTATAAGTGAATTTTGAGAAGTTCCAAATGATTTTTTCATTTATTATTATTAATCTATTTCGAAAAGAAAAAGTCTTAAGGTACACTTTCATGGATATTTTCGGGTGTCAATCTGTGAATCAGTATACAGTTTTAGGAATATAATTATAATATCGTCATTTCAGTTAAAGAAATCGGTAATCCCACAATAGAATGGACTTTATAATTGCAGGGGAAATTGGGGTAAAACAGGGTACTTAGTGGGAAATTGCTCCTAATTCACTCAATATTGAAAGCAAAATGAATATTAATTAATCACATAATCTAATAACATTTTGCTTTCGGATGCTTTTGTTAATATTTGCTTACTCTGTATAATCAAGGAGAAAGAAATGTTTTTTCTAATTAATGCAAGTTCCCTGTTTTGCCTCACCCGGTTGGTAAAAAAGGATACATGAATAAATCATCAAGGAAATGGAATTTAAGGAAAAAGAAACAGAAACAGAAGATTACAACATAACAAGTAACATGCACAACAAACTTGGCCTTTTGTCCACATATCATTTACAAAAGTCACAATTGTACTGTTCACCATCTTGTTCGTCAATCCTCGCACATGCATCATGAGCCCATCCACTACACTTCACGCACTTAATCCGGCCTTCCTCTGATTTTGAGTTCGAGAAATGGTTCTTGCCGAAAATGCATGCTGCAGTATCGTTATCTTCTTCAGACTCCTCAGACTCGTCCTCTTCAGTTGCCACAAAACTCCTTGTTTTATCAATTCTCTTTCTTTGTCATGTTTAATCTCTTTCCGTCTGGCACCACTTTCATTGGATAGACTTAGTTTTCTTTTGGGAGTTTTTTTTAGGCCACCATAGCGATCAGTTCCTTCTTGTATGGTGAATCAGTGAGTATTACTGTCTTTCCGCGTCGTCTGTTCCCTTTCCTTCCTTTTGGCCTTGGGGATGGTCTGGATTTCTTTTGGAGAAATTCGGAATACTGATGGTGCAGAATCTGGATCAGATACACGCTCCGGAACACCAGAAGTTATTGTTTCCCTACATGATACAACAGAATTTTCTGATGCTATGTAGCTGTTCATTATTTGTAAACACTTCACAGGTAGCAGTGGATACCAAATTTTGAAAATCCGTGTTTCTCTGCTGAGGTCTTTCGGTTGTCTCTGCTGGCTGAAACATCCAATCAGGAATATATGAAAAGGGAGGGTTGTGAGACACGGTGAAACAATACAATAGTAAATAAACAAAAACTCCTTCACCGTAAAAAGGAAGAGAATACACTCACGCTGCAGGTTGCTGGTAACGCTGGTACACGCACACGCAGAAAGATACAAAAGCCACTCACACAGTAAACTAAACAAAAATTGAAACTAGACACCGATGTTTAGACAGCTAAGCTGTCATCTTCAGTAGTGTGGGGTGTAGAAGGGAGACGATCTCAAATTATGTGAAATAACAAAAGTTTTGTAGATAGTAACAATCATTTCAGAATAAAATATGAACAACGTCCACACAAAGAAAAAAGCGCTGATTTCTGTAACGTACAGCGGAGCACTCTCTTAGAAAAAACGTCCATACTCAAAGAATTACCAAAGAAAACTGAAAATATTTAGCAGAATAGGTTACAAACACATGTCATTCCAGTTACTGAAGGGTCGGAGTCATAAAAGGCCAAAGGAAAGGAACCTTGTCATAAAACGTGTGCCTGGGGTGTCCACAGCACCCCACGCGAGTACTGGACGGTTAAAATGTATTTTTTCCCATTTTCCTATCTAGGCGTTATGAAGAGATCCTAGATTATCAAGTATTCCCTATTAAAGAAATTGGTACCAAATTGAGCATCTATTTTGTGTTTCGTTGTTTATTCTAGTAATTTTTTATATTCTCACCTAAACATTCCTGTAGCATTTTTAAAATTAAGGACAAATGGATTTCTCAGATTTATTTCATAAGCGATTTGCTATGGGTTGAAAAATGGCCGGAAATTGAGGAATGTCATACAGATTATCGCCTCGTTCTCTCATTTCGCAGAGGAAATTAACGATTGAGCAAGAGAAGGCAATATCATTTTAGGCTCGTCCTTCGAAAGGAAAATAATTTTAAATTTAAATAGTAATTATTTTGCCTGAAAGGGATTGCTTATGCATAAAAACATAATAAATAGAAGAAATAAGTGATAATTATCAAGAAAAAAATGTTCGGCGGTTGTTTTTCTTGGTATGAAGCAAAAAACGCTTATGAGAAAAAATGAATTAGTGAAACCCGTAATCAATTTACAGGAAATCGCTAGAGTTGCAAAAGATATTTTATTCATTACCCATCCTCGCTTTGCATTGTACTACATCTACATGATGCATTGCAAGTCACCTTTTTGGTAGATGGCAGGGGGTGCAGTGCACCAAAGGTCCCTAGTTTTCCTACGTTATTTTTTCCTAATATGTTCTCTTATCGTCCTAGGGAAAAACGATCCTCTATATCGCTTTGTTCTACAATCGATCTCGCGAATCTTATCCTCGATGTCCTGCCTTATGAGATATGCCGTGCTTCTGAGTCCTACTACCTCATTCGCTAAGCCCTCCGACATAAATTTTTCCAGTAGTTTAAATCTAGACTGCAGCCTACGTTCCTCTAACGATGTCCATTTCAGATTTTCTATTAATGATGTTACGCTTTGTTCACTATCGTAATTTCTCTTTACAAATCTAGCTGCCCTGCGCTGAACCTTTTCTATCTCGTTAGTGAGTCCCTTTTCGTAGGGATCCCACACAGGTGACGCATATTCGACCTGCGACCGAACCAAGGATAAATAACATAATTATTTCAATAGCTCCGAAAAAGTGAAAGAATTATGTTATTACTACGTGCGTTGCTGGATAAGACCAAGCAAAATGAGGCAGATATATTCACAGGGACACGTGACGTTAAATTTGAGCCACGTCTTGAAGCCAATATACAAAGATTCGGTCACATTGTATTCAGCATTTATTCCTTTTATTCTTCTACCTCTACGTCCAACTTAAACACTTTTATGTTTTTTAATGCTCTAACACCGTTTCAAAATTGTGCCAAAGTGAAATTGGTGGCAATTCGAGGTAGTTCTCTCAAAAGAATACCACGCTAAACCGAAAACGTGTAAAACGAAACCGTGAAATTCGATGGATGAGTGTATTTATATTTATACATGTATTATTATATTTATTTCCAGTTAGTCCTTTGTTGAGGTCTTCTTGGATTTTTTCTTTGTCGTCACCATCCTTTTTAAACGTTTTTTTCCGATGAAATTTCCAGGAACCACGAAATCTCACCGACGGTGAAGCGGTAATCGTTCCTTCTCCGTCAAACTAACTCTCAAAAAACTTTTATGTCCACTCCGGAAAATTGCCGTCGATATAAACAGCGAAAGTCTTGAAAAATCCTTTCGGTCGATCAAAGCGTCCTTCATCTTGCCGTGAAACGTGTTCGATCGATTTTAAATCGCATTCGTGTGGCGAGAGAGGCGATCGCTGCATATCCGCATTCATTCCGTGCGTCGTACGCGGAAGAAATTGAATCTGGACGAGATTGGCATCGGAAGTTGTCCTTTGAGTGCTATCTTGCGCGGGAAAGTTTATCTCCGGTCAAAGCCCCCCCTCTCCCTCTCCCTCTCTCTCCCCCTCCCCCTCACCTCGCCTGCCCCATTGACGAAGATTGGGAGTAAATCGTCCCTAAACGTCGCTAGCATATCTGTGTTTGCGTCTGCGTGCTATGCGCTTTCACTCATGGGTTTATACCCAGGCGCGTATTAAATTCTGAAGATAAGAGCCGTCCGTGGAGGACCACCGTCTGTCTTATTCTCGATGCAAATTGTTTTGTCCGACCGCACGATTCTCCGTAGCGCCACTAACGTGTTGGTTTAGTCTTGTATGTGACTGTCTTTCGCACTCTCCCTTGCTCTCTCTTTCACTCTCTCTTCTTTCCCTCCGTCCTCAGTTCGATTAGCATACAATGGAGGCGAATGTGTTTATATCGCTTAATCGCTCCAATTTTGAATGTTTACGGTGTCAATGTTTTCAGCGTATTACGCGCTTAGGATTGTGAGTGAAATGCTAGCTTTTTCATTCACTCCTGTAATTTTAGACGATCCGTTTTATATCAATAAATTTGTTTTATTTTTTCTGAGGTCCGAAAATTATATTTATTTTTTATAAACACGTTCAAGTAAATTCGGTTATTTAATATTGAAGACTAAAGTATTAGCGCATTAAGCGCATATTGATCTGAATTATGTTCTTGAGTGGTATGCCACTTGAGAATTGTGACAGAAACGAACTAACTTCAGTATTTTTGCTTTTTATTTTGCACTGTCTCGGAATTTGACATTGACTCAATATGCTTAGAAATTTTCTTGTCCTGGTCTAATATGACTGCATCTCCGAATTGACTTCCTGACTCTTTTTTCTCCTTCAAGTTCTTGATGGCTTACAGAAGATTACTTACTCTATTTATATGCCAATTCACCTTTTTCCGTTAAATATCATTCATTACATAAAGGAGAACTTACTGTCCATGATTCATTAAAAAAATAAATTAGGTACTCAGAACGACCATAACAAGTGAGGGATGAATTGCAGAGCAAATTACATATGGCGCTTTTTTCCTTGTTTTGGGATTATGACGTCATCATAAGATTACATCTTTGGTTGAGATCGACTAGTAGATTTCCGGCGTTACAAGTTTCTGCATGCATTTTGTGGATGACCCGCCGAAAGTTAAATTTTATCGACATTCATGATATCGCGTGTCATAAGGTTCTTATCGATCCCGGTGCCAGAAATACTACTCTCCTCTCGAGGAGAGGGAAATTCTTATCAGTCGCGCTAAATGACTGCGCCACTTTGATAGAAGGTCGTTTTTATGGCTTGATGTCCGTACGATGCCCGCTTAGGCGCAGTATTGGAGGTTGCCAAGCACTGACCTATTTAACAAATATCCCTCTTAACTGACTCGAATCAAGGTAAGAGGGACGTGCGTGTAAGTCACATAAAGTGCATCGCTTTATGACATCTCGCGCCAACTTCCCCGTGTTGTTTTTTTGCCGAGGATTGACTCGGTTTATCACGAAGATAAATATCTCCTTGACTGATTGAACGTAAGGGATATGCAAGGAAAGTAACATAGCGGCGAATTTTGTTTACTTTCGATGCAGCAGCACGTGTAAAAAAATTAAACCATGCTCATCTGGAGAATGAAAATCGGATTCATTTCTACGCCCAAATTGAGTCTAAACAAATATCCTTCTTCCCGGAGGCATTTTTTATTCTTATTTATCGATTGCATTGACACGATCGCGCATTATTTATCGCTGTTCTCTCTCTCCACTACAATGGTGGGAAGAATACCATTGTTCGTATGCGTTCATATTGAACTATGCTGGAATTAGAATACCATAGCAGATGAGCTGTCTCTCACACTCTCTCAGTCGAGAACATCACGATTGCTACTTCTCCATACTGCCCCTTCCTCCGAAGGTTACCCATACTTGTTAGAAGGAGAGTGACCCCAACTTATTTCCTAGGATTCTATGTCGGCTCGGCATGGGAGTGAGTTAAGTGCCTGCCCGCCAATAATAAGAAAGCGGGTTCGATCCCAGCCGTTGGATTTCTTACGATCGCAAAGAGCTATGCTGAAGAAACAATATGTTCACAGTCCTCCAGGGGACGGGATTCCATTTTCGGGCGGGTTTTGCATCCGTTTATTAAGTACTTAACCTTTTGCCGGTTAGTTTTTTCGGCCATGATGTCTCCATTCTGAGCTATTCTCAGTATTCATTCGATTCAAGCTATGCTACTAATACAGCACGTTGACATGTCGACTTTCGGAGAAGATGGGGCAGTGGCGCTGCTAGCGCTACATGCTGCCATATCCGGTATGTCAATAGCAAATTCCAACTGTATTGTATTTTTTGTGTCTTTTCACTGTCTTTTAATAAAATAATACAATAAAAATAAAACAATGCTCCTAAACGATTTTCTCCTGCTGTCATTGGCACGCACGCGCACTACAAAATTACTTTAGAGGAAAACGGATACTCGCTGCCCTTTAACTCGAAAAGAGGGAAGAAAACGGTAGCAAACTGTGGCCTATTCGTTGGACGCCAAGAGCGTGTACATATACAGTTTCCTTGAGCTGTCGTTTGTGTGTGGCATACGGGCGCGGACTACAAAATTAGTCTGTAGGATAAGAAGGTATTGGGAGGATTGAATTTGTGGAAGTGAGTTTTTTCCGAACGTTATACCTTCATTCTGAATTTCTTTGGGCGATAAATCACGAGTTGGCGGGTTATTGCGGGGAATATGAACGGTAATAAAGAAGGAAATGGTTTCCATGGAAATAAAAAATTTAAAAATTTAAAGTAGTCGACGGAATTCTTAAGTGGAAGTCTTAAGCAATTTTTTTTCTTGCCAGTAACAGCCTTTTTTCCTCATATGTTACATTCTGAGCGAATAAATATTATTTGAGATGTCTTTGTGAGACCGTAGACCGCCTTATGCATACAGGAAATTATTAAAAAACGAAGATTTACGACTACGAAAAGCATCTGGTGTATAATAACCTGAACATTTTCTGTTATTTGTATTATGTTGTTTTCGCTTTTGGTGCGATCTTATTTATTGTCATCAAAAGATATTTTTATCTGATAAATATCTTCATTTCCAACCAACGGAGTCTAATGGAGAATTTGCTCTTCGATTTCCCCCTCCCTTGGAACTATTAAGAAAACTAATAGAATGCAGTAATTGCAGTAATTCGTTAAATTTAATTCTGTTAATACATCTGCGTGGTTTGGGTTGATATATTCTCAAGGCAAAATTAATGTGTTTTATATTTGTGTTCGACTATCGTGTTATATTCCATCATCTCTGTCATTTTTATTTGAAGCATAAATTTCCGTGTTTTATGCCTTCCACTTAAGTTTTAAGTATTTCTGATATGTGTTTGAAGGTACGTTTTTTCCTGTGAAACATTACGTACTGATAAACCGATTTCAAACAAATATAGTACTCACTATTTTTAATTAATTTTTTAAAATATTCTGAAGGGTGTAATACAGCAGACGCCGACTCAGATGGACGATTTAAGAATATTTATATTTATCGGTTAGCCAAATTCTTTGCTTAGTGAGAGGAAGAATATTCACCACACGGGATCCCTCTTGAAAATAACGATCTTACGATTCTCGCGTGTGAAAACGATCACCCACAACTCATCTTCAACACTCCGTTTCTTCATATTCGGACTAATGTCTTAGAAAGTTTCCGCAACATTGCACAAGGACGCACATATACTAAATAAACGTCTTGCACGGGTGAGCTTAAAACGACTCTTCCACGAAGCGAAGTCCAAAATAGACATTCCGCTGAGAAGTGCGAGATTAGTTTTTTCATTGGAACGGTCTTGAAATGGATAAATAAAATAAGGAACAACTTATTTTATAGAACCACGTATGTTCTAGACTAGTAGTTGTTTAGTTTATGTTGTTACCTTATGCTTGCTTTTATGAAATCATATAAGCGATAAGAACGGTATGTTTATGATCCATTGGGGTTGGAAATTTTCCTCCAGACGAATTTATTAAACATTTTTCTTGCATTCCTCATATCGAAGATTGTATGTTGAATCCAAAAAAATAAAATATATCAGGAGAAACCAATTGATTTGTAAATGTGAATGTAAAGAACGTATATAGCATTTTTATTCATTTACAACTTTAATTCTATAAAATTATCATCGAACGTACAAGATTTAACCATCGAAGGCGAGAAAAATAATCTTTATTCCCTTGCCTTTTATCAAGGAAAGAGAATCTCAAAACCAAAACTGATTCGCCAATGGCTACTCACTTTTTGGTATTTAGCGATGCATATCTCTTGCAAAAGAAACACGGGCAGTGTAAAAATAAACCTTTTCCTTAGGATTTAGACCACACTTCTCACGCCATCATATTTTGATATCCGATCAAACTGATCGACTGATTACTCCGTCTCTCGCCGTTTTCGCGTGAAGTCCTTGATTGTCTCGTTAGTGTAACAACTTCTTCATCAACCATATTTACTCGGAGATAACAAACAGGCCATTTCGACGATCCCCTTTGCTTTCACGTCAAATCTTGTGCTGTCCCCAGGATACGAAAACCCCGCCTCGAGAAAGCAATCACGTCCAACCACCTTCCAAAGGCATTTGCACGGATAGATCATGTATCCCTAGTTTTTGGAGAGCGCAGCACGTTCCTTGATCCGTGTGTTTTAGAATCGAATTCGCTTCAGGGCGTGCTCATCCCCCGACAGGGCGGAGGGCGCGTATTACGCTGCCGTTATCCGAGCCCGAAAAACAATGGAATACGGTTGCTTTTCATTCCCCTCGTCTGGGCACCACGGTCGCCACCCATCGAAAAATTCGCATGTACGTGTGCGCTCAACGATCGTTTTCTCCGCTCGTCTCGGAGCGACGGGTCGCGAATCCTCATTTTCGCCGCGTGCGTGAGGCGCTTCTCTTGTTTTTGCTCATGTGCAAGCGCATGGAGCATAACTAAGCGAGAGACACGCTGTGTCCGAGGGATGGTCAAAAGGGAAAGAATGTCTCATCGAGTTCTCCTCTCTCGCTTCTCTGTTTTTACCTGTATCTCTTCCTTTATGCTGTTCGTAGATATTTTTTTCATTTTCATCGTTTGTCTCTTTTTCCATCCTTTCTCTTCTTTCCTTTCTTATTCATTATTTTTTTAGTAATGGCATGTCGTTATTCACGAATATGTATGCATGCGCATCCATCCATTCTTCTTGTTTTATTACTTTTCTTCTTTTTTCACTTTTAACAAGAATATTTTTTAATAATTTTTCCTAAATATTTTTAGATAATGCACTTTTTCTGGATTTTCCCGGGCAATTCGCGATGTGACCAAATCGTTTTGGGCAAACCTAGATGTGATAGGGCTCACATCCTATATCCGTCCCTAATTTGCTCCGGTTTTCAGTGTTTTGTCCCGGTACATCGAACTATTTTTCGTTTGATTATAGATTTTGTTAATTGTAATGAATTCTGCAGCAGTTCTCTCCATCTTCATTTCGTATTAAGCCATTTGAAGGTAAACCTCGATCTACCAAATACGAATCAATACAAGGATAGAGTTACCAACCCAAACCAACCAAGCTAAATTAAACCAAACCTACCCCGAATCTACCGGAATTGGAGGGTTCGTCGCGGGACAATTCGGCGACTGGACAATCCGGCGCTGGGACTATTCGGGGTCCCAGGTTGGGTTAAGTGAATGGGGATTTGATTCGTTCCATTTTTCTCCCCCGGTATGGGTTAAGTGGTTGGTGGTTTGGTTCGTTCCATTTTCCTCCCCTGGGTTGGGTTAAGTGGTTCGAGAGTGCTATTATGTTTAACTTTTTTCGTGTATTTTAATTTAAAAGTTGTTTTTAAAATACTGCCCTTTCATTGAAATATTACCGTCTCACAACAGTAGTTAGTCAACTTAGCCGAGTTCACTTAATAGTTGTAATATCTTTTTATTATCACACTATTCCCGTCAAATCATGCTGGTATCTTGCCAAACGTAATCCTGCTGGCGCCGAATTTTCCCGTCGCCAAATCGCCCCGAGCCGAAACGGTCGCGCCGAATTATCCAGCGCTGAATTGCCCTATACCCCCGAATCTACTTCATACGCTTTGAGATTTTCCCGGGCATACTTAGATCTTCCCAAACACTTGTGGACGTTTCGCGATATGCCCGGACAAATCCCGAAGTTAAACTCTACTTCGGGATTTGTCCGTTACATTTGGACAAATCTAGATTCGCCTGGACATATCTTTATCTGCTCAAACACTTGTGGGCGTATAATTGCAAAATTGCATATTATAAATGCATTAAACTATTTTTTTGTTTTCGTATAATTGTATTTTTTTTAATCGCCCTATCATTAGGTTTCGTAGGTTTTTCACACTTCCATTTTCCATAATTTTTCTCTACTAATATCATTTCCTTTTCATTAACAAATGTACTATGTGATGTAACATTTTTTGTCATTTGTACATGAAAAAGGATTAAATAGAAAAGTCACTTCCTAATTTCAATCTCGCTGTAATTCAATCATTTGCTCATGTATCTATATCCTTCCTTTCCCCCGTTTTCTTTGGAAATGTGTCAATTTTAAAATAACCTACTCTTTGTACTGTTCGTGCATGTTATATCTAATCTGTTTTATGCGGCGAAGAGTTAAATTTGAGATGGCACTATTCATTCATTCATCATAGTTCTACTTTCCGGTAGGTTTTAGGCACAGCCAACTCAATCTGTGCTACCCAAGGACTTTCTCTTCATGATCTCATCCGCAATTCCTTCTTGTAATGCAATTAATGATGGCACTAGGGGCGGATATAAGGCCAGGCGACCACTTAGGGCCTCGCTCCTCTGTGGGCCTCACGCATCTGGGAGTATAGCGTCCAGAGTAGTAGTAGCAGGAGAGTTAGTGTTAACAGAGTCGCAGCCTATTGCGAAGGGAGAAACATGTATAGATAGTGTGTTTAAAGTCCAAACACAAAGATGCGGTCGTTTATCCTAAATGATGAGGAAGATAACGTAAACAATATTTGGCGAACACCAGTCTCACCTAACGGGTGTCGTTGAAAGAAATAATTATTTCTAAGGGTTCCGCTAGAAGACTTTTAATCTGCAATCTAAATCGACCTCAAAAGCCCACCCACCATGTTTTAAAAACATATGGAAAGAAAGTTTTAAGAATTTGGTTGCCTGTTTTCCTTCATATAATTTAACTACGTAATCAGAATTCTCGAGTCGCGGGCCCCGCAAAGTACCGTCGCCCAGGGACCTCGTAAACCACTATCGCCTACGGGCCTCGCGCCTCCTAAATCTGCGCCTGGATGGCACTATAGGTGTAATTTTGCTTGAATTAAGGCGCTTGTCTGTCTTTCCCCTTCCTCTCTCTTGTTTCTTATCATTCCTCTCGAATCTTTCTCCTTGCTCCATCCGTATTTTTATTTCTATCTCCATTCCCTCATCTATTCTCTCTCATCTCCGCTCATCCTAATTCTCGCTTATAATGATATTATCTAATTCTCCCTTCCCCCGGTTTCTCTCCTCTTCTCCTTTGTCTGTTAGTTCTTTCCGTCACTTTTCCTCCCAGTCCCTCTCTCTCCGTCCTACACTCCCTCAAAATACATATCCCATTCTCTCTTTTTTTCTCCCGTGTCAGAATTTGGACGTTGGTCGTGATCGTTTTCCAGCATCGGTTTCTCTCCGGCGATATTTCCTCGAGGTCGAGGTCGTCGAGATATGTTTTTCGTCGCCGTGTGGAGTTGCGTCGAGAGATGATGAAGAATGGGTCTTTAGCACTTAGCCATGCGCGACTGATGCGTTCTTGTTTTCCATTGTCGAGAAGAGAGAGAATGTGCTTTTTTATTGTGAGCCTTCTCTCTCTCTCTCTTCACCGCCTCTCTCTTCTAAATGGGGTTATGTTATCTGTTTTTACGGCCGGTTTCGTCGCTGCAACAATGATGAAAGTTCTTTTCGGATGGGTCATCAGACCTCGTAAATGAGAATAAATCGTGGGCGAGCGGGAGTACTTTTCCTCGAATATTTTTCCGTGCGTTCAGCAAAAATGACAGGTATGGGTTTTTTTTAGAGCTTTCATTCAATTACTTTAATAGTGTTTCTTGAAAACAGAAGGCAGTCTTTTTATTGTTGTTGCGTCGTAGGGTAAATACACGATCTCAAGTTTAGGTGGAGGTGAGTGAACGATAAATGAGCAGGTGGGTAAAATTGCCCTTTTTAAAATTTTTACTTCTATTTTTCTCACTCAATGGCCTCCCTAGGGCCAAGAATGGATAATAAACGTGTAATTTGAAATTGTCGATGAATAGAGATTTTCTGTTATTGGTGGTATGCCAATGTTCGTGAGCAACTTAACCACGAAATTCACTCCCTTTTTCTGCCCCAGAAAGAAGTAACGAGCTCAACTTATGGCTGAAATAAAAATTTTAAACCATCGTTTCTTCGATAGCTATAAAAGGTTTTGGAAAACTAGATGCGCATTTCGGCTACAAATTAGCTGTCAATCAATAGTGATTAATTTATTGAAGATTATAAATGTTTTTGTTTTGTTTTTCAATTTCCTTCTTTGTTGAAGTAACATATTTTTGAAGAGAGACGTTTACCATTCTATCTCATATAAGATTTTTATATTGCTCGAGCACCTTTTTACGCTAAAAAGCGATTACTTTGAATTAAAATAATATGTTTTTTGCGTTCATGAATAATTCATTTCAACCTGATTACTACTCCTACTTAAAATTCATGAAAGTAATCGAATCGTTACCCTTCCCTATCGTCTTTGCGTCCATGGTAATTGACGTTCAGGAACGTCTTACTACTTTATATTTTATTTTGGTCGGAGAAGTGAATTATCTTCAGCATTCGCGTTCTTTTAATTAAGATCGTTAAAACGATGCTTTATCAACCATAGCACGAGCTTCTTTCCATTCTATTTTCTATCTTTGTGGTAGTTCTTAATCACCTACCGCGATATTTCTTTTGATGGGGCATTGTTAACACCTGTTTCTTGGTCCGCTGCGCTGGTGAAACAGTAAGGCGAGGCGCGTTAACCCGCACGCTAGGTTGATCTCACAGCAGCCTCCTGAGTAAAGGGTTTGGTCTAGCCACCGGTGCGTGATGTTCCATTGGTCTAGCAGGGTGACGGGGGTGAAAAGTGGAGGTAGAGGTGGATGATCCAAAAGCTTGAGAAGAGGCCAAATGCAAATCTGGAGCTGTAAGTGACTGTACGGTTCACGCGGTAGAGGATAAATGTTTATGGTGCTGCAGGGAGGGTAGTAACGGAATATTTTTTTAGTAGCTTTCACGGTCCGACATCGATTCTCGGAGTAATATACTTTTCTGAATGCCTTCTTTTCTACTAATAAAAAATGAAAGATGGCGTGTCACAGTTTGATATCGTGAAAGTACATGTTATTTTGCATTTTACATGCTGTTGTCTCTATATGTTTAATCGAGTGGCATGAAAGAGTCTTCCGGGTAGAAAAGTTTATAGAAAAACCTATCTAACTGCCTTGAAGAATACTTTTGCTACGTTAAGGGTTTTTGAATTGTCATTTCGGTTATCAAAAATACTAACTAGCAGCCGGGATTGAATTAAAAAATTTAATGATTTTAGCCGTAAGAGCCAAGTGCTTGCTTGCATTGCAATATCTAAATCCTTTCTGTTACATGGGAGCTTTTTTCGGTTGTATTTACTGCCGGCGGCGGTAATATGAAATTATTTTTGCATCTATTGTTGTAAAAAATATTACGTTCCAAGTGCTTAGTCTTGCTAGTTTCAACACTGGATAAGCAAAGTTAACATCCGCTCTTTGTCATCATTCCTATATATTATTTACCGTAAGACTTTATCACTAATTTCCCTAATAAAAATTTAGAAATACTCTTTGCTAAATTTTTTGTTGGATGGACATGTTTTCAGAAATAATAAACATCTAATTTCACAAAATATTCTGAATCCTTCGGTAATCATTGCATTTATTTTAAAAAATAGGAGACGTGAAATGTTTTTGTTAAAGAAACACGACTTTTACTTCGCCCTACGGTAGTGAAATATATATTATTTTCCTCCAAGAACTCTCCAACCTACAAAAACAACTCTTGTGAGGTTTGAGTCTCATGTCCTGGAATTTAAAAATAAGGGAAAGTACGGCGAGTCCCTTTTTTGTGGTAATTTTGAAATTTTTTCCCAAGTATCGCTTGAGAAGATTTGAAATACGGCAGGTGGCAGTCCGAAAGTAATATCCAAAAATTTAACAGTTGATGTCTGTGTTTTGCGTTCTCCTCCGCGGTTCAGTCCTACCACATCGCTCGAGCAAAATGTTTCCTTTAACCCTTGAGCTAGAACTTGATGCTCCGTGGTGTTGAGGCGGTCACGCATATGAGGTTTGATGTGATTTTCTGTGAGTTATGTGGCGTATGCGTGCCTCGAAACTCGAAATATAAATTGGGCTGTAATAGAAAAAATTATCTGCGAGGTTTATTTTTCTACTTTTATTTATATCTGAGAACAGGTGAGACGGGTAGGCAGCTGAGATTTCGCCGGGTAAAACCGTAACTTCCAAATGTCCCGGAAGCGATCGCATTCTCTCCATTTGCTCTCAATGGCAATATCTTTCCCTCTCTTCTGGTGCTCGTAGAATAGCGCTCGCTTCTAAAGATAATCTGCGGGGGCAGTTATTGAGGAAGTATCGTGTTGCATCCTGTTATACAGCTATTGCTATGCGTTAAATTGCATATAAAGAATAATCTGGTAATGTTTTGAACTTTTCTTACGCAGATGATTTCTTTGTAATTATTCATATTCAAGTAAGGAATGGAGGCGTGGCGCCATCGCCAGCGAGAAAAAGCGTTGATTGAAATGCGTTCATCGTAAAATATAACCTTGCGTTAAAAATGTAAATAATTATTATGAAAATATTCCAATTGAACCATGGCTCATGATGTTATAAGCTTCATCGATTTATTTCAAATTTGCTCTTCTGACGCTCTAAATATTCAGACTCGTTCCCTGTGAATCGATCATAAAACTAGAAATCTAAGTCAAAGTAAGATCATTTGTGTCACGACGCATTAATTTTCACTTTTTTAAGGCCGGCTGGAAATATTTTGTAGATTTTTACTTCTAATTTAATTATTATCGTCACGCTATTTTGTCTGTTAGGCTGGATATGGCAAAATAAAACGAAAATATTTTATTATATTAGTAAATTTTAAACAATTTTGAAATTAATTAAAATTTAAGATTTGCCAAAATTCTGACATTCATGACTATTTCTCGGTGGACTACAGTTAATTAGCGTATATCATTGTACAACCTATAAATACCCTACTTCTTCCATAGCTGTCGTCAATATACAGTAAACTTTATTGCCTTATATTAAAATTTAGATATTAATCCCAATATTTTATCCTTTGTTGAGAAAGGTTTAGCGAAGTTTCTTACGGACTGAATTTGTAATTTTTTTGATATATTTATTCTCTCACTGAATTTTTTTCTGTACGTGGCTTTCTTAATTGCGATAGTTAATTTATGAGTTGATTAATAACACTGCAGTTTTTACGAGTAAACTTTCCAAGAATAGCTCGTATGTTCTTTATTATCTTGAGCGTGAACAGGAATCATGCTGGGTTTCGATAAGCACCTCTCAAGCGTATAATTTAATTTGTACACATTATTCTCATAACATCCGAAGCGAAAATATACTGTAATTATAATAAAAATCCATGGGTTATGATTCATTTTAAAAATTATTTTATCTCTAAATAATCTCAGATGTAACATAGTTTTGCATTTGAACAAGTTCTAAAATTTTAGTACCTATTCCATGGAACAAAATCTACAGAAAGAATATTATTTAGGTGTTCTCTAAAACTAAACAGACAGTAAAGCCGAGCATTACCAGCCGTAGAAGTCGTCTTATCTTGATACGCTTTAAGGTAAGCTTTAAGCGTTAAGGTACATGCATATAGGAGGGTGAAATTGTTTTACCTGTTCGTGCACATCGAGAGAAACTCGGCGCTGCGAAAATTATGGCCGATGGCCTCGTTTTGGAGGAGTTGATGAAATAGGACATTTGCACAGAAAACGAAGGACGCCTCATTTCAAATAGTTCGCGCCGATTCTCTGCGAGGAATTCTTTCAATTGCGAACACCGGAGTGACCTCTAGGGTGCATTTTGGGTATTGGGGATAAAAAAGTTATTATCTCGCAGTTTTTCTTGCAGAATGTCCAAAAAGGCTCGGAATGTGTCGGCAAGGACGTAAGTTATGCATTCGATTCCGCCGATGAGATGCATCCTTGACCTCTTTCTTGCATTTGTGAACGGCTTCCATTGTTCTATGTTCTACTTTCGGGACGAAGTTATATGCGGAAGTAGTTTCTTGGAGATAGCATCTTTCTTTGTTTACATGTTTGTTAACATGCTTCTATTATGGACGTACGTTGACGAAGTGATTTCTGGATGATAAATTTCGAAATGCTGGAAAATAAATAGCTTTGTTAGTCTTCATTTAAAAATTGAAGTTTCTTTTGGAACAGAAAAAAATATCTATCGCCAAAAACGTCAAACATAATTTCAGTGTAATTATTCATGAGATTAGTGAAATAATTGATTTTTTTCTATTTCAACATGCACCGAGTAGGGCTGAGAATACTCAAAAGTTAAGGCTAAGTTTTTAAAAATTATAATTAGAGAATACTCACATATAAAGCGTGTATACTCTTAAATATACGACTAAGGCCTTTTCCGTGCGTGATACCGAAAAAGTATCGAATCGGCTGAGTGTATGGTCCTTCGCAGAAAGTCGCATCAACGCTTTGCCGGAAAACTATTTATCACCTGCGCTCGGAAAGGCTTGAATAGGAATCGGCGAGTCCTCAGTTCGAGCTACGTCTGTGACTAAGGCCGGTGAGGAACGCCCTTACAAGGAAGTAATATGGTCTGATTTCATCGCGTGTGAGTAAGGTTTACAGGGAACCATCCTGATGCCTTCCTTTCTCCGCGAAGATGCTTGGTCGTTGAATTGTTTTTGTTTTACCGATTCAGAAAAATATGAAAAGATTCACCTTCTAAGGGGATTCAAGAATGAGTAACCGAACCCATTTTACGGTTGAAATCCATTGGAAATGTTTTTTCGTCTGATGTTCATTTTTGATGGCTATTGGAGAAACATTATTTTACAATTCTCAGGACATGTTAATTAAGATTATCTGATTTGGTGAGTGTATATTAAATATTTATATTAAAGTTAATGTCTTATACCCTTAGCCTATAGTTAGTCACGGGCGGTTTTCTCCACCCACTTCTCTCCACTTTTGTAGTCAATACTTTCGATTTTTAGCGCATACCGCAAAAAGAAATCCGTCTTTCCGAGATCGTTATCCGTGACTGAGCTTTAGTAATCGGTATATGTTGCGTCCTGTTATTTTTTTGTAATTTCCGTCGCCCTCCTCTTCAGCTTTCCCCTCCTCCTCCTCTCTCCCCCCTCCCCTTTCCAAGATCGCACTATCCGATGGGTTCGTAGTCTCCCTCGAACAACGCAGGTGTTCGATATCGCTCCTCCCTCGCTCGCCGCCTCATCTTCGATCCCTAAAAATCACTCCTGCCGCACCCTATCTCAACGAAGCGTTTCGATATTGCTCCGGCCATCCGTGACCATTCGTGTTTTTTTTAGAGATGCTTACGCGACATGCCGGACTGCTCACGGCATCTTCCACGATCTCTGTTCTCCTCAAATCATCATGCTCGATCTCGTAGTTTGAAGACAAAAAATTCATAACCGTCGAACTTCAATGGCACCTGTTCGTACGGACCTTATTTTGAGTCTTTGGTGATGATGGAGGAGAGGAAAGCTTTTCTGGCTTGTCCTTTTGTTTTTGCTGCCTCTTTTGATCTTTTGCTGCCGTTGGTACCGCGGGTGCCGCTCCGTA
The DNA here is from genome assembly GCA_028673005.1 of Tanypteryx hageni. NCBI lineage: Eukaryota > Metazoa > Arthropoda > Insecta > Odonata > Petaluridae > Tanypteryx > Tanypteryx hageni. The sequence goes on along the minus strand of CM054113.1, from coordinate 195,967,846 downwards.
TCTCGTGTCCTGTTGTCAGGGTCCGTGAGCTCTTCGGCGACGCCCCGAGGAGCGGTTCTTTCCTACGTAAGATTCGCTTTCATGCAAATTTAATTCGCTAACATGCAAGCATTCGTGTGAGCATATATACATATTTATCATTATATATATATATATATATATATATATATATATATATATATGCCTTTAATCATTATTGGTGTGCGTGCATACGTTACGATTCGGTTAGGGCGGCAAAATGTCAAAAAGAAAGTTCTCTGTGAAGTACTGGAATATTTTCACCCAAAAATTTTTTTCAACGGATACGTCTTAGAGAAATTATTTTTGAGAAATATTGGAAAAGTCAAAATTATTTTATCTATAGTAAGGTGAACAAACATTTTTCAAACCCCTTTTGGTCTTCCAGTTTTTGATATATAATGAACTGAAGTTTAGTCAAAAGATTTTAATTTACCCAAATAAGACCTCTCGTAAAAAATGGCAATTATCTTAGATGCAATAAACAAGAGTCCTCCAAGAAACTTGACAAAAAAAAAACAATTTTCGGAAAGTATTGGAAAGATATACATTGTTGACTAACAGAAAGACAGTGTCAGCATGAAAATGTTTTCTGTTAGAAAACGTTAAAAAATAATTAATCTGCTGTTGTTTCCGATTATGATTACATTTTCCATGTTTCTTTTGTGATTTTCTCTCTCCACTTTCTAATTAAGTAATACAATGAAATCGGCGAGGAGCATATGAAATTTTATCTCTTTACCCCGTTATAATTAAGAAAATAACTCTTGTTGGCGTGTGTTTATTACAGATAGACAGAATGAGAGATTTTAAGTTCGCTTCGAATAAGACGGTATGCATTACGATTCGGAAAAAGGCGCATGTTCAAAGTTGTTCTTTGCGAAATAATGATATCGAGTCAACAGTGTAAATTACGCATAGCATGACTGTTATTTCAATTTCGATGAAGTTTACTTCGATATAATTTACTTGTTTAACCTTATTCTTTTTGTCGGGAATTCCGATTCGATTTGCGTGACCTCCTCCTTGGAAAAAACGTCTTCCTTTTTCTGGAGGGATAAATGTCAAATGAAAGGTTTTTTGGAGAGGAAAGGCATCGGGTTTTGTTCTTCGTCACGTTTTATGCCGCTTTCTGATCCTCCGTGATCGGACGCCTTCGGTTTTACTATCTTGGGATCCTCTTTTCTCGCATGTGTTCGTATATAACGTTTATGTAAAAAAACGCCCTTTTGTAATAATGCAAGTTATCCTTCATTCAAGTCGAGGTTTCATAACGTTCTCATTTCCCTTTGAATAAATTGCTCTCGGGATTTTTGTGGAGGTGTCTACGCATTGTGTTCTCATTGCTTCGTTAATGTGGCTCGTGGGTTATGGAATTCCCTTGGTTATATTTATATCTCGGCTCTTGCATCGGGCATAGGGCGTAGTGTTACAAATTCTTTTCCAATCAAAAAGTGAATAAGAGAGCTTGTATGGAATAATAAGTAAATTATGTAGCCACGAAAAGGTCGAAAAAACTGGATGATTTTTTTATCAGCACGGAGTAAGGCAGAGAATTTATGTAATCAGCCATATATGAAATAACTAGGTGACGGCTGTTTTTTCGTTGAAATTACCGAGAGTTTAATAATTAATTTCATATAAATGGAATGTTATTATTTATTTCTTCCTCACCTTTTACAAACTGTCCGATAACTATTCGTGAGTTTCCATCTTGGGCTCATGATCTTCTTTATAAGAAACATATGGGTGACTTTGGATCCAGACCTTGGATGTTTTTACTTCTTGTCTCATCGCAATCTATATAGAAATAAATTATGGTACTCACTTTACGGATTGGAATTAGTGATAATGGTAGCTCGTATGTACTCTTTGTAGACTCAACGACTACGAATTACCATTGGCGGATAATTTGTTGCTGATATAGTTTATCCTTCCGTTTTATGGTTACAGGAATAATCTTGACGGTCAATAATAGTGTAGTCTGTTTATAACAAGGATTGTTCATCAAGAGTTTATTCGGAAGTTTTTATACTGTTCTCAGCTCATTACCGTGAAACTAGGTTAATGACTATGTCGCTTTCATGGTGACGCATATTTTTTGTTAAACTATTACAGTGGAAGTTAGGAATTATAATTTGTGCGATGCCATATGGGCCTACGATTCCTGGGTGAATCCATTAATTTGTATTGGACAGTCTCAATTTCAAATCAACGTTCCCACCGTCAGATATCCCGTTATGAAAGTTCTGACTTAAGAGACACAAATTAAGTTTGTCCTTGAAAATATTTTGGATTGGCTTAATTAGGAGTACTTGTAATACTTTGACCCTAATTAAATCTGTATTTTTTTTGATAAGCTGCGGAGAAAGTCGCTTCACTTCTTCGCAGTGAGGCATCTGCACTGAATTATATTGGAAATGTGGATGACGGGAAGATTACGGTTGTTTGGACCTGAAGAGTACACTGAAAGTATTACAAAATAGAGCATCCTAAAGAAATTGACATTTCTCATATGATTGATATTAGGAAAAGAGATACAATCACGTCATTAAAATTTATCGTTGAATTAACTTTTAGATGGAATTAAATATATGTACCTTTAAAAATAAACGTTTAACAGATTAAAATGTTATCAGACGCGCTTGATAGAGCACATTTCAGAAAACATGTTAACATCATCGCCTTCATTATATCATCAAATTTCCTATCGTTTGGTCGTCTGGCAGTTTAACGCCTACTCCTCGTTCTTCACCGTCGGTTTTATCTCCTACTATTTTCAATCTCTTTTCAATTCCTTCGTCTTGTCTCATCCTGCCAACATCGGTTGTGAATTCAAAAATAAAGCGCGTCTCTCTTCAACCCGTGCCACATTAATTTGCGCGATTATGTATCTCATCCATCATTTCGTTGCGGCTAATATGACGAAGAGTCGCATTATAACTTTGTGGTAAACGGTCCCGGCCTTATAAGGTTATCGACAGCAATCCCCTACAATGCTCGGCGGGGGGGTTCGTTTGAGCTAAACGCTAATTGAACACCGCAACACCAACTCTTTTAACAGAGCCATCCGTCTTCCTTTCCGGCTTTCTCCCTCCCTATATTTACTTCTTGACTTCTAGCAGGGGTTTTTTATGGAAAAAAGCCGTCCTTGGTCCTTGGAATATGTCGCTGTTCTTTTATTCTCGCAATTACCCGAAACCCACGCGGGTTCCTCTCCCTTCGCGAGAAGGAGGGAGAGAGAGAGAGAAAGGTGGAGAGAGCATTCCCGACATCCCACTGCACCTGCCGCACCCATTGCTCCTCCCTTTTCTCCCTCCTCTTTTACCTCTATTTTTCTCTCCCCCCGACATCCTCTAAGAACGCCCTCTCAAGATCCATCAGTACTTACTCCATCCTCCTCATACTCGTCCACCTTGGTCTCCTGGTTCGTCACTCTGTTCCTCTCCCTCTTCCTCCCTTCCACCGTCTCCTTTCCACGCTGCATTACTCTCCTTGTTTCCTGGAAGCGTTCCAAACGCCTCGTCCGCCTACTCTCTTCTCTCTCCTACTCTCGTATAATGGTTCGTGTTAGCAGTTAACCCATTGTATCTTCCAATAGATCAGGGACGAGCACGTAATCGTTATGAGCGCGTGTGACAAAATATTTTTCATCGCCCCTCCTTTTCTTTTTGGCTTAAAGTTTTTGAAAAACGTTTTTACCTTGCGAGATGAGTGAAGTCACCGTCTATCTTCGCCGGCCTCCCTCGTGCACGGATTTGTAATCATGCGCTGGGGTCAATTAGGCACGCGAGTCCTTAGACATTTATACTCGGGATTGCCACCTCGAACTAAGTTATATCCTGAAGATTTAAAAAAAAAATACCTTTGATGAAAAAGCAGTTTATCGTTATTCGTAATGCGGGAACTGAAACATATTTTAAAAGCTTCGTGAACCAAATTTCAGAGTATGCTACTTTTTTATTTGCTATAATATAAAGGTTATTAATGAATAAAATTAAACTAATTTAACTCATCTTCCATAAGTGTGTTTGTTGATTTGTAAAAGTTTCAGTTACGTTTCTTGTTCAGGGTTCGTTATAAACTTCAAGAAATCAGGGAACTCTTTCTAAGAATAATTATGTAAAGGAGCTCCGATTTGAATAAAGTCTTCTAGATTACGTTCATTTGTCAAAATATTGTTTCTAAGTAAAAATACCTTCTTTACGTGGGCAATGTATACGTTTTATAAACTCTAATATTTTGGTTAATGTATTGGGTCTTAAACTCGGAGACTTAAGGTCAAACTCCATTATATGAAAACTCAATTATATCTGAGAAAAGTTTTAGCTTTAGCTTTCAAAATTGGACGGAAATACTCTAAAACTTCTGTCTTTGATTGATGAAGTTTACTATTATTTTTCATTGAACATAATAAAATATATTTTCAATTCGCTTTTTTAATGTACGGTAGTATTTGCAAAGGTTCCACTTCGCTGAACATTATGAATTTTGTGCGGGGAAAGGGCGTGTCCGCCACGGATATCGTTATCCGCAGTCCTGGTCTAAAGTGATGTGAAAGTGCTTTTGGTTGATTGAATAAGCCAAGCACTCCAATGCATACAAATCGATTCCACCAAATGGTTATGCGTATCAATGTGGGTTGTGTTTATATTACTGGGCTTTATGGAGATTGAACTTAATATCATGTGACTCAAGATTTCAATTAGTAATGACGGATTCGTTACCATGATTACATCGAGGATCAATTTGTTTTATTACGCCACATATATTTTGAAAGTAATATATTCATTTGCCTTGAAGGTATTTTTTGTATGTATATGGTTGTAAGATACTTTAGTTTTCTTGGGAATCATATTTCATCGAATTACTTAGCACATTTTATCGATTGTAAATTATTAATATAATATTAATATTTATCTTGCTAAATAATTAGTATAGTCCCTATTAAAATTCTTAAGATCGTAAAGAAGTAGGTTCCCGTATGTTTTATTCTTTGTACGATTTTTAATATGCTTAGTACTATTAGTGTGCGTGTGCTAATATATGAATTCAAATATTTATGTTGATTTTTTCCTTATAATTGCAGGTGTGCGGACTTTATGGATGGTGATCTTCTCCTCTAAAAGCATCCTAGGCTAAATGGAATTTTTAGAACTGTAAGTGTTAATTCTTTGCTAAATTAATTTGCTAACTTTTTTGCTGGTGGTGGTATTTATAAACAAAAAAATGAGGAGTTAAAATCGTCAATACATAATTCAGTCGGAGTATGTCTTTAGTCTTGAAATTTATTGCTATCGAGTTTTTGAAGAGATAGGAGTTATGATTTGTATCGGTTTTCCTTAGAAAGTTTGCATATATATTTACGTTTTTTCTCCTCACTTATCTCTTCGCCCTGAGGGAAATAAATCGAGAAATATTTGGGTCGAGAAGTTGACGTATCTAGAGAAACCCATCTTAACGAAACTCGAAGATCGGATTCTTGTAGAGAGACGGACCAGTTGCCATCCGACGGCTTGAAAAACGAAGTTATGGCGATCTCCTCAATGCATATTCATAATATATAAAATATATTTCGAATCTGTCCGAGCTATCCTTTTAAAAAATATAGGAAAGCATCCGATTTATTATACAGGATGTTTGGAAGGAAAGAAAGGTACCATGTGTTTTAGAGAAAGGGTGTAATTGTCCTCATTTTTGTGAAAATATAAGAGCGGAAGAAAGAACGCGGAAGTTGTATTATGGTTTATATTTGTAGCCAAAAGAGATAAAAATCCCGCCTGTGCTTCTAACAATAGATTCAAACTGGAGTTAAAATTTCCGATGAGTATAAATTTCTTTATTTCTTTTAAATGGTGGTAAGATTTTAAATTAGCAAGAGATATTATTCCACATGAAACCATGTCATATCTTTAAAAAGTCAATGAGATCCTTTTGTTGGTTTAGGAATAATTTAATTCAAGAAAACCGACCTCGTAATAAATGAAAGGTTCAAAAAGCGATTCGAGATTTCTATTCAGTAGAGATTACAGTTTTTAAATCTTTGTTTCTGTTTGTCTTGCAACTGAAACAATACAAAATTAATGTTTTGGTACCTTATACCTTTATTAGGAAACGTAACCCTTCGGAGGATGTATTTTATTCCTGCAGATTGCTATATCAGTCTACGTTTCATGGGTAGCTGATTTCAGAAGAATTACGGTCACCAAGATCTCCAGACCTTAGCCCACCTGATTTATTTTTTTAAGGAAGGTTCTTAAAGGATACTGTGCATTCAAATAACCCTCATAACCAGGAGAACTGCAGTCAACATTCAGTACAGTGGACAGGATATCAAAGGACACATTAAAACGAGTGTTAGGTAGCATGATTCGAACACTTATGCGCATATTACAATGGCCAAAACATTTAACAAGTTTTTTAACTTTCCAAGAAATATGCATTCACCAATGCGTTGCGTTTTATTATTATTTTATTATTTATTTCATGTCTTAATCATGATAAATCCAACTTTTCGCAGAAATATCATTTATTCAAAACATAACTTACGGTAGCATACCTGCATATGACACGCAATACAGAAGCTCATCATCAGACATACTAATTATGGACAGACGTTGATTTATACCGCGCACGAACCAATTTTCAACATTGTTTGTTTGAACGTCTAATACCGATTTATCAAAAGGACGCCTCGTCCTCGCCGCGTGTCAAATAAGAGCGCCACATCTCTTTCTCGTACATCCTCGTCCTCCTTTCTTCGGTTTCTCGGAACACCCGGATTTCGAAGAAGTTTCATCATTTTTTTGAAACTCTCCCGACCGTTATTCACGACCCTTTTTGACTCCGGGGTATCGGGTAGTTAGTTCACCCACACTCCTTACGCCGTCTTAATTTCTAAAATGCTGGCCGAGTTCGTCGTATCGCTAGGTAATCTGATGGCGGCCTCGACCCTGACGTGACTTACCTCTTTCCTCCGTCTCCTGTGGACACTCGCGGGGAGAGGATCCTCCTCCCCCCTCTCCCGAGGCAACGGCCCAACGTCTAGTCACGCGATAGAATCTGAACGTGATTGCCATGCGCATGCAAACAAACACGCCGAATTGGAGGCGAGCATACATGCCTGTGTAAGACGTAGGTTTCAGACTTTCTTTTCCTCTGCGCGTCCATGAAAAAATTGATACATTTTTTTCTTGCTAAAATTTTGTCGATGGTTCGCAAATCAGGTTTTTCGCGAATTTTTTTGATTAGATGTTTTTTTATAAAAACATCTCGTTCCTTTAAATGCCATATTATGATTTCTATTGACCTGGTATATTTTAGGGCCTCTCCTTCGCTGGATTCGTTTTGAATTTTCCGGAGCTATATGATGTGCTACTGTCCACATAAAAAATGCAAAATACTCGTTTATAAAGAACTCGACATTAAAAATCTCGTTAATACGAATCATGAAATTTTAAGACTTGAAGTTTGTGCTTACGAGGTTTTAGTGAATTAAAAAGAAACATCTACAGACAGGCCCGACGAGAGGGGGGGGTGAAAGGGGCCTACAATTCCCGGGCCCGCAATTCTTCAAGGGGTCCGGTATGTTGTATACTTGTATTGTTGACAAAGTGGATGTTGGGGGAAAGATGTTAATAATAATTAGAGTGGCCGGAAATAGAGATATCAGTGGTTTCCTAGTATCCCTGGTGTTAAAATCCATCTATCAGTCATTTATACGGTATAAATATGTACTATGTATGTATTTAATATTTTAGTTCAACCAGCGTAAATTATCTGGACTTATATTTTCAAGACGTTTAATTGGGATTAACAAAAGATAAGTAATCGCTAGCTATTTATTATATCCTTAGTTATATTTACTTAAGCAGTAATATTTTAACTAATAATTGCTTCTAAGTTAAATACTATATTTATTTTTACGAGTTGTCGGTGCGGGCATATTGCAAGCGCTTAAAAAAATTACCGTACACCAAGATCTAAACTCGTAAATAAACTAACGCGATTTCCAGGGCAACAACACTTAAGCCAGGTTGAGCCCATATGTATCAGATAATAAATTTTATGACGTCTCGCAGAATATTTATAATTTTCCGCGAAATTAAGATAACTATCCGTAATTTCCAAATTCTCGGGCAATCGGCTCGTGTGCAAGTTTTCGTATTATAAGTTTTGTGCCTCGGATCGCCCTATGAGCAATAAGAATAATCATCATTAAGACAATCCTTATACGCTAAAATTATGAAAAATTAAGACATTTTGTGTTAAGATTATGGTATCATTATCCGTGCCTTTGTCACGTTTTTGGATATAAAAAATCGCGAAATAGGTATGACGCCATTATATTTAACAATTGAAAAGAGTTAAAATTTCTAGAAAAACTACGAAACACAGCATTAAAATACTTTTAACGTTTAACAAATTTCGTGTGTTAGTATAATGACGTCTCAAGTTTACATCGTGGTTTAAAATCAAAGGCATAATAATATATTCCTAGAAATAAATGGAATATTGTGTGTTAGGATTAATACGTCACCATATGTTTATCTCGTTGCTTAAAATTAACGCTATTATCTTATATAGTCCATTAATTCCCGTTAAAGGCATTGGAGTCGTTGCTACGGTAGTTAATATTTTTCATTGTTGATAACCGAAAAACTTTTCATAATTTTATGATTAAAATCAAATTTTTACGCAAATTCAGCATGAATTTCAATTTTATCTTCAAGAAACTTCATTCTTTTATTCATAGTACGGTGCATGTCCCAACTTTTTATCTTAATTGTAACTACGTAATTTAAAAAGGCAATTTTATATAGCCCTGCGCCGTTCTCATGACTTTCTTATGGGTGTTTAAAATTGGACATTGGGGTCAAAAATACCCCTTAAAAATAACATTTTCTGGAATTTCGGATGTTTTCCAGAGGTTGTACTCAAAGACCTATCTTCTTGTTTAAACTTGTTTCAGTCTTCGCAGTTGACCTCGTGTCACTGTCTTAGAAAGAGCACACCCCCTGAAGATGCCCACTTAGTGGGCGAAATGCATTGGGTTCACGAACTTTAAACATTTTTATAGCTGAAGGAGTTTTATCTTATTTTAATATCCTATATATAGACTTAAGGAAATGAAAAGGTAGTGATGAGGGTGGCAACAAGGTGTTGAAGGAAGCCCAGCGAACACTTACCAAGTCGGAGACCAAGTTGGCAGGCTGCTGGGGGCGTCGAAGATACAGAAAACACGCACACAAAAAAACCACACGTAAGCTTTTCGGGAATATGCCCTTCTTCAGCGATGGAGATAGAGTATATATATATATATGTATATATCCTATATATGTAAGAAGCAGCTATTTATAATGATATTTGTATAGTGAATGTCATTTTAAATGCCATGACTGTTTGTCTGTTGGGCCTATCTAAACTATTGGCTCCACCCCATCCATAAGGCGAACTCGATTATTCATTTTTAGAAGCTCTGCCACATGAAATTGCCTTATGTCATATTCTATGGCGGAGTAATGATATTTGCGGGAAAGCAGAATCTGCATAGGTGGTCTATACATTTCCCGAGTTAATGATTTACGAGGCTGGAAACAGGATAGTGAGATAACAGCTACAGTAATAATTAAAAAATCTTATTTCTATGCGTATCCAATCTAAACGAAAGCTATTCATCATTCAAACGCGTCTCCTTTTAATTTATGCCTAGGGAACTGGTTCTCCAATCGAGTTTGGCGTTGTGAGCTGACGGGAATTTTAAGAGCAGTTGGGTGCAATTCCGCGCGAATAAATTCTCATTTGCATTAGAGCGAGTAAATGTTAACGATCCATGAGATAAGTTTCTGCCACTTTTAATCCGAGAGTAATTTTGAAGGGAAATTTGCGCAGCCAACCTTATTAGCTTCGAGCCCGTTTTCGCTCTCAAAATAAGAACAAGACGGGATATTTTTGGGGGGAAATAAATCGGGTCGATGTATTTCTGTTTATTCGCGAGGATTTATTCCCACTCTTCTGTTCATATTTGCGGAATACATAGATTGGCGGGACTCGTTAATGATTCCCCCCGTTTTCATTTGCGTTCATCCTTCTGCATAACAGACTTCTGATTTTTTGCCTCGGTTAAAGCGTTACTCGTGGAGACCAAAAAGTAAATGGATATCTAATGTGATTCAGGATCATGATTCAGTTCTGCAAAATACATATCATTTTGTGTTAAACTGCCATTTCTTCGTTTAAGGAAACAATGCTAAAGCTACCTTTTTGAATATCCACAAATGCAATATTTTCCTATTTCTCATTCGTCCGTTGTTATTATTATAAAATATAAATTAAAACGTGTAATAAAAATCTATAAACTACATAGAAGGATAGAGGATTAAAAGGATAAAAATATTTTAATAGAGAATGAAGACAGGTCGTAAGACCGAAATTTACTAGAATTTCTTTGCTAACCTTATAAAATACATATAATTAAAGAAATATAGGTCCAAATTAATGCCTCGATTGTATATGATGCCAGCGAAACATGTGTGTTACCAACAAAGATAGCTAATATCGATTTTTTCTAAATGATTTTTCTTAATAGAATCGAACGAAAGAATAGGAGATATCGATGTTTTTGATTTATTCCACATTTATATCTCCTATTGGCTGTTAAAATCATCACTGATTGTATGTAATTTGCCTTTAAGGCATACGCTAGTATTTTATATTCATATATTTTTTCAGAAGCAGCACGGGCAAATTTAGTTAGAATGTAGAACTCGTCTCAGCCCTTTTATTAATTCAAAATCTATGTTAGAGCTTATAGGATATCCTAATGGAAATTCATAGCACCGTAACTAGGGCAGGACACGCGGGGCATCTGCCTCGGGCGCAACTAAGTAAAGGGTCCAAGAATTCCAAATTGCAACTAAATAAACAGGAGACAATCATTTTTTGAAGAGGGAGCGCATATTTAGTAGTTTGTCCAGAGCGCTAAAATTGCTAGTTAAAGTGCTGGAAGTTCGTGTCTATAAACATAATAAACAATTTAAATCTGTCGACGTTGGCCGAAATTTGGAAAGGTCTAATTAATTCATTATCTAAAGACTCATTTTCTCCCGGCTTCTCATTCCATTCGCGAAAGGAAAAATTCGAGCGGGTCCTCTTAATCTCGAAACAAAGTCTTTATTTGAGTCTCCCAAGATCGCCACTTTCCTATTAGGAAGGAGCGCCCTCCCAAAATCACCTCCTTACGTCCGCCTTATAGTCGCAGGGGGAGTAAAAAACGAATCGAGCCTCTCAAAGCACCTCACCGGTTTCCCCTCTCGTAGAACTCTTGGCCCACATCTCGCACGGTTACGCGGCGGCTTCGCTCCTCCGTGGGTCGAAAATAAGTCTTGGTGCCTCTTTTTTTAACACGCGAGCTCCTCCTCTTCTTCTTCGGAGGCGTCGCGTGGGCAGTGCGACGTCGTGGGAGGGAGTGGGGTTGCCGCCACTCCTTCCGGGGTCCACCCATCTCCCCGATTTTTGCGAGGGCGATCCGGTCTGCCCCCTTCCCTCCCCCAAGGACCGCTTCGCTCTTTCCTTCCCCTCTCATTACCTTCTCGCTCTTCCATCAAGGGGTTGCGCACCCAAGGGACGAATGCGTCTATGGGGGAGGGCGTCCCGTTTCAAAACTCCACCTCCGCCGTCTTCACCGCCCGAAGCCACCTCCGCCCAAACTTCCCTTACCCACTCCACCCCTCCGGTTGACCTCTGGGCTGGATGGGGGATGGATCCGTCCCAGAAGGGATTGCAGGCACGCGAGGATTAAATGTCACGTTGTGATTTTCTTTTGATTCGAATATTTGTACGTTGGGCTGATGTAGCGTTAATATAGAGAAATTCTTTGGAGTGTTCTTTTCTCTTTAAAGTACGAAAAGGCAAAAAAAAGACGAATCAGATGAATGATGTAGGTAGCTTTCTTAGTTTTCTTGGTTCTTTTGAATATATCTATATTTTTATAATGGCGAAAGTACCGAATGGATTGAAAATCGATTAAAACAAAACTCGAAACGAGATTTGAGATTCTGTTGTTTCGAGGTCGCAGTTTAAAAGTTTTCTCTCGAAACCGGGTCAATTTATAATCGTTCTTCTTTTGTCTCCGCTCGTCATTTATATTTTTTTCTGCGTCGTTTTGATCTAAATCTTTTTACGCTGGTTGAACATATTTTAAGTCATGTTTATATTTTCTTCGGCGCGGCAATGAAATTACAAATCCGTATTTCAGAACGAGTTTGCCGCTACATAAGATTAAGGATACGATCTCTAAAAAGCGATTAATGTAATTCAATTTGAATCATTATTTTGTCACTTAATTTTTAAGTTAAAATAATATTATTTGATCGATTTTCTTCCTTCCATTGAAATGTTACAGTTATGACAGTAACAGAGCTCTAAGTAGCCTAAAATCTTCAGATTGGGAACTCGATACCGAGTGCGCGCCACTTTTACTTAGTGGAGGTATTTTGCGGCAAAGCATCCAAAGCTGTAATTTGCCTTATTTCCGCCATGACGGCGAACAAAAACGTGCTTATCACAGCGTTCGCCACCCTAATCCTTGACGTTTGAAGGCTTAACTCTTCCACAAGGTTCATAATTACGTTTTAACATCTCCATCCCTAAGGAAGCCAAACGACCGCTTATTGGTCATAGATTCACATTTGGTCGTCGTAATTCGCGTTCAATTAACGGAAGGAATTTCCATCGAATAGTTTCCGTTGATAGAGTCACGTCTTCTTTAATTGGCTCTGGGCGTCGATCGCTTTAGATTCTTTCGGATCGAGATAGCCAATCGACCCATATGGAACCTTAAATGGACTCCTATACGTGAGGCAATTGACGATGACGCGGAACCGAACAAAAGAAAGCGGATAAAAAATACATCGATGGCAGTAGGACGTACGCGGTGTGACCGTTTCTTTTTACGTGCTGACGCGCCGAAAACGATCGGGCGTAGTCGATCGTTTCGTTTTTATTATCTATTATATTCTATTATCTAACGCTGTGTAAGCAACAATTTTGGAAGTGGTGAAAGCGTAGAGGGGACAGGTTCGTCTGTCTCACAATCAGTCTATTTTAAGGAGCGAAAGATCAATTCAGTATGTGCCCACGTTGCATATTAACAGGCTGGTTTGGGGTGTGGGAACATTTAAGTATTTTATGTGCGGGTTTTATTGCTGTTATTAAAGTAAGGGATGGGCATTAAAATGGGTTTGTGGTCACTTTTACTCGCTGGCAGTCTATAAATATGGATAGTTACCAGTAGTTAAAGACTTTTTCTTCGGTCAGTGATTTATTCACAAGGCAAGCTTATTATTACTTGAAATTTTAATTATTTTTTTTTAATTTGAAATATGAATCAGTTTTCCTTATATCGGCGAAATAGTGAAATAAAATCTTGCCATTTTAAAAATTACTATTGAAATATTTTTATTTCGAAGCTTCGAATTTTTCGAAGCGTCTTAAAAATTTCCTCTCATACATGATGTTACAATTTTCTATTTGAAGGTGAAACACAAATCTTAAAAAATAATTCAATGTAAATGGTTCGAATAACTTAATTATTGTGAAACCTACTAGGTAAGATTTATCTAAATCTTGATAGTAAGGAGAGCAACTTATAATATTCATTAATAATGTATTTTAAGGTTGTTTATAAAAAAATTTAAAATTATAAAAAATATGGCATATAAAATATTAAAAGATGTTCGAATTGAAGACTTCCTTTCGTCACCAAATACTGCAATTATGTGCGTGTTAAAAAACGAAATTCTATCAAGTTCATCATCATCACCTAGCGAGACTAAAACTTATCCCCTCCAATTTACCATGCCCATACTCATCAGATCCGCTCCGACACACCTGAGATGGAATGACGGTGAAGAATTCACGAGTAAGGCAGTGAATGGGAGACAGGCGCATACCCTGGTGCACTCCATGCTTCGAGTGAGACCACGTTTTTTGTTCCGAGACAAGGAAGGATCGGACTCAATCCGTCGCCCCTCCTTCCCTCCTCTCCCAATCTCCCCCTCCACACACACGCACTTCTCTCTCCGCCCTTCCGTTGAAAAGGATTTGAATTCTCGAGTGGATGCACGCACGACGGAAGCGTCGCACACTTCAGCCCCACTTCGAAGATACCCTGGGTTTTCAGTTCCGCTCTTTAAACCTCTTTAGAAATAAGGCTCCCAACTTCCTCCTTTGCTCCTCCTCCTCCCTCTCTTTCACACGTTTCTCTTATCCTTTCTACCTTATCCCATCACTTTCTCTGCGCCTCCTCTTTTTCACTCCGTTTCTCTTCTTCCTGCTTTAGCCTACCTCTCTCTACCTCCCTTCTTACTCTCTCCAGTATTTCTGTGCCTGACTTCTTTTTTAATCTCTCTAATCCTTCCATCTTTCTCTTCCTCTACATTTCTCCTCTCCCATCTCGCTACCACTTATTCTTTTCAATTATCTAAGTATCCATATCTACCTTTTTACCCCTCTTTTGTTCTAGATCTCCCTCCCCCCACTTTGCTTCCCTCTTGTCCTTCCTTCCCTATTCCTTCTGTCTTCTCGATCTCTCTCTACATATCACTCCATCTCTTATCTCTTCCCCTCTTTCTATCTCCCTATATCTTTCTTGCTCTTCCCTATCTTATTCCTTTCTCCCCTCTCTCCCAATCTCTTTACTTCTCTCTTTATCCCCCTCGCTCTCTTCCAAATCTCTCTCTTCCCCTCTGTGCTCCTCTATCCTCTCTATCCCCCTCTCTTCTCCTTCTCTTTCCTCTCTCTCTTCCCTATCTTTCCTCCCAATCTTTTTATCCTTCTCTCTTTCCCTCTGTGCTTTTCTCTCTCTTCCCCATCTCTTTCTCCATCTGTCGTTTCTCCCAACCCCTTTATCCCTATCTCTTCCCCGCTGTTCCTCACTCTCCTCTCTCCTTTCCCAATCCCTTTATCCCTCTTTCTTTCCTTCTGTGTTCCTTCTCTCCTCTCTGTCCTCTATCTTCCTCTCTCCCTCTTTCCCCTTATTTTCTCCCTCTCCCCCATGGGTCATGGAAGTCAACCTCTGTACGTGACCCCATGATCCAGCTTCACCTTCCCCTTCTGGCCTTTTCCGCGGAAGAGCCTTCTCGACTCGCTCGAGAGGTAAAAGCTGCATGGGTGCGTATGATGAGGTGGCGCTGGAATGTGAGCGTGCGCTAGTGTGTGTGTTTGAATGGTCGGGGCGAGGAGAGGATTTTTTTGAGAGCAACGAAAGGTAATGAGGAAGGTGAGGAAGGGTTGGAGTCGGACAAAAGGGGCGAGCGAGTGAGAGAATAAGAAGTTGAATGACACGGAAGGATAATGGGGTAGACGCGTCGGGATTCGTTTTTTTATTTCGAGCACGGGTTTGTCACGTTCGACACGGAAATACGGTGGCGGTCTTACCGTCAGCGGCATTATTACTGCAGTTGAAGTTGGGACAAAAAAATGTATGATTCATGCAAACGAGGCGCATATTTTAGCTGATGCAGAAATGTTTGTACTCGTAAGAGTTGAAAAGGATTAGGAAGCTTGAGTTTTACGTTTGTGAGAATGGCTGTGAGGTGTCGGTGATGCTCGAAGTGGAATATTTTTTATATGGTTATCTGATGCATGAAGCATAAGAAAGGATTTTCATATTTAAAAAATTGAAGTTACGGCATGTTATTTTTTTTACTGCTGAAAACGGTAGACTGGAATTTTCAACGAACTTATTTATGTCCATGCATTTTGATCATGTATGCACTGGACGCATAATCATAGTCTTTAGTACATTGCTCTGCGCTTAGTCGATTCCCCTATCCTCTGGAACACTCCTTATCATCGCTTCGCTGTTCTCTTCATTTTATAAAATTTCGACCATCTGTTAGTTCATTTAAAAGACAATTATGGAGCTAACATTATGACTAAAATCATATTCACAAGCTGCCTCTCCAATAGCCACAAATGGGGTGATCAGATGTGCTTTTAGGTTACAAGGAGGTCGTCATCAGTGGCGATCTTTTCGTCCCACCCTTTTTACAGCTATTGGAGACGGCTTGTCAATCTGTTAGTTTATTTTTTGAAACCACTATATATATTCTCTTTAGGATTTTTTCCTTTTTATCATATTTCGAGGTTCTAGGCATTAGTGGGTTTTCTTACCCACGACAAGTTTCATCGACTTCGACCCATGAGGATGTAATTAGGACGGAGATTAAGCTTGTTGACCCATTACGCGCTCCCTTTCTGGCTGAGCCAGAAGTTAATGCTTTGTTCGTCATACTTAAAATTAATTGCGCGTGAAATTACAATTTTTTTTGCGTATCAGTCTATTCATAGTAATATCACTCGCTATCTGTTTACTAAGCATCTTTTTTTTATCTTCGATCTTTTCCGAGAAATCAAATCAGCATTCGTTCTCAATTACGGCGATTGACATTCTCGATTCTCCAAAAATGTTAAATAATTTCTCATTGGTTAGCTCACGAAAAGTCTTTTCCATGGAGTCGATTTATCGGAAAATCCATCAGATAATTAGGTAACCACTAACCTTGTAAATATAAATGGTCATTTAGTATCGGCAACGGAAAATTACACGCGTGCATGGAGCGTGTAGACTCGTACGTGTGCGGATATTTTACCACGCATTCCAGAATCACGAATGTGCTATCGAAATGGTAGAAATTCATATTTCTCGCTCCAGTGAGAAATACCGGAGAGAAAATAAACAGTCGTAAGAGCTTAAGGGAAAGTTTTGAAGAGTTAAATCTGGAATGAAAGCGTAGGCGGAGGAATTGAGAACGAAAGAAAGAGTAATATAAAAGAAACGAATAAAATTTTTAAGCGCGCAATCTGTGGTGGTTCCTAAAAAAACGAGCAAAATATTTTAATTTGCTAAGTAACTTAATACGCACATTGGGCAAGTGTTACAGAATGGCCAAATTAAATCCATTATTTGATAATTTATTCTATATAATATTTCTTGTACGATCTCGGCGAATTTTTCACTAATGAACCTTGGATGGCAGCATTATAATGGCAAACGGTATATATTTTTATTTTTAGTTATGAAAAAACACGAGCACAAATAACATTTTCAGTGAAAATTTTTGTTAAATAATCTAAGGCAGTGGTTCTCAAACTTGGGTAACGTAAGGACCCCTTTTAATAGGAAAGAATTCTCGCGGACCCGAAGTTCATTGGATGGATTCGCGTTTCCGCGGCTTGAAGACACGTAAATGGTCGGGATACTAGTGCTGGGAGGAAAGATATGACATTTTATGAATCGGGACTTTTGAGTCCCGACAGTAATTGAAGGGTTTTAAAATTTAATGATTTTTATAAGTTTTTACATTAACTCGCGGACCCCCTAAAACATATCCGCGGACCCCTGGGGGTCCGCGGACCACAGTTTGAGAAACCCCGATCTAACGAATTCCATGGCACTCACATTTAGGCGTTTTTATTCCGCTTTCAACATCGAGAAATGCGACGGAAACGATAAAGACGCATCTAGCGGTCGCGCATTAAGTGTGTCGCCTCAAGCAAATCGGTCTCGCGTGACGCTTTTGGGCACGCGTGCCACGGGTAGGCAGACAGCCCCGTCGCACAAGTTTGGAAGTTTGGAGAGGGAGAAAAGAAAAAGGACTATCCTCGATGTTTGTCGATCTGGGTTTTTGGTTGGAGAGAGAGAGAGAAGGAGAAACGGGATGCGCCGACGGCGGCGAGCTTTACGGATGAGTAGCGCGTTGAGAGACAGACGGAGATGCGTGTGTTACAACCCTCGGGCAAGCGCCTCTTTCCCTCATCCCCATATATCCCCAGGGAGAGCGTCCCTCCTTACATTTCCTCTAGTCTCTTAACTCTTTCGCTCGCTCTCTACGCCACGCCAAACTCGGGTCTCCTCCCTTTTTTTAAAAAAAAAAAAGAGGTCGTGACTATGTTTACAGTTCGTTTTAACGACCTCCGCTCTCAGGAGAGGACTTGGAATGGAAAAAACAAAGTGCCCGGCGAAGTCTTTCGTCGAGACGAGGGGAAAAAACGGAGGGTGTTTTTAGTTTTATAAAAACCGATCCGCGCAAAAAAGTATATCCTCGTGAATTTTTTAAGGAGCGAGCTTTACTCGCTAGTTAAGGTCTTTCTCTTAAGCCCTCCTCTCTCTCTCTCTCTCACTTACCCTTGTTAAGAGCACTGGAAGAAGGGAAGGGGGAAAAGAAGGAAAGGCACTTTCGGAGTGGCTTTAGCTCGCAGCGTTGTTAGTGTAAGAGAGAGAACACGTTTGACATTTTCGCGTCCAATTGGGTTCGTTTTTTTTGTTTGGATGGCTAATAAGCAAAGGCTTGTGGCTGGTCAGGACGATCGTGTAAGTAAATAAATAAAAGATTAAACATTTTTTCAAGTTTCTCTAAAATTTTAGTGATTGTGTTGCAAGAATCTAATTGTAAGCCATCGGTTCTTTGTATTCATTTAATCATTCGAGACAAGAAAAATTTCAGTAGAATGTGGATCATATAAATGGGAGAGGTAACGGTCGTACTAGATTAAATTCCTAAAGTTATTGATTTTGAGCTATTTTCGTATTTTATTAGTGAATGGGAAACGGATTTTTTATCCTGTCGTAATTTCTGCAAAATGTTGACTTACGTAGGTAATTAACGAGTTTTTTTTCGGTAAGAAATTATGTACTTTCTTTCTTATTTCTTGAGCTCCTGTCGTATGGAATCCCTGTAAAACGTACGCAGTTTTTAATTATATCCTTAATGTAAGGTAACGTTTGCGTAATAATTAATGGAATATCTTCACGACTGTTTAGCGAAGTGATTACGTTATTTATCTGTTGTTCATGAATATAATATGTAAAGGAATTAAGAGAAATATATCAATTATTAATGACACGATAGATAAAAATCACTTTTATTAGATTATTTCTTACATTTTAAATGCGAAATTTCATTAATTATTCATTCAAAATTTATTAACTAATGCAGGTTAACCCTGGACTATAAAGGTGTATTGAATGACGTAAATGCATTGGTGGGGTCCAGACGGACCCCATCATTTTAATATTAAAAACTCATTTTGAAAACACAAAATGGACAAAACAAATTAAAATAGGTTGAAGGAAAGATCTCGCGCATGCTTAATTAAAGAATTTACGATAAAAACAAAACTCACTAGGATCCAGTTGTATCCCGAGTGTATCTAGGGTTAAGGCGAATTTCTGCCATAACGCATAATTGAATTGAAGTTTCAAAATGCTATAAGTTTCTCTCCATTCCTTCTCGTGTATTTCCAAAATTGTCAATATATCCATTAATTTCCGAGTCGTGATTTGATCATCGAAACCCACTAGTGAGAGTAGAACCAATTCTACATTAAATTGAGAAAGTTTCCGGTGTTTTCTCATTGAAGCGAATCGGGTATTTTCAGGGATCTGGAAAATTGCGCTCCTCTTCACATAATTTTTTCGAATCGCTCTGATCCCATTTTCGGCATGTCTGGAGAGCGTGAGCTCCGTTTTTTCTCCTTACCCACTTTCCCTGGTGTCTCAATTCCTGAAAGTCCCCTCCGAGAGTGCCCAAGTCGCTAGTCGCTTGCTCTTGTGCCGCCCTACGGGAAAGTTTCTCTCTTCCGGACTTGGTCTGGATTTTATGGCCACCCCGAAAACAATGGGCCAACAGAAGATTGGGTTTGTTTCCATCTCCCTGGAGGCCTTTAGTTTGAGATCGTATGATGTCTTAATCAAAAATACTGGGGTAAAAGAGATGAAGGCGGAAACAAGATTTCTTTAAACAATCATACGATCAGAAAAAAATATAAACATCACCAGATCAATTTTAATTCAATATGCGGTTCTATCCTTTCTGAACTCGATCTGTGAAAATATGGACTTGGGAAGAGAAAGTTGTTATGAATTGTGTGGTATTGCCGAGTTGAGAGTGTATCTGATTATGGAACTCTAAGTTTAATTGGATACTTGTAAATTACGATATGTTCATTATTTCATTTGGCCAGTTTTTGCGGTAATGAATCGATAACAGTGTTACGTTATTTTTTTCAAACTGAAATATGAGACAAAGTAATTTAAGGAGATTTTAAAAAATATATGCCGGAAAAAATGTTTTGCACTCTTAAGGAAT
The DNA here is from genome assembly GCA_028673005.1 of Tanypteryx hageni. Classification (NCBI taxonomy): domain Eukaryota; kingdom Metazoa; phylum Arthropoda; class Insecta; order Odonata; family Petaluridae; genus Tanypteryx; species Tanypteryx hageni. The sequence goes on along the minus strand of CM054113.1, from coordinate 195,947,675 downwards.
TCACTGTTATCTTAAATTCTCATATTAAAAAAATATATTAGAAGATGTCAATCAGAGATGGAAATTATAACCATTACATTTTATTGAAAATTATATTATTAAATGGTATTGTCTGTCTTCCGGTTTCTATTACGATTTTTCATGGATCTCAGTGAATCGCTTTCAAAATGAAACCCCACCTCAGTTAATTTAAAGGTTAATGAGAATATTTTCTTATTTTTAAAGTTAAAAATATGATATATTTCCAACTTCTGTCTTTAATAAATTAAAAGTATTTAATGCAACGCTTCTACCAATAATTTCTTAAATATCACACAATCAATTTTATTATCTTCGCGTTTCTCCTTCCATGTCAGTTTGCTGTATGACAACGTATGTGTTTTGAATCATTCATTTAGATCGTGAGCATTTTTAAAAGCTTTGGTCTCTGCGTCTTGGAATGGAGGAAGTCGTGATTGTGTTGCTATAGAAATACGCGTGTGGCCTTACTGATCCATTCGTATTTTAATTGGTTATTTTCATTTTAATATTAATGATGCTGAAACATCCTCATGCTTGAATATTTATTCACAAGAGTGCGGATTCGTGATATCTTTGTCATTATTGAATGGAATGTTTCTAGACAATGAATTCACCTGGCTGACTTGTTTTTGTCGAAATTTATTGTCTGTAGTCGGTGTTAGCGTGAATTGAATTTAATTAAGTCCAAGTGAATCTGCGACCAAGTAAAAACTTTCAATTAGAAATAAAAATTCTTGTTGAAACACTGCTGCAGATTTCATAAAACAAATTAATGTAATTGCAGTACAAATTTACTATATTTTCACGGGAAACTATTAAATATATACAGTTGAAAGTATAGCGATCAATTATTTACGAATTATCTCACTTTGTATTTCGTTACTTTTTAGTGTTCATATAATAAGTTAGTTATATAAGTTAGCGTTTCTATTATCCAATCACAATTTCTTTTATATAAGAAAACACATTAGTCTTGTTCTTCCTTTCATTTATTTCCGGTATTTATAAAGAAAATCGAGCAAAACCTTGTAATATTCTTCTGGAGAAATTTTGAAATAATTTAGTTTTTGAACGTATTGCTTAGTCATTGTCCCATTAAAGAATTTAGTCGAGGAGGCGTTGATAACAACAAACAGATGACGTCATAGGTTTGCTCGTTCGGATGTTGCGCTCGGAATTTCCCATGAGAAAACAGAACTTGTTAAAAAGAATTGCTTTACTCTGAAGGTTGAGCGCAACCCCACTCATTTCTCAACGCCACGTCGGCTTCCATGTTAAACATCTTTAATGTCATTACGAACGCATCTTGCATACAATTTTCTTTGGGTCTCGTAAAGATATCCAGAAAAAGAATTTCCGATATCGAAGGGGAAAATAGGCATTGAGAGGTAATATCATTAGTTTCGTTCTTTTCCGCGCTCCTCCGACAGGAAAACTTTCTCTTTCCCAGCCCGGGAAGAATATCGGCTCCACCAGCGCATAAGTCTGAAAAAAATGAAACACGAAATTTTCTTTCGCCTGCCCACACACACGCACTTTATCTTCCTTCGAAAACCCTTCCTCCTTCCCTTCGTCTCCATCCGCGCGCTCAATCTCACACTCCTCCCCCTATCCTCCTTCCTCATTGTCACCATACAATTCCCCTTCCACCCACTCCCCTCTCCCTCCTCTACATACCCTACAATACGTGCCTCCCAATCCTCTCCACCTTTTGTCGGGAAGAGGCCTTTATAGGCGTCCTCCATTACTGGACGGCAAGGCGCGTGATCTTCTTTCTTATTCTTCCCCGAGGCCATTGTTCCAGTATCATATAGGCTGGCCTTTTGAAAACGCTTCCTCCTCATCTCTTTGGACGGGTCGCTTGTGTACAGCAAGAGGTACGTGTCTGTCGTACGATTGCTTGGCCCAGATCACGCTCCAAAAGGAACAGCGGGAAGAAAAAAAACTTGCGACGTTTCCTATGTCCCCTTCCTCCGAGGAAGTCTCCGACTCGACCACCGTGCTTCCATTCCGCTGTTTTTGGATCCTTCGCTTCACGACTCGCTATTGTTTTACTAGAAGGCGTTACTTTCCTGAGCGAGTAAGTTATTAGAGTTTTCTGATGTTTTTCTACGTGGTGTCGAGAGGTAATGAAGGTTGATTATGAATGAGAATAAGTATACATATTCGATTTCTTAGAAGACGTTTCTACATATCTGATACAGTATTTTTCTTTTTAGTTTTTGTGTGACACGATGGATTTTTATTCAAAAGAGCCTTGCAGGAAATTTCAGGTACTAACATTATTAGAAGGAAGTATTGTTAAGATTTCAACGATATAAATATTGCTTATTATTTCTTATGGTTACAGATAGTAAAAGATTATCTTATTGTTAGTAGAAGGAAGGAGTAATAATTTCCGTATTATGCTACGAAGGCGTCACGTGCCCCAAGTTCCTTATGGCACAATTTTCTGTGAGAAGACTCATCGGTCTATAATCTCATCTTTAAAGCAAGTTATGGCCGAAACATTAATTAAGATTGAAAAACAAAGACGATAGTTTCGTCAATTGGTTCGAAATATATTAAAATTTCATAGCTCTGTTTTTGGTAAAGGATATTAGGTTTGCGGCTATTTACCTGCACTAATGTGACTGATGTGAAGGGATAAGTTACAACTTCTTAGATATTTGATTCTTCCTGGTTACAGTCGCATCATATAACGCCGTTCACGTTATACCTTTCAACTTGACGCGTTAACATCATCCTATTCATATTTGCTTACTGCTTCTCATTGGGATATTTTACTCCATCGAAAAGGAAGGGCCTTTTCACGGTCGAGCGCATGCTATGTATATTATACAGTGGGTGAGTTGAGCGGAGAAAGTGCGCAAACGTGCAGTTGTGCTCACCGTGGCAGTAATTCTTAAGGCACTTCATAAATAACATCTAGCTTGACCGGAGAAAATGCTCTTCACAGGCCATTATCTATGTCTTTTGATTAAAACGCACGTGTTAGGACGAAATTTCCCCTCGGACAAATTTAAAATCGTAGGGAAGATGGTTTTCTCTTTTGATAGAGAAAACCTTGGGAACGCGATGAGGTTCTTCAACGTTTATCTTGTTGCCTAACCGCATAGGGAATAATTTTGAAACGAGAAAAAAGTTAGCGTTTCGCTGCTATGTATGTATACCAAAACTAAATCAGGCTTTACCTTATAATAGACCCGTTTATAGAATTCATTTCCATCTTATCGTTTTTTCGATTCTTTCTAGTTTTCTTATAATATGGAAAGTATCAAAATTTAATGAAAATCGTTGAATTGCTTTCCAGCCTTAGAGGTATTTGTCAAATTCGGCGTTGACGATGCCGCCATGACAAATTTGTTTCCTATTGCCCTCATTGCTTAGCAGCCCACCCTCACCCATATCATTCGCTCCCCTGAATAATACATCGTCTCGCCCCGACGAGCGCATTAATAATCTGTTACTAGAGCTCCGGTTATGACCATTTGTGGACGGGGCAGAGAATTTGGAAGTCTGCGGACGAGAATGGATGCTTTTGGAGAGAAATTCGCGAGTATCGCGTCTCGTCTGTTTGAAAAGCTCTGCATGCGATCCCTTCATTGTGGCATTCGTCCAAAATCCACCGATCTCCGCCGCACAATTACGTTCCATCTGGCTATTGTGACATAATTCGATAGCGTTTTCAATTTCCAGTCTGCTTTTTTCTCTCAGTTTCGGATTCGTGACAATGGCGCAGACAATCCATTCTCTTCATAAATAACAAACGGAGGTTTTGGTATGAGTCCTGTTCACGTTTTTTCGCCGAATTACAACTTTTAAATGCTCACCAACCAACATCCGAATAATATAGGATGTTTCATGGAGGTTTTGAAGGGAGATAAAGTGTTGCATAGGAAATGTTGTCTTTGTTATGGTTGGGTCGTTGATTCTCAATTCGGAAATTGGCATACTTTTTACCCGCAGGATTAGTAATTTAAAACTCTTCCTCGATGTAGGTCTAAGTGCTGTTCAACTATCCGGACTACTTCCATTTTGGAACAGTTATTATTATAATTGACGAAAGATGAAAAGGTTTAATGGAATTTAACGCGTTTTATGTTTCAGGTAGGTGACATATGTTCAATTATCATACTAGCGAGGTGTTAGGATATTTTGAAAATGAAAATTATTTATTTATTTAAAACTTAGTGCTACAAGTTGGCGATCTATCAATTGATGTTATCTTTCTGCCATTCAATATAAACAAAAATTATAAAACTATGAATAATTTTTGTGGTAGTATAATTTTGTTTGCGCCATACATTGATTAGTTTTTAAGAAGCGATGCTATGATACTTTCTAATATGTTGCGACTCTTCCGCGGTAACAAAAGGGCAACTCTTTCCTCAAATATCTGCCTCCTCATTATGCCTCACAACTAACGATTGTAAGTTATTCCTCCCGAGTCTCGACCAAATAGCTATATGTGGAGTCTGTGTTTTAGCGAATGCTTAAGATGAATCTTAATTCACGAAATGTATGATATGCTAACATGGGGGAGAATTTCGGAAATAAAAAGTCACCTAATACGTTCTTAGTTATTTTGCGGTAACTTTTCCGAGGCATAACATACGCTATCCAAATTTCGATCAATAATAAATACAATTCATAGCATTCGGTCATTTCATTAATTATAGATGGATCGCGTGTCGTTTACATCACTAGTGTAACTTGATGGTGAAGGTAACTCCAGTAGCTACACAACGGTTAGGTAAATCAAATGCACATTAACGCCGCAAGACAAACTGTTGTATCAACACCGAGGACGGATGCTTTATGGTCGAAATGCGTCTGTTTTTGTCGTCCGTTTCTTGGCTATCAAAATTATTCTCCCTATCCGTTGGAATCTAGTAATAAGGTATATTTAATTTTTGGAATCACAAATCCGGCAACAGACGTAATTAATGCAACGAGACACATTAAACTTGATTATTTGATTCATATATTTACGACCAAAGTGGACCGTTATGCCTCATGAGTCTTATAAACAAAGGACAATGATTACCGCAGGTGCTTTCCGGCAAGTAGACGGCCGTCATAATCCGGGGTATACGCAACCGGATACAGGTGCCTTCATTGGGCGTCGCCACAATGAGGCGATTCTTTAGATGATTGAGGTCTTACGGGCATTCGTTCTATTAAAGATCGCATAGGTCATGGGTGAGTGGAGGGATGGGAGAAAGTTTCGAAAAAGTTCTCTCCCTTCTCCCTCTCTCCCTCACTCATTCAAGAGATCATCTCCTCCATCCAAGGATTCCAAGGTCGCAGGTCGGCGCGTAGGACGATCTCCTCCCTTCTGGGGATTGAAGACTGTCTATAACGGTCATTTCCCGTCGCTTCCCGCCGTTTGTTAGTGCGTCCCCGTTCTTTCGCGAACGCAAATATTTTGAGGGGAAAGCGTGCCTATTGCGACGGATAATCGAGGGACGCGCGCCTTCGAAGACGAGTTTCTCGGTTTGCTCACCGCGGTCTACTCGGGAAGATTACTATAACGGCCGCGGGAACGCATGGAAAAATACATGCGTGGATTTCGCGAGTCGGAGGTTTCGTTCCGCTTATAGGGAAATGACGGGCCATTTAATGCCGCGTTCATTTTCCTAAGTACCGCGGCGTCGAAAAACGCCGTCTCGTAATTGCAGAGTCGGCATTTGGGACAATCGATTGCTTGCGGGTGGTTCTCGATTGTACGCAGGTTCTCATAATGGCTCGGCCGGAGGTCGATTTCTCTCGTCCAAGTCGCTTGAAATACGTAATTAATGTCCGAAACGTTGCTCCAAGTTTTAAAATCTTCTCCGATTTTCTTTGAGATTGAATATATTTTAGGTGCACAAAAATCTTGTGGTCAAAACTGGCAACTTTATAGATTTTAAAAGCAATATGTATTTCAATTTCCGTTTTGTATGTTTGAGCCTTTTAGTTGTCAGAATTTCCTTCGAGCAGCATGATTTTCCTTATAATTTTTCTCAGATGTGATATTTTTCTGTGTTTTATATCTCATTTGTAAATGTTTTTGATCTGTCACGCAGGTTCTGATTTATCACGTTGCTTCCAAATGAAGGGTTAGTGTGTCTAATTATATGGAGATATGTTGTTCTTTTTGTTCTCGCATTGGGAATTCATCACCAAACAACTTTCCGGTTTTCTGAATTTGTCATTGAAGGCAGTTATGGCCTATAATGTTTATCTCCAGTTAGTGAACACTTGTAGGATGCATTCCAGTTGCCGTGGCAAAGCGCCGACCTCACTCAATAGTGCAGTGAGAGTATGGCGTAGATTTACTTTCTTTAAGATTAAGCGTTAAGTACTAAAAAATTCTCTTTGACTTAAAACAAGAAGTAAATTGATGCTAATACGAGAAAAATAAACACATAGAAGAGTGAAAAGTAATCATTCGCTTTGAAGAAAGCCCACATTACCTTCCAATTCATACCGAGAAACATGCTATGTCTATACAATGTGTTAAAATCAGAAACAGACTCTAATCATATGATAAAGAAAAAAACTTTCTTTTAAATTGCCTTTTATTTGTTTAGCACTGCGACACAGTGCTGCATGGAATCATCTCAGCCCCTAGTCTATGTTTATATATAACACTGTTTTACTTAATTTTACAATTTAATTAACAATAAATTCCACCCTATTCTCTTTTTTTTCAGAAAAATATAGTGTATGCACGGTGGAAATTAAACACTATGCATATTGTGGCGAATTCACGCAAAGGTATCTCTTATAAAAACAGCAAAATATTTAGGAATTGGCATTCAAAAATCATTAAAATTAATTCAAAAACTTCCTTCGACGGTAATGAATATTCTTAATAACGAGGAAGCTCGATTTTGAATCTTTAAGTGATGAGTTTTAATGGTTCTTCATTGGAAAAGAGCGGACGAAAGTGGTTCGTGTAATGGAAAGCGGCTCAAATCTAAAAGGTAGGAATTTCCTTGCACAAAAGGCACACGAGAAAGTCTATTTCTTTTGGCTCGTAGACAGGACTCGGGAAAAAATCGGTATGGTATTGGTTTACCCTTCGTTCCGAAAAGAAGATTTAGTGCGCTGCTTTTCTTGTACATCGGAGAGCTCTTTTGTGGACACAAAGAGTCCTATACATGGGTGAAAGTATCTCTCCAACAGAAAGGAATAAAGCGCTTCTGCCTCTCTTTGCCTCAGTGGTAGGAGGGGAAAGAATGGATGGACGTGGAAGACCTCCGAAGGGCCATATTAATTTATTTCTCATTCGGTCGCCTCGCTCCGTTGTCCGCCACAACTTCGTAACCCTCATCCCATCCTCTCTCTTTCTATTCTTCGCCCTTCGACTTTCGGTGGGTCCTAATTTTCTAGTGAGTTTAAGCCTGCAAGGCGTTTAATTCCTAAATGAGTGGCCGAGGTGACCCACTTGGTTCCACGATGTAGTTATCTTCCCACCCTCTCCCTCTTTATTTTTGACCTATGGCAGTATTCTCGTTAGATGTTATTTTTTGAACGTAAATAATTAGACGGGTTAGTATGTCGGATGTGGACCTTGTTGCTCTGTTGTTTATGTTGTTGATGATTTTGGTGATTAATGGCGATTTTTTGTCTTCACTTAGAATTCATTATTCTTACCGTGACATGAACTATTGCGTCGTTATTACTTTTATTCAATCGGAGTAGTGGTGTGTCTACATATTGAAAGTATGGTATTTTGACTTGGATTTGGGCGGTCGGTGACTAAAGTTTTTGTTTTCTTTTGCTAGTTAAAAACGTGCATTGTAAAGACAATTCAGCGTATATTCGAGGTAAAATAAATTTGTAATAAATAAATTGTTTTTAATACTTAAATTCGCTGTGTAATTTTTAAAATAGCTTTATTTACTCTAGGTTTTAAAAATTATCATTTGTATCCATTATGAATTGAAATTAAGAACATGCTAAAGTAAAAACTCAAGTGTTTCGTTCGTTAGAGACGGATTTATGGGGAGTCGAATTGGTGCGCTCCAGGGACCTCTTGAAGTAAGGGATCCCGGAAAAAATGTTTTTATGTATAATCTCTGAAATATTAAATATCTCATTTTTAAAATCACGAAGAAAAATTCATTTTTTGGGGGGCCCCAAAATGCCTAAATCCGCCACTGCCATTCTTATAGATATGTTTAAGTATAAGTAATCATGAAGCATGCAAATTATGCGCTGATTTAAGTCAACATTGGATCGTAAATAGTCAAAACTACATGTCATTGGAGACGATTCTAATGAATCTAAAATAGAAAAAATAGTTTTTGCATAGTTTCTTCGGATAATATTAGACCGAATCGCACAACATATTAAAATTAAATAGAAAAAGTGATTTACTTGCCGCCAGAGAAATGAGTTTATTAGGCTGGTTTCCAAAGGAAACATAGCTTTATGAAATGGTCCTGTCTGTGTGTGTGTATTGTGTGTGTCCCCTACTAACAACTTATGCACCAATTTTCATGAAACTTGGTATGAGGCTCGTGCTGCCAGGGCCCACCTCCGGGCTGTATTTTATTTCGCGAAGATTGAAGTCCCGGGTTAGATTCCAGGATTTTTTCCCTGTTTGTTTTACATAGGAAATCTCAAATCCATCGTGCAGAGATTTTTTCTTTGATACATTTAAATATCTTAAAATTATGATATTGGAGCGAGGTTTGTACTGTTCTAAGGGGAAAAAAATGTTGATTTTAATTCTTATCACCAAATTTTGTTATTTGATCGTATTTTTTAGAATTTCTACTAAAACAGCGTTTTTGCGTTTTAAATCGCATTTTATCATATTGTTGACATGGGGACGATTATTACCGAACTCGGCTTGACGATTGAACAAATGGGTTATTTTATTTTCCACTCGACTATCCTTCAGGAAATGACAGTTGATCCATACATATTAGTGTATAAACAGTGACATTTATTAAATTCGTTTATTTTAAAAAATACCTGCAAAATATGTCAGAAAGGGATTTTGACATTGCTTTTAGTATTTTAAACCTGATAAAGCTCTATTAATTTGTTTGTCAATTTTTCTCTATCATTGATAAACTATGAATTACAAATGATATTTATGGTATAATAATTCCTTGGAATGACTCTTTTTGGGAACTTTGTGAAATCAGCCTGCATTAGTCCTGGTTTGGACTTCTTGTTTTTCAATGCTTTTATTCTAATCTTATATTACGGTCGTTCCCAAACTGGGTTTCGCGAAATTGGTCCAGTGGGACGCAAGACGGAATGATTTTGTTTTATTTTTTTCAATTTTATCTTTGGATATATATAGAATGAATATATCTATCCCATATATATAAAGAACGAGTGTCAGGAAATGTTTTAAACTCATAACAGTTTTAGTAATCGCTCGAATTAAATGTTTGAATTCCAGATTTCGGCTAAATTTTTGCGTTTTTAACAAGAAATCGCCTTGCCAACCAATGCCATTGTTGAACTCGAGATCCGATTAATCTAATAATGAATAAGAGCCTGTGTACTATCATATACAGCATACTGTCGACTATGGCGCTGCCTTTAAAGGGCGTTATAAAAGAGTGGGATATTCGGGAATTATTTATACGAAACATAAATTTATTTTTAACAGTTTCCGAGTTGATAGAAGATATAAATATGATGAATGTTTGACTCTTATAGTAAAAGCCGTTTAATAAAACAAATCCCCAAGAAACACTTGAGTTCGGACCCAAATTAACAAACAACTAATAGTAATTGACTTTTCTTTCGATTTTGTTTACTTTGACGACGAAACTAATTTGGTAATAACTTAGGAAAGTATTAATACCTTCTTAAATTACATAATAGGTTTCTTTATTGCATATTTTTATTGGTTAGCCACATAAGAAATGACAATTATTTTATTTTATCTTTATTATTTTATTTGTTTATGTACTTAACAACTCTTCCTCTCATTATTATCTTTGTCAGAAAACGAATACCAATTGCAATTACGACAAGTTATTTCTTTTTTCCATGTTGAAGATGTGGAGATAACAAGAGACTAACTACTAATGTATCCTATATTGCAATTCCCCCAAAGTTAAAATTGAGGGTAAAAAAGATGATCCAAACAGAACTTATGATGCTTACTATCCATTTAATCATTTCTTTACTACTTATATTGACTTGAATAGCTTTAAAGTCATCGCGGTTATGTAGCTCTTTGTGTTACTAAATTTCTTAATTTAGCGTTATAAAACACTACAAATACATTCGAACGGAATAGTAAATTGGTCACGCGTATTTTTGCGGCAAAAATAACCCCTGTACTTATTAGAATATACCGAATCTGAGTCCAACAATAGCTGTTGCTATGGCAAAACTCTCGTAATGAGTGATAAAACTGCAAAATCGCCAGTATTTACGCGAAGTTCTAAGAAATACAATCGATAAGCAAAATTCTGCTATAAAAATTAAAATCTGCATTCCTTTCCTCAGAGAATAGTACAAAACTCGCTCCGATATTACAATTCTAAGATATTTTAATGTGCAAGAGAAAATTACCCTGCACGATGGATTCCAGATTTCCCATGTAAATTAAATGGGAAGGATAGTTCCTGGAATCGAACCCGGAACTTCAATCTTCGCAACAAAAACTATCCTCGGGAGCTCGGCCCATGTAGCAAAAGATTTCCACCAAGTTTCACGAAAATCGGTGTATTAGTTCAAAAGTTAATAGGGGGGGGGGCGAACAGACAGACAGACATACGGGCAGACAGACACAACGACAAAACTATAAGCCTATTTCCATTCAGGAAAGTAGGCTAAAAATGTCTCAAAGAGGCTTAAAAACAATCTAAAATCTATAAGAACTTTCTTCTGTCCCTTTGTGGCTACCTCTGTCCCGCTATAGGAATGCAAATAACTCGATAAAGGATCGAGATACATTTTTGAAATTGGTAGGACTGCTCGATTTACATATTTTAAGGTGATGAGGAATTAAACTCGAAAAAGTCTTGGGTTCGATTCCAAGGAAGGCATTTCCAGTTTCCATAAAATAATACGTAAACATCGACTTTCCCACGCGTAGGATTTATTTCTTTTGAGATCTAAGTTAGAAAGAATTAACCTACGATATTCTATTTAGATAATTTTAAAGAAAAAATTATAATATTTCTTATTCTGTTCATCGTTTTCCCTCTACAGTTCGAAATTCCGCATGTTAAACATTTAATTCACATATTTTGTGGGAATCTTGCGTGGTTTGAATGTTTTTAATACGAGAGAAAGAGAGAAAAAGAAGGAAGGAGAGGGAAACGATTTTAATAGCAACAATGTAAACAACATTCGTTGCGTTATATGCGAGAAGGAATACATTTGAATGTAGAACATTAATCATTCGCATATTAAAATCACTTAGAATCACAGTAGGAGTTCGAGACTTGAAACAACGAACAGCTAAAAGAACGAAAGTTGGTTTTTCTTCCATAGATTTCTGAATACGCGTCGAATCGATCAACAAATCAGTTTTTAACGCGAGAATTTGACGCATTCTTAGTGATTTGCATTGTTGCCGGTTTCGTGTAATTGGGTACCATTGATTTGGATAATAGCTTCGCGTCGCATCTATTCACGAAATTTCATAAAATACTTTGCCGTTTTCAAAGAACATCTCCCTATTTTATATATAATTTACTTGGTCAGAGTAGCTAATTTGGTCGATTAGGGGAGGAGGGATGGGGGAAGGAAGAAGATTAGGAGGGGGAGGTAGTTCGCTTCAGTACCTAGTTTCAGATACATGCAATCATTACCTTTGGACCTTTTTATACTAACGACATTCACGGGCGCGAGAAGAAGCCATTTTGACATTGTATTAGCGTTTCATTAAAATTTAATTAATAGCGAGAATCGCAACCTGATCCTTAATATCATACTTCTAATAAGTCAGTTGCTAAATATCATTCACTGAAAAAATATTTAATATTCATAGAAATTCTATTGGTATAATACGAGTATGCATAAAAAAAACTAATTTTGAAAGTTTAACATTTGGGGCTGAAATTCGGAGGAATATCTAAAAAACAGCTCTGAAGGCAATTTTGGTAAAGCTTGACTCGGCACAAAATTCAAACGAACAATTCCCGGGAATCGATAAAAATTTTCCCGGGAATCGAGAATAACAAATATCGAGTAAATTCCCGGGAACCGAGAACGGGAATTCCCGGTTCCAAAACTCTATGTGCAACATTAAAAAACAAAATCAACATCTTTTATGTAGATATAGATATAGAAATCAGGGCTGCCACAATACAAATAATAAAAAAATCATTTTACAAGTATTTGTGTTGAACTGTTCTCATCAAATTTAACCAAATTTAAAATTTATAATATACACATGTATACAAAACCATAATAGCATATTTGAAACGGATCAACAAAACAGGGTTGCCACACAAATTAAATTCTTTCAGTAATTACGGATTTGGAAGGAATTGCCTGAACGGATTTAAACTAAATTCTGTATATAGGATTAGCACAACATACCATAATGATATCAAGATGTTTAAAGCGGAGACAAAGAGCAGGGCTACCACATTAAAAAGTAAAATTATATTTTTACACGTATTTATAGAGAACTGGCAGCATGAATTTTAATCCAATATGGTACATATAATATTCATATAAATAAAGAAGCAAAACATCATATTTCAACCGGGGCGACTAAATATAAAGTTTAGAATTTTTCTTTAACTATGAGTTGGGAAGTTTTTAGCTGATCCGATTTCACAAAGAAATTTCGCTTGTAGGGCTAGTATAGAATGGCAAAATGAAATGAACATATTTCGAGCGTATCTATAAAGCAGGGCTACCACCATATAAGAAAAAATAATTTTCTGATTTCAAAGCCAATACATTAATATATGATTACACTACGGCGAATTTGACGGAAAACACTTATGTACCACGGGAAACCTGTGCACATCCCTACTTGTTAGTGCTGTTCGTCATTGCTGAAAAACACCCTTGTCTTCGTGATGTCCGTCCGTACGCATATATCAGGGAAGAATTGGCAGAACCGATTTCATCCAAATTTAATACATAGAATATTCACCTAAATTAATGACCAAAATGGCATTTTTGGACGGAATCGAGTCAGCATGGGTGCCACAATTGCAAAGTTTATCTTTTCGGTAATTATGAATTTGGAAGGAATTGGCCCAACCGATTTGGACAAAATTTTGTATGGAGGAGGAGTGCAACATAAAATAACAAAATCAAGATTTTTTTGTTTAGATATAGAAAGCAGAGCTGCCACAATACAAGGAATAAAAGAATTCCTTTTACACGTATTTGTGTTGAACTATCCGCATCAATTTTAATCAATTTAAATATTTATAATATACACATATATACAAAACCATATTACCATATTTAAACCGAAATCAGGCAAACAAGGGTGCCACAATTGAATTAAACTCTTTCGGTAATTAAGTATTTGTAAGAAATTGGCAGAACGGATTTCAATTAAATTTTGTATATAAGATTTGTCCAGCATACCATAATGAAATCAAGATGTTTAAAGCGGAGCTACAGAGCAAGGCTGCCGCAGTAAAAAGTAAAATAATATTTCTTTTACATGTATTTCTAGAGAAGTGATCTCATAGACTTGAACCAATTATCGTAATTATATATCATCTCCGTATAAATAAATAATCAAAATGTCACATTTCAACCAGGTAGACTAAACCGGACTACCACAATATCAAGGTTAGAATGTTGCTGTAACCATGAATTTGGAAGGTATTGGCTGAACGGATTTCAAAGAAATTTCGTTTGTAGGGCGAGTATACAATGAGAAAATGAAATGAATATGTTTAGAACGGTTCAAAAAATAGGGCTATCACAATATAAAGAAAAATAATTGTCTGATGTCAAAGCAAATACATCAGTATACGATTATACTATGGCGAATTTGACGAAAAGCACTTCTGTACCACGGGAAAGCCGTGTATACCCCTACTTGTTGTGTATTAAGTTTCGGACCGGGACATGATGTCCGGGGGTGGTGGTTGGATCGAACTTAAACCAACGGGCTTAAAATACTCTAGTATTTATAATATTTTTACGTTAATACTATATTTCTATTTATTGGTCAATGGATGGGGTCGCAGTATAGTCTGCTACCTTAAGAGGAGGTCACAGATTACAATTTCCAAACTCTGTCTTACGCAAAGATCCCTTTCTGAAGCATTTCTATTATAGCCAAGGGGATCCTTTCATATTTCTGGATTCCGAAAGATATACATCACTGTAGAAAAGTCATGATGTGGTGATACATTATATCTTTCCCTCGAGCGCTCAAATTCCTTTTCAATTCGTGGTCTTTGGTAGTCTTTCGCCATTTCCAAGACTCTTGACTGATATTTTTCCCATGACCGGACTCCTAACTGGGTTAATGCCTCGTGCACCGTGGTGCTTCTTTTCATCGACCCAATAATGTCCGGCCTCGGAGGCGCTGCTCGTAGAGATCCTGTGCGGGAATCCCTTCCCATCGTTATTTCTCTGGGGAATTTTACTGATTGTGAGTAATGAAAAAGATTTCGAGGATTCGATGCGAATTTGGGTATATACTACAAATATATAACCACAGTTTTGTCGTGGTTTTCGTAGAAAGTGATGGGAATCCGATAAAGATTGGGTGTTAATGTAGTGAAGAAAAAACCAGAAAGATGAATTCTGAAGAAGATTTATAAATGCATGATTTCGTAATGGTTGGAGTTTATGATAGCGTGCGATGAAATATTGTTATTAACTTTTGTTCGTGGGCGTGTGTTCATAATTTTATCTTTATTACAGTGGAAAATTGAAGAGAAGAAAATTTAATAACTGTAATCAACACCTCATGGACATATATAATGGGAATATTGGTTAATTCGAACATTGTTTTTATTTCCATTAAAAAAATATTACCTATTTTGTATAATTTGGTTGTCATTAAAGTAAGGATTATATTTATATCTACGCGGATCGGCTTAAATAGATTCGGTTATGATAATAATATTTATTCCTGGTACTAATCTCTGAATAAGTTTTTTTGCTCTTCACGCATTATGCATCGAATGTCTTTCGGTGTTGTGTTAAAGGGCGGAGTTTTATGTATGCTAAATGAGAAAATCTTATAGCGTGTCCATCCTATGTTTCACTCTAAAAATAAGTAATTTGTTGGTGAATTCTTACATATTCCCTGTGACGTATTGTGACCAAGGACGATGTTAGCGACGAGGGTCTCCGTTTATACTACAGGGAAGATTATGTAATTTCGAAAATTGTTTTTCCACCGCAGACTTCGAAGGAACAGAAAAAGGCTTTCCATGTTAAGCCTTAAGTTATAATCTCGATTGAAACGATCAAGAGGTTTAACTACATGATTTTTTTCTCATGGCTAAGTTTATTAAAAACCTTGGCGTTGTTTTTAGGGAAAATTTAACTATGAGATACTGTTATTTATTCACTACAGGATAAATAATGTCGATTCAAATCTAACTTCTTCTGTGCTTACCAGATTGTTTATAATTAACGTAAATTCATCATTGCATATTTAGCAATAGATATAATTTTTTAAAGTGATCCTTAAAAATTGTAGTTACGAAAATACTTTTTGGCGATAGCAGTCTTTTTAAATTTAGATTATATACTTAATTTACTAAAAGAAATGACTCATTTTTTACAAAGATTTGATATGATTTAGTCAAGTATCCTTCAAGTTATGGCTGATTTTAAACAGTATCACTTTTCCTAAATGATAAAAGACTCCGAGAAAAGCATACCGCTTGAGTAAAACAAAACCTCTCACAGAACTGGAAGATTTGCGATCTGTTGTCTTCTTATAGAACGAATCGTCGGTTAAAATTTTTTGAAGTTTTTAACGTGAGGACATTTTTCGAATTTTGCTCAGTACTTCGTCCAAACGCGTGCCGATCTTTGACACGAATGGCATTTATGACAACCTATCCCACGCAATGGGAACGTAATTGTCTTTGGGAACGGTGAAATGAAGCAGAAAATGCGTTTTGCGCAACCATTTGGGATCCATTCTTTCGACAGCACTCCCCGTAACTTCCGTTCAGCATCTACAATACAAATCTGCTTGAATCAATTATAACGGGCTTGAGGGATCGATAAGTTTTATTCGCTGCCTCTCAGCCATGGGGGTTGCGGTTTCATGTCACGAATAATTTCATTTGGCATATTGGCATCGTGCCCATTAGCTCGCGCGGGTGTAACTGAACTTCATTATCCCTTACGGT
The DNA here is from genome assembly GCA_028673005.1 of Tanypteryx hageni. Classification (NCBI taxonomy): domain Eukaryota; kingdom Metazoa; phylum Arthropoda; class Insecta; order Odonata; family Petaluridae; genus Tanypteryx; species Tanypteryx hageni. The sequence continues at coordinate 195,931,365 of CM054113.1, read as the reverse complement.
TCGTCCCTCGCGATGAAAGAATCGTCTCGATAATCTTGCGCTTATCCGGGATAAAAAGAGGAAACCATAAAGCAAAGAGAAAATAAATTCAGTTTTTTTCGCCGGTTTAATTGGGAAAGACTAGACGGGTGATGTTCGACGATGTTTTCCTCCTCCCGCATTTCAGGAAACCTTTGAAGAGCAACATCCCCCTCCGATAGCGAGGTAAAAACGAAGCCTTCCATCTTTAAAAAAAACCCTCTCCTCTCAGCCTCTCTTAACCCTTCTCTTTCCCTTTACCTCTCACTCCTCCTCCCTCTTCTCACGCATTATAATGTCAACCACCGCCTTCAAAACGCGGGGTGCATATTCCGTGCAGAAGGAAAGTTTCGCGCTTCCGCCGCGCCGGCGGATGGAGCGCTGTCGTCGGGTTCTCATCTCCTTCCATACGCCTTTCTCTACCTTCGCGCAGTCTGTATCGAGACGTAAAAGTGAGAGGTCGTGCGGGAGATTCCTGTTTCCGTGACAACCCGGAGGGTGTGGGCACCCTCCCTTCCTCTCCCTTGTTTATCACTCTCTCGAAGGAAAGGGAAAAAAGACTTTTTTTCGATTTTATTATGGTGAAATAGTTGTGAAACGCTCTACGGATGAGAGAGGAGTGCTGTTTTTTTGGGTTCCCAGGGAAGATTTTTCTGACTCGGTCGGTGCGTGTTTTGTCCTGGATTGATTCTTTCCGGTGGTAGAAAAAGGGGGAGTTGTTTCCGTGTAAAATCGTCTTATGATGTTGCTTTAATGAGTTCCGAGGAAAATTACTTCTGTGCGAGTGGCTGTTACCGGTTTTCTTCGGCCGTGATGGGGAAGATCAACATGGTATGTACACTTTAACAAATCAACGCTTATCTCGTGTCGTTGATCGGCGGGAACAAAAATTATCGTTGAATTATAAAATGCATGACTTTGAAATTTCTTAACTTTTAGTTTATAGGACTTTTATCATTCAAATTATCGAAGTGTCAGTCCATGTCAACGTTTTACTGATGAGGTGCGGTCTGGGAGTGCGGCACCACCTATAATGTAAAATTACTACGCTACTTAACTTCCTGCTAGTTAATATTTTACAATGAAATTAAGTGAATGTTAAGTTTTTTCTTTAAATTGCCTCTTAACCCTCGCGGCATAATTAAACATGGAAACCCGAATTTTATGTAGCTATTGAATGAATAAAAATGAAATACCAGAGCAGCCTGGCATACCGCACCTCAGTTACATATTTCACCTCGGTAGTGTAAGGTTAATTCAAATTTAATGCTGCATTTGCGTTTTCGCTTGATCAAATTATATGCTTAAGAATCCGGTTATTGAACTAATTTTTCAAGAAAACTTTTCCCTTAGATTTTATTTTTCGCAGAAATAAATTTCCTATGTGGCGGACTGAATGCCTTGCTTCCAGGCGATGCTTCCGAGAGCGCAACTCGCGTCTTTTGCGATTGCTACGATAGAGCGGTGCGTTCCAGTTTAACACGGCCGCGTAATTTGCTGTTTTGGGTGACGAGGTGGAAATGATTCGCACGCAACTGCAATTTTGTTTGACTAGCGCATATTTCTTGAAGGATGTTTTTTATCCTAATGGAATGAGAGGGTAATTAACGAAACGCGATGGTCGTTTCCTTTGACCAGTGAATGGAAAGAAGAGGTTTCTTAGGCCATCCCATGTGGTCGCACTCCTCTATGACCAATATTTTTTTCCCGTACTCTTGACGATAATTGATTTTTTAATTGGATGCGAGTGCGATGGACATCTGGCGTGGAAATTTTTGGCATCGAGGGCTTTTTCTGCCGTCAGAGCGCGATCTTTTTTGTATGTTTTGCCATTCTGGTCACTTAGCGCAGAAGGAGACGAGGGGACGATAAACAGACTTCCGAAATGAGATTACGCATTTCATCCGAAGCATTAAGTTATCGAGTACCCTTAATGTTGAGATTTTTATCTTAACGGAACGTGTTCTTAATTAATAGCGTTAATGTATTCCCCATTTCAATAAGTCCCGATTGCGGAAGTCGGTGAAGATTTCAGTTCATTGAATGATTTCTCTGGAATAAATACGATTATGAATTGTATTATTTGCATTTAATTTGGAATTATCAAGCCAAATATTTAGCTTAGTAGATTTGTGGAGCAACGCCGCGTAATAATATCCCTGAATTATTTGAGGTTACGGAAAAAATTTAGGGAAAGTGGCGGTATTTTTCTCTCCGGCAAAATTTGACAACTTTTCGAAAGTATTTTTTTTTTCGTGTCCGAGAAAAATCAAAGCATTTGCTTCGTAACGTTTTGTCGGGAAATACACCATACTTTCTTGTCATTCTCGAAATTTTGTTACTTTCCTCCGACTTTTTTATTTAGCGCATCCGGTATAAAGTTAATCTCGAAGTTTCTCGTTTTAAAAATGAAAGAGTTGGATTATTATCGCAAAAATGTTCTTCGACCGTCTTGAATCCATCCATATCCCTAACGACAGCTGCGCGCGTTGAATTCCTATCGAGTTAGTACCCCGACCCCGCCCAGTCCGAACGGCTCGGCATTAGTACGGATTCCAAAACAATGATGAAGGGAGAAAAATTCCGCATTTTTCTGGAAACGTAGGAAGTGATCGATAACTTCGGATACGCGTTTAAAATTCTTCCAGCAAACACGTTTTCGAACATCAATCTCGGGAGAAATTGCTCCACTAGCACACATTTCCCGGTATTGTATCGACTGTCGGGGGATGATCGATCACACAAGGAACGAGATACAGACCGCAAGTTACTCGGAACATCCATCCACTCCACTCCGGTGAAGTCATCTCGTTCAGAGCGCGAGAAGAGACAAAAGCAGACCGCCTTGCATTCCTCTGCAAACCCTCTTTCCCTCTCTCTCTCTCTTCATCTCATAGGATAGCACCTGTCTCTTTTTCCTCGTCCACTCCCCCTTCTTTCACATCTCCTCCGTCACTCTTCTCTTCTCCGCAAAAGGCTTTTAGTTTTCAAGTAATAATAATAGCGATCCCTCATGCCTCTCCCGGTTGGGACCGGATGAAGGGCTTGATGTGTAATTTTTGAAATGTGTTTGCCACGCATAACATGGGAGAGCTTTCGCGGGAATGTTACAGAGGGATGCGGTACGTTTTTTTCAAGCGCCATGGGCTCTTTGGGACATGCTTCTCGGTCCGTGTACATCCTCGATGAGGGTGAAATTACACAAGGTGTAATGTTGGCGTTGCACGCAAAATCGATGCTTCCGATGGAGTTTTGCGGTTTTTTTTTGTGGGAAAGAGGTGCTGTTTTGAAAAATAATTGCGCGATGAAAGAGATATTTAGCTCTTTGGGAAAACGATAGCCTTTTCCGTTTCTCTGTTCGTCCATAATCTCTTCGTTTTGTGGAATAAGAATGCCTCGAAGGTTTTATTTTTTCCTGCCCGTTCGTGAACAGATTATTATACCGAGCTATGGATTTATAGATATTTTCTTAACCTGTGGAGTAAATCTACAGCACAACATCGGTTCCAGTTATTTCTAAAAATAAGCGATTTTGTTTTAAGGATTCCATCCCTGATTGAACGTTGTATAGTAATACATGATGTTCTTTTCTCGTTGTTTTATGATGGTTTATCTATTTGGTGGAAATTTTTCTGTAAATGACTTTAAGATCATAAGGACATGCATAATGAATAAATTTATCGAGGTGAATTCTTGTATTGCGCCCATCACGTGGATTAAATGCCGTATCTAATTTACAAAATCGAATAGAAAAATCAATGCTTATATGTATAGGTTAAATAGCTGATAAACTGAAGATGTCATACGAATGTATATTGTGACTGAGTTTATTCGCTTCCAATAATAATCCGCGGCATGCTCGCGATGGAGAAATATTAATTTTCGCGTCGTATTTTACTCCAATCGAACCCTTCTTCGTCCTTCAGAAACGCATCAAGATGCCGAGAAACACGTGATGGCTTTTAATCGCGTTTTTTTACCTCCGATACCGCAATATCAAGGCGGTAACGGATAATATACGATAAATATGTGCGCTGCGATGCAGTCCATTATTTTGACACACAAGAAGAAGAGGTTATTCTCGTCCGTCTTCGAGAGGAAATCATAGGAATGGGGTTTTTCCGTTCCACCCTTCCCTCCGGAAGGAGCAATTTACCCCGGACTATCCCATTTTCGATTCCGGCTTTTGGAATATCGGAATGCGTCCCTTTCCCCAGTGAGATGAGGAGCGGCGAGGGAGAGAATAATCATTCCGGAGAAGTGATTCAGGCGGAATGATTTTATGTCCCTTTTATACGTATTTTTTGTAGCTTCGACCTTGCGCGTCTACGTGTGTCTCCAGGATTTACCGATCCGCAGTAATAATTCCTCGCGAGGCTACCGGAAATTCTCACTCGGAAGATTCGACTATTTTTTTATAAAAAATAAGCGCGAGGATCCGAAGAATATGATTTTTTTATTCGCGGCCTGCCTTTACCTGCCATAAACGCGTCGGTCTGTCCATTTCTCCTCTGCTATCCCACGCGGACCGCCTAGCGGCGAGTCGAAAAAAATTATAATGGCGGAATTTTTAGAGTGATTGGACCGTGACTCGTTTTTATTTCATCTTCATCGCCGTCTTCCCCCTCATCCCACATGGTGTTAAATGGATTCTTTTTAAGACATTTACATGAAAAAACGAGTTTTCGGGTTTTTATATGCGCTTAGCGGAAGATTTTTATCCCAGGTGGATTCGCGTTTGAGCTCTTTTGGATGAAACTTTTTACGTTCCCTTAACGCCAGATTACAATATTTAACGTGTGTTGGTTTCCGCGGATATGGTGACGAGTCGTAAATGACGTGGCTTGACTTGTTAATCCCACCTTTACAGGTAATCGACCGCTCAAAGAGAGAGAAAAAATTAAAATCTATGGCAGAATGTGCGAGGAGAGAATGACTAATGCATGTGACGACCCCTGCGTCACTCTTTTTACAGGCGTTAATTGCTTTTTTAGGAAATTATGTCCGTGTCATGTAAATTAGTGCGCTCACTGCAGGACTGGAGTGGATGACGCTTTTTCGCGCATTTTCTGAACTTTTTTCCTTAAAAATGTAACCATTAACGTGATCTTTCGAAACGAAACGCTTAGGAAGGTAATAAACTCCGAGGCTCAAAGCCTTCGGTAACGATAAGGTTGTTTACGTCGTCATAATGGAGGCGAGGTGACTCGACAACCATCCTATATTCGACGCCCACTCGTCGAGAGAATCGATAAAATTTTTAGGAGCATTATCTCTTCGCCCGCGATCGGTGCAGTAACCGGTATCAATCATTTCACGGGTTACGCCTTAAAGGCTGTTCCGGCACCTCGCGGGAGCCAATAAACCTCCGTCTTCCATACAAGGCAGAGGCAAAGAGCGGTCAGTTCAGTTGCCGCGATCACTTTTCATTAACACGTTTTATGCACGGATGGTGCGAAAGAGGGAAAGTCTGCGCCGGAATCGTGAAATCCAAGCCACGAGGTTAGGTGTTCCCCAGCGAAATGAGGAGAGCTTTGTCGTTTTAAAAATTCTTTTAACTTATTAAAAAAATGTTTAAATTGAATTTTAACTTATTGTTCGTACTTATTTTTTAGGCTTCAAAGGCGGGTGATACGTACAATATTTGCAACTTCCCTATTATTTACAATAGTTGTCATAGTTCTAGGCAGGCCTACCGTAGCTGTCAGGGAGCCCTCAAAATCCTCACCGAACAGTTATTGACTTTTTAGTGGTTATATGGTATCTTGGAAGGTAACAGAATAGGTAATCGGTAAATATTATTGTCGATTTAAAATGTTTTTGTTTTGTTATAGTTGACGGCAAAAATAACGCCCTAGCAGATTTTTAGATAACTTAATAGATAAATTTGTACGTAGGTTTTTGGATGCCCCCCACAAAGAGTGAAATATTGTCATAAACTTGGCTAAAATTAGTATAGAATTGACCTTTACCACCTTGTGTAGTATATCGAAATTTTCAGTATTTGAGAGAGATCAAAATGTACCAATATTGCATAAAAATTAAGACTTGTGAAATTGAGTTGCCATTTTATAAGTTCGTTGACTCTTAGTGATTATTTAAAAAAATCATTCAATTAAGCGGCCGCGTTTTAAAATATTACTCTTTTTGTACTTCGCTCCGTGATATCGAAAGTGCAGACGGATAAAAATGGGATATTTACGGTTCAAAATCCCTCACCGCCTTGAAAACCAGCGATCACAAAAAACACTCCAGCGTCGCTTCCGGATTAATAGTTCTCTCGCTTTTATTTTTTTCCTCGGGAAATAAAACACCTTACCCGTAACGAACGAAAAGATGTTGTGCCACGAGCATGTCTAACGAAGCTTGCTCTCATTAGGGAGTTCACCGTCGGGGCGTTTTTAATGGAAAGTGGGGAACGGTGGCGGCAGTGGCGCCGGTCGCGTGTTTTGTTTGCCCCTCTCGATTGTTGAAGAGAAGGTGCTCGATTATACATTGAGAGAGAGAGAGAGAGCGATGTGGTTGCATTCGAGGCGACTCGGTGCATATAAAGTATTGCTGGGGAGTGAGCCAAAGAGAAAAATGAAGGATTTTTTGCAGAAGTTAAAAAAGAGAAAAACGCAACTTTTCAAGATGGAAGAATTTCTCGCATAACCTGCTTGGGGTGTCTACGCTTGCGTAAAGATTGAGTATTCGGTGACTGGATAATTTTTTACCGTTTCTCTCCCGTTTAGAATCTTAGTCTGTTTATTTTAAAGGATTCCCTGGCGATTATTGTCGTGTCTTAAAAATAGTATTTTGAGTAGGAATTAGAAGTGGTCCTAGAATAAAAAAAGTTTCGTGGAAAATGTTCTCAGACTATCATTATAAATAGCTGCTTCTTACATATATAGGATATATCATATAAAACCTAAGGTACTTCTAGAGGTGATACAGTGCTGAAATTTGGCATGAACATAGATCATTGGGTACAACTTCTGGAAAACATCCGAAATTCCAGAAAATGTTATTTTTAAGGGGTGTTTTTGACTCCAGTCGCCAATTTTAAACACCCATAAGAAAAGCATTGAAAACGGTGCAGAGCTATATAAAATTAGTTTTTTACATTATTTACAATTAAGGTACAAAGTTGTGACATGCACCATACTGCGGAAAAAAGAATGAAGTTTATTTTTCTTTAAGACAGAATTCAAATTCATGCTGAATTTGCGTAAAAATTCGATTTTAATCATAAATTATGAAAAGTTTTTCGGTTTACAACAATGAAAAATTTAACTACCATAGCAACAACTTCAATGCTTCTCAATGGTAGTTGATTTTCCATACTTCAAGAGCATTGATTCGATGCTTAGACTGCATTATATTTGATTTCACTCAACGACGTATACATATGATGACGTGATAATTTTAAATTAATTTTTTTATCCGGATAGGTACTAAAAGGCAAGGATGATGACGCCTAACACACAAAATATCCTAATTTTTACATAACTTTTTGTTTAACATATAGGCTATTGTCTTAATGATGATTATAGTTATTGCTTAAACAGGGCGATATGAGCCATGAAGCTTGAAATTCGAAAACTTGGATGCGAGCCGATTGCCAGAGAATTTAGAAATTCCAGATAGATGCCATACTTTTGCAGAAAATGAAAGCTAATATCGTATTTAAATGAATAGTTCAAATGCTGTCGTGTTGGTTTATTTACGAGCTAAGATCTTTTTGTATGTTGATGTTTTTAAGCGCTTGCAGTATGCAAGCACCGACAACTCGTATACTTAAATATGGACTCGGCTATGATATCGTGATCCATAATAGTCTCAGAGAATAGCGAATCTCTCTGAGAATACATTAACTTTTTCACCGTGCGTCTTACAGCATACATTCGCCATAGTGATCGCTTTATATATTCTTCTTTCGCTAATAATTTCTCTTCTCCGGTTACATTTATCGCGCAAAAAATAATTATCGGGCGAAACAAATGTTAAAGCGCTTCTTTAAGGTTGTTAAACGACCTCTCCTACATCCCTCGTATGATACGCGAGCGTAATTTCCATCGGGTTATGAGTCGATAAATATGAAAGAGTGCAATTTAACTCTTTTCGAGTCGCGTATTCATCCGCCGCGTTGCTTCCAATTCGAGCGTTAATCCACGTTCCGCTCCGTGGATAATTGATCCGACGCCTTCACGCGCACAAAAAATTTCGCCATCCGTCACCACGACGCCCTTGCCACGTAACATATAACCCAAGGAAGTGGGGAAGAACGAGACAAAAAGATGCCTAAGCGATTATTTCCGCCAGGACAGAAATATAACATCGAAGCGCATTCGAAACCACTCAGTCTTCTTTTTAGCTCGGTCGGAAATCGTAAAAATGTCTCGATTTGGATTATTTTTCGAGGCCTCTTCTTTTTTTCACGCTTTCCGGACATTTTCAAGGTACCGACTTATATGCGCCCTCACCGTCATTTGACGTACGCTCTCGCTACTTTCTCGAAAAACTGTCGAACTGAATCGCGAAGGGATTTCTTTACGACGCTGCTCGCAAGGATGGATAAAATTCTAAAACCATTTGGGTGACAAGCTGGAATGGGGTGGTGAAGATTCGTTTTTATTTGTTCGGCGGATTTACAAGCCTACAGTTGCCACGACGTTAGCCTTAATGTCTCGGAGACTTGTTATAAATAGCCCAAGAGTAATTGTAGCATTGCCCACATTGTTTAATTCTACTTGTAGCTTCATAAATCTTTATTTGGGCAGCTCAAAGCAAATCTTAAAAAATGCTTAAGCATCTACGGTCTGTGAATTACCACAGCTACTTTGTTGTTGTAACGCGTGCATGCTTTACTCAATCGTATTATTAATAGAGGTGCCTTGAAGCGATATTGCTAATTAAATAAACATGTTAATTTAAATAAATAGTTGCAACGTATTAATTTTCGAATGTTTCTATTAGTAAAATCTGATCAAATTTATAACATATAAAATATTTAAAGATGTTATTAAGAATAACTTTTAGTGCTACAGGTGAAAAATAAATTAGAATTATAGTAAGAAAATTAGCAATTTAAAAGATGAATGGAATGAGAAATTTATGCTATATATTACATTTAATACGTCTCAATGAATTGAACTTTTAAAATCTATTGCTCATCTTCTCGTTCTAAAATTTATTTTTTACCTTTTGCAGAACATTTTTTCTTAGAAACGCTTCTTTGTTTATTCATGGTTCTAACTCGACCTCTTGAACCACAGAATATCGAAGCACAATCACCATACTGTCTTCAGCACGTGAGCGTCATCGTGTTCGAATTATTCCGGAACCCTATAAAACTAAAATAGCTGGAGTTGGTGCATTCCTCATGTTTATTCTTCTTCTTTATTGTTAGTACTGTCATCTTCCAAACGTGGTCCACAAACTTATTTCACGAAAATCCTCTCCAGACACGGATAGAATGCAGACCTGCTACCGCGTTCAATGATCGACATAAACTGAGAAACCTTAGGCATCTGTATTTTGAACTTTTCGGCTCTCCAAACAACTACCACTGATAAACACTGTCTGTGAATAAGGAAGGACTTTTGAAGTTCTCGTTGGACAAGTCTCATTCGTAACACCTCTACAGACCGCTCGTATTTATTTGTCGAAGCTTCCCCTTGATGTTTTCCCTTCGAGCCGATCGGTTGGATCGTCTCCTATCCAATTCCAACTCCTCCTTGGAACGTGATATTTTTCCGTCACGGCACATGGTCGGCCGAACGACGCGTGCACGGCGTCATCTGGTGCATCGCGCCCTCGGCCGTCCGTCGTGTCGAACTACGTGTCGTGTCTCTCGGATTCGGAACATTAGAGGCCTCTTCCTCGGAATCCGGGTCCCGGGAAAAGATTCGTCCGAGTAGGAAGCCATGTATCGGGAGGTATGTTCGATCTTCAGCTGTCCTATGCGAGAAGCGCCACCTGCATCCGCCTTCGTCTCCAGTGGCGTCCAAGTATCTCTAATAAGGTCGTCGAGATAAGATTGTCGAGGTCATTTTTTCGTGTAGACGCAGCCTGTGGATTTATTCTTCTGGAGGTTCGTCAGCGTTTTGCGACGGGCGAAAAATTATCGGTGTTGCTTTTTTATGCGGGTCTCAACTGCTTATTTTCGCTCCTTACAGTAATTTGTCTGTGTCGTACTTCAAAAGCTGAAGTTGCAATTATGAGATCAATCCACGCGTCCAGCTTCTAGCAGTTTATTTTTTTTAATCTGAGGCTTTATGTGTTGTCTTTTGCTCTAAAGTGCAGAGAATTATGAGATGGAGCTATTTTTAAGGTGGCATCAATATATTATTTGTATTGACGAAATATTAAGTGCCTTACCCTGACTTTTATAATTACTTGATCAAAATCAAATAATAAAGTTCTAGTTTTCCCGTTTTTTATCATTATCATAACATAAGCGAAATAAAACAAATTTTCGCTTTAGTAACTTTTTATTGCACCGTACTTTTTCATTCTTTCTAAAAGAGCTGTTCGATCGCATAGCTGTGAAATTAAGTTATGCATTTTATTACCACCTGTTCGTCGTTTTCCGATCGAAAATATTTTCAAAGAACTCTTTCGACGTCTTATTAAACGCCCTATTTCAATCCTGTAAAATGATTCTGAGCAGTCACAGTGGTACACATAGAGGCATTTTCATTTGGGCCAACTTAATCGACCTGGAAAGCATGTCCTTAAGCGCTTCGGCTTCCCCGCGCTTTAAACGCTGAGATCATTTGTAACCACGCGGTTCATGAATCTCCTGTCACGAGGAGCATACAAACGCAATTCCGTCCATATGGCTGCTCTCATCCAGATCGCGGTCCTTCAGACTTTGATTAATCAATTTTTTTACCATTTGAATGCTTTATAAGAATTGAATGTAGAGTGCAGTCTTAACGTCGTTAAAGTGACGTTCGTCGAGATATTGAATGTACATGATACCGTAGGTATACAGTAAATCTGAGGTTTCGTACAATGTCCTTTATGTCTCTAGCGCGCATGAACTTAACGCGAGTAGGTCAGCGATTCCTGTGGGGTGTGACTTGACGCGGGAAATCCTTTTAAGGTTTCTGTACTCCCAAGTTTTTTCTCGGCACTTAAGCTTTCTTGGCGTTGTGATACGAATATTTTTTCCGTAATGGATTTCGTGTGTGCTAAAGAATTAATTTAAAGGTTTGGTTGATGTGGTATGTTGAGTAGAGTTATGCGTTAGAATTCTCACCGTGTACTCCTACGCCTACCTTACTTTCTTTTAGACCCCTTAAGTGCTGTACCATACTGTTCACGGATCCGAAATCTTTTGAGATAAAACTTATGAGGATTTACTGTAAGGTAAACGTCAAATTTTTAAAAAATTATATATGTATATATATATCGTATACTCGCCTCTGAGAATAATTGTCTTTTGATCGAGGAATTGACATGTACCAAGCATGTAAATATATATAGCGTAGAAAGCATAAAGGTTAAAAGTATCTTCCAAAACTTGCTAGTTATTGCGGCGTTTTTCCAAAAATATTGTTAACTGTTGTTGTAGAGGGTGCGCATTACAACTAGTCGATGACAGAAGATTTTATTTTAATTTCAATATATATATTTACAGTTTAAATTTCCCTTACCTTATAATATTAACGAATTATTTCTTGCATTCAAGAACAGGAAGCCGGGATTTTTAATTATTAGGATTGAAATCAATCTAAAGTGTAACGAGAATAGATTTTGCTTAGCAACTTTTTTATGAGAATATCTCAAGCGCAAAAAATGCGCTTAAATATCTAAGGTACGCGTTTTTTAATATTTTAGCAGGAATAGATATTTACTATCTTTCAGCAGTAGTTTTTTTATTATTCTTACAGTTAATTGAACGTATCATATCTCCGTGTTTTTCCGTATCGTGAAAAGGTGGAGCGTAAGAATTCAATACTTTCATCCGGTTAGCCAACGCTTTGAGCGCGGCAGAATTTTTTGAATCGCGGCCAGAATGCCTTCCTGCCAAATGGAAGGGACGGAGGTGAATATTGGTTCTCGAGAATTTTCCCAGCGTTTCGAAAGACAAAAAACACCAACAGGTCATACGGATTTTGCAGATGGAGGTAAGCATTGTCCCGCCGTCGGGAAGAAAAAGTGCCAAAGCTAACAGGTTGCTCTCGATCGGTTGAAAAAAAGTCTTATCTCGGGAGAAATCGCTGTTCGTTTTTTTCTACCTCGCGGCAGTTCCACACGACCCAACAATCGCATTCTTTGCGTTTTAATTTACGTCGTGATCGCGAGCGGAGACCTTAATAAAGGATCGTCGACCCTTTTGCAAAGCAGAGCAAGAGGGATAACGCAACTTGCGTTTTAGGACTCGGGGTCGCGGGTTCAAATCGCTGTGGTGTAAGCCGTAATTTAAATGGTTTTCCACTCTCGCGATTCGTATCTCGAGAAGATATTTACTTCCCGCTGAGCTAACTTTTCATTCGTTATAAGTAACTATATTGTAGTAATTGAAAAGTTATTTCGCATAACATGAATAATCTGAAACAGATATAGTTTTAAACATAAGATTTTTTAATTACCGCGAACGTTTTTATCAGTTTCTTTGTTTTTCGTGTTTCTTTAAGGGCTTGGAACGATTGGAATGGATTATCTGAAAAAATTGTTAGTTCTTGTGGTATTGTTTTAATATTATAATTTTTATTAAAATCGCAATTATCTCGTTAATATTTTTGTTATGTATAAGGTATTGTAGTAATTTTGTCATTTATAAAATAATTCATCCCTTTAGTCCAGGGGTCGGCAACATACGGCCCGCGGGCCACATCCAGCCCCCGAGAGCGCTTCATGCGGCCCGCGAAGATATGAGGAAATAGTGTTCGTTAAAATTTAAAATCGAAAATTTTGTGTTTTTCAATGAAATTATAGTATCAAAACGGTCCCCGGTGTAGTTTTAACGCTAGCAAATCATTTGGACATGATTTTCAATAATATGAGACCACATAATCTCTAGGTGTCTGATATCAACGGTCATCCGGCACGCCGAAGCTCTCGTGACTTCCAATGCGGCCCTCCGAAACATTCACAACTACGTATGTGGCCCGCCATGCATAAAAGGTTGCCGACCCCTGCTTTAGTCCCTTAAATTTTTTACCCGTAAATTTTCCTCAGCTACAGAATATTTGCGATGAGTGAAGGTAGAGAAACTTCGTAAACAATCATATCTAATATGAACTTGTTTTGTAAACTTTGCATTAAAACTGTATTGCTTACTTAAATTTTGGATCTTGGCAATGATCCGTTTGTAATTGTATTGAGAAATTCGCGCGCAAATACGTCATCTTTCCTTATCTCGACGACTATGTCCAAGAGATGGAATACATCTTGTCGCTGACGTTTGAGTTCAGTAATTCCTGCACACCCACGCAGACGAAATAACACGCGAACCTAAACCCACTCGAAGCGCAAAAGCTCGGCGTTTCTCAATTCATACTCGTATACGGGTCCTTATATCTCTAAAAATTGCTAGACAGCCGAAGGCGTTAATTAGGTTAAAAAGAAATCGTATCAAAACTTATTTTTTCTGTTGTGCAGTGCACGCACGTGCCACGCCTTCCATTCCAGTAATCGTTCCCATTGTACTACCGATTTATCGCTTGCCATCTTTGAGTGGGGGTGGAAGGGAAAGGAAAGGGAGAGGTGGAATGGGGTGGTGTATGAGTCGTGTTGTTGGCTTACCCACTCTCCTCCCTTCTCTCTCTCTCTCTCTCGTAATACGCTCTCTACCCTATTATTCACTTTCGCTTTCTTGCGATCTTTTCGCGGTTTCATCTTGAGAGTGAGGGCGTTGCTTCCCTCTCTCTCCCTTTCCGGCTCTCTTCCTCCTTCATTTCCTATTTTTCCCTCCCTCTTCTTTTCACCTTCCTTGCCTCCTTTCATTTCTTAAGTTCTTCCTCTTTTCTATCTTCTTTCTCTCCTTTTCATGGAACTTAGAAAACTCTTCACTCCATAAAAATAGGTAATAATAGAATTGACCAAGTTCTACTCCTGGTGATAGATTATGTATTATTGTATTTTTCACGGTCGTTATTGTTTGAATATACTGTATGATTATGTGTAATTTTATCATTTAAATTGATTTAAAGATATTTTGGGGCCCAATACTGTAGCCTACTTGCGACAATGAAGAATTACTAAATACAGACTCGCGTCTAAACAGGAGGAAGGTAAGAGAGGTATTTAAGTCTTGCTTGATACTCGAGTCGGGAGATTGACGCTTGACTTTTTGAAATATTCGGAGGGAGTCGATGCGAGAGAGATAGGCAAGAGAACGGATAGAGTTGAAATAAAGGTTGACGTCGTGGAGGGGGATCGGGTTAAATGTTAACGATCCTTTTCCTACATTCTCGATTTGCTGGTTGGAAGGAGAAGGGGAATTATTGCAGGTAAAGAGAGGAGGAATCTCGGCCGTGCGCGATCTGGTGGCCTAATGGGTAAAACTCAAAGAGGCGGGAGAATGTTGTCTCGTGACCAAAACAAGAGCGGAAAGTGGTCTTCTCCCCACTCTGCAGATCGCATTCCGGGGTATAAGGGAATTGCAGGCCTTACTTTCCGGTCTACACGAAGCCGGATATAGTTGAAGTCAGATACCTAGTCTCTGGATGGAGGAAAATGTTCTCTGGATTGCTTTCCAGACGGCGAACTTGTGCGACTCTCGTTTTCAGTTCTCTGAGATTAGAACTGATGTAACCACCATGGAAAGTGTCAAGATTTTGAAAACAAAAATACAAATAACCGATTATAAAATATAATTGAAATATTTGAATACCTTCAATAATATAAATGTTTAAAAAAATTTAAACTCCATAAGGCGAGAATAAAAAAATGCGAGCTACACTGGCTACTGTAAAACTGTAAAGCGAAGGCAAATCTCCGAAGCCAGTGAATTGGGATAAAACCCGGATAAAAAACCTGTTAAAAAGCCGGATAAAACGCGGATCAAATGGCCGGATAAAAAGCCGATACGTATTTCGGTTACGAGATCGCATTGCGTTCTTAAAGGATATAGGAAATATACAACTTACAAAAGTTTTGTCTCTAGTTATCGAAGAGGAAGTACTCCCTTAATGGCAAAAAATACTGCACCGTTGAAGTAGGTCGGGACAACTACAAAATCCAATATCATTTCTTTATAAATACTGCAACCATATTTTTGATACCAGCATAAAAGTTTCATTATAAATTTTTATTTGTATTTAGCGTCGCATACCTTGATTTTAAACATTTTTGCCCCATCTCTCTTTTAAAGTTGGAAATAAAACTTAATTTACTTTTTTGTGAACATTTCTTCAAGTCTGCAACTTACTGCTGTTCATTAGAAATTTCCAGGTACTTCAAAGATACTTGTTTATAACCACTATTTCTATTTCTAATTCCATTTGTTTGTCTAATTTAAAAATAAATTTATATCACTATTTTTTTCTATAAATTAAAATAGCATGTAAATAAATCATAACAGTTCACATCCCTTCTACTTCGGAGAAGGGTATGTGGTTTTATAATATTTTCTGAAATTGCACATACGCGTGTCATTTGAGAGTTATACGTTATGGGATCGGTCTGTTGTTGTGCTGAATCTTCGCGGCGCCTATAATTTACCATTTGTCAGTGGAGTATGAAAGGACTTATACGATGTCATCGTTGACCATATTGGTATTGCGTTCAAGGATGTCGAGGGAAGACGCTTGTTCTGTTGCCCAATAGGTGGCAGAACGACTTTCGCGCGCTTTGCAAAATGCTTAAGAGAACCCGGTTGACTTGACCGATGACTCACGATCCTTGCAAATATGTTTAGCCGGTGCCTTAACCGTATCATGGAGAAAAATGAGCATATATATCTTCTTTATGTTTTACTGGTAAAGATTGAATATATTGGACTTTTTCTTAAGTAATATGACGGGATTAATATCACAGGATTAATTATTATTACAGGCATAATTAGGATTAGAAAAACATTTTTCGAAGTTAAATTCTGCGACTAGTTTTTTATATGGAGCGCTTCGCAATAACTTTATTGTTATCGTTTTACAAAATTATGTCTAGTAAAACTTTTAATGCTTCATATGTAAATTTATCTTTGTATGGGTCCATCTCAAAGATGAGGATTCAAGTAATGGTGGCCGAGTGAAAATCTTTATATATTAAGTGCGTTTTGTCAGTATGCCAGAAAAGAACGATGACACTTCACATTTGTCATATGCGAAGGTCACGACTCACCACACCGTGGCAATATACCATTATTATCTTTTGTCCCCGAATGGTTATTGAACAACACTGATCCATGGCCTGTTAACTAGGTCAGGGTTCGACAAATTTTCTAAAAATCTAGGCGC
This sequence comes from Tanypteryx hageni, assembly GCA_028673005.1. NCBI lineage: Eukaryota > Metazoa > Arthropoda > Insecta > Odonata > Petaluridae > Tanypteryx > Tanypteryx hageni. The sequence continues at coordinate 195,914,953 of CM054113.1, read as the reverse complement.
CACCTCCAAAATCTAGGAGCCAGCCCAAAATCTAGGAGCCAGCGCAGACGTTACATAATTTTGATAGATTTTTTTATCATCGTCAGAAAAATAAATGTTTAATAATTCAGACACGAATCTGCTACAATAATTAAGCCACGCACATTTATTTCTGTCACATTATGGAGCAGAGCATTATAAAATGAGCCTTATACATCTGAAAAGTCTAATGATATTCTGAATGCATAGTTTACGAACAGGAATAAAAATTTGCGCTTATTTTCAGGAACTTGAATGCTTCCGAGAGATATACAGGTAACTCTCGTTCAATGAACGTTCGTTGAACGAATGTTCGCTTTAACGAATGAATTGAATTTTGTAGCTTTACTTTTCGGCGAAATTTCTGTTCACTTCAACGAATTAAATAACATGTATCCAACTCAGATTGACGAAACTCGGATGTTTTCTTGGTGTCACAAAGACCGTCTTGTTTACCCATAAATTCTTCGTGTGTCCACTTTTTCACGCATTTTTCCTATCGCCTGCATTTCTTGAGAGGCTTAATATGACGTCACCGAACGAGCTGTTTGTTACTCAACATATATTTACAAATATTCACTTAGACTTGAAGGACCTCTTGTGTATCGATAAGGAGGAAGCGCACTACGCAGTCTTTCCCACAGCTATTCTATACTTCAGTCTGTGACTTGGATTGACTACGTTAGGTCGCATTCGTTTTCTCGGGGTTCATACATAATCGTTACATCACGAGGATTTGTTTTCAAGCCATTGCCGTGGCCACATTCATCGTACTTGCTCGTAATTTTCTTATAGCTCCAAATTTTTGTTAATTTTTTCCTGGAGATGTTTAAATCTCGAGGAATTTTTAATTCTTTATTGACGGTGTTGGGAGGTTGTTTTTATTCAAAAGTTGAATTTTCTCGTGTCATACAATAGATGGAACTGCACATACTTCTATGTTCGATTGTTGTTGCTTCGGTTTTTCAGTTGATCCAATATTGTACTTGCTTTGGCAGACATTTTAATAGCTAAGAATTATAAATTCAAGAATAAAAAATCTTTTGTCTGGAACGCATCTGTAGTTTTAACGGGGAAGTCAACGGAAAAATCACGATCGTTCAACGAATTTCCGTTTTACGAACGCTTTTCAGGAATGCATGTCGTTCGTTGAACGAGAGTTGCCTGTATATCTATCGGAAGCATTCAAGTTCCTGAAAATAAGCGCAAATTTTTATTCTTGTTCGTAAACTACATGTTTTCAGAATATCATTATATATTTTGGTGCTCAGTCCGATAATACAATATGACTACAGTATAACCATAACCTAACTACAGCAAGCATATACAATATATAGGCGCCAACATGAAAATCTTAGGCGCCATGGCGACCTGGCGCCCGGGATTTGTCGAGCCCTAAACTAGGTTATTGAAATTTCATTAAAAGTATTTATAGTTCCTTTTTGGATTGAAAATATCACCTAAAACATTAAAATTAAAAAGTACTAGTATTTCATAAGCAGTTGTTGGAAAACCAAATTTTAAAAGACGATTATGATAGAAAATATTTTTGTCGTGCAATTATACCATACTACCATCTCTTGGGCGTAGAAGGAACTGGTATAACCTTAAATGCGGGGCCGTCGGAGATAGTTAAAATGTTCTCCACCAGGAGGCACTAGTATTTTGACATGCATTTCTGAAATGTATACTCATACACATTCTTGATTTCTATTGAATTATATTAATGTCGTAAAACATTACAATAAAAAAGTACGAATATCTAATAGTAGCATTTGTCGCAAAACGTAATTTGAACAGAAAATTTTGATAGAAAATATTTATGTCGTGCATTTTTGTAATACTGCCATCTCTTTGTCGTAGAAGGAACTGGTATAAATTTCCGCTTTACCTTAAAAGCGGGAAAGTCAGAGCCAGTGGAAGTGTTCTCCACCACGAGGCTCTGTAGAATTTTGGAATACATTTCTAAAAAGTAAACCCATACATATTCTTCATTTCCATTACATTAATTTACCATGCCGGGAGGCAGTAAGCATATATTTTATTGATGCTGCAAGAAACGCTGCAATAAGCAGCCAGTTTAATATTATGTTAATTGTTCACAGTCGTAGATTGCGTATTTTATAGCCAACGGTTTTCAACAATAATTTTCGAGTTACTTGGACTCGTACAATGTCGTTATCTATTAATTGTAGAGATGGATATATTTTAAAGGATATATTTTCAGTATAAATATTCGCTTTAGAAAACTATTGTTTTTATTCTTGTCGAATTAGGTATTGGATCGCCCCTCGTTATGTATCGTGTTATGTATTTTACTGTCCAAAAATAGATTGCCATTGATAAAGGTTGTCAGCCATTTTATTTTGATCCTTCTAATTAAGGTTCATATATTTAATTATAATTTTCTTTCAGATTATTCTATTTTTATATCAATAAATGCAGGTTGTTATTCAGTGATTTTGTCGTATTAGAAAATATTTTTTCAGATATTACTGTCATAAAAATATCCACCTACCTGTCTGGTCAGATACGTGGCTTTCTTTTTTATATTTTAAACAAAGATAGGTGTAGATTCCATCAGTTTTGTAATTTCCGTTTTCTTCGGTCGAATAGTTTCAGATATGCGTCACCTTGGTAGCGCACGTTATCAAACTACACGACGGTCGATTAATCCATTCTGTAAGGAAAATCGCAGATGTCCATGGTATCGTTCTTATAGCCCTAATGAGATATGGTCAATGAACGCCATGTTTAATGCTCAATATATCTTGAGAATTTATTCCGTATTATTTTCCTACAGATGTTATATCCTGTTTATATACCCCTCCAACTCAGAAAACCTATTGGAAATACTTTTTCATTTTTTACTCACATAGCAAGAAATGTTAAATGGATTTGTTGCTCAGGAAAATAAAGATATACTTCACCAATTCCGTCTCGTTCCTTCAAGTTTCACTTTTAAAATATTTGCGAGGTAACAACGACCTGATTAATGACTCGCAATTTCCGCGTTATTATATAAAAACGAGTTCTGCAATTCGTATTATGCTGCATGCCTAAAGAACTGGCCAAAAACCTTTTTCAAAAGCAAAAATGAACGTCGTTTGCGACCATATGGTTAAGTTTTATTTCCATTAGCTCATTTCATTCATGTTTCTGAGATTATCGCTGGTTACGGAGCATTTCCGCAGATTAAAAAGTTTTCCAGGATAATTTTTATTTTTGTCGATTTAAGAGGCTGTTGAAGCTTCGCTATCAAAACTATAATATTCATTTGTGAATTAATTTTATCTCCTGAGTATAACTCGCCGTTGTTGCTAATGTAAAATCTCAACATGTTAAAATAACTTGGAGGAAATTTAATCTTCGATTCAAATCACATGGTTGCCTCGTATTGCCTAATTTCAATTGGTCTGCTTCTTTATCAACGGGTAGATTAACATGATAGGTATCACCAATGTATATAACAAGATTGGGAACACCGAATGCGCATTTCGGTAACAAACCAGCCGTCATCGGTGGTGATTCATCGATAGTAAATTCTAATAAAGAGCAACTTTGACGTTTTTTCGACGGCTGATGCTTTGTGGCCGAAATAATGCATTTGATTACCATAATCTTTTTATAGGTATTACCGATACCTATTCTGTAAATTCGATTTTAGCTGTTATGTGCTCGGTAGTTCTCTATTGAATGGGTCGATGGTTAAATAGACTTAAATTGCGATGATTGTCTCTCATGGGTTCGCAAAAATGAAGTCTTAAGAGAAGGGAAATTTCTCTCAACAGCCTACCCCACCTCATTCGAGCGTATGCTGTTTTGAATGGAAGTTTTCGCCGGTTCCGTGCTCTATTTCCTCCTCGTGCTGCCGTCCTAATTAACGTCCTTTTTGCCGCCGCGCCCATTTTGCTTGCCACGCGGAGAGTGTCCCTCCCTTCCTTTCTCTCTTTCGCCCCTCCCACGAGCGACAACAAAGGTGTCTCCGGTGAACGCAGTCTTTCCACCCCCACTTCCCATTCTTACGATGGCCGGCAGATCCTGCGTGTCGCGATAGCGGTGTCGATAACGCATCTAAACTGAATCCTTCGGTGGATCGTTTCGTGTTCACGCCCGGTGACTTCAACGCGCGAAGAATTCGGCGATTCGCTTGAATGGTTCTCTCATTTCGAAACGTGCCGGAAAAGTTCCAAACTTGCGGAAAACTCGGGGGAAATCGTCAGTATTCGCCTTATTTGGGTTTGGGATGATGTAACGAAAGATCGTAAGGGAACGCGGTAGTAATAGTTAAAAAAAATGAGATGACCTAAAGATTGGAGAAAGCAAACCGATTTAAGATTACCGCGTCGCATCGCAGCTGAAATGACCAACTGGACCAGTTTATGGGATCTTTTTACCGATTAACTTTCCGTATCAAATTTTGTACTGTTATCCGGATATTTTAATTTTACGTTTTACAATATTTAATTCAATTACTTTGCTAACTATCTAGACTCTCCTATTTCTGTCCTAGTTCTTAAAAAGTCGTGTCTATACAAGTGGTTAAAAATGCCTCTTGATACATCGAAATTTAATCATAGAATATACTTAAAATCTACCACAGATATTTTTCGAACTTTGAGGTGCTCCAACTTTTAGTTGTAGAAATTTGTGCTGATTTTTTAAATTTATCCAGATAGTATGCCTTAATTTTTAGAATTTTTAAAGGAAAAGATGCTTATCGTAAGAATTCAGGCGGGAGAATGATAGGTTACGTTAGTCATAGCGGCATCATAGAGGTTTATTAGTATTAGTACACAAACCATTTATTGTTCTCCAAGTTTCTGAAGAAGTAATGAGATTTTACGACGTAACTTACTACGTGTACGAATACCTGAGGGAATTAATCATCTCTTACACCGCAGGAGGTGTAAATAAACAACTAAAAGACACGATTATTTACGTTCCGGGTACTGGAAATGAAAACGTCTCGGTCGCCTTATGGATTATCACTATACTTTCGACATCTTCGTATTTCCTCGTTACGGCGGTGAAAGCTTTTTCCTTCGGCAGTTATCTGGACGCCACATGCGGTTCCACACGACCTATGGGAAGGATCAAAAGAACTCGGTTCATTTTATTTTTTTCGCGGTCGTGAGATTATTTCAGAAAAGCCAATCCCGAGCAGAGGGGAAAAAAGAGGAAACAAGCGGAAGCATGTAGTGAGCGATCGTCTGTGGTTTACTTTGCCGGCTGTCAACGTTTTGCTCCCCGCTGGACAAAGAGGAATCCGATTCGAAAGTGGTTTCCTTTCCTTGACGGCCTCTGGCTCGCACATGGCCGGACTGGATAATAATATCCGTAATTTTCGCACACCCGCCTTCACATATTCGACCCTGAAATACCCCGGTTTCTAACTGAGTTCGGACGTGATGGAATTCCGTCCCAAACGAAATGAAACCTAATTTTATGCTCGACGTCTTCAGAGGGTCCGCGGTGTGGTATTAATCATTTTATTCAAGTACACGTTCCTTTTTTATCCTTTTTGTTTTCTCGAAGGACGTCCTTTCTGATATATATATTTTTTTAATCGTCTGCGAAATTATATCTTGATATTATTTACCTGATGAGACCTAAAATAATATCGCACCATTTAGACTCCATTAGAATGCATAAGTTTTAATGCGATTGCTAAAAATAAAATTTGGAGTAAAATTTATATTAAAATCTTTTTAATTTCTCCCATCAATTATCGTATCCATCTTATAGCTGCAATGGTGGTAGTTATCAAGGTATCCTGTATCCAATTGATATTTTTTCAGAAAACTACGGTTGAATTACCGCTGCGGACGACTGATTGGTAAATGAAACACACATTGAGTTTGTCTAGCTATTTAATGATATAAGAAGTTCACCTTGACCGTCTGAATTTCTGTCCTGACGTTCATAAAGAGGGGTTTAACTTGTTGGTAACCTAACAGTAATATTATTTGCATCGTTAAATAAGGAAATATATCGGAGTTTTAAATATTCCTTTTCCATTTTTCGTGAGGCTTTTGACGCTCTTAGACCTTTTTTCAGCAACAAACTGATTGTTTCGGCAGCTCTAAAAAAACTGAATAACTGAAAGAGAGAGGTAGAAAGGAAAACTAAGTTTTGGGAAAAGCGTTTCCGGGTTGGTATTTTTGCGTATGTGAGAAAGTATCTAGATATTTAAGCATCGTGCGAATTACGTTACATCACTCCGTGTTTTATTTTGACTTGTATAATGAATGATTTGTAAAGCACTTGTGGGAAGTTTAAGTTTAAACTCTTTATTTGAGAGGTTTTCTTAATAAAATGTAGATTAGGCGCTATAGCAATTAATTGTAATCACAATTTGTGAATGGCAAGTCCTCATACTTTTGAATACATATAAATAGAAACCATCCTATGTCTAATTACCGTAATCACCGGCATCTCTCAAGTTGTCTCATTACGAGTATGTATATGAAATTTTAAGTTCGACTTATTTACTACGATTACTGTTCACTAATTATGTATTTATTAAACGTACATACAGGGAGATAGCGTATACATATCACAAATTGGCGGCTTGCTAATTACCTACATAAATCTCTACAGAAAGGAATCAAACCCATTGCCCTAATTAAATTGCGGCATTGGAGTTGATACCTTTCTGTGTATTATTTTCGCCGTAATCCCCATTCCTTATACATTACATTAATCTATTTCAATACATTTTTGACAATTCACATTTACTATATAGAAATATCTACAGTTAATCTATATTTTTATCAATAGAGAGGCAAGAGGGAGAGATTTCATAATTCTGTTGCTATACGTTCAAATGATTTAAACCCAATCTCCGTTATAGCGGTGAGGGTTTTTCTGCAGAAAAGTAGCGTTTACTAAAACACTGGTACTAACTCAAGTAAAATGAAATAAAGTCCTAGCCAAACAAATTGAAATATCGAAAGAATATAAGCGGCTTTTACTTGATGGTTTTGTTTACGAAATAAAATTTTGTTATATAGTTAAAAAATTTTAAATAATTTTATGATTCCTTCAAATCAGATTTGATTTCTTTTAGCAGCAAGAATCGACTACGCCATCTTTTTCATGCTTTTGTTGAAGTTTTGAGCTGTCTCATTTCAGAGTTTTTTTTAAATGCATCATTAAATTATCTTTGATTCCTGCGTTTTGTTATGATTCACTTTTAAACATGGCGGATGTATTAATTTCGACTTTTTAAATGAAATTTTCCAATAGTATTCGTATGGAAATTTAATTTCTTATCCTAATTTTATTCATCACTGAAAGACCTTGAGGCAGTCAACCGTAAAATATATGCCTCTCAAAAAATATTCAATGTGCAAAAGTTCTCCAGGCTACTGAAGCTCTTGCTACTTTCATTGGGACCCAGCATGTAAAAAATTGAAATGATGTTCATCCGGAGAACGAAAATCGGATTCACTTCTACGTCGACGTAATTAATCCTTTCCCACATTGGTTTGTCTGGAAGACCTTTCTCCTCGAAGCCCCTTTTTATGTTTTTTATATATCGCATATAAACGATCTCTCATTATTTATTTCCGCCTTCTTCCTCCTCCACAACGATGAGAAGAATATATTCATATTGAACTATACCGGAATATGGAAAACCGTAGTATTTGAGCTCTCACTCACTCTCTCAGCTGATAATATGGTTTTATATATCCATATCACCCCTCACTCTGAAGTTGGCCCATACCTAGAAGGAAATTGACCCGAACTTATTTCCGAAGATCCTTTGTTTGCTCAGTGGCAGAGTGGGTTTAGTGCCTCCCCCTAAATTACAAAATTATTTGGACTCTAACCCAGGTACTTTTGAGCAGAAAGAATGCCTTGTTGCCCTTCAGCTCGAAAAGAGGAAGAAAATGGCATCAAACTTTGTCTTATTCGATGGACGCCATGAGTTTGAACAAGCTGTTGGCATTGGCGCGCGACATAAGGACGCATACTAAAAAATGAATGTATTTGATACGCTCGAAATAATCTGCAATTAATAGATAATTCTAATAATAAAATTTAGTTCCAATTTTACTGTTAAAATCCGCCAAACTAAAACAAAATATGACATTTTCTTTACACCAATGAACTCGAAAAGTTCGTTTTTTGTGAAAACTACGCAAGACTTTTTATATGAAAATATTTCGCAACTTTTATCAATTGAAACAAACTCGTTTTTAATAACCAGGCGTACATAAATAGATTTTCATGTTTTCTTTCGCAACATTATGTAATAGATTTATATCATATGGATGGTAATATAAAAAATATCAAGCAATTGGTCATTTTATTTTAACTTGGGTTTGTGAGTGGATGGTAATCCTTGTCGCTTAGCACAACAGTTATCAGTCTCCCTACAATACCTTACAGGAGATCAATGGGTTTCCAAAAAGCGATCACTCAACTAAATTTTCTTCATTTCTCCAATGGAAATCCTATCAGAGCTCTCCCTTTTGACTTTCTTTCTGTATGTTTTGTATACCAGTAGCCATAAAAGGCTTGTGAGAGGATCTGGATGCCATTCAGACGACCTAAGGGCCTTAACGGATAGCAATGACTTCTTGAAAGGACTTCTTTTGCTCGAATGACAGACTAAAGCAACAATGTGCCAAATCAGGGTTCATATGCAGGACGAGGGAGCAACAGTGAATTATAGCTGGCGAACCAGCCAGAGAACTAAGGTACAAGGTTTCCCGTAAAGTTTTCATCCTTAGTGTTTTAAAAATTCCTTTGAGAAGCTTCCATTCTTATAATGGAGACGTGTAGAAATTGTTCGAAATTTTACTGTACGTTTATGTAAGAGTGGAATGCAATGTTTAAGAAAAATGCGCAAACAATATACATATATGCGCATAGATTCATTAATATAATTATAAGGAATCATCAAATTTAAATATTATAATGACATCTGAGACGATTTGCTATGTTTTTTACCCGCTACATGATCGAATTCGGTGGCCTCAACGTGTAATAGACATTTTTGCACACCGTCAAAATCCTAGGCATTGCTAACTGGAAAGTAAATTGAAAATAAAACCACCGGTCTAGATTTTTTATATGCATTCCGTTCCGTTGGATTGACGTTCCGAAATCTGTGGTTTTTTTCTGCAGATTGAAAACAGCTCTGCATATTGTTCCAACGGCGTATCTCGGGGAGTGCGTGGAATATAATGAGATCCTTGTCTGGTGAAAGGATTTTTACTAGAAGACCTTGAGAGGTATTCTCGAGCTCTTCATCACGCAAGGTGTTTTTAATGCCAGACTTTCCAGTTAATTATCGCACTGCCAGGATCCATTTCCAACTTACGTTCGGATGCTAATAGAATAAAAATTTGAACTTGATGATTTGACGTGGGTGCCGGTTTTTATTCTACCGCCTCTTGGCGATGCTGATAGTTCGTTTCCAAAGCAACATTTATAAGTGAAAATAATTTCAGGTTCTGGTGTTTTTTTTTCATCTGTTGGAGAGTTTTGTCGACTTATTCCAAATTTAAAATTTGTATAGCCTTACTCTCGATGTCGAATAACTTTGTAATATTCTTCTCTAATTTTCATAATTTTCTCTTTTACGCTGATAGTTTTTCCGAAACTGAAGTTGTAACCACAAACTGTCGATTGGTTTTCAGAATAAGTTCCAGAGACGGTTGATGTGTAAAGTTCTGTGAGCAGTCATCTTACAATTACGGCTCCTCAATTTATGTTATTCAAGGTTCGCTAAAATACGACACAAAACTATTTTTTGTCAAGGAAACTGTGAGATGATCTCTGGCGTGACAAATGCTATTAGTGACTGAGTTCGTGACGCTGAAAATTGTTGTTATGGTGGTCCGGTGGGTATTCCATCCCCATAATCGAGACCTTGACCGAATATACGCTCTGAAAAACTCCATAAGATACACGCTTTAGAAGTCAACTGACTAGAAAATTTTTTCAAATTGCTATGTTCTGTATGATGAATTATCGGGTGTGGATGCATATTTAGAACATATCTCACGGCATCTTGCTCCTAGTTGGAGAAAATTGAGTTACCGATAAATATTTTTCTTTTTAATCGCTTCATTGATTGTTTGATGTTGGAAAATGAAAAATATTTCTCTAGAGGCACTTAAGCATCCTCAGAATCATTTATAAGTACATGTTCTCATACTTTATTTGAACAAGACGAGGATTAATAGCTCAAAGTTCATTGTAGATTGTTGTTTTTCGAAAATGGGCAGAATTATTGTTTTAAATAAGATGTGAAAGATTTGAAAACGCTATTTAAATTCATTAAGAAAACCTTGTCGGTTGGTATCTCCGGAATGATTTCCTCTTCTGCTTGGAAACGCCAATGAGTCACGTTATATTTCGTGTACAAAAGTTGGAGAAAATGGAGTTTTATGTATATTAGCAAAGGACGAAAAAGAATGAATCTTTAAAGAATTTTCAAATTAAGTTACTGCCTAGAAAATGTTGGTTCTGTATTCATAAAAAGATTTTCTCAGTTTTTTTACTTAGTTTTATATTCTTTTTCATAGTTGTCTTATTATTTTCACTCGCGGATGTAGAAACTAAATCTGTGATAAGTATCGTCGCGATTTCTCCTTGAAGAATTTATAACCATCAAAGTTCGGCATTAACATTCACTTCATTTCGAAGGAAACTGCATTTCCTTCGAAAATTTTCGAATTACAAGCACACGATATCCGCCAGAATCAAAAATATTTCTTAAAAATCCCTTTCTGAAATGGACCGCGGCGTAAAAAAAAACGCCCTTCTTTGCGGCGGCGACTACGAAACGTATACACCCAATTATAACGAGCGAAACTCTCAGAAACAACTCCGTTAAAATAATACCACAAACATCCAGAGGCATCTCATCGGAGTCGGTTTGACCCAGAGAGAGTGTGTGCCCAGTGGGTCGGAAAGCAGTGGGTGAGGCACGGAGAACCGCTCGTCGAGGGAAGCGAGTGGTAAGGGGAGGAGGGAGTGAAGGGAGGGAGAGAAGTGGGGGAGCTAAGAGGGAGGCGTGACCTTTCCTCCTCTCCTCTCTCTAGCAAGCTCCTCCGGTACCCGACAACCCACTCTCTCATCTCCCAGCATCCCCTAGGGCGAATACGAATGCGGATTCACCTGTATCGGTCCCTCCCTCTTTCCTCTCCCCTCCCTGGTTCTATCTTCGCAGCCTTTCTCACTCTTCTCCAATCCATTCTCCCTCACCTGTCTTCCCTCAGCCTCCTCGCCGCATTCTTAATCCAGAAAAAATTTCCCAATTCTCTCTCTCTCTCTCGAAGAATGTTCCTAGCGAGAGATGACTCACGGAAACTTTTACGAGAGAAACGCTTTGTCCGCCGATGAAAGTTAATATCGATTCGAGCGGGAGAGGGAGGAGAAGAAAAATAAGAGAATTAACACGGGATTTTGGGAACGCAAACGGTACGGGATCGACAGGAGGTCTCAGGAAAGAAGATTATTCGTTAGTCTCCAAGTAGACGAAGTTCTTTTTATTTTTGGGGGGTCATTGGTTACTTTCGACGTGCCCAGCGACGAGAAGTTTAAACAAATGTCCCAAAATAGTTCATTTAAGTTTTCTGTTTGGGTTATGGTGGCTTGGAAAAAGGTTGACGTCACCTCGTTTGCCTTGGAATGTTAATTTAATGCTCGGGTTTTTGTGTAACTATGGTCGCGTAATGTGTGTCCCGAGGTGAGCGGAGAACGAAAGGAGGTTTAAAAAGGCAGTTTCATTTTCGTACTTATAATTATACCGAATTCTTTATTTAGCCGAAAAAATTATTCCTGTCATTTTGACACTTGGATGATGAATGTATCCTAGACTTTTATTCTTATCCATTAATCGATAAACTCATATGATCTGGTTTGAAACCTTATTTTAGATATTTTTATATTTATCAATATCAATTTGTTAACTATATGGCTGACTGTTTTATTTGTACGTATTCTTAACCAGCTGTAGAAGAAAAAAAGAGAGAGAGAGAGAGTGAGGGTTAAAAAATCGCTTTCTAAATATCTTCAACGCACGGCCATCTGTTTAATTGCGCGAATCGAAAAAACAGTTTCCTTTTTCGGAAAAATTGGGAAAATTATCTTTTGCCGATAAATTTGCATATCATTAAAGAAATAAGAAAACGATAACAATTTCCGTGTTAGGCGTCTGGGGTACTTGACGAAAGTCATAATTATAATTTTTTGCAGTTACAATGCGATTATTGGAAGCTATGTGCAAATATAGCGTATGTTACGACAGCGAATCATGCCTTGGCTTCGTTAGGATTCGATATTAAGTATAAGTGTGCAGTTATATTCTTTGAGACGCTTCGAGAACGTCAAGTGTTTCGATGTCTCTAAGATAATAAAAACATTCCTTTTGGAACCCGACTCCATTTAAGATATTTCTGTGCATATGGCCCCCGAATCTATCATGAAAAAGCGATCCACGACATTTAAAGCGGACAATACTTTCAGTTGAAAGTATGACATTAGCTCCCGTTTGATGAATTTTTACCGTTAAAAAAACTGATTTTCACTTGAAAGCTACCACATATTCTCGTAGCCAACTTCCGTTGTGCGTTGTCATGCGGCCCGTCGAAGCAATTCCTTCTACAAATGCGGCTCGCCACTCTCAAAAGGTTGTCGATACATTTTGTATTGCATCAACCTTTTCCCTTTTCCTTATTTTTACTTATTTGGATTGCCTCAATTTTCCCCGCAATAATCTCGTGAAGTTCAGATCAAAATCTCCCAAATTTCGTACACACATCAGGCGTTGAAATCTCCAAACTCCTACTCAATCGTTCGCTCCAGGAATTTATACCTCGGCTCACCGGTGTCCCGAGTGCGTATTTTTCTTTCTTTTCTACACCTCCTTTTCCTTCTCTTCTTTTCACCCTCTCGATAGCATCTGTTCCATTGGGAAGTTGGGTCGAGGGGTGAACTCTTCCGCAGGTCACTAACCGTTATCCGCGCGCTAAGCTAAGCCGACGTCGGTCCATCGCCGACTCGCCCTTTTTATGACCACCTGCATATCCCTCCCGACTTCTCGCCCCCATTTCTTTGTCATGCCCTCTCCACTGGTCCCTTCCTTCCTCTCTTCTTTCTTCGTCCTCACCCAGACCATTATCGCCGCGTTCCTTTCGTACTACACGCGCCGCTCCAAAGGGAGGCGATGACGCATTGTCTCTTAACTGAATAGGTTTACGTATAACACGCCGCACGTGACAGAGATTTTCATGCCTTCTAAAAGTTGGCGTCGTTCCGTGTCGATTTCAAGGATTCCTAGTATGAAATGCAAATTTTTGGCGCTTAAATTAGTTCCTTCAAACATTTTTCCTCATCTCCGTTCCGAGAATTAGTAGTTGACCTTCGAATTGTTTTGTGCGTCTGTTGATAATCGCGTGTGTGCATCTATTGGAGCGATAAGTTAAATTTGGGTTTTGTAACGCTTTTGAACAATATTTACGGCGAACTTTATGGTTTGGTAAGTTGTGGTGGGCAAACTTCTTAGAAAAGTCCGAAGAAGACATTAAATACGTTTCTTCGGTAAAAAAAATTCAACGAAACCATAGGTTTAAGGTGGCCGTACTTATTCTATTCTTTGACAAAACCGTTAGCTACTGAATGGAGAAGAATAAGATTACTAAAACCATGTACTTTTACATGCAGTATTTTAGCCTATTTTTTCTCAATTAGTTGGATTATACTTATACGTGTATAAATATTTTTGCACATAGAATATCTAAAATTTATTTTCCTGTATTATTCCGCAGTATCATTAATTTTCTTAGAGTTTTAGTTTCGTTTATTTGAACGCTATATGGCAAAAAATTCTTCCTCTCTGGAACATTTAATACAACATACTATGTAAAAATTCCACTATATAACATACTCAAAAACAGGGCCATATTTCAACGTACAACAGGTGTGGAGCCTATAGAACGCGTGCTGGAAAAGAGGGCTAGAGCGTTCTATAGGAAGACTGCCGGCTCCCAACATGCCCTCATACGGCAGCTCTCAGGGATCCGAGTGACGGGTTTAAGCTCCAGATTGCGTCGAAGGGGGCTGAATTCGCCCCACTGCCCAAGCGGCTAAGGCGGCAATAAATCCTGCCGCCGCTAAAATAAACCTGTGTAAACAATACAGTAAAAAGAGCTCAAAATCTGACAGGCTTATAGCTCAGCTGGCAGCCTGGTAGGAAATGGCCATTGCCTTTCCTAAACCCAACTCTGCATTGCGGTATATTCATCTGATGATAACGCTTTTACGTTGAAACCTGATTTTGTTTTAGAACAGCGTTTCTGAACCGCCGGTCCGCGGTCCAGTATTGGCCGGTCCGCGGTCCAGTATTGGCCGGTCCGTGATATTTCATTTTTCTCATAAAAGTTCTATATTGGGCAGCACTGGTTAATAAAAGGCTTGTGTTTTAAGTTGTCAAAGTTGAACATCGCCAAATGATTGGCGGTTTAAAATTGATTTTACCGGTCGTTGGTGAATTATTCAGATAATACTCCGGTCCGCGGTTAACTTTCTGTTATTACATACGGTCCGCGATGAACTTTCGGTTAAGATCCGCTGTTTTAGAGTAATATATAGCCAGACTCCGATTTAGCGCCACTGTTTTTCCATTATTGACATTGACGCTAAAGCGGGGGTGACAGTAAATCGAGGTATATGCTTGCTCTTTGTAATCATAAGGTGGAAGTTCTGTTCACAACGATTCATGGGGGTATGTGGGGGTGGCATTATATAGGGGAGCGCTAAATCGGTGTCTGACTAGTGGGGTTTTAACATTGTGGTATTATTTGTTTCGAAGTATGTAAATTCTTCCTCTCGATAATTTCTTCGCTCATCCATTAATATATACCCTAGGCCAGCGTTTCTTACCTTTGGTAAGCTGAGGACCCCTTTTATACAAATTTCTTTGCTGCAGGGACCTCCTGGACTACTGCTGGGGGCCCCCCAGGGTCCGCGGACCCTAGTTTAAGTACCGCTGCCCTAGGCCTTTGCTCAACGTTTTACTAATTAAATTAATCTGCGGATGAAAAAATAGGCACAGGAGTAACAAAGAGCATTTGATTTTCTTTCCTTCGCAGATTTATCTTTCGCCGTTAAAAGTCCACGATATTTTTCCTTGAAAAAAGTAACGATCAACATCGCACGTGATTCTTTCAAGGTAAAATTCTCGATCGAGCTCCATATGCAGCGTACACGTTTACTTCTCACGTGCACGGATTCCAGCTCTGTTGGGATCTCTTACCTTACCGTCGAATAATTCTTCCCTTTCATCAAGCCCGAGGGCCGCATTATAGCTGACCTTGCCAATGAAAAAACTGGCCTTGTCTTCCTATCGTCCACATCGTCACGTGTCCACGTTACTCTTCCATCCCAGCTCCTCACAATCCCCCTCTCTTCCCCTACCCCTCTCACCCCTTTCTCCCCCTCTCACCCCTACCTCCCCCTCTCACCCCTACCTCCCCCTCTCGCCCCTTCCTACCTCACTCGCCCCTCCCTCCCCCTCTCACCCCTACCTCCCCCTCTTACCCCTACCTCCCCCTCTCGCCCCTTCCTACCTCCCCCTCTCGCCCCTTCCTACCTCTCTCGCCCCTCCCTCCCCCTCTCACCCCTACCTCCCCCTCTCACCCTCCTTCCCCCTCTCACCCCTCCCTCCCCCTCTCGCCCCTCCCTCCCCCTCTCGCCCCTTCCTACCTCCCCCTCTCGCCCCTTCCTACCTCTCTCGCCCCTCCCTCCCCCTCTCACCCCTACATCCCCCTCTCACCCTCCTTCCCCCTCTCACCCTCCTTCCCTCTCTCGCCCTCCTTCCCCCTCTCACCCTCCTTCCCCATCTCACCCTCCTTCCCCCTCTCACCCTCCTTCCCCTTCTCACCCCTCCTTCCCCCTTTCACCCCTCCCTCCCCCTCTCCCCCTCCCTCCCCCTCTATCCCCTCCCTCCCCCTCTCACCCCTCCCTCCCCCTCTCCCCTCCCTCCCCCTCTCTCCCCTCCCTCCCCCTCTCACCCCTCCCTCCCCCTCTCACCCCTCCCTCACCCTCTCATCCTTCCCTCCCCCTCTCACCCCTCCCTCTCACTCCTCCCTCTCACTCCTCCCTCTCACTCCTCCCTCTCACTCCTCCCTCTCACTCCTCCCTCTTACTCCTCCCTATCACTCCTCCCTATCACTCCTCCCTCTCACTCCTCCCTCCCCTTCTCATCCCTCCCTCTCCCTCTCACCCCTCCCTCCCCCTCTCATCCCTCCCTCTCACTTCATCCCCGACCTTCCCTCTCACCCACTCCCACCTCTCCCTCCCCCACTCACCCCACCCCCTCTCATTCCATCCCCATCTCACTCTATCCCCCTCTCACCCTTCACTCCCTCCCTCTTTTACCACCACCCCTTTCTCACCGCCTCAACCCAGTAATTTACGGCGATCAACTAGGAAATCTTTGTAAAACCACTTCACAGCGCCACCTCGGGGACTGCCGTTGACTTTCTCTCGCATCTTCTCCTGCCACTCCCCAGCACATTCCTCGCCCACTCGTACGCTTTCGTTCCGCATCTATTCGAAGCATCCCGCCTCTCTCTTTCTCCTTGCCTCCTCTTTCTCCTTCTTATCTCAATTTCTAACTCTCCAACCTACTTAATCCCTTCTTTCATCCTCCTCCTTGTTCGCTTGTATGTACATATATTATTTCCATAAAATGAGTTTTATTTTTAGCTAAATGAATACCTCTCCTTGGGGGTATTATTATCGCTCCTCGCGTCATTTTCTACAAAATCTCTGCGCTTTCGTCCGTTGGCCGTGTTTTTGGAAATTTCCTTTTGGTATGAATTGGTGGGTCAATCTCATTTGTTAAAATATGCGACTTTCCCCTTCATGGAAATATTTGGGACGCCGTAATCGTGGGTGAATCGTTCTTTGGACGATTATCATAAAACTCTCGGTGGTTGTTGCTGGCTAAATTGTGTTGAGTTTTTAGTGCGTGAATTTATCGTAGTAATGCTAAAGAGAGTGTTTATATAATTAGTAAAATGGTTCTTTGCGTTAAATTTACCACATCCAATTTTCGAGAGATATACAAAAACATTTCACCTCCACAAAATTATGGGCAACGAAATAGTTTACTATGCGCTTTATGTACTGACTCTATTTAACTATTTAAATGAATTCACGCGCAAACGCACTCATGAATGGATTTGCATTTCGTACTCAGTGTAAGGGTTAAATGTAAGAATGGACCTTATGGTCTAAATTTCGCCCGAATAAAGACGATTATCTATCTATCTATCTATATTTTTATAATTAATTGTAACAGAGACTTTTCAGTTGCTCAGTTTAAAAATATATGATAATAACTTTCTCCAAAAAATAAAAATATTTATCGATAAAATTTTCACTTTGGAAGAATTTGTACGCGTATATGATTAGTCCTACCCCATATCAGTAATTTTATAAATGTCGTCGTGAATCCAAATAAAATCTTAATTTTATATGGTTCCGCGAAGGTGTAAGTAATTTTCGAGTTGAGAATTTGAACTGTTTAATTTCTGAAATTAGTTAAACTTTTTTCCAGGGATTCACTGAAATTAGTTTAACTTTTTTCCAGGGATTCATTTGTTGCATCAAAGAGCTATTTTAGGCGTTCTTTACCAGCGAAGCGGTAATAGCAGAACGCCTTATGGAAACGCCTGGTCCGTCCGTCGTAACTTTCATCTGCTAAACCGCTTGGTGGATTTTAATTAAATTATGTATGGGTGATCTTTATTAAAATTTATCGCCCAGTTGTGATTTTGAACTGAATCCGTCAATTAGAACTTCCACTATACATAATTACCTTTTCTCTCCCTAGCTCTTTATATGATCTGTTAGGTATAGATTAAAAGATTTAATCGGATAGATAACTACAATCAAGTCCACGAGACCACATACTTACGAGTTATAGTTTCGGAGATAGAAATTCTAGAAAATATCGCGAAAAACATAGCATATTTTCGAGAATTTTTAACCCTTTTAAATTCCCTTCACCCTTCCAATTCTTTTACCGTCGAATTTGAAACCAATGGTTTGCTTAACTTTTTAGATCTCACTTTGTCTCTGCTGAACAACACACCTACCTTTGCTATTTTCCGTAGACCCACTTACACAGATCAGGTCATTCCCAATCACTCTTCCCATCATTTTTCTCACAAACACGCTTCATTTCATTCTATGCTTCACCGCCTTCTTAGTATACCCCTTTCTAAACCCAATTTCCTTATAGAACTTAACACCATTAAACAGATCGCTATCAATAATGGCGATAAAACTGGTTTAATCTATAAAATTATCTCTAAAAAACGTTTACTTATTGCCTCCCAAAAAATCGTTTCTTTTCCGCCTAATCTCACCTCCAAACCTCTTAGTTGGCGCAGACTCCCATTTTTAGGAAACATTTCTTATAAATTCTTCAACTTTTTTCCTAAACTTAAACCTGCTTTCTACTCCCCAGTTACATTTTCCAAATTATTCCTTAATGCTAAAGACCCGATACAGTTGTCATTAAGAAGTGGTGTGTATAAACTTGCTTGTGATGATTGCGGAGCGGTCTACATCGGCCAAACGCGGAGGAGTTTTGACAAGAGGATTAAGGAGCATAAGCGATACTTCCGTTTAAATAATTTGAATTCTCAATTTGAGAAACATCTTTTAAACCTCAATCATCATAGTTCCTTCAACCCTAAATTCCTCCACTTTGAAATTCAAGGTCGCAAATTGGATGCTCTTGAACAGCTAGAGATAATTATTTGTGAAGATTCGCTTCTCTTAAATGAATACCTTTTCCACAATCATTCTC
The DNA here is from genome assembly GCA_028673005.1 of Tanypteryx hageni. Classification (NCBI taxonomy): domain Eukaryota; kingdom Metazoa; phylum Arthropoda; class Insecta; order Odonata; family Petaluridae; genus Tanypteryx; species Tanypteryx hageni. Next base: position 195,896,085 of record CM054113.1, on the reverse strand, counting down.
CTCTATTTAGCTTACCGAATATTTTGTAAATACATTGCATCAACATGTTGTCTTTGGCCCTTTTACCAAGTTTTTGTAACTTTGTTGCTTTCAACTTCTTTTCCAACCCCTTACTTTTCCTAACCGTTTATTCAATTGCCTTCCATTCGTTATGTGGTAGCTCGTTATGTGGCAGCTCAAAAACTTTTGGCTCAATCGATGTTTTAGTAAGGGTGAGTTCCTTAAGCCAAAAAACGAGGGGATTCCATTCGTTTTCTGTGTAACCCCTCCTGTCTCCCTCTTCCCCCTTTTTTCCCTATATATATGGAACGATTTTTATACCTGATGATGCCACGATCGTAGTGAAAACGGGCGTGCAAATAAATTTGTGGAAGTGACTAACAATAAGTTCTTTCTTTTTCTCGATGAGTAAATTCCACAGGGTTGAGCCTGACCTCATTATTGATATCGCATATTTTGTTTACATTGATCTATAGCGCCGTTCTCTCGGCAAACAACACTTAAAATCAATGTTTTTCTATCCCACGCCCTTATATGACCTGTGAGGTATAGCTTCAAAATTTATTCGGATAGAGGACAACATTTACTACAAGATAGTCTGCGAGGCAGTATAATTACGACTTATAATTTCGGAGATAAAAATTCGAGAAAATCCCCTGCAAAACATCGCATATTTTGTTTACATCGATCGCGAAGATGGTTCTCTCAGCAAACAACAATTAAAAATCCATATATTTCTCTCCCATGTTCTTATATCATCTGTGAGGTATAGATTAAAAAATTTACATTTACTACAAGATAGTCCCCGAGACCATATAATTACGACTTATAGCTTCGGGGATAAAAATTCGAGAATCGCCCAATCTTTCAATACCGTTTCATACATATTTCGCATTAGGAACGCCTTTGAAATCCATTTATGGAGTATACCTTTTTCATGTTGTTTAGATGTGCCACAGTCGCAGAATGATATTTTATTTTCTTATAAACCAGAAAAATATAGTCCTTTTCGAGCCAGAAGGCTTGCGCTAATATCATTTCATTATATCCTAAAAAAAAGACATCGAAAGTCAGTGTCTTTTCATGTGTAAAATCCGGGAGAAAAGATTAAAGCGAACCCAGTTTTTGTATTTAAGACGTTTTGTTGATTGCAAGGTGAATAATGGTTGAAAACTAATTTTAATTAAGGGATAAAGGAAAGGTAATATATTTCTTCCTCTCTCACCCCTCCCTCCCCCTCTCATCCCTCCCTCTCACTCCATCCCCGACCTTCCCTCTCACCCACTCCCACCTCTCTCTCCCCCACTCACTCAAAATGCATTTGATGTTTCAGCACTTTATTTCGTTGCTGTTATTTATACTTGTTTTCTTTATCCCTTGTAGGTGGTGCCTAAGGAGTGCCCTTTGAGCCTGAACCTGGCTGCCTATTTACCAAGGCTTCCAGACCTGGGGTCATTATCCCAGCGTTTGGCCAGCGCTTTGCCCCCTGCGCTGCGCCGAAATCGTAGGGCATCAACAGCTGACTCCGGCGCCACCAAAACCAACACCACCACTAGTACAGCCACGAAGCCCGCGCATAACCGATCCAACATGCCCGGACTACGGGGTCGTCGAGGCTGGTGTGCCTGCTTTCAGGTGAGCTGTCCTGTCAAATGGACGTATCACCTCACGCGCAATATTTACATTTGTGTCATTCTAAAATGTCGCAATTTTCCAGAATGACGAGCCACCAGAAATTACATACTGCGTGGTGGACCAGACCGGTACGCTATCCCTTCAGGCACTCACTCCAACACAGCCTATGCCCGAAGATGAAGAGGAACTTAACGCAAAGTTTGCAGAACTTGTGGTGAGTGAATACTAGTAGAGGCTAAAACGCCAACCAATTTCATTTGAATTTTTGTTTCCTTTGGGTCGCAAAGGTAAACAGTAGCGCTTTGAAAAATAATATCTACTTTAAAATTTTAATTCATTTGTTTCGAAGGGAAAAACGAGAATAACCTTTTTCTTTCAGGCTTTATGAAGAAGATTTTGTTACCAATTTGTTTGCCAAAAATATTTCATATTTAAACGTTTTCATAAGTGTTTTCTTTAATTTTTGTTTGGGGTGGACTCGCTAAAGGTTTTCCTTCTCGCACAGGCCGTGTGCATATATATCGCGTACAATGTAACCATTTTCAGGTGGAGTGGGGAGAACAAATAACTCTAGCTGTGCGAGAGAGAACAAATGTTGACAAACATCTCAGAAGTGATAGTGGACTTACCCAATATACCCTGAATATGGTTATACATCGTAACCAAAATAGGTGTCGGTGTATTTACAATTACTTTGTTAGTTCGGCGTAATCTCGCCCAGTTCTAACAGCTATTAATTGCTTTTTTCCGTACAGTTAATAGTTACATTGATCTTATTAAAACAAAATTCTAGGATAGACATGGTGCTAAGACACTTTTAATTCCTGAGATCATGGGTACTTCTTATATTTGGGTGCTCATTGTAATCGGAAAATTACGGTACTCTACTCCAATCTAATAGACATGCTTTGTTGAGGCAGTCATTCATGAACAATTTATAATATCAGTTTGTAAATTTGGTTTTTCCAATGAGCAAAACTTCTTAATGCTTTATTCAATAAGTCAAAATTTGGTGACTAAATATTTTTGTTAATATTTATTGTACAGGAAGAGTTGGATCTTACTGCCCCTAATAAGGCAGCTATGCTTAGTCTACCTTCAGAAAAGAAATGGCAGATATACTGCAGCCGTAAAAAGGTAATTAATTTGAGCATCATTAAATTTTACTGAAATATTTTTTCCTACTTTTACTCTATCTTTTTAAATTAAACTGTTTACAAAGTAAAATATATAAATTAAAATACTAATTCTTTTAATTTTGGTGTTTGCAATAGCCAAAATTAGTGTTAGTCATTATCTTAATGAAACATAGGCGGTTAATGTTATTCTGTAAATGTAATTTGAATATTAAATTGGTTTTTTACATTATTTTCAAAGGACCAAGAGGGAGAAACTGATTTGTCCCACCTTCCCGAGTACTACATTGAACGTGCTAATGCATTGGCTAAGGTTTGTATTACCAACAAAAATACATCTTTATTTTAATATTATTTTCATTGGACTGTTTTTATCTGCATTTATTGAGCTTTTATATCCATATTTGCTCTATATAGCTATTAATGTTATGAAAAACCTTTTTAGTGCTTTTATCTGTCCAAACTGTATATTTTATAAAAATAAAAAATTGATTTATACTACTTACTATATTTTTACAAATTAAAATTCATTTGTATTTTTTTAATTTTCAGCTGCCATTCCCATCAGGAGAGGGTGAAGAAGTGGATTCTGAGCTACGAGCACGTGCTCGCATCTTGGATTCCCTTCGTACTGCTCTTAGAACTCAGCCCCACAGTTTTGTTTTGCGATTTGTGGAGCTTGATGGATTGCCATCACTTTTGGGTTTCTTAGCATCAATGGACCATGCTACAGCTCACTCACCAGTTCACACTGCTTTAATTGGTTGCGTCAAGGCCTTGATGAACAATTCAGTAAGTGATGTTTTTGATCTAGTAATTGAGCATCTTATACTTAATCATTCATTTTTCATTCAGCTGAAAAATATAAATATCATGGATTAGGAGACTTTTCTATTAATTTTCAAATATATTGTACTACTGATAAGATTGTATCTTCAGTGTTAAATTTTATTGTACTTTTAATATAAAAGAATTTCATATTTTCTAAAATGTCTTTTTATATCCATTGGATTTTCTTTTAATTTAGAAGATACTAGAAGACATCATGTTGCACTTGATAATTATCTTACCTTAAAATATTGAAATTAAAAGTTACTCATTGCTGATATTTTTACATAAATAATCCTGAAGTACTTAAAAAATTCTTGCTGATGATGTTAATAAATCTGAACATGTATTTTCTAAATAGACTGGCCGTGCGCATGTGTTAGCTCATCCAACTGGAATCAATACTATTGCTCAAAGCCTTGCAACAGATAGCATAAAAATCAAAGTTGCTGCACTTGAAATCCTTGGTGCAGTATGTCTCGTGCCTGGTGGACACCGAAAAGTGCTAGAAGCCATGCTTCATTATCAACGCTTTGCCAGTGAAAGAACTCGTTTTCAGGTAAGAACCTTCAAATATTTCTCAAAAATATAGTCATTCCCAGATAATAAATTTTGACAATTTCCACTTCCTTCCTTCCTTCCTTCCTTGTATTATTAATTTAATTGAATTAAATCCATATCATGTAAATATATATTTATGAAATTTTTTTACAATTCTTCCATTTTAAATTCATATAGTATGCTAAATAATTGTAGGGAAATAATTTGAATGAAGATGGAAACAATTATTTTCATGTTTTTTTGAAAATTTCAACAATCTATGATTTAGGAATCATGTAAGTCCTTAGAATGTGTTTTTGCCTTATAGGGAATTGTCACTGATCTTGACCGTAGTACAGGAATTTATCGAGATGAAGTGGGTCTCAAGACTGCTATCATGTCCTTAGTTAATGCCGTACTGAATTATGGTCCTGGCCAAGAAAGTCTGGAATTCAGGTTGCATCTTCGCTATGAATTTTTAATGTTGGGAATTCAGCCTGTGATTGACAAGCTTCGTACTCATGAGAATGAGACCCTAAATAGGTAAGAAACTTTTACAAATTGCTCCTAAAATTTTGGTTAAGTTGATGAATCGTTTTTTTTAGTAGTGTAAACTATGTAACTATGATAAAGTGAACTTTCCAATGCTACTTGTATTTATGTATAATGTTGCAGCTGTATATAAACATTTGCTGGTTTTAAAATTTAAGGGAAACCACACTTCATATCCATTTCCTTCATGTTTTCTAAATTTCTATGTATTTTGTTTCTAAATTATTATAAAAAGTAAATCAGTCATTTATGTCAAATTGAATTTTATTAAGATTATCTTTGCAACTCTCTCTAGGCATCTGGACTTTTTTGAAATGGTGCGGAATGAGGATGAAAAAGAATTAGCCCGAAAATTTGACAAGGTGAGAAAACATTTTATTTGTGAAAGTTTCAGAAAAAAGCTATACAATACTTAATGTGTTGCATGTATTGCTTCTTATGTAAACAAAAATCCAACAGAATCAATAGTAAGATATATAATTCTTTATGAAAATATTTTTTATTATCCTTTTATTTAATCTTTATTTAATTTTATTTCAATATACAGTAAACCTTTATTAACATGAACTCCAAGGGGGAATCAAATCGTGTGTTCGGATTAACCGAGTTCATGATAACCGAAGTATAGTATATGAAAAATTGATAAAAGATATTACAATTTTCTGCTTAAATGTATGTAAATACATATACCCTGTACATGTTAAATAAATTATTAATAATAACACTACAAATGCACAATTTCAACTATATTCAAATAAATGTAACAATAAGTTTGATGTGAATGATAGATCTTTATTAATTATCTTCAAGTTTAAAATGTTAAATGATGTAAATATGTATGTACAAGTAGTTGGTGTTTACATTCTGCAAGCATTTCAGCCCATATCAAAAGTAACACCAAAGTATTTTGAGGGGGTGCAGTGCATCAGGCAGTTTCTAACGTCACTTCTATCAGGGTTGCTTCTCCTATTTGTGATACCTGATATTCCTAGAGAAAAATAAACCTATCTGCTCCTTCCTACAGTCACCAATGTGGCCGCCACCATAGGCGCCAACACAATGAAGGCGCCAACACAATGAAGGCTCCAAATCCAAGATTTTTTATATATTGACTGACAGTAAGAAAAAATTGTTATTTTGAAAGGAGTAGCTTGAAGTGAAATATTTCACATTCAAGTGACGGGAGTCATGAAGTTAGTCTTACAGGCATTGCTATCATTTAGGCTGACCATATTTCCTTGGTGCCAAAACAGGACCATGATGTTGGCTCAGTAAAAAATTACACAAATTACTCAAAGTTATTTTACTTGCCAAAATTTAGATACAAAACAACTTTTATAAGTACTTATAATATGAAATTCAATTTTTAGGTTAATTTAGAGGAATTCTGCAAGTCATCGGGCCTAAACCTGGAATATTTTTCGGATGCACTCATTTTACTAACACATTCTGGTCTTTCATAATCTTGTCGTAAAACTTATCACATTCTAAGTCACAATTTTGCTTTATAATTAGCATTGCTTTCATAGCTTCAACATTAAACCTGGATTTCTCCTTCTACCACAAGCCATTCATTATGGAGAATATCCTTTCTACAGAAGCTGTAGTTCCTGGTAGACAAATGATGAATTCTACTATATTATTAAAATCCTGGAACACGTGACACTTTTCATGCATTTCACCAAATATTCACTCAACTTTACGAACATGAGTTCTGCATCGAAAAAACCTATATAATAAAAGGTGAAACAGATTTTGAAAAGATCATTGACAATTTCGCAAGTATGAAAGTGCGCAAAAAGCAGTTGACCTGTAAATAAGACAAATAATAAATTTTATATTAATTTTCTTTGCCTTTCAATATTTTCCTTGTGAATATAACCCTATAGCGCCTTCTGTTTCCTTATGGTAACATTGCAGATAATTCTTGAATAATTGCACATGATTACTGTTCCCGCACAATTAAAAGAATTTCACAACATAAAAGGGTTCAAAAGAGCTACGAAAAACAATCAAAAATACAAATAGGTACATGTAGATGTATGATTATATTATACGAAGGCGCATTTTACGGCTCGCCATAGGCACCATATTTTGTCGCTATGTCTCTGCTCGTATATATAAGTAGATTAAAATTACGTAAATAGTGAGGTGATTATGAGAATCACCGTGAATGCGACAGCTGACAAATGCAGACTGATACAATTGTGTTGTATTGGCAACTCAAATCACCACGAGTGGCGCTGCAGTCGGTGACATCATTTTTCAAAATTCTGAAAACACAAAGTAGGAGAATTTTAGCAGAGGAAAATGAGTGGAAGATTGAGTCTATGTTACGGGATGCTACAGCTCTTACATCACTGCGAATCTTAAGGCCATGCCACAATAGGATACAATGCCAATATGGCCCCGCCCACTAGATGCCCAATCATTGTGACAACCCAAAACGCCCCTACAAATTTCCAAAATGCCCCCGTTGAGAATCACTGGTTTAAACCATGTGTTCATAATAGCCAAGTTCGTGCTAACGAGGGTTTACTGTATATGTATCATGTGCCAGTAATCCATCATACTTGTAATATAATAAGTTATTCCATTTTCTTTATAATAATCTTTTGAAGGAGCATGTGGATACTAAAAGTGTCACAGAAATGTTTGAGCTGTTGAGGAAAAAACTAAGTCACACAGCTGCATATCCCCATCTGTTGTCTCTTCTTCAACACATGCTGCTACTGCCTTGTGAGTATATATTAAATATAGTATAATACTTTAGTGCTACCATTTTTTAAATGCAATGAAGTTTATTGAATAATTAATCTAAAAAATAAAATTTCACAGAAAACAAAGTAATATGTTATGCTTATTAGATTTTATGCATTAATTTAGCATTTTGATTTCTTTATTCGGAAATAAAAAGCATAATTAAAATAATATTTTGCCACTTGTATATTTAAGTTAATTAAAATTTACATTAATTTATAAAACAATATTTCTAACTTAATTTCTTTTAGTGGATTATGGATCCCATCCTCAGCATTTCCTTCTCTTTGATCGTATTGTTCAGCAAATTGTGCTGCAAACTGAATCTGGCGATGATCCAGATGTCTCAGCTCTTCGAGTCAATGTGAAAAAACTAGTCCATCTGTGAGTATATGCCCATTTTTATAGAAATCATAATTCATTGTAGTTAAATATTTGCATAATCTTAATCTGAAAAATGAAAATCTTGATATGCCAGGAAATTTTAAATAATTATTTTATTTGAGCAGTACTGATGAGCTTGTTGGAATTCTATTCTCAATTAATAAATTGGCTTTTGCTCTCATGTTATAGGGCATTTGTGATTGAATGTATATGTTAGTAAAATGAGCTTGGTAGTCATAATTAATGCAATAATTTTCTTAATTTACAGACTAGCAAAAGAGGAAGAGTTAGTTGCGGCACGGACTAGAGCGGAAGAGCTTGAGAAGGAGAACACCGAATTGGTTACAAAGCTTGCAAAGAAAGAACAGGAATTGGATCTCAGAACTCAAGAAAAAGTTAGTAACAGTTGTCATATATGATTTTTTTACCCTTAATAAGCACTTAATTATTTCTTGAGTCACAAATTGTTTTATTATGAAATTAATTTCTTATCCTTGTAGTTGATTTAAAAAGTTCCCAAATATAGTCATTTAACCTTTCGTGTAACTAAAATTTTACTATCTCTTTGTAAAAATTTATTGCATCCAAACAAAAAAAATTGAGTTAATCTGTCTGATATTGCAGGAAGACATTGAGACAAGCTTGGGCAGGGTAAAAGAGCGGTTAGAAAAAGAAACAAAAAGCCACTTGGAGGCCAAACAAAAACTCTCGGAATTATCTGACAAAGTGTCAGAACTCAGCGAGCAAGCTGCTTGGGAACATGCAGAATGCCAACGGCTTCAGCAACTCCTTTCCTCTGGTAGTTTACCCGACGATGCCAAAGCAGAAGGATACGTTTCCACGGCAGGCTCAAATCCGCCATCTGCACCTCCATTCCCGCCTTCTGGTATTCCTCCACCCCCACCTCCCCTTCCTTCATTTGGAAAGTCTGCTAGCTCCATGCCTCCTCCTCCCCCTCCACCCCCAACCAATGGCATCACTCCGTCTGCTGCCCCAGCTCCTCCTGTCCCTGCTCCGCCAAGGGTAGACATAAAAAAGAAGAATGTTCCAATCCCCACAAATCCTTTGAAGTCATTCAACTGGTCAAAGTTGCCAGACATGAAAGTAACTGGGACCATCTGGACTGAGCTTGATGAGACCAAACTTTACAACGTTATGGACCTAGAGAATATTGACAAGCTTTTCTGTGCATATCAGAAGAATGGAGTTGTGGTAAGAGGAGTGGATGAATTGATAATTAGTTATTTTTTAAAAATTAATACCGATATGCAAATCAATGTTTTTCATAACATTTATAGCAAAAGATTGAATTGTATGCTAAAGGGCTTTGATCCAATTTATTGCATTATCTCTACCATTAGCGGTTTGTCTAATTTCTTAAATGTTTTATCATAATAACAGAAATAGCATAGTTTATTTTGATTGTATACATATAACTAATATTTTTTATGCCTGCCTTTTAATCATTATTCCTTTAATTCTTTAATTGCACTTTTTCAGAATGATGGCTCTGTTGAAGATTTGAGACAGATTGGAAAGAACCGAACAAAGATTTTATCAGTAATTGATGGAAGGAGAGCTCAGAATTGTACTATCCTTTTGTCCAAGTTAAAAATGTCTGATGAGGAAATATGCAAGTAAGTGTAAACATTTTTATTTTTTACTTTAAACATCAGGCTACCAGTTAGCACTGTCAAGTAAACAAAACTTGTAGCATTCGTTCATCAAATGGGTATTTAATCTAATTTCTCATTCTTCCCTGCTTAACAGTTTATGGTATCTGAATAATTTTAACTAGGTGAAAATGAGCATTCCTATAAATGACCTCTGCCATTACTAATTGCAGTACATTTTTCTGTTATACTCATACTGTACTTATATGAAACACACTCTGAGATTGAATGCAATAATATTATTTTTTAATTTGATAAGATTTAATTATTTCGCTGTAATATATTGAATTAGCACCATTTATCAAATATAGTAATAAAAGGCAGAAAACAAAGTTTTGTAAGAATTGTGCTGCTTTTGCTGAAATGTACTAGTGTCTTTTCAAATACTAAGAGAAAGAGTGGATCTTTTGTTTTTTAATTAATCATTTTACTCTCAGTTACAATAAAATAATAGCTTTAAATGATTACATATATTGTAAGGTGAATAAATTGTTTTGTATCATCATTTGTATTGTTTTATGTTGTAAAAATGTTTGTATGGCTTGTCTTTTTTTAGATAGAGATATAGTTTGCTTTCTGACACTTTTTCTGCAAATAAAAGGTGTGAATAGGTTTATTTATGGAGGTTTAAAATGTAGAAAGAGTTGTATTGGATTGTAGAATAAAATTTACTCGCTATTTGTAAGACGAGTGAGTTGTGTAGCTCTAAGACTGAGGTTATAGAGGGAAATTGTGTCAGAATCGGAAAAAATACTAAAACTAAGGTAATATTAGAAATTCATAACTTATGGAATCATTAAAAAATAATTAAAATGAACTATACAATCCATTAATGTTGCCATTTGTTTTTTTTTGTTTCCAGAAGTAAACATTCCATTTACAATATTAGAAGTTTTTCTTCAATTTCAATAATACATTGTTTTGTTTCAATTATGTTTCAGGGCCATTCTGAGCATGGACTGTAAAGATCAGCTTCCCATTGATATGGTTGAACAGATACTCAAATTCACACCTAGTGCTGAGGAGTCTGCTTTGCTTGAGGAACACAGTGATGAAATTGACAGTCTTGCTAGGGCAGATCGCTTTCTTTATGAAATCTCCAAGTAAGCATTTATTTTTATTGCAAATGCTTACTGATTACAAAGTGAGGATCATTCTCACTGAGAAATAGTTTTAAAATATTTATATGTAATTCTTCTGGAGAGTTATGAATTATAGATGCATATTAAAATTGTTTTTATCATTTTGCCTTTGGCTAGAAGCGAGAGTTTTTAGTTAATTTCTGTTATAATTTATCTAAAAGGAATAAGCACTACTGATTATGAATCAAAGAATAAATTGTTAATTTCTTAAATAATTCCCAAATTGAGGAATACCACCTTTGCAAATTTCCTTCCATCTCATTACATTTCCTCCCGGTCTCAAAATTGTTAGTTTCTTCAGCAAAATGAACCACCATTAGCTTAAAATTTATATTAAAACTTTTTCTTATACCTTGTGTTACATTCTCTACACTATCTGTCATTTCAGTCCTAAGATTTGGGGAACCTTATTTGAAACTGCTAAAAATAATAACTAGTCCTCCACGTTAAAAATTAGCTAAGTTTGTACAAATCCCGTGCTCTCATAGTGGTTATGTTCTTCAAACTGCAGGTGTACTTGTTGCCTTCTGCTGGTGCAGCAATCAAACTGTAATGAACATATTTAAATTGTAACAAGACACATGTAAAATGCTGGCAATCTTAGTGTAACCATTTTCAATGCCGTATGTATCAAATTTCTTACACAACCGATTACAAGCTCTGACATAGGTTTTTCAACACTTCCCTTCCACCAATAAATATGAGGTGGAAAGCCACTCATTTGCACATTGTACACTTTAAGAATATGAATGTTTTAATTAATGAAATGGAATGTATTGTGTGTATATAAATAAATGCATTTTCATGGGCATAGAATTGGAATTGGGGTGTTCCGTGTGGTGTTTAAAACTTTGTCCTCAATTTTAAGACTATCTCTAATTTTTTTGCCAAACTTTTTGGAAAAAACTTTGCTTTCCTTTTGGATTACTATGGTATATTCCTAGTAAAAAATTCTCATTTCACATTCTAATATTTTTTAGAATACCACATCATGAGCAGCGGCTGCGTTGCCTTCACTACAAGAAGAGGTTTGCTTTTTGGGTCGGTGAAGTAGAGCCACGTATAAGGTCTGTGATGGAGGGAGCTCGTGAGGTCACTAGATCACGTCGCCTCAGGCGTCTCCTTGAGCTTGTGCTAGCTCTTGGAAACTACATGAATAGGGGAGCACGAGGCAATGCTTGTGGTTTCAGGCTAGCCAGTCTTAACCGTCTAGTAGACACCAAGTCAAGTTCTGCAAAAGGAACTACTCTTCTTCATTACCTCGTAGAAATACTTGAGAAAAAGGTGAGGTTTAATTTATAAATTTCTTTTCCTTTTTTCATTGCTCTAAATTCTTGATGCATTTCATTAATATGTTTTTCACTTGTTCCATGACTGATATAAAAAAGATATTTACTTTTGATAAATTGAATAAGTTTATTATGAATCTTTTCATATTTCCATGATTTTTTATTTATGACAACTTATCTTTACAATATTGATTTGAATTTTTATGGAATACATTAATAAAAATTAAATTGAATTAATTTGAAATCATTCATTAATTCATAATTAATTTTTGTATTAAAGCAAATTTCATAAATTTCAATTGAAGAACCTAGACTGCAGAATTATTTGTCATTAACATGGGCACCTTCAATATGGGGCAAGAGTGGGCGTATGCTCCACCTCACATTTCGTATTAAGTTGCACAACATACTGTATAAATTTTGATTTTTGTCAGTGTCATGGAACAGTGATAAATGCAGGGATGAGTGTAGCACATTAATCATTTGCACATAAAAATTACTTAGAATCATTGTAGGAGTTAGAGACTTGAAATAATGAACCCCTAAATGAATGAAATTTTGTTGTCTGGTTGTTGGTTGGTTACATGTTATATGTTTTACCACACCCTGAAAAAATTTTTGTGGGTGCGCTTGTTCATCAGTAAATGATTTTTAGATCTTATGAGTAATGAGGTACCTGACTTTCTTGTTTATCTCTTTCAGTTCAAGGACATACTAAAACTTGATGAAGACTTGCCTCATGTGAAAGAAGCTGCCAAAGTGAGGTATGTATCTTTAATTGTGTGTACATATTTATGAAGATTTCCTTTTTTATTTCATAGGCATTTCGTGAAATGATATTTTTACCATCAAATGTCATAAAAAATGTATGCTCTTATCCAATGTGATTGATTTTCAATTTAAATTTTAAAATATAAATTGTTATTTTCATAATTTATCATGTGTTTCCTTAGCCTTGGTGAGTTGGAAAAGGATATGGCTCAACTTAGGAGTGGGTTGAAAGAGGTGGAGAGGGAGATTGAATTTCATCGGTCACAAGTGGTCAGTACTGGGGATCGCTTCCTTCCTGTAATGAAGGAGTTCCTATCATCTGCCACTTGCCGCTTTTCAGAACTTGAAGATCTCTTCCAAGATATGAAGACTAGGGTGAGTGTAAATTAACTTCTTTGAAAATTACAAAGGATAAAACGTTAAATTATAAAGGTATCTAAAGAAAAAACACTGTAATCTAATCAAATAATTATTTTATATCAGAAAATCTCTTTTTAATGAATTTTTTTGCAAAACTAAAAAGAAACAAAATGTTATTAGTAAAGTGTTACACATTAGTATCAGAATAAGAAACCTTATTCACTTGGTCATTCTGTCCTTAACGCTCAATATTTCAGCTGTTTCTTCAGCCAGTTCAACCAAATTTGGTAGGATTTGCTATGATCACGTACCGATAGTGAATGACATGAAAATTTTTAAAAAAGGTCCCAGGTTCGACTCCAGAGGGTGATTTCAATCTCCCATAAGACGCTCAATATTTCATCCTTTTGTTTGATTACAAAGCCTGTTTTAATTCTCATTCATTAAGTTATTAGTTATTATTAAAATGTTACGCATTGTGGGCCTTATAAAGTGCATTCTAAAAAAAATCACACAACTTGTTGGAATGGAAGAGAATCTAATCCATCTGGAATTGAAGGCAGTCCTGTAGCAACTACATAGTCAACAGAGAATACATTGACTGGTCCCTATTGGGACCACAAATATGTTATAGTTTAATTCATAAGCAGCACAAAGCCCTTTTCAGTTATGTATAAATTATTACAAATCACGATTAAAGTAATATATAATCAAACTTTTGGACAATTAGTTGGATAAAATATCTCTATAACTAGAGACAAGTGAGATCATGTATCTAGATAGATTCTGGATAGTCAGAGAATTGCATGAGGAAGATATGCAAAATAATGAAGTTGGAAAAGGCTTTTCGGTGGGTTAGGTGAGATGGAAGTGGAAATTAAAAATCAGGGATACAGTGAAATGTCAGCATAACAAAGTCGTGTGGATGACCAAAATATATTCGTTACAATGAAACTCAATTTAGAAAATTCAGAGGAAGCGCAATATATCCTCCCCCTGACAGTAGCGCCAAAAATGGTAACTCTGAGATCTGCATAGTGCTTAAGTCGTCATTGTAATCATAGTAGGAAAAGGAACTCTTACAAATTTAGAAATAGCACAAGTAATATATTGATATAAAGGGAAGATGCAACTACAATAACCCAACCCAAATCCGTCTTAACAGAAGGTTTTATTGCAATAAGAAGGAAAAGTTTTTCGATGTACAAACAATGTTTATTCATATGAGAACATATTACTGTATCACATAGTACCGTATTTGGCCATAGTCATTTGCGGCACCACAGTCAAAGGGAATATATTGCACTTTAGCCAAAATGTCAGAACAATGGTTACATATAACAAAATAATTGTAAAGAATAAAACCATGAATTAGTGTTTACTTAAAAAAGTCCGTAATTTTATTATGAACAGTCCGATAGAGCTATTTGTTGCTAGTCAGGTAATCATCCAATATACTTACCTGGACTGAGATTTCACCAAGTTTAAATCATTGCAGCATTGCCAGATGCTAAAAACCAAACCCAGTAAAGATCAAAAAGTGTACATTGTATTGTTTAAGGAATTTCTCCTTACAAACATTGTTATAAAGATTATATTTTTTTGAACCGGAATGAATTTTTACTGTGCTAATCTGATATTTTCATTACAATTATATTCATTAAAATGAAACATTTTTACATAATGTTACATAGTAAATTGGCAAGGGATGAAAATTAGTTTAATTTTACTGAATATTTTGCTACTCTGGCATTTGTTACAATGACATTTTACTGTAAAGGCACTCCCCAGATTATGCAAGCCTTGACTTATGCAAATCCGCTTACTTACTAAAAAAATTTATTTTTATGTTAGCAGTTTTTGCAAGTGAGCGGGAACTAAATATGTGCACAGAGGAAAAACGCAAGGCGAGTTGTAATCTGGTAGCCCCACTATGCTACCCAGGCACTGTTGCCAATCTAGCAAATTTTTAGCTAGATCTAGCGACTTTGGGTTTGAACTAGCACCGAAAAAGGGCCACAGCGACTGCCTATGAATCTAGCAAATTGATTTAACAATTTACCTAATGTTAGCGAATGGCTATAATTGCGGCGTGTATCTGCATTCATATAAATACAAAAATAAATTACATTATAATATTAACATAGTAACAGTAAATGATATTATTTCATTTTCATCTGATGTTATACAACAACACGTCTACAAATAGCAGCAATAATCTTAGTAGGGTTTACAGGGAGACGATTTTGCAAGGGCTCATTTCAATTGCGAGCGATGGAGTGTGTGTGTATTTGCAAAGGAAAGGACGAGACAGAGGATTTTGAAAGTGATTATAAGAACCTAGATGATTTATGATAAGACAATCATAGGCGAAAGAATGCATGTGTAAATGGAACTGTTTTGTCTCATTTGTCATCTGTAAACAAGCATTTGACTCATTCCTTCCATATACTATTTACACTCAATTTTAGTCAGACGACAAAACACGAAGGTCTTTTGAAAGTGCCAACCAAGAAGATGAGTGCAGGGCCACCCTAGGCAGTAAGTAGGTAAGGCGTTGCCGTGGGGCGGCAACTCTCTGGGGGCAGCAAATGAGTTGGTCTCGTAGGCTGATTTAACATAAAGTGTTTTATGGGCTCAAATTGCATTTGCCCTATAACTTGTTGTTGAAAGCAGACAATATATTCATATCTACCAGATGAAGGAAAATATACGGAGGGTAAAGTTTAGATGCGAATGCGAAAATCAGTATCAGTGCAAACCTATAGTTTCTGCTTCCCCAGCGACCGATAATAAAAGGTGGCACTTGGGTTTTTTAATCCCACCACACTAGGATTTGGCTTTGACATGGTTTCCAGGGGCTCTTTCCCCACATTAGCAGTTGCAGATTAAAGATCTTCAGTACTTAATTTTCACAGATCACTTTCTTAAAATAGCTTCGCGTACCGAATAAAATGCCTTCACGGGCTGGATCTGGCCTGCAGGCCATAATATCCCCACCTCTGCTGTACTGTATACTATCCGTAGTACCTTTCGACTTACGAAAATTTCGAATTATGCAACGGGTGTTAGAACACATTCCTTAGGTAACCAGAGAAGTGCCTGTACTAGGTTTTTAGGATAATGTGAAGAAAGTTAAGGAGTGTTTTTCAGCAGGAGGAAAGGTTTGAGGCACCCACTGAGGAAAGAATTGTTTTTTTTTATTAAGATTTTATTTATTTTATTTTATTTATTCAATAATTCCACATACAGCTTTTGTAGCCATTTTACAGTGGAATGTGTTAACAATAACAATAGACGAACACATACATCCATGCCCTAGGTGGAGAAAAACCCACCTAGGCGGGATTTGAACCCGCGACCTTCGGATTGGCAGGTGAAACGTTACCGCGCCGCCACCGAGACCGACGATGGAAAGAGGAGAAATGATGTTGAATTATTGGAAGAAAGAAATTCACACTGTGGTCCAGATTACCAAGGTTAGATAGAACAGCACTAGTCCAGATAGAACAGTGATTATGAATGTCTGAAATACCTTCTGCAAAAAATTATTTCATGGTAAAAGGGTTTATCAAACAGTAGAGGAGACCTAGTTGAGACAAATTTGGATACGATTTTCTGAATATGCAAGGAGAAAGCTAGCCTTGAGTCAAAGATTTCAATTTTAACCCTTTATGTCCTGAGTTTTTTTACCTAACTAAGTTTCCACAGATGGCATCACAGGCAGAAACAATTGATTGAACAGGCATCTAGGATTTCTAAAAATAATGTGATAGTTTCAAACTGTGTATACCTGTATGTAGCAGTGAGGCCTTGGGAGGAGTTAATAGCAAAAATTAATTATAATACAGATATATTTTATTACTTTATATTTTTACTTCTCTTTGTTAACAATAAATACCTTTTCATTGTAGTTTGATCGTGCTGTCAAACTGTTTGGAGAAGACCAGACTACAGTACAACCAGATGACTTCTTTGGAATATTTGATGCATTCCTTGTGGCTTTTAATGAAGCACGACATGACAATGATAACCTGAAGAAGAGGAGAGAAGAGGAAGAGAAGAGAGCCAAGCAAGATGCTGAGGTAAGATTTTTTATTCCCATAATTTTTTATAATGTATATAAACTAAACAAGATGATCCAAATGGAACTTATGATGCCTACTTTCCACATAATTACTTGAAATAAAATGTGATGCAGCAACTACTTAATTAGCTTTAAAAATTAGCTTTAAAATTAGCTTTAAAATTAGCTTTAAAAAAATCTCTGCAGATGAGTTGCTCTTTGTGTTCCCAAATTTAATAATTTAGCTTTATAAAATGTTACAAATACATTTGGACAGAAAACTAAATTGATAACGCATGTATGTATGATACTAGACTAGGGATTGCAATCTCAGAGGGATTTTCTAATCCCGGAATTACGGGATTGTGATTTTTTCAATCCCGGGATCGAGGAAAAGTGGTAGGAAATAAAAAACATTCAATATTTGTAAACAATAATTTTATATCATACATAGATATGAAATCATCATATGCAGTTATGGAAGTAATATCAAGTTTACACAAAATTTAAGTAACGACAATGAAAATAAATTTTTACCTGCAGGTAAGACTAAAATAAAACACGTATTTTTGGAGAAAATGTAAAGGAAATTTTAATAACTAAAGTAGTAATTGTTGTAGTATCTTAAATTAAATTAAATTGGTTGCATTTATGAAAATAAATGGTACTTTTAGATTAAGGTTCTCCTCACTTAAAAGCTATTCACAAATTTCTGAAATATGGCCTTAAAAAACAAAGTGCATCTAATGTCGCGTCACTCATTCTTGATCTGTATTTACTGCACAGTATCCCTGCTGATGAAAAAGCCCTTTCTGATTCTGCACTAGTAGGAGAAATAGCTAGTAACTGCTCGTAAAGAAACTGCAGCTTTTCTCCTTTACATCAGCTTTAACGGAAATCCTTTAGCTCTCGTGCTATTGATAATGCTAGGTCATTTGAATTACAGCAGGAGGAATATTTTTTTGGAGGAACTAAACATTGGGTAATGACCGAATCGAGTTCTTTCTTTAACTTCTCTGAATATGATGTACCAGTCTCTAAACATTCAGATGCTGTTGTTCACTCAGTGTGTAAGTCATCATTTATAGATCGGCTTCTTGATGCTGATGAAGCTTGCTCTTCTTCCTTGTCCACTGCTTCAAATGTTTTACTAATATTACAATAAAATGTACTCAGGTTTTCTGTAACAAACATTTTTATGTTCGCAAGTCATTATCACGAGCCTGTGACCCTTACTGAAGATACCTCAATACCCCTGATAACTTAGTTCGTCTCTTCATTATTTGATTCTGCAAGGCATTTCTCATATTATGCCCTAACTCTGTATTCGCATCATTCAGTTTCTTCATCATGAATTCCAACGCTGCCTCACACGTCAAAAGATTTGCATCTCTTCGGCAAAGAGCTTCCATAGTAATTTTCACTGGCTGCAGTGTTGTAAAAATAGAAGAAGCAAGTTCATGTTCACTCTCACTAAATGATATATCGGAATTCAGATCAATCAAAGCCTTCATTATGCAGGTTTTAAGCAATATAAAACATTCGATCATTTCGACTTAACTGTTGCAGCGAGTTTTTATATCCATAACAAGTGATTTTTCCTCACCATCTTGTTCGATTACATATTTCTGAAGGAATCTCTCATTTTTTGCGGGTGATTTTCTGAAGAGAAGAACAGTTTTCCTTATTTTTTGAATCAATAATTTAATGTTTGTTTCTGATAGCTTGTATGCGCTTCTGCCTTCAAACGAATCATCTTCGTCTGTTTCATCACTCGAGGAAAAGGCCTCATCACTTGATTCATGTCCTTCCGATTCTGCGGATTCCATTTCTTCTTGATAATATTCATTCTTCTTTAGGTTTGCCATAGCCCAAAGAATATTTTTCATTTTTTTTGTTCTTATTTTCCAAGAATGCTGACATATTATAAACTCAGATAGAAAACAGTATTACTCAGTGAATTCTAACGAATTATATATTTTATTATACATCAAATACAATTTAATCGTTAATGCCACCTGTTAGCAAAAGCAAAAATGTCAATTCCGAAATCCCGGGATTTGCATCTACCTAATCCCGGGATTGAAATTTTGGACGGGATTTGGGATTTCGGGATCCTGGGATTGCAATCCCTATACTAGATTATACTGAATCCGAATCAAAAATAGTCATTGCAATTTCAACACACTTGTAATGAGTAATAAAACTGCTAAAATGCCAGTATTTATATGAAATTTGAAGAAATACAATCAATAAGCAAAATTCTATGATAAAAATTACAATCCCCATTCCTTTCCTCGGAGAATAGTACAAGTCCCACTCCGATATTACAATTCTAAGATATTTTAATGTGAAAGAGAAAATTATCTCGGACAATGGATTTCAGGTTTCCCATGTAAATAATATGAGAACGATAGTTCCTGGAATCAAACCTGGGACTTTCAATCTTTGCAACAAAAACTATCCTTGGGAGCTTGGCCCCAGAAGCAAGAGATTTCCACAAAGTGTGATGAAAATTGGTCTATTGGTTCAAAAGTTAATAGGGGAGGACAGGCAAACAGACACAATGACAAAACTAGAAGCCTATTTCCATTCTGGAAAGGCTAAAAATATGAAGAAAGTCTAATGTTTTAGATTAATTTAATTAATGAGTGGTAACATAGCGAAGGGGGTAGTTGCCCCGGACACAGAGCTGAAGGTACACAAACGACCAAAAATTAACGTTTCTATTTATAAACAATAATAATATTATAATATATGCTAAATTAAAATGCTAGTATAGTATGCTTGGGTTTCCATCACGTTTCCTACATTACATTTGTCTGGAAAATTGTACAGGGAGCAATCTCTGTGACTTGCCCCCGGGTGAGGAAGAGCCTAGCTACGCCACTGTTCAAGAATGCCAACAATCTCTTTCTCTTCCCCTCTCTTTCTCTCTACTTCATTCTCTTTCAATATTTACCTCTCCTTTGTCATTCCCTTCTTCATTCAGTTCCTTTCTGCAAGACTTCCTCTCAATCTTTTACATGTTCTCATAGTTTCAACATCTGTAAATTAATCACCACATTTAAAGTGTGTATGCAAAAGTTTGTTTCTTAAATTTGTTCACATTGTATCTCATGTTGGTTCAGTTAAATCAAGAAACCTATGAAACTTGACGGTATGGGCCTTCACTTGGTGGTATTCCGTCTTAAATAAACTGATGTGGGCAACACATGACTTTCTCCATATTTATATGGCAAATTACATGTTGTTAGCTCTGGGACCGTTGTCAATATTTACTTTTGGTTGACATTTAAGAAAAGAAAAAGGAGCGTTACTAAGACTAACTAAGCGTCAATTGTTAACAATAGTCATCGGTAGGTGGCGTGGTGGTGGCAGCTAAAAATATAAGATATCTCTTAAACAATGCTTTATATGGAAAAATGTATCAAACAAAGGTTATAGAAAATGAAATTTCCTACAACTTTTATTCCAATAAATTTTTACATTTATCAAATATTAAAGCAAATATTTTAAAATAACGGATAAGTGACAAGAGTAAACACCCACTTTCGATCTACCGATTTTTACCAAAAACTAATGAATTCTTGTGACTGTCATTAAAATGTTAAATATAAAATTTTGCATTGATCTGTTTGATAGTTTTTGAGTTAGAGCACCCACAAAAATCTATCACATACAGACAGACATACACAGACATCATCGAGAAAATAGTCAAAACGTGTTCAGGGGACCTACATGTATTTCTATTGAAATCTCGAGTTCGATTTTTTTCATGAAAACAATACTTTCTCATACTACGTATATGGAGAAAGTAAAAATGTGACAAAAATAAGTTTTACAATACTACAGTTTTAATTTAGAAAACTCATGAGGTAGGTGGTGTGGTTGTGGCAGCTAAAAAATTTAGTTTTTAAAATATCTCTTCAACAATGCATTATATGGGAAAATGTTTCGAACAAATATTGTGGAAAATGAAATTTTGCACAACTTCTATTCCAATACTGTTTTACATTCATCAAATATTAAATAAATGGAATATCGCCTTAACAATGCGTTCTACGAAAAAATGTTTCAAAGAGAGAGAATAGAGAATAATATTATCTATGAAGTTTATAATAAACATCATTTACATTTATGAAGATTTAAGAAAGTTATTTGCCAAAAATATGACTAGAGTAAACATTCACTTCTGGTTGAGTGATTGTTGCCAAAACCTAATCTGCTCTTCATTATATAGTACTCTTTCTAAATATAAGATTTAGTGTTGATATTAGTGTAAGTTTTTGAGTTAGAGCACCCACAATATCCTATCACATAGAGACCAACAGACAGACATACTGATAGACAGACCAACAGACAGACACACAGATGTCATCGAAAAAATAGTCAAAATATGTTCAGGGGACCTTAAAACATGTATTTCCGTTGAAATTTCGAATTCGATTTCTCTTCATGAAAACAATACTTTCTCTATACTTTGTATATGGAAATAAGTAAAAATAAATAAATGTTTTACATTTGTTTGAATGATGCCTGAGCATAACATTACAATAATTGTCTCCTTGAATTTTGCAGCTCAAGAAGAGAACCATGGAGAGGAAGCATAGCCGTGGTGAAGTCTTGCCACCGGGTGCCAAATCCAATGGTGTGGTGAGCAGTGGTTTGGGATTAAGGAATGGCTTGCCAAATGGCAATGCCACCAATGCCAATGGGGATGCCAAAGGGGAATTTGATGACCTCATATCTGCCCTCAGAACCGGTGATGTGTTTGGTGAGGACATGGCAAAGTTCAAAAGGAGTAGACGAAGGGTGCCGGGAAGTGGGAATTCACCACCGAGGTTAAGTGGACATCACCACTTGGGCCGAGAGGATAGTCGTGAGAGAGTGTTGACGGGTGGAAGGGAACGCGCTGGACCTCATTGAAGGCATTTGTCATGTGAATGTAAAGGTAAAAATGATGTAAAGACAATGTTTTTGCAAAGCTCACTGGGAAATGTCCTTGAACACAAAACCACACCCAAGAAGTGATTTCTCTAGGGAACAGATTTAATATTACGATACATTATTGTAAAAAGTGTTGATTATGATTGTTGGATATAATTCTTTTGGCATTGCTTGCTGTGATGCTTGTGTATATTACATGTCAATCATTTTGTACCCATAAAAAACATCACCTTCATTGCTCTTTCTATCTCATTTCCAAAGGCTAATTCAATTTGATGGCTGATTGGAAAGTTGTCATAATTTATAGGAAAATATGTTGCGCCATAATTTGCCATTATATATATATATATATATATATATATATATATATATATATATAT
Source organism: Tanypteryx hageni (assembly GCA_028673005.1). Lineage (NCBI taxonomy): Eukaryota > Metazoa > Arthropoda > Insecta > Odonata > Petaluridae > Tanypteryx > Tanypteryx hageni. The sequence goes on along the minus strand of CM054113.1, from coordinate 195,873,619 downwards.
ATATATATGTCTGCTTTCATTTAATGTTAGGTTCCAATTTTTCATTTGTCATATAATTTTGTTAGGCAATCTTTCATTGTACATTTAGCCTTAATGTTTGATGTGAAAAATATCTGTGAATTTTTGGTAGAATTTCATGATAATGCTTCCATTTTATGGAAATTAATGGAAACTCTGCTAATATTTTCGAGCAGTTTGTAAGGTAACAGCATTTCAGTGAAGTAATGTCATTGTTTGAAGAACTTTACCTAACAAATTATTGTATTGAATTTCAAAAGCATTGGAAAATTATCGGAAATTATTTATGGATTTTTTAACTTCAAATGAGAAATAATTGAAAATTTTTTTTTCTGAAATAGATTGGAATATGTTTCAAATTTATTGGAGAAAATGAAACAGCAGTTATCTCCAGTTATTCATGTTGGACTAAATGATGGTTTTAATTATGAAATTTTGAAATTCCGCTATAATAATGTTTGGATTCTTTACAATCTTTATGTGACAGTGACTAACTAAAAGAGAACTCGATATCAGTAATTTATTATTAATGTTCTTTCTGCATTGAATCATATAACTGGTCAGAGTAATTTGTTGGTTATTTTCCCATAATGTATTTATAAATTGAAAGGTGCCGACTTAAATTATGAAAATTTTTACAAAATAAAACTTTTAAATCTTTTTGCATAACAGTCATGAAATCAACCACTGCCAATTTGCCTACCAATTGAAAGTGCTTATAAGTGCTTTGATTTGTATATTCAACAGTTCGATGAAATTTTATATCGAAGGGAAACATTTTTTAAAATGCAAAAATTGCCTTATTCTAAAATATGTCAGTAATCATTTTTGATGTTTTGTTTTGTGAAGTTTATGAGAAATGTAATTATTGTTATCAGAAAATAAACCATATTTCCAATTATGGTACCATTTTATAAAGCTAATGATAAAATGCTTCAAGTCAAATTCAGCAACTATTTTATCTATGACAATGATAATTTTGTCGGATTAAGTTTTTACTCATAATGCCCCTTAATGGGTAGTTTTACAGAAAAGTTTGTGGTGTGCAATCAAAATAAAAGGGGGAAAAGGGAACATTTTTAAGCAAAATCTTGGATATACTCCAATGATCATAATCCCTTCTTGCAAATGGGCAGTTAAACTAGTTCTATGTTAGTGTGAAGTTAACGGACCTATTTTACTGTGCTGCTTTTGATGTTCCTGTAACCTACCAATGACAGTTTTTTTACCATGTTGTTAACTAACACTGTTCAATTATAGATGAAAATGAATGATTGATTACAAGCCATTTACTGTACATTAATTTTGTGTAGCTGATAATATAGATAAAATTTGGCTATGAATAGAAGAAACATACACTAAATGCAACCATCACCAGCTAAGTTTTTTTTAGCTATTTCATTATTTTCATGTATTTTCATTACTCAATATTTCTTTGCAATGTTTGATCATTTTTTCACTTTTGTTTTTTGTAGACCATCAAAGAAATTGGTTGTTTATTAATGTTTTAGTTAATGCGCAAAGCCAAGCATCCAAATCATCTATAAACGATTTGGAGACAAATTTCATTTAACATTTTGAGCCTGTTTGTCATTGTTCCCAGTTTGAATCTATGATGGTGAATTTTGAACAAATGTTTGACATTTTTATGTGAACCCATTAAGGGTAGCTTTTGTATTTTTGTACATAAACCCTCATTGTGTAGAATAATAAATTAAAGTGTAAGACATCATTGCTGGAAACATTTTAGCATTTATTTCCATCTGTAACATTTCTTGATTTTCTGAATTTTATTTATGAGTTGTTGGTGCTTGCAAACTGCAAGTGCTTAAAATAATCACCGTACACCAAGATCTAAACTCGTCAGTAAACCAACTTGATCTCCAAGGCAACAGCACTTCAGTCACATGGAGCCTATATGCATTAGATAATAAATTCCATGAGGACTCGCAGAATATTTATAATTTTCCACGAAATTAAGGCAACTATCCGTAATGTCCAAATTCTCAGGCAATTGGCTCGTGTCCAAGTTTTCATATTTCAAGTTTTGTGTCTCAGATCGCCATGCATGTGCAATAAGAATAATTACCATTAAGACAATATCCTATATGCTAAAATTATGAAAAAATTAGGATATTTTGTGTTAAGATTACTGCATCATCATCCATCTTTAGCATGTATTTGGATTAAAAAATCGCTAAATAGTTGTGACACCATTATATTTAACAATTGCAAAGAGTTAAAATATTTTGAAAAACTATGAAACAGCATTAAAATACTTTTCATGTTTTACTAAATTTCGTGTGTTAGTATAATGATGTCTCAAGTTTACATCATAGTTTAAAATCAATGGCATAATAATATAGCCCTAGAAATAAGTGCAATATTTTTTGTGTTAAGATGAAGACGTCCCTCGTTGGTTGACATAAAGATATTATGTAATATAGTCCATTAATTCCCATTGAAAGGCATTGGAGTCATTGCTGCAGTAGTTAATATTTTTCATGAATTTGAATTTTGTCTTCATGAAAAATAAACTTCATTCTTTCATCCACAGTATGCATGTTCTGACTTTCTATCATAATCATATAAGTAAAAGTATTGTAAATAATTTAAAAAAAGCAATTTTATAAAGCCCTGTGTCATTTTCAGTATTTTTCTTATGGGTGTTTAAAATTGGACATTGGAATCAAAAATACCCCTTAAATATAACTTTTTCTGGAATTTTGGATTTTTTCCAAAAGTTGTACCCAATGACTTATCTTCATGCCAAATATCAACTCTGTAGCACTTCTAGAAGTAGCTTAGATTCTACAAGATATATACTATAACTTATATATATATATATACATATTCTATATATTATGTGCTATATATGTAAGAAGCAGCTATTTATATTGATGAGCTTTCAGTGCTTGCATACTGCCAGTGCTTAAAAAATCGCCATACACCAAGATCTAAACTGGTAAATATACAAACACGACAGTTAAGACGTTTTTCCTGTGACGGTGACACCCGATGTTTTTGAAGTTGTCGTTTTTCCCCTTTTTAACGCTGTTTACCGTATATCCGTGAAATTTCTCTGCACTTTGGTGTTGTGATGTTGTTCTTCAACATTTCTGACCAAAATTCAACAGAACCTTCTGTGATTTTTATCTAAAAAGGTTAGTAAAATTTTGTTCCCTCTTATTATCATATTTGTGTTAGTATTGACGCTTTTTTTATAAAGACGATATTTTTGAAATATTAATTTTTGATGTTAATCCATAGATGTCAACTTCACAATTCGAGAGAGAAAGAGATCAGATTGCTATTCTTTTGAGTGAAACTTCCGATGAAGAAATTTTCGACTTTGATGAAGAATTTTCAGAAGATTCTGTTCATATGTCGGAGCATTACACTGAGAGTGAACAGGATATTGGTGATTCCGAAGATGAAGAAGGAAGTGATAGAGATGGTGATTTTTTCATTGGTAAAGACAGTATTACAAAGTGGAGTAAAAGTGAACCTCAACCTAACGTTAGAGCTGCAAAACGTAATCTTATTTCCAGTACTCCTGGTTTCATAGGTAGTAAAGAAGACGCAAAGTCCCCTATTGATTGTTTTCAGCTTTTCTTTGATAAGGATGTTATAAATATGATAGTTAATAATAAAAATATAAAAATTCAAGAAATTGCAAAAAATTATTCGCGTGAGAAGGATGCGAAGCAAACTGAGGAGGTTGAAATTGATTGCCTACTTGGACTTCTAATTTTTGCTGGAGCGAACAGATCTGGACGACAGAATGTAAAGGATCTGTGGGACCAAGACAGATTAGGAGTCGAAATATTTTATATGTCCATGAATTATTAAAGGTTTCAGTTTCTTTTGTAATGCCTTAGTTTTGATGACATTAGTAATCGAGCTGAAAGGAAAAAAATAGATAAGTTGGCACCTGTGAGGGAGTTTTTTGAAATGGTTGTAAAACACTTTCAGAAATTTTACAGAGTATCGGAGTATGTCACTGTTGATGAGCAACTAATGGGGTTTCGTGGAAGATGTTCATTTAGACAATATTTACCTAATAAACCAGAAAAATATGGCATCAAAATCTTTGCGCTCTTAGATTCAAGTGTATTTCACACATCTAATTTGGAGATATATGCAGGTACTCAACCTCAAGGACCATACCAAATTCACAATAGCCCTGCCGAAGTCGTGAAACGTATGGTAGGAGGGATTGCTGGTTCAGGGCGAAATATAACAGTAGACCAGGGTTTCCCAAACTTTTTCTGCAATGGAACACTTCGCAAACCTGGGAAGTTTAACGGAACACTTAGCTTATTTTTTAGGTTGGGTAATTCTACATGTAAAAATTAAAAAAAACATTTTATTAAAACAAATTATTTATTTAGTAATTATTTTTAAATATAGAACTATTATAATATAATATAAACATAAAAATATGAATAAATAAAGCATTTAATGACTTTTATGATTTTGAATTCTTGAATTGCATATCTTCTTGATATCAGGCACAATATTGGTAAGTTGTATTCTAATATCTGGTGTGGCGTCGAGCCTGTTCCTGCACTTTGACTTCGTTGCAGCATAATAAGAAAATCCCGCTTTGCATGAATAGGTTGTAGAAAATGGAAGTAAAACAATAATAGCTTGTTTTGATAAATTGGGGTACTCTTCTGACAAACTCGCCCAGAAATCATTCAAAGGCTGATCTTTGTATTTTTGTTTCAAATCAGAGTCACTAATTAAATCAATTAGATTTTCATAGTCACTTGCGTTTAAGCCTACTGGTTTAGCTGTCATGGAAAATGGATTCCGAACCCAGGAATCGTCCTTAGTAGTTTATGGAAAATATTGCAAAAGAGTTGATTTCAAGTTATGTAGGTGCTCTAAAAATGCCTTGGAAACTTCGTAATCTACTTTCAAATTTAATTCATTCAAACATTCATGTGAGGCAGGAAAACAATCGAAATTATTAGATTCAACTGATGAAATCCAAAATTGTATTTTTTTTATCAAAAGATGCAATTTTATCTCTTGTATTAAAAACTGGAATACTTTTTCCTTGTAATGATAAGTTAACTTCATTACACTTGGTAAAAATATCTGCCAGATATGCAAGTTTTATCAACCATGAAGGATTTGTTAAAACTTCAACAAAATTTTGTACTTGTACTGAATTATTTTGTGCCTTCAAGAAGACCAATACCTCACTTCGAAGTTCATAAAATCTTAATAGTGCCTTCCCTCTGGATAGCCATCTCACTTCAGTATGTAATAAAAGTGCTTTGTGTCCACTACCCATTTCATCGCACAAAATTTTAAATAATCTGGATTGAAGTGGTCTTGATTTTACATAGTTAATCACTTGCACGGCTTCATCCATAACATTTTTTAAATTTGTGGAAATTTTTTTAGTCACCAGTGCTTGCCTATGCAAAATACAATGACTGCTGGTGGCTCTTGTAGCTACTTTCTGGATGCGTGATACAACACCTTTCATCTTTCCTACCATTGCTCGAGCACCATCTGTACAAATATCAATACACTTCTCCCAACCTATCTCTTGATTTGTAATGTAATCATTAATACGGTTAAATATATCTTCTTCTGTAGTTTGTCCATGTAAATATCCACACATGAGTAAATCTTCTTCAAAACTTTTATCATATGGGTAACGAACAAATACTAGTAGTACAGCTAGTCCTGCGACATTTGTAGATTCATCCATTTGCAATGCATATTCACTGCAAAGTCCAAGACGACGAATTAACTCTTTCTCTATGCTAGTAGAAAGATCTTTAATCCGTCGTGAAACAGTATTATTTGATATTTGTATTGCATCTATTTTTTCAGCAGCCTGTTCGTTAAGAACAAGTGACACCATGTCTTTCGCACATGGCTTAATGAGTGTCTCTCCAATCGTATGAGCTTCACCATTAAGTGCAATGCGATAGCTCACGCGATAAGATGCCTCTGTTGCATTTTCAGTTTTAGCCATTGTAATCATTTGAAGTTTGGACTTTTCTAGTGAGTCACGTCGTCTCTTAAAAAATTCCATGTCTTTTCCTTTATAATCACTGTGTATCGTTCCGAAGTGCCTGCAGAGTTTTGCTGGAGCCAAAGAACTGTTTGCGAGTATTCTATGACATAAAACACACATTGCATCAGGAGCATCCGAATTGCCAATACACGTAAATCCCAAGTTTAAATAACTTTCATCGTACTTCCGTTTTGGTCTGTTCATAGATGACACTTGTTCTTTAATATTATATTTTGAAGAAACCACGGGTTTTCGATCATTTTCTTCTTCAATGATAGACGTATTGGATGTATCAGTAGAAGTTCTTGGCCTTCCTTTTGTCGAAGTTCCAGTTTTTAACCAAAAATCCATGGGTAGTTTTTGAATAATATTTAAATACTGTAATAAGGACAAATTTATCAACAAAAAATTTCAGTTCAAAGTCGATCAAATTTTAAGGTTAAAAAACAACACGGACTTACTTATGAAATTTCCCGCAGACCTTTCCCTCCCGAATTTATACACTGATGCCGAAGACTGTCTTTTGTTGAAGAGTGGAGGAGAGCTGTGATTTCATTTATAAGACATTTCCAAATATACAAAAATGGAAAGTGCTCTTCATTTCTACTAAAATGTCCAAGATTAGATGTGTGTTTGTTAGTAGTTCAACCGGCAGCCTAGGGAGAGCAGCACTGAGTTACGATGGTAACTTATAACTCGTGGAAACGCGCGAGTGGTGGTTGGTACGAAGGTCTGTACATTGGTAGTGGGAACGGGGCATTATTTACACAGCGCCACTTTCGCTTAAAACACCCACACACTCGCACACATACATAAAGGCAGGAAATTTAAAATTACTTTTCATTTATTACTTGAAGTAGATAGTAGAAGATATTTAAATATATTGCAGTGCATAAAACCTTTCCAAATTGTCGCGGAACACCTATTCAGGTTCAGCGGAACACCGGTGTTCCGTGGAACATAGTTTGGGAACCCCGGCAGTAGACAATTGGTTTACGAGTGTGCCTCTTGCCGAGGATTTACTACAAAGGCGACTGACCATCGTCGGAACCTTGTGAAAGAATAAAAGGGAGTTGCCTGCACAGATGGTGAGCACCAGGGGTAGGGAGGAGACAAGCAATCTGTTTGGGTTTAGGAAAAATATGACACATGTTTCTTACGTTCCAAAGAAAGGGAAAAACATCATTCTGCTATCAACTATTAGCATTGACACATCAACAGGAGAAAAGAAAAAACCAGAAATCATCATATTTTACAATTTGACTAAATGGGGAGTAGATACTGTAGACGAGATGTGTGGCACTTACACCACAGCCAGAAATACAAGAAAGTGGCCAATGGTGATTTTTTATCACCTAATAAATACCGCTGGCATCAATGCATTTATTATACATAAAAGCAACAGTTGCAACAATACAATGCATAGGAGACAGTTCTTACGGGAAATTGCGAGGGAACTAACTAGGCCATTTATCATGAAAAGGTCAAGTATGAAAATGCTGCCAAAGCAATTGAAAAGGAAAGTAGAGGAATATGGGGAACCATCAACCAGCGAAAAAGAGACAGAAAGAAAGGCAGGAAGCATCGGCAGATGTGTTCTGTCCCAGAAGTAGGGATGTAAAAACGAAAATTTTTTGCTGTTCCTGTAATAAATGGATCTGTGCACATCACATGCTCAAAATATGTAAAGATTGTTTTCATGAAAAAAAAATTTTTTTTGTACATTTATGATATCATGTTTATTTTTTAATTAAAAATGTTAAATATTTTTATGTAAATATACCCAGTTCATTAGCAATATTTAATATGCAGTTTCCATCATCAAAAGCAAAACGACAACTTAACAACAATAAATAAGAATACAAATTACTATTGAGAGCAAAAGTTTTTGTAGCCATTCGCAACTTCGCAAAGACCGCAGCTATGATCTGCCAAACCATGTGGTTGAATTAACGATTTCTCTTCTGTGGATACATTTTTCTTAACCTTTCAGATATATTAACAAATACAATTATAAAGCCCTCCTCTTATTATTAATCAAATAAGATAGGAATCAAGACAAAACTCATTAATTATTATATAAAAACAAGATCAAAAAATTATACTCGCAAGTAAGTAATTAAAGAAATTTATAATGACAAATAATATGGTGCTAGTAACTATAAAGTAATCGAAGATATTATAAAAACATTAAAAATGAGTAATTTATGCAAAATTATGAAGATAGCAACCATAAAACAAAAAAAAATCCAATGGTGTGTCTGGAACACCCCACGTGAGTAACGGCGTACCAAAAATTTGCGCGAGTACTGCTGGGTTATGAAGATACAGTTGCACCTAGAGTTGAATATTTAGTGGCAGAAAATCTCAAGACAAATTACTTAAGTGGAGAGAAACAGCCCATATTGAGGGACTTAGGGATTTTATCAGAGACATTCGCCCAGTCCATAACCTACCAGCAGGTTCTAGCAAACTTGCATACAATAGGTATATGTTAGGAGGTAATAGAATATTTTAAATAATTTCTGACAATACTAACAGATATGCTGCATACAAGTAACAGGTAGATGTGACCAAGAATAGTTTGATACTTCATCCAAAGAAATTACGTACGGCCTATATATGAATACTAATTTGTATGGGAGTCTATGATTTATCGGAAACCACAGACTATTGGGACAATTCTGATATTGAATGCCCGCTCATAAAAAATTGCATGACATATAAGCATTATAAACAAATCACCAAATATTTTCAGGTAAGTGATATTGTGGAGGAGAAAAAAACCGGGTGATGACAAATATGACATTCTACAAAAAGTTTGGCCTGTCTTAGATATTATGGATATTTTTCACGAGAAATATGGACAAGGTCGAGAATTGGCAATCGACGAGGCCGTGGTGGTTTTTAAAGGGCATCATCAAATCAAGGAATATATTAAAAATAAGCCAAAAAAATGGGGTTTCAAGATGGTTACCTTCGAAAAGTATACTTAGGAAAAAAAGAACCCAGAAATAATAAATTTGCTCGATAATTTCCTTGAATTGAATCGCCATGTATACTTGGATAGTTTTTTTTGGAGTGTATGTACATCTTACAACATGCTTTTAGAAAACAATGCATATGCACATGCCACCAACATGCCAAATTGTAAAGAATGGCCTAATATGTTGAAATAACTAAGTCATTGAAAAGAGAGGCGAGAGTAAAATTTTTCAATAAAATGCCGTTATGGCTAATGTGGCATGACAACAGAGGCATAAGCTTGCGTTTGACGAATTGTGATCCGAATGGAGAAGTAAAAGTAGCGAGAAAAACTGCCAAAGGAAATGAACAGGTCATAATTTCTTGTCCTCTTGCTATTGCAAAATACACTCAATTTATGGGTGGTGTAGATAGAGCAGACCAGAGAAGAAGCTATGTACTACTCATTATGTAGGAAAACAAAAAGTGGTGGAAATATCTGTTTGGGTTTGTAATAAATACATTGTACAACAAATCAAATTTACCATCCACATTCAGGCATGGGAAGACACAAAAGGAATTCAGGAAAGTGTTATACAGATAGACAATAGGAAATTTCTCTTCAAGAAGAGAAGTCTCATGCCTAGCATAGTTTCGCCAAAAACCCTACATAAAATCATGAAAATGGAGGGTAGGAAAAAGGTGTGCACTAACCGCTGCAACAATAAAAGACACCCGTTCTGAAAAAGAATTCAAACAACGTGGAAGTGTAGTACCTGCGACATACCTCTCTGCAAAGTTGGATGTTTTCTGGGGTCCACCAAGAAAAGGTAATGGATATGAAGAATTAAAGATATCATAAGGTAAATAAATGATCTAATTTAAGTAATAACATATTGTTGATATCCATAGTAAATTTGAATTATCTATGTTTAGTAGTTTTTGAGTAATTTTCAAACATGAAACGATGCCCGAGAATCATTCAATTTGCAAAATTATACTAACCACAATGGGGAACAGGAGCTGGGAGCTGGGAGAGGGTTAAATCAATGCTCTTGAAGTATGGAAAATCAATTCCCATTGAGAGGCATTGGAGTTGTTGCTATGGTAGTTAATATTTTTCATTGTTGAAAACCAAAAAACTTTTCATAATTTTATGGTTAAAATCAAATTTTTATGTCAGGATGAATTTGAATTTTGTCTTAAAAAAAAAAAAAACTTCATTCTTTCATCCACAGTATGGTGCATTTACCGATTATCATAATTGTAAATAATTTAAAAAATAAATTTTATATAGCTCTGCACCGTTTTCAATGCTTCTCTTAGGGATGTTTAAAATTGTACCTTGGGCGCGAAACTACCCTTTAACTTTTTCTGGAATTTCGGATTTTTCCCAGAGGTTTTACCCAATAACCTATCTTCCTTCCAAATTTCAGCTCTGTAGCACTTCTAGAAGTACCTCAGGTTTTATATGATATATCCTATATCATATATCCTATATATGTAAGAAGCAGCTATTTATAATCACAAGTAGTACTTGCATTCAGCAAGCATTTCAGTCCATATCAAAAGTAACACCATAGGATTATGAGGGGATGCAGTACATCAGGAAGTCCATAACGTCACTAATATTTCCTGTTTTTGGATTTTGACATCATTTTAAGATTACACAGTAGTTTTAAATCGATTGCATTACAATACAATCTACTGATTCTCTTTAGAAGCACTAAATTAAAACTATTATTATATACAGTTCATCAACCCCCATAATTGGAAGGAGTAACATTCTTTTATTTAATAACATATATTGCGTTTTAAAATTATGATGTCATCATATGTATACATATTTGGTTGAAATCAATGGAACAATAAGAATTTCCCTATTCAAAATCATTAAAGTGATGCTATGCTATTATAATACGGATTGCCAATTCCCATTGAAAAGCATTGTCCTGGTTGCTATGGTCAGTGCCGTAACTAGGGTATGGCCAAGGTGGCATTTGCCATAGGCGCCGCTTGCAAAAGGAGACAAATGTTCCCACAAAAATTCCAAAAGTTTATTTTCCATAAATATTAATTTAACACTCAAATATTTGTTTTTGTTAATAAAAACGATAATATTTTATTAAAATGTGGCAAAAATCATATTCTATGTACACAAGGTGTTTCCTTAAAATTTCACCATAGTTGCCATACCTCCCAGTTATGCCTCTGGCTATGGTAGCAGAAGTTCTATATTGTTGAACATCTGCTTTTTTCTGATTAAAAACATATTTCTTCGTCAATTCGGCACCAATTTGAATTTAGTCTTCAAAAAATAAGAAACCTCGAAATTATTGACCAACCACAGGATTGCAAAGTTGAATATGTTCAACTGGAAGAGGCACATATTGGAACTTAGAACTAGACAAAGATAATAATAAAAATGTATTAACATTTGAAGTTGAAGACCCTGGTACATGGCCCAGTAATAATATCAAAAGGAATGAAAATTCTCATAGTTAGACATGGTCCCATTCAAATAAAGGATTTTGATTTTCCTAAAAGCGAAAGTAACAAACGTTTTTCCATTAAATATTATACAAGAAAATTGACAAACAGACAAATGCAGACAAGAAGATGGCTGGTTTTTTCTAAAACCATGAATAAAGTCTGGTGTTTTGCATGCAAATTGTGTTACTGATATTTTGTTATCTACTCATGGATTTTGTGATTGGTCCCATTTAAGTCAAAGAATGAAAGTACATGAACATTCTTCAAACCATCTAGATGCCTTACATACTTGACTTCAAGCTGAAAAATACCTAAAAACTGGTAATACAATAGACCATGAACATGAAAACATTATTGAAATTGAAACACAACATTGGAAAAATGTTTTTGAGCATATGATCACAGCAATTTTATATTTAACTGAACATAATTTATCTTTCAGAGGAAGTTCTGATATTTTATATACAGCCCATAATGGTAATTTCCTTGGTTTAATCAAACTTATTGCCAAATTCTATCCAGTTTTGAAAGCTCACCTTAGTCGTACTTGGATTAAAAATGGGATAAAAATAAATAAGTAACCATTAATTGTCACATTCAATTCAAGATGAGTTAATAAGTGCTATGGGAAATAAAGTAAGACAAAAATTATAGCTATGATAAAATATTCTAAATACAGTAAACCCTCGATTTAACGGACCTCAATTTAACTGACTTTGGGTTTAATGGACTCATGGCCGACGGCCGTCCGGTCACCGAGAATCCACTCCCTATCAGTGCTTTGTCCGCAATTTCAGACCACTCACCATCTGTTGATGCCAAGGGCAGTCTGTTTGCAAAGAGCATTATTGCCTGATGTTTGGTTCCTGTCTGAATTTTTTCTATACTTTTCAGTTTTTGCCATAAAGTTTTTGACACTTTTGAACTTCCTGCCCGGACCATTGATGAAGCTTCTAGGGAAAAGTATGTTGTAATTGTGCTGATCACGTGTCAAAATCTAGGCTCCGATATTTAAAAATGGCAGCAAAGGAGGGTCTGCATGCTGAATTTTAGCTCTTCCCAAGTTATTCAGATGAAGAAAAGATACACACCTTGAATATATATATATATATTATAGATTTAATAATTAAGCGATAATAATATTACATTAATAATTATAATAAGCCTTACAAAGTAGCAGGCTCTCTGTTAATAAGTTCCATAATATAGCAAGGTTAGTTGTAGTTGTTTTTTCATTGTTGTAGACATTTTTGAAGACATTAAATTTACTGTTTAACTACTCTTCGTGTGATAACCAATGTCTTGTACCCTAAAAGCTGACAGGAATTATATACCCAATTAAGTACCCAATATCTGTTTATTTTTGTAAACTCAATGAGCAAGCTGAGCTTGACTTGACCAACAATAAAATAAGCAAATTTTATCCTGCAATTCACCAGATAGGTGCGTAGCAGTACATAACTCAATTCAATCAGATCTTGCTTACATAACAACTCTGTAGCGATCAGTGTTTTTGTGTCAAGACACTGCATTATGACAATTCAACAATACCAAAGTTCACAAAAGAAAACATTGAGGTACAATGCCATTTTGCTAGAAAAGTTATGTTTGGACCCTAGGATAGGCTTTACTTAAACTAGTTCAAATATTTCTTCTTCAAATAACCTGTTTTGAAAGTGACTAATCTTATTTGAGTTGTCTTACATTTTGATAAATATGGTATTGAACCATTGCAAAATTAAAATTCATTTAATAATATTTAGTTTTTGAAAATGTAGGAAAAGTTGCTGCAAGGATAAAAAATGGCCTTGAAAGTTTTTACTGCTTCATGATTATTTTGTCAGGAATTGTACTATGAACATTTCCTTCAGGCTGCTCAGAAAGGATTTTCCATGCAAACTCAGGATCACTTGATCAATTTTCCTGCCTTGGAGGAGAGATGGCTAGCACGTCTGGCTCCCAAAGCTAGGGTTGTGGGTTTGAGTCCTGCCTTGGCAATGGTAGTTTGTGATTGTCTTGTTATCTTCTTAGACCCAGTCTATAGTAATTGGCCACATGCTGTAGGTAGATTCTTTGAAAATGAATAAAATAAATAAATAAAATAAATAAATATATGAATGTTTTGTATTAGTTTGAATGATGCCTGAGCATAACATTATGATAAATGGATCCTTGAATTTTCAGCTCAAGAAGAGACCCATGGAGAGGAAGCATAGCATGGTGAAGTCTTTTCACCAGGCACCAAATTCAATAGTGTGGTGAGCAGTGGTTGGGGATTAAGGAATGGCTTGCCAAATGGTAATGCCATGAATCCCAACCAGGATGCCAAAGGATAATTTGATTACCTTATATCTGCCATCAGGACTGGTGATGAGTTTGGTGAAGACATGGGCGAAGTTCAAAAGGAGTAGATGAAGGATGTCAGTATTGGGAACTTGCCACCGAGGTTAAGAGGACATCACCACTTGGGCTGAGAGGATAGTCATGAGAGAGTGTTGGCGGGTGGAAGGGAACGCGTTGGACCTCATTGAAGGCATTTGTCATGTGAATATAAAGGTAAAAATGATGTAAAGACCAGGGTCAGCACGGCCTAAGTTAGCACCATATGTAAATCAAAATGTGCTGCTCCTTTGAAGCAATTTATCCAACGTGAACTTATAAATTCTTATAAGATCTTACTAAAGATCTCGATTAATGCTCTCTCTGTTTGATCCGCACATACACATTTGTAATTCTAATTGTTGTTGTTGTTTTACAAAAATGTTACGAATAAGAACTACATACATACAATAGAGTGTTGAAAAACAGCAAGATGAAAACTATGCTTCATAAATGGAATACACAGAGATTTCAAAGGCGCTCTATATGGGGTAATACGAATGAAACAGTAGCGAAAGATTCGGCAATTCTCAAATTTTTATCTCTGAAACTATAATATGTAATTAAGTGGTAGGGCAGACTTTTCTGTGGCGAATGAAGTCCACTATTCCAATAATTTTTTCAATATATAGCTTACAGATTATATAAGTGCATGGAAAAGAAAAATATGGATTTTAAATTGTTGTTTGCTGAGAGAACCCTCTTAGCAATCAATGTAAACAAAATATGCTATGTAACTTTTTGTCCAAGAACAAGATGCTTGTTGCTCCATAATTGACATTATTTTCTTTTTAGATGACAAATTGAATTTTATATAACCAACCTATCATTTTCAGAGCTCTTAAATCAGAGAATATATTGTCATAGTTAAACCATGAAATTATTTCTTTTTGGATGAGTTTTAAATTGACACAAATTTGAAAAGGAAAGCCATTTTTGTAATTTGGGCACATACATATAAAAAGCTTTGCCATCCCTGGTCTAGTTCTATTAGATGGTGTCATTTAAACCACTCGTTACCAGTCATTTGTCTGCAGACTGTTGCCAGTCTATGGCTTAATTTCCACTGGTCTGTAGAAATTATTACTATTATTAAATAAATGTATTTATACTTTCTCCATACATAGTATAAGTAGGGTGACCATATGTCCCATTTTCACCAGGACAGTCCCATTATAGGGCATTTTCCAGACCGTCACGTCATTTTGGACAAAAAACCCATTTTGTCCACTTTTAAAACCTATCTCAATAAAAATTCAGATTTTCTGATAGTACAGCTAAAATTACTGTTATACATGTACGATTCTTGGAAATAATGATCTTGTTAAATTGTAATTCATCATTTTTAGCCTACTTTCCAGAATGGAAATAGGCTTATAGTTTTGACATTGTGTCTGTCTGTCCGTCCCTCCCTATTAAAGTAGGCATCATAAGTTCAGTTTGGATCATCTTGTTCAATCTAGGAAAGTTTTAATATAGCCATGGTTAAACCCAGGTCTGGACTTAGAGACCCAGGGCCCCTAGGCAGTTAACAGAGTCGGTAATTGGTAATTTGGTAATTTAGCAAAAAACAAACTTTACTTTTATTTTTTATTTATTTAACGTACTTTGACTTTAGAAAATAGACAAGCAGACTTAGAAATGAAATAGACAAGTACCAACTATACTTTTTTACACATTATAATTTTTACATTTACATATAATTACAAGATTACATTGCCACGCGACGAACTTTCTTCTCTGCAAAGGAACGGATGACCTCACTATAGTCCACAGACTGCATTATTTCTGACTCTTTGTACAGCACATAGAGTGAATTAAGCCTGTTCTCTTCTGTGGCAGATCTTAAATAATTCTTTACTCTCTTTAGCGCTGAAAACGACCGTTCTGCCGAACAGTTTGACCCTGGTGTACACAACAGCATCTGGAGCGCTATTCCCACATTTGGATAAATGTCCAAAAAGCCTTTTTTCAGGATGTACTTGTATAGCTCCAGTGATGATAACCCTTTTCCCCCTGTAGCCTGTACAATATCGAAATATCTAGAACCTTCAAGAATGTTCCTGTACTACCATTCACTAATCATTTCCGGAATATTCTATCTTACGGGATTATTCTATAAAATCTTAAGACACTATACACTAGAAAATTCTATCACATTCTTTAGCTTCCGTCGCCACCACTACTCGTATCGTAACCTTAACTAACCTCAGCAAATTCGCGTGGAAGATAAAACCTTTGAGCTGCAAAATTGAAATTGATGCAACTTTCTAACACACACTTTCAACGCGAACTGACAAGTAGTGACAAGTTATAGAATGAAGGTAGGTGCGATGCAAAACAAACAAGGAACACAAACACAGTGTTGCCACTTGACTTGTCAAAAAATTAACTATGGTCAATTATTTTCTATTTCGTTCGGAAAAATTGACATATTATTTTCCGTGCCCTGTGTCCTCCATGTGTACCATTTCGGCCCTGGTCAGGGCCCCCGCCGAGGTTGGGGCCCTAGGCAGCTGCCTAGTTTGCCTAGGCAGAAGTTCGCCGCTGGTTACACCTCCATTGAGCAGGAAACAAATTTACTCGCCAACATTAATTCATTAAGAACGCCTCCGCTTATACACACATGAAGTATTGTTCCTTTCTCATGTATGTGGCAGATATCTTGAGAAAGTAATGCAATCGCAAAAAGTTTTAACTACGAGATTTTGTTGGAAATACACATTTTAGGTGTCCCTGAGTCCATAAAAGTGTTTTTTTGCAATGCCGTCTGTCTGTCTGTTCTAGAGACCAAACGCTTATATAAAATCAAATTATATCTCGCGTTTGTGCAATATATCATCTTTTGCAGACTTTTTTTCATAAAAATGATATTGCACAAAAATAAAGGGCATTTTATTCTTGGCGATTTTTAGAAAAATTTTATTTATTCAAAAATGGCTCCAGAGAATTTTATTAAAATCTATCCAACTGTAGAGCCTGATGTCAAAAATAATACTACGTAAGCCATATATCTCTTAAAATTACTACATGGCGTCCAAGGACATTACAATGTACGCTAAGCTACCTTACCTCAGTCCTATGGCGTCACGCTTCCGCCGCGATCCATGCAAAATCTTATTACAGTCTAAACGGTTAAACTAAATCGAATGATATATATATAATATTTGTGGATAATAACATTCATAATAGACACTCTGAAGAGATTAACGATATTGCGCAACAATTAAGGGTACTTTATTCCTGGATGTTTTGAAACAAACTTCGATTTACTCAAAAATAGCTATAAGGATTTTGATTAAAATCCATCTAATCGTACAGCCCGATATCACAAATAATACCTAATAAGCCATATATCTGAAAAATTACTAAATATCCATTAGTGGCATTAAAATATACGCTCAACTACGCTTAACTTGAATTTATAAGCGTTTTTCTTTTATAAGCGTACACAGTCGACCAAACGTATATAAGCATATGAGAAAGTTTGTGCAATGCATATTGCGCCATTTATTTGATATAGATAACCAGATACACATAAATTTCCTATCTATAGAGATGTTCAAACTCTTTCAAATGATGCATTTATTAAAGTGATAAAAACCACCCTTTTAATAAAAATAGTGCGAAAAATTTGTTCGCTTCAGGTCCCGTTTTAAAATTATAAATGATGGGAAATATTCTGTTTTCATCTTGTTGGAATATTGCCACCCTAAGTATAGGGGAAAGTATTTTTTTCATAAAAAAAATCGATTTCGAGATTTTAACGGAAATAAACATTTTGAGGTTCCCTGAACACGTTTTGACCATTTTCTCGATGATATCTGTGTGTGTGGGTATGTGATTTGAATTTTTTATGGGCAGCATAACTCAAAAACTATTTATCAGATCAACCCGAAATTTTTCGTTTGACATTTTTGTTAAAGCCACAACTTTTTAATAAAAATCGGTGAACCGGATGTGTGTTTTTACTCTTGTCCCTCATACGTCTTTTAATATTTGCTTTAATATTTGATGCATGTAAAAAAGTATCGTAATAAAAGTTGTAGGAAATTTAATTTTGTACGATTTTTGTTTGAAACATTTTCCCATATAATACATTGATATTAAAAAAAACTAATTTTTTAGCTTCCACCACCACACCTCCTATCGGCGACTATTGTAAACACTTTACGCTTACGTCTTACGCTCCTTTTAATTTTCTTAGTTGTTGGAGCTTCCTGGGTATATCCAATATATGAAGGCTACGGTTTGAGATTATTTCTGTTCTTTGTAAAGTTTTTAAAATTTTCTCACAGTTCCTTAAAATATTTATTTTCATTTAACATATTTAGAATTCTTAGAAATATTACAGGTATGGAAAAATTCATGTGGTGGCCACATCAGATTTTTAGAATTATAAATTGTGGGTAGAAACAAAAAATTAAATTCTAGTGTTGCTCAATAATTACGTAAATTATTTATCTTTCATGTTGAAAATTTAGTGAAAATACTAATTGATTTTTCTTTTCGTAAACTAAATATTTATTTTTATGAACTTACAAGTGCTTTGTACTGTTATTAATACTGGCTCAGCGCAATTCGTAAATAATATATAATAAAATATGGATTTAAATGACAGACTCACATGATAGCACGTGATTGTGTAATCTGTTTAGCGTTGCCAACCCCTCTGGGTTTGAGCAAATCATTTCCGGGCTACAGGTTATGTCATAATATCTCCGGGAATTTCCGGAGATATTTTACGTCTTATAATCGCCTATATTTTGCATAATTTGTAATCATTACATTTTACACATTAAAATTCGTTGAATCGCTATACCTTTCTGTTCTGTCTGCCACAGCGTCTTTTTCATACAACTATACGTGTTTATGTAGTTGTACGTTTTTCAATTAATTTCGCAACCTTGGAAAACCCCATCGATGCTTCGTTTTATATCTCTATGTCGTATAGGGGCCACTTATGTCGTATATAACTTCCTAGACATGAAAACCGAACCTACTACTGCATTCTTTTCAGAAAAAATAGTTTTCGGTCAAGAAAATTGACACCTGAAAGGCTTTAGAGATGCACATAAATAGATTTAGAAATACCTGCTGTATATTGCATGTTATTGCTGATCTCCAACTGTTTGTTTTTCTCGCTCTCCTTTTTCGGCAGTTGATTGATGAGGATTGGACATCAACATGAAATGTATCATTTATCACTTCCCTGTACCGTTATGTCATTTAAATTGTTCATTATGATAAAATACGATTTATTTCAAATTACATAATTAATTATATGGACGTTAATGGAGTATTTTTCACATAATTTTCAATAAATAGTTTTTGTACGAGTTACAACTTCGTTGTTGGTCACTCCGACTATCGATATACCTATTTTATGTAGTATATATTATTGATGCATTGTATTCTTATGGGATTGAGAGTTCGTCGTGCTATTTTCGGGAAGGAAAATGTTTTAATGATATGACATTGTCAATATACTCTAATATTAATAAATAATATTACTTCTGAAGTAGATTTTGAAGAATTTGATTTGAAGAGAAAACAAAGAACGTCGGAATGCGCATCTCAGTTCCGGTTGGTTCCAGGGTTCCAGTCAGTTCGATCAGATTCAGTCAGATTGTCAGCGGTCACTACGCGTGGATGCCCTTCACAGGGTGATTTGAGGCCCTTATCATTAATAGGTAATATAATGCTTCCTTATTATTTGACATTTATTTCGAATCCATGTGATCGGGTTATCTCATTGTGAGCGTTAATTTGGTATTAACTCCATGGTTTTTGCGACTAAGCCACGTTAGCGAATAATTAATTATTCTTAGCACGCCGTTTCGGATATATACCATCGCATTAAATCTGCCGAAAGAACATCTTTGACTTCCGTACAGTTTTATCTCAAGTTCTTATTACTTTCTCGATGCAGAGCTTTAACTTTATGGAAATTGGAAGACTTAATTGCACAAAGATGTTGAACTCGTCACTTGTGTATTTCTTCGTTGAAATGTTTCGGGGTGGACTTGAGAAATTTAAGAATGGAATTTGTTGTCGAATGGTTATGGAAGCATGAAATAAAAAGGTATGAATTCGATCGGATTGATAAAGTACGGATAAATTTCTATCATTGTTTTCGACAATTTAAAGTGATAAAAAGTGCAACTTCAATGAAATTTTCTGTAATTATTTGGCGTCATTGGTGAAATATATTGAACTCAGCTTTAATGTTAACGGCGTCATAACCTTGGTTTGCATTAGTAAGGAGACGCTTTTTTTAGGGTCGATGCAGTTATAATGAAATGTTTCGAAAGACCATGCCGTGGCGTAGTACATAGGTTATCCTTCTCCCGGGAATTTTCCAGACAAATGTAATATGTGGAATGTGATGGAATCCCAAGCATACTATA
Source organism: Tanypteryx hageni (assembly GCA_028673005.1). Lineage (NCBI taxonomy): Eukaryota > Metazoa > Arthropoda > Insecta > Odonata > Petaluridae > Tanypteryx > Tanypteryx hageni. The sequence goes on along the minus strand of CM054113.1, from coordinate 195,853,309 downwards.
CTAGCATTTAAATTCGGCATATATTATAATAATATTATTGCTGTTTAGAAAGGTAAATTTTCAGCCTTACGCCTGGGGGCAACTGGTCTTCCACTGCAGACCGCATGCACCTACTTTGGGTGGACTTGAGAAAGCTGGGAATGAAATGTGATTGTCGAATGGATCCATAAGCATGATGTATTACTCTGGTTTCGTTTGCATTGCTCAAGTATGGTCAAATTTCTATGATTTTCGGACGAATGACGGATTGTTCGCTTTATAATCAGCCTTACCTATCCTATGATTCCATTTAACTCGAAGATTGGAAAGTCTTATATCGATACAATGTGACATTTAGTATAGTATATTTCATGGCCAATTTAGTTAAAAACAATGTGTAGTTATGTTAATGCCGAAGTTTGTAGACAATAAATACTGTGCTTTGGAACTGAAAAATGTAGTTTAGCTAATAAATTCACAAACGATATTTTGGAAATGTATAAAATAATAATTCAACTCAATTGATTCAAATTAGAAGGTGGCAGGAATCTATGGAATTTTAATTCAGAAAAATTCTAGAATGATTAACACGAAAATTTTTATAATCATAAGAGCATTTAATAAATTGTAGCATTATTTTCCATGGTTGAATTCATGAACGGTAATTAGTCACTGTCTGATTGATATTAATTTATGTAGTTAATAAATAGTCAGACGTTGTTTGGAAACAATATTAAGCGTAGATAAGCAATTCATTACAAATAATTTCACCATTTTGCAAATAGTTGAACTGAAGAGTAACTTTGGATATAATTTCAGTTTCGAGTACAATTTTTAGAATGATATATCATGAGGGAATTGGGAACATTACTTAATGTAATAGATGAATCACGAACATAATTTACTATGAAATAACATGGTGCAAGATTTCTGATTTGATTTTCATGTTGTTTCAGAGGCATTCATCGAAAGTATACATATCCTGAGACTTGCATTCTGGGACTGATCGACCTTGTTCTTTTTCCCCATGCTAAGAAATGTTGATGGTGAGTATTATTAATATCTGCTATAAGTAGTTTGATTCCCTTTACGTGTGGTATTTATCAAATTTAGTGTTTTAAGTAACTATCATTTGCTGTTATCTTAGAAGTTTCCATTTGATCATTATCACAGCATTTTAATGAATACCGAGGATCAATTGATTTCGCACACTCATGCATTCATTTCTGGAATTTGATTTTGTTTGCTTATTTTTCCAAAGTTGCGCTTTAGCAATGATGATGGGCAGAGATTTTGTCCGGTGCAATTAATTGAAACCATGTCTGGCCATTTTTATATATGCAAAATACTGGTTGTCTGGAGACTTATAATTTTGTTGGCTTGGGGACTTTCGAGGCAACCTGAATCATCTCAATATTGTCTATAAATAGAAGTGAATTATATAGAAACAATGGATGGTCTTGTAATGTCGATATAATGTGGTATATTTATCAAACTTTACTGGAATATTTTAAAAATTGCCAAGTACAAATGTTAACTAAATAGGTTTGGAGTTTAATTTATTGAAATATGCAGAAAGACTAATGTGGGCATTCCAAAGATTTTAATTTTTTTCCAGATGTTTGTAGGTGTCACTTGACCATCAAATTTGTCAATATTTCAGTAGAACTGCAGAAATAACATCCAAATTCATTTTGTCAGTGGAATAATAGCTTCAAATATTTTGCTTGGGAAAGGTAGTCTTCATTGAAATTGCCTAAGCTTGTGGTAATTTCTCCAAGTTTCTGAGATTCGTTAATTGCAGCAGTTTGTTTTTAATTTATGTATTTCTCTGGTGTTAGGCTACATACCGGTTAAGAATCGTAAAAATGAGTATGTCTGCTAGCTCCAGTTTTCCATTTGCAAAAATTGAACCTGATTTATTTCATCAAATGCCTTTCTGGTTGTACATCACTTGACTGCTAGAAAGTTGGGTTCCTGTGATATACAGCCGTATGATTCTTATCTTTTAAGAGCAGAGAAATACTGTGTCATCACTGCAGTAGGCTCATTTTTTCTCAGTATTTTAATTTAAATATTTAATGTCAGATTAATGTTACAGCTAATGAATTCTTTATGCTACAGTTGGGAGAGGCTTATTGAGAACGTATACCTGTGCTTGTAAAATTTACATTATTGATTATTCTCTGTAGCATTGCCATTTAGGCACACTCAAGATTGGAGGATAACATCTATAGTCAAATGAAAAATCCTACACGCATTTTAGTGCAAGTAATTTTTGAAAATTATTTAATTAGGTAGTCATCATGTGGAGTAATAAGAAAGTATAAACAGAGTGCTGATATACACAGTATTATGAGGGGAGGAGGGGAAAAGGAGGGGTGGTTACTTTTAAATCAGGTACCTGAGGAAGGTGATTGGGTGATGAGTAGGTGGAGTCATTGGGGTTCGTTAGCTTGGTAGTTTAACAGAAACAACCTCTCTATCCATCTCAAAGTGCTATACACCAAACTCACATTTGATCCTCACTGGACTGAGTGGAATTGTTTCGATGACAAAGTGCGACAGTTATGTAGTGTTATTGTCTTAAAAAAACAAAAATTGTTTAAAAAACTATGTTAAAATTGCTTGCTTCTAGAGAGATTCCCACTTAATCAGTAATTCCAAAAAAACCTTTCAATTTTCACAGTTGTGTAATAAATATCTCCGATCACCTATTTACACCTTTGAAAAATTATGTACTTTCAAAAGGACTAAGATATTTACCCAAACAAATCTGTTGAAAAAAGATATTGTAAACATTGCCGTAGATCGTGAACTAGTCTTACGTTCAGAGAATCTTTCCCTAAAACATCTTTGTCCCCAAACCTTTACCGAAGCTGCCAATGCTGTTAAATTAACAAAAATACAACATGAAGAACTGATTACGATTAAAAAACTTGGCCAAAACCTTAAATGAAAAGAACTTAGTTTTAACAAAAGCAGATAAGGGAAATAGTGTAATTATTCTGAATAGAAATAACTATTTGAATAAATGCCAAACCTTCCTACACAGTAATAAGATCAAATTAATTGCTTTAGACTCTACCCTGGGGTATCAAAGGAAAATTAAAACTTCTCTTGCATCCTCATTCCTTTTCTCCCTACAACAAAAATTTCAAATTTTTAACATGAACCCTCTCCCGCCTAGATTTTATGGCCTTGTTAAATTAATAAATCAGGCTCCCCTATTAGACCTATAGTATCAAGTTTATCTTCCTCTGCCCAAAAACTAGCCCACGAATTAAATACTATCCTCAAGTCCATGACTGAATTTTCTCTTACATACACTATTAAAAACTCAATTGACCTAACCTCTAAAATCAACAATATCAGTATTCTACCCAATGCCTGCCTTGTTTCTTTTGATGTGTCAATTCTTTTCTCCAGTATCCCGATTAAAGATGTGCTTGTATTTTTAAGAAATTCCTTCAAACTAAATGTAACCGTAAAACAATGAATGACAATGTTTACATCAAAATTACTTTATTTTCGACAGCAATCTTTATAAGTAAGAGGATGATTTAGCAATGGGTTCTCCCATCTATGCTGAAATTTTCATGGATAATCTGGAAATGAACCTTTTTAAATAATTTAATTTAATTTAATAAATTAGTAGACAATGTTAATTATTGGTACCAATACATAGTTGTTCTTAGTTTATGGAAAGGAACTAATAGCTTGCTTGTTTTCTTTCCATTCTTAATTATTTTCATCCCTCGATCACATTCACACATGAATTACAAGTGAATTCCCGCCTCAACTTCCTTGATTTAACCATTACCCTTGATAACAATAGTCACCATTTCGCTGTTTTTAGAAAACCTACATACATGGATAACATTATTCATGCCTCATCCAATCTCTCATAAGCACGCTGTGTTCCATTCATTGTTACATAGACTTATAAAACTCCCTTGAAAAAATAATGCCTTTATTACTGAATTCCAAACCAGAAACAATAGCCTTAAATAATTGATATCCAGAAAAACTAATAGAACACATTCTCCAAAAAAACAAAAGAACATCATTCTCAACTAGATTTTCCCGCAACAGCTCAATAGACCCACCCCCAAAAATGGTGCATTTTGACCTTTCTTGGACCCTTATCCCACAGATTGGATAAGTTATTCCCTAGTGATACCCACAGGTTAGCTTTCCTTAGTAAAGTGAACTTGAGCCATTTGTTGTGTAACAAGACTGTGTGACTCCCAGTGAAAAATGTGTTCTTTACTAAATGGAATCTGGTGGCTGCCAAGCTATATATATTGGTCAGACTGGAAAAAATTTTAAAACCAGGAAAAAAGAACATCGGCGGTGCTACATCTACAACAAGGAATTTTACTAAGTTACTTTATTTCTGAATTATGGATTTCTACAAAGTAACAACTGAAACAGTTGGCTATAGGCTGTATTTAGAATGAAGATGACAATAGCACCAAAGAGAAATTGCGAATTGATGCAGAGTCTCAATAAGCATTAAAATTGTATTATTGAAAACAAAGACATGTAGTGTACTATAATATGTAAGACATGGGATTAGTTAAGAATATGAAAAGCTTTTGAGATGTGGAATAAATTATGGAAAATTAGTGCGACCAAGAGAGTGATAAATGAGGCCTGAAATGCATAAGGAGTACAATAACATAGAGACGGGAAACTTGTGGGTCAAATTTTGGTGCATTATTCTGTTATAATAACATGAATGGAGAATGTTAGGAACAAGTTAAGTCTGGGAATATTAGAGTAATTTTGGGAATTTTCAAGAAAGTATCAGGTGAAGATGGATTATTTTGGGTGAGTGTAAATCACTCTTCTAATGGCTATTAACCCTTCCCGTGTTGAATACGATATATTCTGCACTTGCGTTTTTCCCTTGCATGTCGTTTGCGACATATTCCGCAAGCAGATGTCTGCTGTTCTGTTTCGTATACGATATATTCTGCATTCTGCCATTCACTAACATAGCTTTTATTCTACCTTCTGTAAGTGATACTAGATGGCAGGAGATGGTCGCTTTCGAAAGAGAATACTGGTAGTGACGTCAAAGCACCGAGTAAGTCAAAATAACCCATAAAATTTACATTTTTTGAACTTGAATTTCCTGTTTGAGAACGTAAACATCTGTCATGGTGGACTTTGAAGTATCGGATTTGGTCCAATCATTAGCTGAAATAAGTGACGATGAAGAATATTTCCATGGTTTTAGTGATGAATCAGATAGTCTGATGAATAGTGAAAGGGAATTAGACGAAGATGAGGAAATGGCGTTAAATGGTGAACCTATGCCAAGACTTACGACAGGTTGGTTGGACATCGTTTCTAGCGATCCTGGTCCAAGTTTTCAACCTGATTTTAGCAAGGTTACACCGGGAATTATTCTTCCAGGTGATTTTAATATTCACAGCGAACCTATACAATATTTCCGACTTTTTTTGGAGATGAAATGATCAGTCTAATATGCGATGAACCCAATCTCTATGGCGAAAACAGAAAATTGGCCAAGCAGAATTCGCCTACATCACGTCTCGCTAATTGGAAGAGTTGTGAATCTTGTGATATCGAGGCCTTCCTTGGCGTAATTATAAACGTGGGCCTAAATCCAAAGATTGAAATACAAGAATATTTTAGTACAAAATTGATCAAGCAAATGCAATTTTTTGGCGATGTTTTTTCTGCAAATGACTTTCTCATACTATTTTCCAATTGCATTGAGGACTATCACACAAAGAAAAATATTTGAGGAGTAGCGGAGTGCAAACAGATGTAAATATTCAATTAACTGTAAATAGTGTATATATTTAATAATGTTAGTTAGAGACAGTATTCAGAGATGCACCACCAGTTTTAGAAAAATCACTGCTAAACAACATCATACTTGGAGAGTAATAACGACCTCATATCTATAATATTTATGTTATAAGTGCAGTTTTCCTATATATGAATATGTAGTTGACTGATTTGGCTTTAAAAATAAATACCCATTTTTTGAAAATTATATCTGAAAAAAATTAACAGGAATTTATAATCTCTGTATATTTTAGCGACATGGGAAGGGTTAATAGGGTGACCAGATGTCCCATTTATTGAGATATGCCTTCTATCTCATCATATTGTCCCAATAACATTTACCAGAAGTATTTTTCCTGTATCTTAAACTTTTTAAAAGAAAATGCACAGTTATTTGCACTACGAGTTAACACTTTGTGCTTAACATGTCTTGGGGTGTGATGATACATCCTGTCCCGGGACGGTTGGGTTGCACACAGGGCTCCAGAAATAGTAGCCAAATCTAATCATCACAAAAAAAATCCATCCTCCCATAGACTAAACAGCCTTTTATACAAACTAAATATTTTTATAGGTGATCTTAAAAAAAACTAAGTGTAAATTTTAATTTAATGAAAATAAAGTAGTACATTCTATGAATTGTTTCTACACTGCACTTTATGCATAAATTATATCTATATACAGTAAACTCTCAATAATTCAGCACCTCTTGGGACCGGAGTAGTACCGGAATAACAAGATTGCTGGATCAGCGAGAGGCAAAATTTATAGTATATGTTCAAGGAGATAACACACAGGTATTAACCAAAACTTGAGGAATAAATTTCATTTGCCACCCTCAAATTCTACGTAAATTATTTATAAATAACAAAAAAATTACCATTACATTTAAATCTGGTGCATGTGTTAAATGTGCGAGGGAATTACACGCACATGTACGTATGTATTTGGGTGTTATATCATAGGTTTCATTCCCAGGTTCATCATTTATTAGGTACTTATCTGAATTTTCGAACCATAGTAGAATTAAATAATTATAAAATCATCTCTGGTAGGCTTTTGTAGAAATAGCAAATGCGGCGACTGAAGATTTATGGAGAAATAATGCTATGATAACGTGAGATATGTGCTTTGTTACTCTTCCATAGTACTTTTTGAATAACAAAATTCATTTATTCAAATATTTCGTATGCTTATAAGTTCGTCTGTGTTTTGTCTCTCTTGATCTTCCTTCAGACAGACTTTAGCTAACTCCTTGTGGTAGCTTAACTCAGTCATAGAATTAATGTTAATTCTACACGGGAATAGGCATCCGCATTAACTCATTTGTTTTGTGAAGGAACAGAAGCAGTTTTGATAGTGCGTTGTCGAAAACAACCAGGCTCTGTGGTTTTCATTTGAAAGAGGTTATTGGAGACAGCTATCATTCTTCGTGAACTAGAAATAATTAACAAAGTTAATGTAAATATTGGTCAGCCCCTATTATTTAAAGTTCATGGTTCCAAAGTTTCACAAAAACTGACACATAATTCAACCTTCTCGGCAAAAGAAATCACTTTTAAATTTACATTACCATTTCCATCAAAATAAATGCAGTTACCTATCTTAGTTTACAATATCACTGCGTCATCATCATTTAACAGAATTTATTTAAACTTCTAAACACAAATTGCAAATAACAACTTAGCACAAACGTCATGGACGTCGTCATAACACAAAACACATCACAGGAAATAAACAAGAAATAAAATAAAAATACAAAATAAGAACAAAATTGGGTGGATAATACCAATCAAACATACTTTTCGTGGATTATTGAGAGTTAACTGTATATGTAATTATAATTATATATTACCTTCATATGGGCTTAGAATGTACACAGTTAATGATGGAACCTAAATGTCTCTACTTTAAAATGTCCTTTGTAACCAATTAGTAATTTTGAGTTACTATTTGTAGTCTCCGAATATTTTCTACAGATAGTAAAAATGTAAATTCTTCTTCATAACACAACCACTTGAGCCACTTGTGTTGGAAAGGATGTCTTTTATGATTTATTTCACTGGATGACAGATTTGCTACTTGGAGAACATCATCTTTGAATGACACATTTGCTGCTTCATGAACATTTTTGCCAGTGGACACATCTGCTTTGTAAAGATTTTCACTAACACACGACCCACAAAAGTTATTTTTTTCAATTGTTTATAACACTTGCAGTTTTGCACAGTTTCAATAAACTAAACAAGTTTTTATTTCCTTTCGTTTGCTGTTCATTATGAACTGTGGAGTATGGGTTTACATAAATAGTAGGTACATAATGTTTCAGGAAGATAAAAATAAAAAAACTCGGAAAAGGTATACGCACCCGAAAATGACTGACTGCAGGTCCGTGCTGAAGCAGGGTTGCCAAACCTCAAGTGATTTGTTCTTGTATCGAAATTCTTGCACAACTGACATTTAAAAACGTCTCCCTTCGGAATCTCTTTTATTTTACTCAAACCAGTGAGAATGCAGTACGAATTCACGATTTCTGCATTAAAGCTCACATATTTACATGATAGACTTCCGGTTTATGTCTCACTTGAAAGTAAAGTATTGTCATGCACGTAGTTCAGAACACAGCCAATATTGTTTGAGATGCTTATCCTATGCTCTATGATCTATACTATACTGTGGGTGCATTGCTATTGCAAATTGCACTGATTTCATTCAAATCGATGCAACTGCTGTGATGTTGCAAAATTAATCTAAAATATCAGCCTTTTGAGCTCGCCTACTTTGCTTTCAAAGCAGTGTTTACTGCCAATTTTGAATGGTGCATTTGTGTGTGACTTGATAGGTTTATGGAATATTGCTAACTGTGATAATATTTATCAGCTTGACTTGAAATTGCTGCAAGGAAAAGTGGCTGCTGAATTTGTTTGTTGTTTACATGAGTGATATATCACAACCGTCTAGTGGTGGCTGTACAATGGATATATTGCACTTTAGCCTGAAAAAATTTGAACCATGTGGAGAAATAAGGTGTTGCATGTTTGACTTTTCACTTAAAATTAATCTAAAAATTTACTCGCCTGTGGCGAGTAGATTTCTTGAGCCCTGGTTCCACATGCATTTAATTGCCCCTAGTGCAGCTTCTATTGCTTGGAAAGGATCAGTTTCTCCAAGGAGTTGTCAGTTAAGGTCTATTCTTTGTGACGAAAAGATAGTTTTGAGATAAGTTGCAGCTTATTCGAAATATTAATTCCGGATTTTAATGTCGTTTTGAAGATATTTACGACTGCATTTATAATTTGTTTACAGTGGCAGCTCTAATGCATTTTAGCTGGTGGGGATATCTACAGAAAAATTTGTAGTAGACTTATGTTTCTATGTGCATGTGTATACTGCAATGAGGAATATATTGTGGAATTATGGAAGAATAAATTTCTTCAATTTTTGTGAAGTTGAATGAAAAGAATTGACAATTGATTAAATAACAACTAGAGGTGCAGCTAGGGCAACTTGAAATTGTTCATTTCCATTTATACTTGCCGGTAATTGCAATTTATTTCTTAATGAAGTCGGTTAGTATTAATTTAGGATATTAATTGCTAAAAAGACTGACTTGAGACAAAATATATCACCAAGGTTGAATTCATAAAACAAATGAAAAGGAATTGAAAGTAGATATTCTTAAGTGCAAAGATAAAATTATTAGTTTCAACTATTTTGTATTCATAAGACCAGCACTTGCCAAAAGTTGTGGTGAATCTAGTGATGGTGGCTATTTAAATCTTCAATTAAACACCAGAATACTCTTATGCTCTATAAATTTCATTTCATTTTATTGAGTTGGATGCTTGAAAAACAAATTTTAAAATCTATTGTCCAAAAGGAGTAATAATATTCTTCGAAATCTTTGGAAAATTTAGTGAAATAATTGTTATGCTGTATTTTCATATTGAATTTGCTACCATTTTGAATTTTCCCTCTTTAAGGCATTTGCACTGGATGCTGAGGAAAGAGCACATTGCATGATATTGGGAAGAGTGAAGCCATGATGTGATGGGTCCTGCTGAGCTGATCCTGGAATTTAGGCATCTGGGTGTGAGAGCAAAGAGGAGTTTTGGCTGGAGGACATGGGATGGAGAGGGTTTTTACCTAGTGGTTGCAAATTCTGATTTGTTCTCAAAAGCAGACGATGATGAGTGGAATGAGTATTCATTAAGAACTTTCATCTGGATTGAATGACCTTTCATAATTTGATTGCTCTTGATTATTATTGATAAAGTTTTAATTAAGGCTGTACAAGATTCTCAATGTATTAAGAATAATTAAGTGAATTTCAAAAAGCAATATTTAAAAGAAAGTCCTACCAACCAATGAAATTCCAAAACAATTATAAGTTTTTCAACTTCTTTAAAATGCAGTGGAACTTGTTCTTTTCAAGTTCTATCAATCAAATTTTCCAAAAAATAGTTTTTCAACGGTTATTATAAAATGTTAAAAAATGTAACTGTTACTTAAAAACTTCAGCCATACAATTTTCTGAGTATTTTTCAGTTTTGTGTGTAAAATAAATTTTCATAGCAATCATGAATTTTTTAGTCATTTTAATCAAAATGTGAGTTCTTCCCATTCCATTTACCAAAATTTTTTCTTTTGTGAACCTGCCAGAATTAGTATCAACTGGGTATAACTCTCCATCTCATGTTTTTTCTAGCCCTGCACACACACTCCTATTTGCTCTTGCACCCATGTTTGGAGGGGATGAAGGGGTGAGGGATTTTTTCCCTCACCCCTTTTTTGAAGAAAACAGAAACACATCGAAATTATATATACTGTTCTTGTAATAATGAAGCTTGTCATTTATTGTATTTTTTTTGTTACAAGTACAAGTTGTATTATCACAATGTACAATTTTTAAGCAATGCAATAAAGGGAATATAATGCACTAGAAGTCTTTTCACTTTCACAACACGAAGTCCAGAAGCTTTTCCCGGCCACTATTTTAGGTATGTTGGACACGTGGATTTTTATATGCATCCTGAACTGCAAACTCTTCCCTTTCATTCTTTACTGCTGCCAAATTCTTCCCTTTTACTGTGTGTGGCAGCTAGCTGCACATCTTCACCAAATAGTAGTAGTTACTGCAACTCTTCACCATACACAGCACTAGATGCATTTCACTTTTCTTCAGCACAATTTATTCACTTTCACATTCAAAGACTCTTAGCTAAAATAACAGTGGCCCCCTCAAAAAAATGCCTCCTTATTGGTCAAGGGATTGTTACAATAAAGCACATTGATCATAAATAAGTGCAGTGTACTGCATGAATGGAAAAGAGAAAATAATGCCAGCAGAATTGAATAAAAAATAACTTGCTATATTACCATTAAATTTCCTGAACGGTTGCGGTGAAAATGCTAATATATGAGATGAACCTAAGCAAACAAGTGCCAACATTAACTAAATAATCCATAGCATTCACTGCATTAGCCTGGATAATAAGATTTTTTCCTCTTTACATTTTATACATTTTCTTACAATGAGTTACTACTGCTGGCTTTTCATATTGTCAAGTATTAAGCTGAAATATTTTGTATCGTGGAATAATCTCCATTACTGGACTTCAAAACTTTTACATCAATAACCTGAGCAGTCAAGACTAAAAATGGGGTTATATGTACAGCATCACAAATATTTACTTGTTCTTACATGAAATTCAGACAAAGTGATGCTAAAATATTAAAAAATGGTATGTTATCAAAGCAAATGCTTGACAAGAAGGAAGCAACTACAATTTAAGAGAAAATATTATGGATTCAAAGAAGTGGCACTAGTACTTGTTCTTAAAGTAAACTCAAATTCTTATATCCAGGTAAACACAGTAAATGCACAAACTTGAACGATTCAAAGTTCATTTACTGAGGTAGTAGTAATAATTACATTTCTTCACTAAACACTGCTAGCATTATTAGCTCTTCATTCACATAGTACATTGCCCCTCCGATGATTAAACCCTTTCATGGCCAAGTTATTAATTTTGGGTAAATTGAGCAAAACAAATCAATCTTATTATTTTAAATCTATGCTAATAGTTATGAATCTCTTTGAATTTTAATATAAAAAAGTTTATCAATTACAAAATATTTTTTTTTAATTGTTACTTAGAGGATTTACAAATTGTAATTGGCAAAATGAAAGAATAGATAAGAATTCAATAATAATTCATTAAATATTTGGATATAATTAAGTACCTTATGATAAATTTAAAGAATCCCTTCTCAGAAAAGCTGAGAAAAAGTCAAAATGTCAAGGTGTTAAACAAAATTATTCTTCAGCACAGATAAAAAAGCCAAATAATGCTTTACAGAATTTTCCCAAGTCCCTAAAAATTCTTACTAGGTGACAGCATACAAAACCCATGAATTAAAATCACCTTATGTGATGCACATAATTTAGCAGAACATATATCACAATGGCCATGAGAGGGTTAATTCATCCCAATCACAAATCGCTTAACCAACAGGAGGCATTAACAACATGAGAGATAAAAGATTTGAAAAATATCTCTCAAATAGGAAACAATAACCACCCATGAGTTAACAAAAACACCAAATAGAATTGAATGAGCTTCCCATATATGTATTTGAGCAAAAAAATTCACAATACCATTTTAATTGGTTCTCTGAACAAGCCTTGTCTAAATTCTCAACCTATGCTCTTTCTCCTTTAGAATACATTTCCTCAATTCACATTGAACCATTTGAGTGCCAAATAAAAAAAATCTGATGTGGCTACCACATGACTTTCTCCATACCTGTAATATTTCTAAAAATTCCAAATAGGTTACATAATAATAAATATTTTAAGATACTGCGAGAAAATTTTAGACTTTACAAGGAACAGAAATAAACTCAACCGTAGCCTTCTGATATTGGATATAGTCACAAAGCTCCAACAATTAAGAAAAGAAAAATGAGCATTACTAAGATGTAACTAAGCGTCAATTGTTAACAATAGTTGCCGGTAGGTGGCATGGTGGTGGCAGCTAAAAATTGAGTGGAAGTCAGAAATATTTTTAACATCACCAAATTGAAGATTAACAAAACTGACAGCTGAAAATTAATCATCACATCTCAAAGCATTAATAAAATTGATTTAGGGTATGCATATTTCTTGTATATATTACGTAAGTATCTTTGCATGTATTATTTATGACGGTATACAATGACGCAGTATATACGAACTCTCCTACTGTACATACTCCTTTATATTTAATGTTGTAGTAGTGGGTGTTTTCCTGTGTGGGTTTTACTAGGGAGGACATGCCTGTTTTTACCTAGGTTTTCCTCAGAAACTCAAATCTGTTTTCAATTTTATCTTTTTTACTTTGTACAATTTATATACTGTTTTTGTAATGTGTATTGTAATATTTTATTTTTTCTAATATTTATTATATTGACAAAGGGTTGGATGTAAGAGTGGACCGTATGATCCAAATTTTGCCTGAATAAAGACGATTATCTATCTTTCTCCCACCCTGTCTCCCTCTTGGCCCTTTTCTTCAGGACATACTCTCTTAATTTCTGTCTTGAAATCGCTCGTGGGACAATTAAAATAATTTTTTCACAACCCATATTCTTCAAATATAAATGCTTCTATCCTCTATCATTAGTTGATTGCCCAGGAGTACACTGTACATGCATATATTTATATGCCATGGAGATACATGAAACACTAACAGTTTACACACAATTAATTCAAAATAATTAATTATAAAAATATTTTTGTATTCCATAGAATCAGCAAATTGTAATTGGTTCTAAGTTATCACTAGGCTGAGCAGAGAACTAAACAATTTCTGCGACAACATTATTATGTACAGCCAAATCACAATAACTGCATTAACTTCTCTCTAATCCAGCATCTTACAAAATCCAATTTAATGATAAACTACATAATGAAAAGTATAGAGCAGTGTTTCTCAACGTGGGATATGCGAGAGAATTTCTGGGGTACACCAACACGATGACGGAAGTTTTACCTAATAATGAAATAATATAACTAATTGAAATTGCTTATAGAAACAAAATAATTATCATACTATATATAAAAATAATTTAGTGTCTGAAGCGGTGTCTGGTATAAGTATGTAGCTATAACTCAAAAACTTCACAACATAGAGACAAGTGGAATGTGTCATTTTAACCTAACATGGTATAGGCTGGTTTTTAAATCAATTCATTCAACCAATTTACTTTTTAAAAATATTTTCTTTTTTCATTTTCCCCATTTAAAAACATGGAGATGAGTGTAGACAATTTTTCATTTGTACATTAAAATTACTAAAAATCATCGTACAAAGTCAGGACTCTCAGTCAGGACTTCTTTTCAAATGTCAAACTTTAGTTTCAGCTTTATGCAAACAAGCATAACACATAATTTCAACACCTTTGTTTTTTATCAAGTCAGGACTCGAGGATGAAGAAATTAATGAAGTTTCATTTTCCTATGGTGAAATGTCAAATTCGGATAGAAGTTTTCCAAAGTTGAGCTTTAAACTAAAAAACATTTGAGTTTTTTTAATGAAAAAGTTTTCCTTTCCATGGTGACCGATATTGTTGCCAAACTCAATATTGTAAGTCTATAACATTGAAATGTATTCAAAGTCAGTTAATTATTCATGTAAATAAGATATGGCATAACAAGTTATTTCTTCAGTTTCATATACAGTCAAACTCGTTTATAACGAGCACGGTTGTAACGAGGTCACGGCTATAGTGAGCAAATGCTACCTTCAAGATAAGTTTACGAGCATTTACATACAAATATTTCACGTATATAACGAGCACGCTTCACGGATATATCGAGCAAACTTTGACCACTTCTCACTGTCTCAAACGTGGTGGCGGTCAGCCCCTTCAATCCTCATAGTGACCCAAGATATGTAACCTTGTGCTCTCGAGTCCAGCCTCTACACCCTATCCCTCGGGGAGGTTAAAGACCGCGGCGTTGTTGTTAAAAAATAATCCCTTCGTCCAAACCAAGAATTCTCAACTTGCAGGTACAGTGGCACTCGCGGAGGTCCTTTGTCTTCTCCTCCCAACCCCCAGCTCTTTTACAACCAGGAGGTTGTGTTTGGAAGGGGGTAAGGGGCTGAGGGGATGTACAATGGCGCCCGCCCCCGTCGCTCAGCCGAATGCACCCAACACCCTTTCCCACGTAAAGATGGGAAATCCCACGTCTCCTCATTAACTCTTCCTGGAATTGGTATGCTCACAGTTTGCAAAGAAAGTTCGTAGCGTTGATCACAAAAATCAGTTGAGATTTTGCTCTTGAACGAGTAACATGTCCGTACATAAAAGGAAGTGTTTGTCTATTCGCGAAAAGGTTGATATTATTCGAGAGTTAGAACGTGGTAAAAAAATGTTGAAGTGTGTAAAAAATTTAATTTATCGTCGTCTACGGTTTCAACCTTATGGAAAAAACAAAGAAGCGATTTTATCTGCACTAGAGAACAACCTAACAACGAACAAGAAAATGAGGAAGTGTGACTTTGGTACTGTTGATCAAGCACTTCTGGAGCGGTTTAAGAGGCAGAGAAATGCTGGTTTCCCCATCAAGGTATAGGCAGATAAATTTGCAAAACAGTTAGGACACGAGAACTTCACATGCAATAACGGGTGGCTTGATCGTTTTAAAAATCGGCATAACATTGTTTATGCGAAAGGCCCTGTCAGCAGATTCAAAAACGGCAAGTGAATGGGTGAAAAGTGTTAGGGAGGAGTGTTGAAAAGGTTACAGAGAAGAAGACATCTACAATGCCGACGAAACTGGACTGTTTTACAACATGATGCCTGATGCAACGTTTAAATTCAAAGGTGACAAATGTGTTGGTGGCAAAAGATCTAAGAATTGTTTAACAGTTTTAATGTGCGCAAACATAAATGGGACTGACAATAAAAAACTTTTTGTTATTGGTAATTCACAAAAGCCACGTTGTTTCAAAAATGTAAAGAAGCTTCCCATTGAATATGCAGCTAATAAAAAGGCATGGATGACTTCCAATATTTTTCAGAAATATGTAAGTCAGTGGAACAACTAGGTAGTTACGGAGGAAAAATAGAAACATTCTACTCCTTGTCGATAACTGTCCTGCGCACCCACATATGCAGGAGTTGTCCAATGTAAAACTGGTGTTTTTGTCTCCAAATGCGACTTCTATTTTGCAGCCAATGGACATGGGGATAATTAAAAGTTTTAAATGCCATTTCAAGCGATTTTTTGTTCTAAAGTTGATTGAAAGGAGGGAAAGAGGTTTAGATGGCAACGACTCTGTATTGGATGCAATTCATTTTATGACAGATGCATGTTTCACCTACAACGATCATAAACTGTTTTCGAAAGTCTGGTTTAATATCGGGAGAATTTTCGATTGATAACCATAACGTTGATGAAGATCAGAATGGCTTAAAGAAAATGGAATTGCGAATTTTGACCATATAAATGACATTGACAATTTTGTTCATGTTGATGATGATTTGATTACCAGTGGAATTCCTACGGAGAGTGAAATAATAGAAACAGTATAAAGCACAGCAGACAGTGATGAAGACAATGTTGAATGTGTCGAAGACACAATCCTGACGAAAGCCGTGCCAACTTACTCAGGATGCCATGGAAACATTAAATGATTTTTTTGAAAACATTGACATTTCCGATGGTGTTTTTAGTGCACTAAGTGTAATAAGAGGAAACTTAAGAGACTTCAAAGTGAAATCAATGAAACAGGCTAATATTCAAAGTTATTTTTGTAAAAAGGGGAGTGATTAAGGATGCAGCTGTGAGTAAATTTTATATGTACGTATGTTTACTTTAAATTTTCTATTTTATTTTCATTTTTAGGTTTTTTCATAAATTTACTAAATAAACTTTCTGTTTATATATTCACTTTTATTTCTTATGTCTTATTTCACCATACGTATGCATGCTTTTGCCTTCACGGATATTAAGTTTAACGGCTATAACGAGCATAACTAAACGGTCCCGTGGCGCTCGTTATAGCAGAGTTTGACTGTATTAAAAGACTAGCAAGGGGAAGGAAGAGAGGGATAGAGAATGGGAGGAAGGAAGAGAGAGAGGGATGGAGATTGGGAGGAAGGAAGAGAGAGAGAGGGAGGGAGAGAATGGAAGGAAGAGAGGGAGGGAGAGGGAATGGAAGGAATAGTGAGGAGGGAGGGAGAATGGGAGCAAGGAAGAGAGAGGGAGAAAACAAAGAGAGATGGAAAATGTATTTATTTGTTGTAAGGTATTGTAACTAAATGGTTTGTCTCACTCGATTGACTTTTGATTATTCTTTTATCATTTTTGTTTGTCTTCACAGTTTTATTTTTGTTCCTATGTTTGTTAAGCTAGAGAAAATTGGATAAAAGAAAAATGTGATGAAATACAACAAATGGAGATGTTAGGATGGTACAATATGATGAATGCTAGGGCACTGGAATTAAAAGTCTAATGGAATTCGTGGTAAAGGAATTATGAATACGGATGGGAAGATAGTCTCAGAAACAAAGGATGTAGCACAGGTATGGGAAGAATACATTAAGGAAATATACAACAAGCTGGAAGGATCGGCAAAAATAGAACTGGAAGATGAGGAAAACATTGAAGAAGACAAGTTAGGACCAAGTATTATGGAGAATGTAGTAGAAAAAGTGATAGTGGAACTAAAGAAAGGGAAAGCCATAGGCAGCGATCAAATACCGGCTGAGGTACTTAAAGTCATGGGATCAGAAAAACTAAAATCGATCACGAAATTAATTAATAAGATTTATGACACGAGAGAGTGGCCTCGGGATTTCCTAGAAGTAACAATGACCCCACTAAAGAAGAAGCCACATGCAATGCAGTGTAAAGATTACAGAACAATAAGTCTTCTGTCACACACTTCGAAGATCATCACGAGGATTCTTAATAAACGGCCGGAGAAAAAGGCAGAAAAAATGCTAGGGGAAGATCAATTCAGTTTCAGAAAAGGACGAGAAAATAAAGATGCTATAGGGGTAGTTAGAATCATATAAGAAAGGACAACAAAGTACAGTCAAGATATCTGCGTATGTTTCATAGACTGGCAGAAGGCCTTTGATAGAGTAAATTGGGTAATGTTGATGAAGATATTAAAGGATATAGGTGTAGACTGGAAAGACAGGAGACTGATCAGGAATCTATATGTGAATCAAGTTGTAAAGGTCAGGTTGGAGATTGCGGACACCTACAGAGTAAATATCGGTAGAAGAGTAAGACAGGGCTGCTACCTATCACAGCCACTATTCAATATATATGGAGAAAGTCTAATGCAAGAAGCGTTAGAAGGCACAGGAGATTTCAAAATTGGAGGAAGGTTATAAGAACAGTAAAATACATGGATGATCAAGTACTTCTAGCAAGAAAGGAAGAGGAACTCCAGAAAATGATAAATAGACTACCTAGTAAAAACATGTAGAAAATACAGTATAGAAATAAATACAGAAAAATCCAAGATCATTCAAATATTGGGCCAAGAACAGTATTGGAGGAAAACCTTTAGAACAAGTTTCAGAGTATAAATACCTTGAAAGCATCATAACAAGAGAAGCAAAATGTACAGATGAGATCAGGACTAGAATAGGAAAAGCAGCTTTCAGAAGAAAGCAACACCTACTTATGGGGAATATAAGGGAAGATATCGGCAAGAAGTTCATAAAATGCTATGTATGGAGTATAGCTTTGTATGGGGCCGAAACATGGATGCTAAGGAAAAATGACATAAAATACTTGGAAAGCTTTAAAATGTGGACTTGTAGGAAAATTCTGAAGATAAAACGGACAGATAGGATGAAAAATGATGAAGTGCTATGAAGAGTGGTAGAGAAACGAATGATTATACAGACTATTAGAAAGAGAAAGGCAAACTGGGTTGGACATTACTTTAGGAGAGAGAGTATGATTAAATACGTGTTAGAAGGAAAACTAGATGGAAAAAGGGAAAGAGGTTGGAAAAAGTTTCAGCTGATAGACAATTTGATCTCACCTCTGCCAACCCAAAACTCCCTCCCGGCCTCCCACCTACCTTTTCCATCTTCAAACCTCCTTCCCAATACATTCCACCCACCCTTCCTTCCCTACACCCGGTCGAACAATACCTCAATTATATCCTTTCCAGAATCTCCCAACCTAACTTTTCCGATCTTATCGACCATACAGATAATCTTACCAGACGTGAAAGGCATGCCATTTCCACACTCAAACATCTTGACCATATCATCATCCTCCCTGCCGACAAGGGCACCACCACGGTTGTGATGGATCGCGCCAAATATAACGAGAAAGCCGAGCGCCAACTTTCTGACGAAACCTCTTACCATCACCTTACTTCCAACCCCACAGACCACCACTCCTACCAAATTTCGTCCTATCTTCATTCCTCAGGCAAACAGGAAGGCCTTTCCGATTCCGCCATTGCTCTAATGATCCCCAACAAACCCCGCACACCCACATTCTACCTTCTCCCTAAAATCCATAAACCCAACATCCCCGGCCGCCCCATTGTTGCCAGCTTTAATTCCCCTACAGAACGCATCTCCGCCTTCGTTGACTCCCACCTACAACCTCTCATTCGTCAATTCCCTTCCTTCATCCAAGACACTAACCACTTTCTCAAACGTCTCAAACACCTCCCCTTTCCCACCCAATACCATTTTGGCCACTATCGATGTCTGTTCCCTCTACACAAACATCCCCCACGATGATGGACTCTCTGCCCTTAGTAAACTCCTGGACTCAAGACCACCCGACGCAAGACCCTCCTCCCATTTCTTATTAGACTTGGCAGCAATGGTGCTCAAATTGAACAACTTCTCTTTCGATGGTCGTCACTACCTTCAAATTAGAGGCACTGCGATGGGCACCCGAATGGCGCCTTCATACGCCAATTGCTACCTTGGAGAATGGGAAAGACTCTTCCTCAACGTTCCACTCAGACCACTTTTGTGGCTGAGATACATCGACGATGTCTTCCTCATTTGGACGCATGGACCTGACTCTCTCCTTTCCTTTCTCTCGCGTCTCTCCTCCCATCCTTCACTGTCCTTCACCCACCAATCCTCTACCTCCCACATCACATTCCTGGATGTCGATCTTTACCTTCAAGACAGCCAAATCCGCACCTGTGTTCACATCAAACCCACCAACAGCCTCCAATACCTCCACTTTGATAGCTGCCATCCCCTTCATACCAAAACCTCTATCCCCTATGCCCTTGCTCGTCGAGGATGGAGGCTTTGTTCCGATAGAGCATCCCTTCTAGAGTATTACTCTGTCCTCGAGGATGCTCTTCTCAAACGTGGTTACCCTCCAGTCTTGGTCCGCGAACAGATCCATAGGGCGATGACGCCTACCCACATTGGATCTCATCCTCACACACCCACTATTCCTGCATCTACCCCTCCACTCACTCTTACGACACTTTTCCATCCTGGTATCCACGAAGCTCTCAAAACAATCCTTCATGCTGCCCACCCAATTCTTACCTCTTCCTCCCATCAGTCCCTCTTTATCAACCTTTTTGCCAATCCTCCGCTCCTCTCCTTCCGCCGGCCCCCAAATTTGGGAAATATCTTGTGGAGGAAGGATCTTCCCACTTCTACCACGCTTCTTGCAATAGGTTCCCACCCCTGCGGAAAACCTCGCTGCCTCACTTGCCCTATCCACCTACCATCATCTTCTTTCTCGAGTCCCTCCACCAACATCACCTACCCCATCACCTCCAGAAGCAACTGCACCACCCGTAACGTCATTTACCTCCTTACCTGCACCCTTTGTCCCGCGTTTTACGTAGGCCTCACCAGCAATTCGTTAAACATCCGAATGAACGGTCACCGGAATAGCGTTTCTCTCAGACGCCCCCTCCCAGTTGCATTACATGCTAATACCCACAATGTTCCCTTTAATAGTTGCTACAATGTTAGGATTATTCGCGCTTTACCCTATGACACTCCTGCCCCACTTCTCCGACACTGGGAACTAGCACATATCCATCTTCTCGACTCTTTCTCTCCGCCTGGCCTCAACCTCCGCTAACCCTATTAGCCCCCTTACAATGTTTCCTTGTTACTTTGTAACTATTCGGACTCTACCTCATCACACTCCCTCTTTATTGGCTATCCACCCCTCCTACTCCCCACCTCCTCCAATCATCAACCTTCCCACATCACCCTGTCATTCCCCGCCCAGTTTGTCACTTTACGTTACTCTTTCGCTGAAGAAGGGCTTAGGCCCGATAAGCTTGCGTGTGTTTTTGTGTTCGTGTGTTTTACGTGTCTCTTCGACGCCCCCAGCAGCCTGCCAGCTTGGTCCTCAACTTGGTGAGTGTCCGTTGGGCTTCCCTCAACACCTTGTTGCCACCCTCATCACTACCTTTTCTTTTCCTTTAGTTAATATAGATATATATATATATATATATATATATATATATATATATATATATATATATATATATACACACACACACACATCAATATGGTCTTTTTTAAATTAGGCAAGTGCAAAAATCTGTTGACCATCCACTTGCATTCGTCAATTGTGATTCAAATTGAATTGATGTGGGGCTGCGGCACACTACTTGAATATTACCGACAAATTTTGCATAATAAGCAAAAAATAGTCAGACAGTGGACTTTTTTTAATACAGACACCCATAGATCCCCACAAGTGTTCCAGGAAATATTTTTAGATTATATGCTTTAATTATAAATTACACTTTTTTGCCATATTGTATTTACCATGTAATTTTGTTTCTCTAATAAATGAAAATACAATCCGATGATACCACGCCTTTACATTGAATGTGGGCCCAAAAATACCAATTGTAAAATTATTTTCCTTTGGGCACTTAAGGGTTATAGTACCACTGTCGAATGGGTATTTTTGCTTAACGCTGAGTTGTCAGGAACGCATGTCCATGTTAAGTGTACTGTACCTGTAAAATTGCCCCAGGGCACTTCAATTTAAAAAAAACGTTACTTCATGGAAAAAGGTTGAGAAACACTGATATAAAGGCTATTAACAGACACTATCGCACAAAACATTAATTTTGTTCAAATATTTTCATTAACATCGCACAAAACTAATATTTTATTAATTGTCATAAAATTACTCTTCAATTGACCACTGGCAAACAAATCTTGGTTTAAAAATAACTAATATACTGCATTAATGTGCATTGAAAATGTAACTAGTTAAATGTAACAATACTAAACAAAGCAGGCTTACCGTTCACCCGAGTGCAAGATAAGAATCTAGGTATTTAACTTCTACAGCATTAGCATCAAATGGTGACAGAAAATAAATCACCATTTCTCAATCAAATTTTAAGATAAACTTTGTATAATGAAAAGTATAAATATTGTTATGTTATAAATGTCTCACAAAACACTAATTTTGTTCTGATAAATTCAACTGAAATCATACAAAACTTATATTGAACTTTATACTGCACATCAGAAAATTATACTGCAATTGATTGGCAGCAAAAAAATTTTGCTCATAAATATGTAATATATTGCATTTTTCTGTTGGAAATATCACTGGCTAAATACATAAATACTTGGGGTAATTTCATATGGCAGAAATTTATTTGCTATTTAATGTATTGCGCGATTAAAATAATAAAATTTTCTGTTAATTTCATTAGGTAGAAATCCTACTCCAAAACATCATGCCTGTACATGCAAAAATCTCTCAGAAAAATGTTCTGAAATGCCTTAAATTCCAAAAAAACCTACTTATGCATAAATAAATAGATCAATTGGAGACATTGGAATGTCATTTGACATCTTGCTAAAATTAAATGAGAGTATCACATACAACAATCAATCTGATAAACACAACACAAAGTGGGAAGCTCATTTGTTCTATTTTGTAACAAAAATCAAGTACTCTCACCAATATTCTTCCTTGGCATCACAAAAGAGAAGAGGTCCAGGCAGATCCATGATGTCAGCTGTGTGGTTGACTAGATTTTCAGAATGTTCTTGTAAGAATCTCTTGGTAACACTTCTGAAACAACAAGAGAATAAAATAAGAAATCTTGAATAACAGGATGTCGTCAACGTTAACTCATTTCATCATTTTTCTGAATTAAATTCTATAAAACCCTTTCATTTGAAAAAATTGACAAAATTATTTCTCTATACATTTACAAAAACATTGTTTCCGAGTTGCTAAGGTGAACAATAGTTTTCTGTCCAAAATCAGTAACTAGTTCTAGAAAATTTTGTAATTCTTGTAAAATATTGCAACTCCCATTATTATTGTAACTCTTTTAAGTTTTTGCTATGATGATTGTTGTCACTTGCCTATCTGTAACACTTGTTTGTGAATAATAATAATTAAGGTGAACAGATGTCCTCACATTTTCGTAATTTTGATTATGATTAAGAATTTCAAGTATTTAAGTACTCAGCAAACAAAATGAAAACATACTGCCATCAGTGTGGTCAGAAGCCGTACTTGGAAGAAGTGACAATAACTATGGAAGAAGTTACATTTTGTATGGACAATGTTAAAAAAAGAAGTAAACTGAGAAGATGTTATCAGGAACAACAGAATTCATAATTAAAATATTAATTAATAAAGCCTTTCCTCATTTTGATTAGGAGCTCATACCATATCCAAATCTGTTGTCGATGACCTAATTTTGATTTATGCTACCAGGAGCAAATGCAGCAGTAGACGCACTCCCCCCTTAACACTGTCCCGATTAACTGTGTTCCACATTAACGCTGAATATAATTTAATACCTTTTTTCGAAATGCGCTCGCACATTCCACATTAACGATCTTCAAAATTTATGGTGTAATTTACGAAGTCCACTGCGACTTTACAACACACAAGACGTCAGTATTTGCAGTTGCTTGATGGTCCTGTGTACACTTGTCGATGTTTTTGTAGGTCAAAATATAGAGTGAACTTTGTTTAAATTATATTTTTCCTTTAAATAAAAAGACCATGAGTGATAACCGGCAGTCAGAGGAGAAAAGAGGAAAAACTTAAATCTCGAGGCTAAATTAGAGGTTTTACGGCGACTAACAGCTGGAGTGTGCCAATATTTGTTTGTTTTTTGCTCCCTTTTCGATTGTTTAGTTTAAAAAAATGTAATACGTACCAAGGTATTTGAATTCCTCCTTTATTTGGTCTCATTCCATGTTCCTTTATTTATCAATTACTTGATAATTCTTTTATGAATCGATTTTTCTTTATCGAAACGTGTAAGGTTTCGATCATTTCGATATACGATTTTGTTTTTGTCTTATGTCCTTATGTTTTATCTTAATCGCTCTTAATTGAACAGTACCTTCAGTCATGATGCTTACGTTATTATGTTCCAATTTTCTTTGTGTTAATAAAATTGTGGCTGTATAGTGACTATTGCTTCACCCTGTATATATAAGTGGACGCAGGTATCTTCTACTCTAATTCCTATTCCGTAATGCTCCTGCGCGATTTATTCAGCGAGTTCAACAAATGTTCCGTAAAATGCATTCTGTTCTTCGTTTATATTGAAGTTTTACTGTTCAATTTTAAATATAATTGCAATGCAAATGACGATCTATTCTACGCTACGTAATATGGTTAACAAAAATACTTTGGTGTATTGTTTATAGAATACTACCTATTTTCATTTCCATTAATAATCTCGGGAACGAATTAAATCTTACAACGTAATTTCTTATGGAAGTACGTGCTCCGAATAGCGCTTGATTTTCCTGCCACCAATTAAGAGCGTTAATCGGGGAGTGGGTGTAGAAAGTTTTTTTTCGATCATCAATGATATTTGGACCAGTGAAAAAACTTGGGGAATGTTTTACTACACAGTCTGTGATTAAAATAAATTTAGATATAAATGCTGTGATTATTCAATTTTATATTTCATTTCTTTATTTAATTTGATTGATGATTTTGATTTGAATATGGCCATCGAGTCATCTTTTTTTAACTAAAATTTTAAATTCATACATTTTCTGTTATCCTGAAATATGAAACTATTAATAAAATCCTTAATCTGTTGGTTTGAACGCTATATGAGATTTCCCATAAGAGGGATCTTAAATATACGCCTTTCACACTTGCAGACTTATTTTCTTTTGCAAAATTAAATTAGAAGTAATCTTCGGATAAAAACCATTTGAAAGGAAAATAAATGAAGATTCTTATTCTTGTCGATTTTTTGTTTCCAATCGAATCTTTCACATTAAGCTAAAATATTCGAAAATTTGTCAAAATGTTGCATTTTTATTGAAACGTTCCATTGGCAATCAACAGCATTGTTGTTCATACAGAAAATCAACATATCTGGTGAGCCCATAATAGCTAATTTTTATCGGAATAAAACGTTCAAGATGTTGCTAACTTAGTTAAAAAAATGTATACTCTTATTGTCTTACTATTAAATATAAAAATATATATTAAAGTGAAAACCTGTTCATCTATCTTATCTAATGTTCGTATAAGTGTCAGATTTAGCTCACTTCCTTCCAATATAGCTGAATATATTGTTCCAATTTTCACGTTGAATTTCAACGGGTATTTACACTAGTATGAATTATAAAAGCAAAGTTTATTATTCTATTGTTTTAAGTTGCATAGCAATGAGCAAATCACTAGTATAAATAAATAAATAAATGGGCGCATGTGGTCCTTAAATACTCCAAATGAAATTTTAAATTATTTTATCTGTTTTTTATTTCTCTTTTTAGTTTTTGTTACAAACTGTATTATGCCTTTTAAAACAACATACTACCATTATTATTAATATATTAGTGTTTCCATTTAGAGAGTGCTATTTTTTATCTTGGTTTCTCTTTTTGTGAGCCACTGACAAGTATTATTGCGTAATCAACTTTACAAATACAAAAAATCTGATGTGGCCACCACAGGACTTTCTCCATATCTGTAATATTTCTAAAAATTCCAAATAGGTTACATAATAATAAATATTTTAAGAAACCAAGAAAATTTTACTTTACAAAGAACAGAAATAAACTCAAACCATAGCCTTCGGAAATTCCATATAGCCACAAAGCTCCAACAATTAAGAAAAGAAAAAGGAGCGTTACTAAGACGTAACTAAGCGTCAATTGTTAACAATGTCATAGGTAGGTGGTTTGGTGGCGGCAGCTAAAAACATAAGATATCTCTTAAACAATGCATTATATGGAAAAATGTTTCAAACAAAGGTTATAGAAAATTATATTTCCTACAACTTTTATTGCAGTATATTTTACATTTATCAAATATTAAAGCAAATATCTCAAAATAATGGATAAGCGACAAGAGTAAACACCCACTTCCGGTTGACCAATTTTTACCAAAAACTTATCAGTTCTTCTGACTTTTATAAAAATGTTAAATATAAAATTTCGTATTCACCTGATTAATGGTTTTTGAGTTAGAGCACCCACAAAAAGCTATCACATACACACACAGACATAGAGAAAATGGTCAAACCGTGTTCAGGGGACCTCAAAACGTGTATTTCCATTAAAATCTCCAAGTTGATTTTTTCATGAATACAATACTATCCCCTATACTATGTATATGGAGAAAGTAAAAAGCTAAATACCTAAGTTAATCTCTTTATTCATCATCATTAAGCAATAACTAGTAATAATGGATTCATTATATACATTTGACACATCAGCATTAAGTGAAATTTTCTCTTGATTATACACCTTTTTTAATCTTCCAAAAATACATTCCATAGCTTTTGATTTGATTTAATTATCACACAGAAGTAGTATTTTACACAGGACTTAACATGTATACTGCAAATAAATTCAAAACAGCTTTTCAAATTATAAATGCAATTAAATGTTTCACCCTGGGAAAGAGATAAATTACTTTTCTCACAAGTCTCTCTAATGTTAATGTATTTTTTGCTTGTAAGGCTTCCCTTACTTATAGAAATCGTGATGGATTCCTTTTGCTGTTGATTTTTGCCTTCCTTTTGTCCATTGGAATCATCTCTCGATAGGTGCTAGGGACACCCACTCGGGATATTTCTTCCACCCCCATGGGAGTTGGTAGAAAATCTTGCAGGGAGGGGCAAAACACAAAAAATGCTTAACACACAGGAGCAGACACGATTTTTCAAACCCGTGAAATTTTTACTTAACCGGCCTCCAGGTGACGACAAATCTACACCAAAGAACCAAATTCTATTGAAATTAGCTTAAGGTACGTTTGTCTTGAGTTTTTCACTTTGTGTATGATGATTGCTTTTCCCTTGAAGCATGGTAAAATGTACTGCGACAGGCTTTGCTTTGATGCAAATAAAAAATATGTATTAATCTTTGATTTGCCTAATTTTCACGGAACGATTAGACTGGAAATCCTATGCTAAAATGCATGTATTTTAAAAGAAAAATGTACTTGCACCGTCGGTCCTGAACATCCACTCATCCTTTGGCCTCTAGGAGGAAGGGAAACCCGCCACTGTTCGGATGTTGGAAAATTTTATAAACAGACTTAAAGGCCCCTCTGCACTGTTCCGAATGACAGATATTATCATTTTGTTCTGCTATCTCGCGTGCATCTGTTTATTAAGATATGAAATTTTTTTTGACTGCTCCTAATTTCGGGCCTTCCTGATCCCCATATTCACAGAGTCCTTCGCCCCAGGGATGTTGCCCCAGCATCCATGTCCTCTCAGTGACCCTACCTAGTGGAGTTGATTTCAATAATTCATAGAAGTTCTTAATAAATATTACTTATTTTTTAAAAAATCTTTTATAAGTTGCACGCAAGCTTTGTATTTAGTAATAGATAAACGAAACCTAAGATTTTGTTAATAAAAAAGATATTTGTTACAATAAAGTGACATGTTTGAATGGTAAAAATTCTCGCCATCCATAGTTAACGTGTTAATTTATTAGGCATTTCCAGTTTATTCCCATTTAAAAGTAAATTTTAATGAAATATTTACGTTTTTCATATTTCCAGGGGGGGGGGGGAGGCAACTGCCCATGTCCACCCCTCTTCCCCGCTGGGAAGAGTGTGCTACCAGTCATGTCCTTCATTCGATTCAACCAC
Organism: Tanypteryx hageni; assembly: GCA_028673005.1. Classification (NCBI taxonomy): domain Eukaryota; kingdom Metazoa; phylum Arthropoda; class Insecta; order Odonata; family Petaluridae; genus Tanypteryx; species Tanypteryx hageni. Next base: position 195,825,381 of record CM054113.1, on the reverse strand, counting down.
ATGGGTATTCCCCCATACTGATAAAGAGTAACTCATTTTGTGAACAAAGAAGGCAGCAGGATATTTTCATAGGTTCCATGTCACAAGAACCTAGTGAATTCTAACAATAGAAAAAAAACATTTCTGCCAGCATTTCACTATAGTCATTTTTCTCCGAGAGTTGGATGGTCTTTGCACACAACATTGACTCTTATACATATTTCCTCTTATCTTTGAAAGATGATTTGCTGAATCGTGCAGATATAGTATACAATTATAGAAATATCTGCAAGTCAATTTCAAAAGGGTCGGATAAAAATATTGACAGAAAATGTGATTCTGATATGAAAATAAGAATCAAATTTGTTTACCTAAATGCGTACTAAATGTTGCATTATTTCAAGCATGCTTTCACTTAACTTTGTTTTAGTCCAGTTTTTGTGCCTACTAAATAAATTGTAGAATGATGAATTCTAAATATGGCAAATGAAAATATAATTGAGTACATTTAGAGGAGCAAAATAAAACTCCATCCATAAAAATTATTCCTATGAAAAGTCTATAAATCTAAGCATTAAAAAGGGTTAAATTCCTTCATTTTTTACAAGCACAGGCAACAAGAACCTAAGAATGCATTTAAAGGTGCGTATCACAGCCTCTCAATATATTTTACCTTTCCCTACAACAAGCTTACTGTTTCTTTTACAGTGGGTTCCCGTTATTTGCTGGGGATACATACCAGAAAATGGATGCGAATACCGAAACAGTGAATACCGGGGATATTTTCTCCATAAAAATACATTATATAAGGGGGTTATGTTCTGATTCATCACTCATATGATGAAAAAAGGGGAATTTTCTCTCATATGATCTCATGTATTAAAGGAGATTAGGTTTAAGTAGTTGCCACTGTATCCTATGACATTCAAACTATGAAAACAAGTCTCTTAATGGGAATTCCGGTTGTGAAAAGGTTACTATACAGGACAGTACATGCACTGAATATTGCCTAATCTTAATATAAATGAAAATAACTTAAAATTACATAAATATGAATGGAAAACATGATGACAAGGTTAAACACAGATATTGCAGGATAAAACTTGTGAGAATCTCGGATACGATGTTCACAGCACAATTCCAAAATAATATTGCATACTGTGGGGTTTCAACTGATGGAAGCAATCATGGTTCTGAAAACATATCTCCAGTAATTATTCAGTATTTTGATATGAAAGCAGGAGGGTTACAAACAAAAATAAATTGAATTACAGAAAATGCCTAATGAGACAGCAGATACCATTTCTACTTATGTCAAAGAAACACTTGAAAAAAATGGTTTGTATGAAAAATGCATTGCATTTACAGGGGACAATTGCAATACAATGTTTGCAGGACTCAGACGAAATGAAGAAGGAAAGTATGTCTTTACAAAATTAAAGAAATTGTTGCAGAATAAGACCTTAATTGGAGTGGGCTGCCATGCACATATTTTGAACAATTGTCTTCACAGTGCCACATAACTTTTGGATGTTGATATAGAGAACATTATTTTTAAAATTTACCAGTATTTTCACATTTATACAGTCCGGACTGAGGAGCTTAAGAGATACTGTGAGTTTGTTGAGATTGAATATAGACAGCTTCTTTCCCACAGCTGTCATTATTTCCAGGCCTTACTAGACTTATGCATGTTTCCAGCTTTAAAGGCACTTTTTCTGTCCCAAGAAAAACCTCCCATTCTGATCAAAAAATTCTTGGAAAATGAATTCAGTGAAATTTATCTTTGGCTCATACAATCACTTGTGAGTATGTTACATACACACACACACACAATAAATTGAAAAGGAAAGTAACTCAGTTGCAGAAGTATTAAATATCCTAGTCTCTGAACGAATGGATCACAACTTCATGCCTTTGAAAGTGAAGGAACTCCTATCCAAAAAATGTTATGAAGGACTTGATCATAAATGTGAAAATTTTTGTAGTGATACAAAAAATCTTTATGGTAATTGCATAGAATATTTGGATAGGTGGCTTAAACCTATGGAATCCATTTTGTGTTTTATGTGGATGACACTTAGTGCAAAACCAAATTGGAATGATGTGGAATATTCTGTTCACTACTTGATCAACAAAAGGGTACCAATTAATGATGTTAAGTGTTTTGATCAATTGAACAATCTCAAGAAATTTGTTGAAGGTCAAATTAATAATGAAGACATTAAAAACATGCTTGCATATCAAAAGTGGGTCAAATATTTTAGTAATTCAAAGAATATTGAATGCCATTCAGAAATGTTGAAAATTGCCCAGTTTTTCTTCGCAAATCCACCTCACAATGCAATTGTAGAAAGAGCATTTTCACTAATGCAGTCAGTGGACAAAAGAAAGGAATTGGTTTAATGTTAAGTCTGTGAAAGGTATTCTGTTTTTGCAGTGCAATTTCAAACATATGTCATGCACTGATACATACTTGAGAGGCAATCCAGAGATAATGAAAGAAATTATTTCACAAGACAAATATGAACATCCAAAACATTAGTAAATATTGTTTACATTGTACTTTTTTATTGTTTGCATTAAAATTGTCCTTTTTTTAAAATTCAAGACGACCTTTTTGTCCTCTTTTTTCACCCAAAAACATGGAAATGTCCTCCTTTTCTGTGTACAGAAGATGGTAACCCTAGTGTTAGCTGACTTCCTTATGTTAGTTACAATGAATAAAAAAGTATAAAAGTAATTACCAACATAATATATTCATTATCAATAGCAAAAAATAAACAAAACAGGTCAGAAAATAAAATAAAATGAGTTTAATGAGGCAGTCACTGTTGAACAAGTAGCATGCGTGTTGACTTCTAACTCTGCCACACCAAGTAGTCCAAGTGATGAATAAGGGATATGAAAAACTGCAGATATGAAACATAATACATGAATGACGAATAAGTGAAATGATGAATAACAAATCCGCAAATACTGGGGACAAACTGTACTTGTATTTATAACTAACATTCTCCATTCAGATACAAAAATAAAATGTATTTTTCTCAGAATTTACAATTAACGAACTACTAAGGACAGCTACTCTTTACTTAAAATATACAACTGCCTTGTTTAAACTATGTTAACAATAGGTATAAATGTGATTTATGATTCAAGTCATAAGGTGAACAAAACAATTCGTTTATTAATCCATAGACTCAAATAGTATATTCAAGATTAACCAAATATGGATAATCCAGTGTTATGCCATGCTGGCAGCTTTGTGCATTTTTAAAACTACAGTTTGCAGGGTATATCTACTGGAAAATCACTAATGAAGGCATATTGTAAAAATAGAGGGGATATTATGGATTTGTAGTCTTTAAAATGAACAGCATCTATATATTTAAATGCCGACATGCGATCATTGTCCGCAGAACTCCTAGGGATCTCAATGGATCGGGTCAGTTCAGGTGTCATTTGACACCTATTCACAGCGCGGATTGCACAATTCAGTAAAATCTTTGAAAAAATGTACATGGGGTCTGATAATGTCCAAAAACTGTGCCCAGGAGGCACTTATGCCAACCCAATTAGGTCATGCGACCAGTGCTACCGCACATCAGCGCTACTGTCGCCAAGTTGGCCAGCGGGCCACTTTAGTGCAATGCACCTACTTCGGTCATACCTACCCATCATTTTGACGGACAGTTCCACTAGTCTTTCTTAAATGGATCAAATTTTACAGTGCTGAATTTTCAAAAAGCAATATAGAAAAGTCAAACGAATTAAATTTAAAAATATTTTACTTTAAAATAGCCCCCAGTGGTGAAGCAAAAAAATGTTTGTGGTGAGGAGCTATATGTATGAATTAAACCCATGTCTGCAATAGATAATATCAATGATAGTTTCAGTTACTGCACCTAGCTTCTGCATTAGTGATCTTTGATTGTCTGGTATTTCGTACTTTATCATTAATTAATGCAAATGCATTCACTGGTCTCTTGAAAATCCAATATTTTGACCATAATGAATGAAGAGAGTATACTGTATGGCACTGACAACAGTTGCTTGGTATCTCATGAGATTTTCTGCCCCATCAATCAGCCTATTAAATTTAACAGAAACAGGAAAACTCATTCTGTCTGCTTTGTAACAAATAAAAATTGATATTCACCTTAATTGTTGATATCACATGGAAACAGAGATGACCAAAATGTCAGCTGTGAAGTAGACTGCAAGTTTGGAATGCCCAGGTATCAGCTATCCTTTTGACCCACACCTCTGAAACAAAAATGCAATAAAATCTGATAATATTACACCATACAACGTCATGTTATCCAATATTGATAAGTATAATTGTATGCCACATATTGGCTTCTTCTAATTTAAAAATGCAGTTAAAAGCATTAAAAAAGTAAAATTAATTTCAACTAAGAAATAAATTAGTAAGAATGTCATTCATCGTAAAGGGCAGGGTTGGGCAGTATTTCAAATACATGTATTTAAAATACGTATTTTAAATACTATTGTATTTTGTATCTTGTATTTCGAAAGGGATTCTCAGATATATTTTGTATTTGTATTTTAAATACAAAGAATTAGGTATTTTGTATTTAAAATACACAAAATACTAACTAGTGACTCCCTTACATAATTTATCTGCAATTCAATCAATAAAGAAATTTTATGTTTTATGGGAAATTAATTTTGTTATTTGCCACTGTATGGAGTTGGCAATACTGCGTAGTAGTGGTTATATTGTTTGGTATTAGCTGGTTGGTATTTCGCGTGATTTGGCATCACTTCCGGTGCTTCCGGCCCCTTGTGCCTCGTGATTTTAGAGGTGGGTTTTTTTCATGTGATAATGTGTTTGTTTGTTGTTCTGTTGGTTTTTAATTGCAATTTTATTTGTAAAATTTTCTTTAACTGAATTTTGTAGCAATTTAACTTTTTTGTTATTTTGTACAGATCAATTGTATTTTAAATATTTAAAGTATTTAAAATACAAAAGTATTTAAATGTATTTTGGCATTTTTATTAATGTATTTTGTATCTGTATTTAAAATACTTCCCTATCAAGTATTTTGTATTTGTATTTAAAATACTGGAACATAAGTATTTTGCCCAACCCTGGTAAAGGGAGAATGCACATAAATCAAATTTTACATTCTGAGGTATCAATTAATTACATTTTTCATGAAAATTCCTACTGCAAATATTATAGAAGCAATAAAAATATAAATTGAAAATACATTTAAATATTACACATCTACTTGAGACATTATATTCATATTTTTGGGAATAAACTAGAAATAATTTCAATAAGTATAAAAATAGTGCTGTAGAAAAAAAAATCTGGTTAAAAGTTATCTAAAAGCAACATGCTCATATGCAAACTAACTTTGAAATAGAAACAATCCCAAAAAATAAGTTTACCCATTTCAAGTTCTATTTACAGTTTCAAATGATTAAATAATTATCATGAAAAAAGTAAACATGCTCCTAAGCATGGATTTTTCTTTTACTGTTCGCATATGAAAATGTTTTATCTCCATATTTTGATTGATTTTCAAATAAAACAGTTGCATAATTTTGAAACCCCATAGCTGTATCAGGACTAGGCTGATAATAGTTTAACTTGAATCAAAAAATGTCCTTCCCTTTTATAGAGCCCACATTCAATTTCATGGAAAATTCAAGTATATAAAGGGTCAACTTCAGCCATTTACTCTTATACTCTCTAGAAAGAAGAAATATACATCACACCTAAGCAACTAACATCTAGAACAGTGTTTTCCAAACTAGGTGTTGAGGCACGCTGGGATGCCACAAAAAACTTGAAGTAGATAAATCAACAATTTGAAATGCTGACAGGTTAATAGGAAAATGGCTGTCACTCTAATAAATTCATTATAATGTAGTACCAAGAAATGGATGTGTGCAGAGGCTGGGGTACCCGGATGTGTAAATATAAAATTCTTGTTAAAAGATTGCAGTGAGACGATGTGAAATCCTGTTCATCTTTTAATAACCTCTTTAAAACATGTTTTCATCTGTGCCTCCTATGGATGTTTTTAGAAGTAATGATTGAAATCTGAATGCTAATTTATGATAATCTGGGATGTAATACCCTTTTATTTCAAATATCCCTTATATACTGAATTTAAAAAAATAGTCTGCAAATTTATTTGATATTATATAAATGGTCCATTCATTTATTTGTAATGCTCATATGAGTAAAATTAGGGTAAAAGTGATTTGTAACAGGAGTTGATTACAATGTGAACCTTTTGCCAGCACTAACCTTCAATGTAATTTTTACCATATGCATTTACTTTATTTTCTTTTGAACAACTTAAAACACCTTAAAAATTTGTTTTGGAACTAGAAAGAATCGTACACCACACGGTTCTATGCTGACTAACAGCCATAGTTCCTAAATTATACATTGAATGGTCTACTAATTACTCCTCAAAATTAAAATACAGTTATAACTGTTATTCTTCAATTTGAAGTCATAAGGAAGAAATAATTATATTTTTTTTCTACATTGATATTATTTCTTTTCCAAATAAATTTAATTAACTAAATTCTGTAGCTTTTAGTTAACAAAAATGTAAATAAATATCTATCGACCATGAAACTTGATATTGACATTATTACCAGCAAATAAATGTATGTATTAAGAATTGTAACTTTTGTCCCTGGTTAATTACACTGCATATTCCAGGAACAGATTTAAGAATTTGTAAAAAAGTACTTATCTCATTTACATCGTTAAAAAAATCTGCATAATAACAACAGATTACGTGCATCCATATCATACATATTATTTACAATTAATCTTTTAAACAATTATATGGCGAAAGAACAACATAGGATTACAGGCATCCCTCGCATAAAGATGCTACGTTTCGCGGTTACGACATCATTATATAGCGACTTCATCACTCTTACGACGTTCCTAATTCGCGGTTACGACGCTGACGCCAATCTTCGCACCTCTCAGTCTTGATACAGAGTCTCAACCATAGAATAAAATTGTATTCAGGTCATCTCCACAGAGCTAGGGTAATCAGACGTCCTCATTTTTAACATTCAACCGTAAGGAATAAATTAAAGCAATTGCAATTTTTCGGGAATGAAAGCGTATATTGTTCACATATTGCGTTTTTAATAAACATAATTACTTAATTCCAATATTCATGAAAAGAAGATTATATAAACTTCGACGGGGGAAAGGGCGTCCTTATATCACATCCACAGTAAGTTATACAAGTCGAAATTATCAACTTGATCAAATCAGTTCTGCGTTTATTTCTTATTTTAAAGCCTTTAATAATGTTAATTTTAACATTTGAAACAATATGAAGAAAAACTCGAATAGCATCTTAGGTTTTGACACCGTTTTCATATCGTAATATTTTCGTTTAGCGCAGTCTCGTTGGCTTATGTACGTTGTGGTAACACGTATGTGACATTTATCACTTATTAATATTATAAAACACATTTTACAACTTGTTTAATAATTTTGGGCCAGGAATGCCTCTTTTCTTCATAACATCCCATCTTATGTGAAACTGAATTCTGTTTACGGTTTTTGAATAACGAAGTATTTTTCAGGAACTCATCAACAGCGCTAAAAGATGTATTCATATACTAGTGCATATCTACCAGTATTTCCTACACTTAGCAGTGTAAATTCTGGCGTTTCTATATGAATTTTTGGCATAGGAATTTTTTTAGCATATCGACGCTTCTTCGTGATACGAATTTTCGTCATTATGCGAGGGATGCCTGCAATAAAATTCTCCATGGCAATTTAACAGTCGTGGGTGGAATGAGAAAAATGTCCTCGGGGAAATGTTCTGCAAACTGATTGACCTTTGTTTTTAGGTTTTTAACGAGTTTAGGTGTTTGAAATAAAAAGGGTTATTTATCATTAGCAGTACGTGTTATAAGTTTTCTGTCGTTTCGATAGACGTTTGTAATCACCATTTGAATTGCTCAATCAATTCACACCTCTCGAAATGAAAGGCCGTCGTAAAGCACTATTTTGATTTTTCTGGAAACCTTGTACTGTTTTCTTTTTGTACATAATGATTAACCAGACCCTGTGTCGAATGCCACTGGCGTTCACAACTTCACTTGACTCGATCGTTCGGCCAATTCAGGCTCGGCAACCTTTTTTAACGTTTTAATATGTGGCTAAAAACTTGTAATAGTATTTTTCTTGCATCTAAAATATATACGATACCGCGTGGTTAAACTGTGGCGATAAAACGGATTTGAGTTATACTATAATATCATAGTATTTCTTAGACCCATTTCTTAAACAGCTATCAAAACGGCAGTATGTAAAAATAATCTCAACAGATGACTGCTAAAGAAAAAAACCGCCCCATGAATGATTTTTGGGCCAAAAACCAATTTAGAAAATCAAGCGGCTCACTTAGCATAAAGGATATCGTAAATATGAATCTTTCGCCAGGGCCGTCACGTGAGGTGAATTTGAGAGGCCAGCGCCTCAGGCGCCGCTTTTCTAGGGGCGACAGCGTCGCCGCCGATCTGCACCTAGCATGTCTTGAAGTTGGGAGGAGGGGGAATGGAGTTTTGTCATTTTGCCTCGGAGGTATATTCCCACCCAACAGCCTTGTCCTTCACCGTTTTTACTTGTTAGAATATCGCGTTTCCATTGATGTGGCTATAACCAACGACGCTATTCCCAATACAGTTCTTAAGCGAGTATAAAAGGAACAGAAGCAAAAAACATTTCCACTTTCGCTCATTAAATATTTCGCTCAAATATTTCACTTGTATAAATGAGTTACGGGTTTACCAAAATGAATAGTAATAAGACATTGAAATAAAACGATTACTCACCCAGCTATCTTTACTTCTGTTTTCGGTTAGGGACTCGTGCAGCATACCATAGTGGATCCAGAAAATTGTTCGTAAGTTCAATTTTTTTTGATCACTGAAATTGTATACACCAAAATGAAAAACATGTACATACCACGAAAACACAGTTGTACCGTATTTATTTAATATACTTACGATTATTGCCGCACTGGTAGTGAAACGCCGTCCTCAACGTCTACAACTCGCTCGCAGGGATACATAACTGGAACTGAGCACGCAATTGTTGTTTCCGGAAATTTCCGCAAGAGAGCGCTTTAGTAGATATAGCCACACTCGCGATGTAGTCTACAACATTCAGTCAAATGCATTTTCGGAAGAACTACGATAGAGAGAGAAAATAGGAGCGAGAGAGGCAGGGCTGGATGCGAGGGAAGGATGATTTTCAGTGTCGAAGAAGGAGAGAAGACAAAGGGCCGGTTTGAAAGGTAAGGAGAGGCTAGAATACAGTGTGGGCAAGGTGGTAAGAGGAGGAAGGTTTGGAGGGCGGAAATAAGGCACGCCTTTATATTTACGCCAACATTTTAGCGAAGTGAGGGTTCCCTCTAAAATGCAACATTCCATTTGAGCGCACCGTGAGTAAGAATGCAATCTGAATGCTCTCCGCCATTCTTTCGCGACGGTCCAGAGTTAAACAGTTCTATTCAACAAGCCGTTTGTACTATTCGATTTAATCGATGGGCTTTAACATCTTTTTTTACGAATGGACTGGGCTATGTCGACTCTTTTCCAGAGAAGATGGAAAGAAATCGATACAATTTTAGCGTGAGGCGTACCCAGAGAAACAATGTTTACGTTTTAACTTTATCCTAAAAGTGGCGTGACAGCTGGGAGAAGAGGTAGCCGTTCCCGACTTAACCCATAAATGGTCACATAACGGGGCAGTTTTGATGCGTCATTATTACGCTGCATTTGGGCAAAACCGACGTGGGAATAAAGGTGCCCAATCACAAACAATTACGCATATTTAAAATAAACTAAGTTCAGCAATGCTAGGCTTAAATGAATTTTTTTGAAAGTGCACTTCTCCCCACCTTAGACTTCAATTATCAAATCACGGGAAAATGAGTCATAAATGGGTTATTAGTAGAAAATAAGAAAAACATTTTATGGTAGACCCACCGTTTGAAATATAATCTAGAGACCCATTGCAGCTATTATAAATACAAAATTAAATCATAATTTCTTTGTGGCCGATTAATAAACGGAATAGAAGTTTGGTTCCATAATTTTTAGCATGTAAAAAAATAAATAGTTATCAAGTCTATAGGTAAATGTTTTATATATATATATAAATTGCCTTATCCTAATCGAATTATCTAGAGAATTATTAAGCTCGTATTATGGCTGAAAATAAATTCTAGAATAGGTAATTAAGAATAAAACATTGAAAAATTAAATACTTATCTTAAGTATCTACCTTGTTATGGGTATTGAATATACCTAAGACAAGTACTTAATTTTTCAATTTTTGATACTTAAGTGCTTGTTCTGGAATTAATCTTAATCGAAGACGGCCTCGAATTTATGGCGATCCCCAAAAATACAGGCTTCGAGCTGGAAACTGAGCTCATTTTTAAAGTTGAACTCTTTAGATAACATTGAAAATTGGTAATTATAGTAAAATATTTGTTAATCATTACCTATCTAAGAAAAGGCAGGGCACTTTCCGGCTGTCATTGGAAAAGGAAAGAGTGGTTTTATTACAAGTATACAAACAGGGTTACGCTTACGTAACATATAAACATATTTTTGCGGAACTTCAACTTGAAAATTTTCTGGATCTATCAAGTTTCGACAATCTACACTAATAGATATATTATAAAACAAAAAGGCGTTATGGTGAACTTTGCAATTTGCTCTTCTAAGACAACCCACTATTTTCCAAACCCCAAAATTAAAAAAAATAGACGCGGTAACTATCATGTCCTGCGAGACTCAGGCAATTTCACCCGCTCCCATGACATATTGTAATGACTATAATATATCGCTATTCATTTTTTATCCATTTATCTGTCACATGACAATAATATATTTCAATGATCCACAATAAAGGTCAAACAGGAACACATTCCTACTTGATCATATATTTTGCGCATTTATTGGAGAAAATTCACAATAAACATACCTAAGAGTAAATAGTCAAATTTCGATAATATTTCATTTATTTTTCAAAGGATTTAAGTTTAATGGATGAAAAAACGTTTTCCATTATTTAAGAATGTATATTCAAATATTCGGTACTTTCTTAAAGTTTGTCCGTTAGTTAATTCGATTTCATATATTTCTTCAAAGTAAAGTGTTGAGGGTGCTCCGCGAAATTTCGAAAATTTTATCAGGGCACTGTACTCCTTTTTATGTACTTCTACGTGGCTATCCTAGCTTCCTATGTGGTATGATTTAATCTTGAGAACGAGAGGGAGGAATTGGTCGAAAGGGTTCCTTTCTAATCTCCACATCCGAAATCACCCTCTCCTCCCTCCGTTCCATCAATTCCCTTCCTTACTTTCCCTTTCCTTGATCAACCTTCATTCCATACCCCAATTCTCCCATACCTATCCATTCCCTTATCTCTCCCTCGCAAAACTTCCTTCTCTTTTGATCCTTTCGTCTTCATCTCAAGCTCGTCGCCCCTTGTCATTCTGTACTCCTTATCTATACTCCTTCTCGACTCTATTCAACCGTCACTCATCCTTACTCCCCGCTCTATCTTCTCGCCCCAGCCTCTTCAACTTTTGATTTATTTTTGGATCGAAATATAACGCGTTTAGCCGTAATAGTAAAAAAGAATTGCTAATTATCAACCATATTGTAAAAATATCACTCGACTCGGTATTCAGAGGTCTGAAAATGAAAAGAAAAGTGGAATACAAATAACGCAGTGACTTCTTCTGTACGACCCATGTTCAGGATTATCTGCTGTCTGAAGACAGGTTTCAGCTGAATCGCTGCCTCCATCTCCGTCTCTCTCTCTCCCTGGAAGCCTCTTTTATACCTCTATAAGTACAGGTTTCCCTGTATTTATGCGGGTTCCCTTTATGCGAATTTACTATTATGCGACAAACTTATTGCTACTGGTATTTCATTTTATGCTTCTTCGATTCTCTCTTATGCGGTTACGCGGCCAGTGCATTACAAATGCAATAAAGACACCCCAAGGCGACCATTCAGTCTCTCATTGTCTTTTATGCTGTGCGTATTGGAAACTAATAATTTCGGGTTTTACCGGAAATTGAAAAAAAGCAATCGGAGGGTAAAAATCTGGCAAAATCCGAGAAATCCATAACATACATATAATATAAGAACGGGTGTACTTTTTCCTGAGGCACTAAACACTTTTAAATTTTTTAATCATTCACTTCGTTTTTCCCTTAAAATTTTAAACTATAGATTGATTTGTCCAAAATTTGACGATTCTGAATTTTTCCGATAATTTTTCTAGTATCCTATTGACAGCCATATTCAATTCCCTATAGCACAGGGGTCTCAAACCTATATTGCATAAGAGTCAATAAGACAATTCCGAAATAGACGGTGGGCCGAATTTGATAATTTCCGTTTATAGTACTGGTCGTAGGTACCTAATCATAATGGGCAAAAGCATTATGTTGAAACCGATAAGCACACGACACAAAATAGTGCGTATTTTCATTAAACACAAATTATAATATACATAATTCCGTAAGAGTAAACATTTGTTACATAGTTTCGTATCACTTTGTTACTCCATGCTTTTTCTTCCATCTACTTGCAGTGGAATCAAAGTGATGAGAAGACTGCAAGTGGCAGGCTGGTGGGCCGCATGTGGCCCGCGGTCGAGGCCCATGTTATAACATCTAACGCCCCAAAGAAGCTTATTCGAGCTTTACTGAACTTAAAACGGAAGCAAAAAAAACTGTCGATCTTAATGAGGGCATCGATGGATACGCACAATGTAACAGCATCACTGCGCGAAGCAGGAGAGAAAAACCGACGGTCCTTAAATTCTCATAGACGGCGGAGGTTTCTTCGAATCTGTCGAGAATTGTCTGAAGAATATATGGGAGGAAATAGTTCTGCTGTGATTGTTAAAACGTTGCAAAGAAAAATTATCTTGAAATTTAAAAGAACTCGTAATACCTATCAGAAAAATGAGGACTAAGAAAATGTTCATCAAGATCAGAATATAACGTTTTGGTTGCGATTCATGTAAATACAGCTTGAATTGCTCATTGCTTTAAATGTAACAGTAAACGGCTTAATAGAGTATGTACATTGAGTTACATTTCTTGAAAAAATTACGATCTCCATATATGTATTGCACGTTCGTTTTGTGGCGGCACTCGGCGACGCGTGAAAGGGGAAGGGAAAGACTTTGGAGGGGAACCTTTAAGGGGAAAGTCTACGTCATAGCCATGGGCAGTAGCACATTCTGGGTTCGGACTAATTGTTCGGAGAATAGGTCGCGCAGCTTTTGCTCACGGCTAAACATGGCCTCCCCTATAGGCGGTCCCGCCTCAAGGAGGACTCGTCCTTCCGTGAGAGTGCCTTCTGCGCAGCGCCACCACTAAAGGAACATACTATATATTAAAGAAGTCGTAAGAGGCGATGCAAAAGAGTCAGAAGAGTTTTATTATCCTCCTCGAAATTCTTTATATCCGGCAGAAATTTAGACATTTGCTTCCTCCTCGTACCGATAGAATTTCAAGGTTTCCTCTTTTCGAAAATGAAAACAATGTCAACGTTTTCATTCATTTTATTAGGAATCTTTAACGTCAACTGAGTGCCAACTGCAGCTTTTAGCAGGTGCGGACAAACATATGAATACCACATATGTCAATTCACTGAAAAAACCCTTATACACAAAATAGAGAAACGTTTCACTTACCGTGTTGTTTTGCATTAAAAAAATTCAAGCGGTTCACTAAAAAAATAAAAAATGACAGGTTTCTGTTTTTATCAATTGGTACTTGAATGCGGGGAGGAAAAAATGTTTAAAAAATCTTTAAAAGGGTGCGGAAAACATCACATATACGAGATCCGTCGGTTGGCATGCTAAAACAAATTTAAAAATCAAACATTTGCCATATAAACATGCATTTTCTCTTTGGTACAAAAAAATCGTTTAAAAATAATCAACAAACGAGTAAACATTTGAGACAATCTCTGAAAACTTGCGTTATAAATCTTACAATGGCGAATCCTTATCATTCCTTCGATATGCTTCAGTCCAAATAAGTAATTGAGCATTGGCAGACTTGATCAAACATTTCAGGGTTGAATTCTTGCCTCGGGTAAAAATCCAACGCTAAATTATTTCGTCTTAAAAAGATATAACAGCTATCATTTTATTGCTGTGAATCGTGAAAAGTATTTAATCATAAGAAACGCGCAGAGAGTGATATTATATTTAATTTTAACCTTTCTGAGAGAATTTTTTCACATATCACGCAGTAAAGAGCTTGGCATTGCCAGGTACTGATTCAAATTCATATTTGCCTCTGTATAAACTAACATGGAGACACACAAACTTCTTACGCCACATAACTACACTGAGTTTAGGGAAGACAAGGAATACATCTCACACTTAAAACAGCATCTTGGATCGACACATGTTTGGAATGTTTAATTAAATTGTAAGTTCACATCTCGAGAGTATTGGCGGGTTGAAGGGTACCGTCTTCATTTCTAGGAAAAGAAAATACCTGTACATGAACCAAATTCATTAATTTATCATCTTGACTAGTTCCATTTCGACTAGAATGTTTATATACGGATGGTTGGGGGAAAATTTCTTGACTGGAGATGGAGAAGTGAGAAAACAGGAAAATTCACTGGAGATCAATCTTGATCGAGTGTTGTACTATTCATTTACACTGGAAACAAGAACAGTGCTGATTTCGGGTATCTGAGTTCACGTAGCATCGACGATACCACAATTCATATTTGAAAGTATTGATTCTTGCAAAAGTTTTGCAATGTCGGTTCTCTACGAACCAGTAGTCAACATGTTTATGTTTACATTCAACCACTCGAATGATCCAATTTGATCGCAACTCGGGACAACACCGCATCATAACATCTTCGAACCCTGTGAAATCATCAAAGCCTTCTCTTCTTTTCTTCGTCCAATCGATATGTATCGAGCAATTTGAAACGAGGAGATCGACCACAACGGCTAGTTCACAAGCGCGCACGTCGCGAAGTCACACAATCGATGCAGGATCGATTAATCGATTACCGCCGGATCCCTCCCCTCGAGGGTCAAATCGCGCTAACCCTTTCACCGGAAGCCACCTCCAGGGAATTGACCCGAGTCTGGCGTGGAACGGCCGAAGACGAGGAAGAAGAGGACAGCGAAGACCTCGGCCCGCAGGCGCCTCCGTTAGCCTGCCTCGTTCCCGCAAGTCCCCCGATGATCCCTCCGCCTCCCCCGGTGCTGCTGGCCAAGTCCCTCGCCACGTCCGCGGACATGGCAGACCCCGAGGAGGCTGCTCTACAGGAACGCATCCTGCGGCACCCGCTGCCGAATATGCGCCTGCCTCCCGTCGCGGACGAGGCCACCGAGGGAGGAGAAGACGAATGACCGAGGAAGCAGCATGCCAAAGGGGACATCCTCGAAGAGAGTATCCTGTGGAAAGCGTCCCTAAACTCGGAATTGAAGATCGAGTATATGATGGGGTTGAAAGCCGAGTTGGAGTATCCCAGCCACGTGAGGGCTTTGAAGTACACTCCTGGCACGCATGTCTTGCAGAACGCCGCCACGATGTTGACGCAAAAGAAAGGTACCCAGCAGCCGAGGAATACTCCCATTATTATTCCCACCGTCACGGCGGCCTTGTGGTCCGAGACGGGGCAGGAAGCACTACTGCCGCCGCTGGGTGGTCCGGAAGGCGGCCCTCCGGCACCTTGGGCACCGTCCGCGAAAGGAGGCTGTCCAGACGCTTGCGTACCGCCCCCTTCCAAGGTGCCGAACCTAGTCGTCCTGGTGATCGCCTTTATCGAGCGGACGTGCTTCTGGGCGAAGCGATAAAGGCGTATGTATATCCCAAGCATCACAATGCAGGGGACGTAGAAGCTGATGCAGGAGGACACGACGGCGTAAGTGGGGGTGAGGTCGAGGGCGCACGTGGGTATTTCCTCCGCGGTGGGCAGGGCGAGTGTCGGCGTGGCTGCTGGGGACGACTCGACGGTCGCGTCCGAGGGCGCGGGAATGTCCGACGGGGTGATTGTTGGAGGCAGCGGCGGCGGAGGTTCCGAGGACGGCCTGTGGAGGCCGAGAGAGATGGGCAGAAAGGAGGTGAGGGCGGACAGGAGCCAGACGGCCCCGACTCCCGCCGCCACCGTGGCCCTCGACATCCTCCTGCCGTAGCGGAGCGGGTCTTTGATGTGCATGTGACGATCGAGGGCCACGGCGCACAGGCTCAGTATGGAAGCGGTCGAGCAGAGGACGTCCGCGGCGACCCAGGCGTCGCAAAGGGCGGGGCCGAAAGGCCACCTCCCCATGAGATCATTGACGCCTGCCGTGGTCATGACGAGGCTGGCGACCAGGAGGTCGGCGAGCGATAGCGACGCCAGGAACGCGTTTCCGGGACAACGCCGGAGTCGACGGTCGGTGAGTATGGCGGCTATGACCAACGCGTTTCCGGCGACGGAGAGGAAGATCAGGGCGCCTATGAAGGTGCCTGGAATTGAAGGGTCAGGGGGTCAACTGGTGGAATACACATATTTAATTTTTTCCATGAGTTTTTTTTAACTTAAAAATTACTTAATTACAGATATTTTGGAGGACATAGTTACTTTAATTGCGTCAAGTCGTGGCCTCCAATGTATTTTCGAGAAAGAACCACGTGATACAACGCAGCGGGCAGAATGAAAATTTAAAATATTTTCAACACATCAACTGCGTCTATAAAAACTTCAAGGAGTCTGTACATTCATAAATATAATGCAGATTTTAACCTGAGCGATGACATCGACCGTTTTCGAATTGATTGCGCGATTTTTAGTCAATCTCCGGAATAGTTTCTTAAAACTTTAGCTCCAGACGACGATACCGACATGAGTGATTAGGGTGTTTTGACAAGGGTACGCAGACGAACTTCCAGCGGAGACAATTTAGCCCGAGGGACGTGATGTGTTCCCTTCTGCATTTGATGGGTGAACTTATGCTTCAATTTTCCCCATTAGGAATTTGGTGATTGGTTTTACAGATTGTTCGGTTCTTCTCTCATCACACTCCTTTACGCTGCAGCATTTCTCTCTTCTCCCTCATTTCTTCTTATTCGATTATGATAGCAATGCTGCCAATAAAATATTTCATTGGATTCTTTTAGGTCTATTCAATTTTTACCCAACTTCGTGGGATGAACAAGTCACGATTAAGAGAATAGGCATATTTAATTCCTCAGATCATAAAGCAAACGATGGGTTAATTATAGTGATAATTTACTCGTAAATTACGCGCCGCGTAAAATATGCGTAGTTAATATTTTTCCTTGAGAAATCGTCAGAAAGGCGGTCTTAAAGCATTTTCCTGTAGCAGCGAGCTTTAAAAAGAAAAAGTAAAAAAAAACGTAAATAGGGTTAACAATTTTTCGACAAACTCATTCTGACTACCAAACTGGCGGGCATAAAAAGGCACTGCGACACAGAAGCAAAGGACAAAGTTATTGACAAAGAGCTGCTAAACCATTTATTTATTGGAAGCAGGCACAATATTTACTTAAAGGACCTCTTTTCCCGTTTTCGATAGGATAACGAAAAACGAACATCGTACAAAAAACACCATTTTTATCGTTAAGACGATGGTGATTCAGGACGTGTGACGTCAACATAAATAACACGAGAGGGAGGAATGGCACGTTAGGAGGATAATCTCACCGATGATAAGGAGCGTGATCGTAGCGAAGGCGTCAGCCTCCTCCCCTTCTTCCTCCTCTTGGGTGCTGTTGTCCATCCCACCCCTTTCCTCTCTTACACGGAGGCACCAAAGTCTGGAAGAAAGAAGCACGTTATGGTGATAGGAGAACATGGTAATGGGAGAACACATCATGCGCTACAGCGCACTAAACAGCAATGTATTGGGGTAATTGCACGGGAGAAAGTTGAGAAAATAACGATGTGACCTGCTTATCTTGGCGATCGACAATTTTCGCGAGGCAAAAAATTTATTTATTTCCATATTTATTCATTAATATTTCACATACAGCACACAAAGGGCCAATTTAAAGTGAAATCTATAACACAACAAACACAAACATCCATGTCCTAGGCGGGATGCGAACCCGCGACCTTAGTATTTGTTGGCAGATACTCGAACCACCCGTCTATCAAGGCCGACAAAGCTAAAAACTTTCGCGAAGATTTGCATTTGAACAAAATTCATTAATATTAATCCAATTCTCGCACCAATCACACTCGAAAAGTCGTTTTTTTTTGTCTCGTAGCACTTGGCGGGATAAAAAAACTCGCGGAAATTGATATAAAAAATATGGAGGGTCGAAAATGATATTTAAAAGGATTTCCCGTAAATTGATAAGCTCGTTTAAATCGTACGAATCAGTTTTTGTTGAAGGGAGGATATTATTAAATAATTTATGCAAATGTTCCCACTTTATCAGATTCATATTTACTTTGTCAAAAAATTTAAAAATTAAAAATTACTAAAAAATTAAAAAAGTACTCAAGTTGAAAGAAAATTTGAGAATAATCCAAAATAATTAGCTTTTTAACGTAAAAGAGATAGAATCCAATAAACGTATGTGATTAAGCTAAAAATGAATTTCCGTAAACTGAGGAGTATTAACTATGGATATCAGCGATGACGCGCAAGTTTGGAATCGAAAAACCGGCCGGCGTGGCATTAAATTATCCGAAACATTTTTTATGGATGGAGCCGAAAAAGTTTCCTCTATATTCAAATTTATATGGATTTACAATTTTTGCGCTTTTTCCTGAAACAATGACTATGGAACCTTCGCTACGCCGAGAATTTTAAATTAAAAAAATGAACTAACAAACGGTCTTTATGACGGGAGCAACATAGCACTTATTTCCTGCTTCCAACCTGGAATATGGCGCACAGTTGGCTCAGGGAAGAGGAAAATAACTAGGAAATATATTTTTCGACGCGTCAGCTCAAAAAGTCGAAAGTCAATGACCTAACAATTCTCGGCTGTTGTGTAAACAAGGATACCTGGAAGTTATGGATTGGATAACGAAAAAAGCGACGGCCCGAGTAGGCATGGGTTTAACTTGCAATCCCTAGAAACAACAACATCGGGGTTATAGAAGGTTAAGAAGATTTGGGCGCGCGAAATATCCGCAGCGTATGGATGCGGAGTGTCGACGAAATTATCCCGACTATTCCGCTGGCACAAAATTTAATAAAAAACTTAATTACTCTCACAGAACTTTATGCAAAATAGCATTCTCCCTAAATCTCCTCTTTAGAAAGCTTTTCCAATCACGTCCGCATCCGAGATTCGTTTTTCGGAGGATCTCCCAGCCGAGCTGTTGCCACAATAATTGTCCTTTCAAAATGCAGATTTTTCGAGGATTTCGTTTCGACTTGAATCTAGATTTGTTTGTTTTTTTCCATTGGTCGAGCAGAGCCAGCCTGGTAACACTTTTTTTATTTTTATACCAGAGACGGGATTTCTATTTCTTTTTTCCTTATACTTTGTCGAGACATTTTAAAAAATCTTTTCGCCGCGAAAGTCTGAATGATATTTAAGAATTCGCTGCCAAAGTAAAAATGAATTGAAATTTTGTTTTTCCTTTGCTAAATTCGACCAAATTAAATTATCTTTGAGATATATTCATCGGCATACATTCAATATATATTCAAATAAAGTAGGCGCGAGACATTAAAAAAAATAAATGATACGTTTTGTTCTAGTAGGACCTTTATCATATAAATGAATAAGTTATTTAGATAACGATTACGAATTATGTTACTTATTTATGAGAGGTATATGGATTGAAAAATGAAAAGCTTCTGAAAATTATAAAAAATAAACAGTACTCGTCTGCCCTTGACGACTGCTTTGAATCAAGCAGCGACATCAAGAAATTCTATATGGTTGAATAAGGTGGTAAGTTTTAACTTCATAAAGATTTATTATATTGATTGTAATACAAATTTATTCAGGAGGAATTCCAATTATGGATGTAAATGAATCTTTACCTTTTGTAACTTCGAGAACTGTTACGGAAAGGATTTCCTTTAGTGCTATGGAGAAATTCGAGAAATCGAAAATGATTCCTAACTCTGCGGAATATTTTAAATTTATAGTTTTATTTATTTTACTTGAAATTCGTGGCAATGAGAATTATATATTATTTAATCAGCGATGTGGTGAATGTGCTATGATCAGAAAAAGACCATCGCCAGTTATTAAGGTTGATCATCTAGTCACTTCAACACTATCTATTTTAAACTTTCACACTTAATTATAATAATCTCTGGCAATAGAAATGCTGAAATTGAAGAAGCCAAACTGCAAGGGCATTAGATGTTGTGACGTCTACAGTTAAGGAGTAAACGCATTCCATTAATGATATTCATGTGGTAACACGCAGGAGAAGAACGAAAATTCGAAAGTGAATTCAGGTAATTTCACATTCATGAGCGAAAACCATTCAAACGTATAGGACGACTTTTTTTCGGTCGCATTAAACACATTTTACAATCAAATTTCTGTTGTTATTCAAAACCGAATCTCATTTTTCTCAAGAGATTGATTTATCTGTATTATTCGCCGCGTTCGTGTTGTTGACGTTAATTTTAAAACAGTCTGAAGATTTACAAGTAAAAAATCGGATGCGCGCGCGAATAAAATGCTTTATGCACGATGCTCCAAAATAATGTTCCATATAATATTTTCAATAATTTGAGCCGACAGATACAAACTCGATGCGCGGGGAAGCTTTATTCGCCCGATGAATAATCTATTAAATTATCGCGTCGAAGAGATGGATGGTCACATTCGAATAATTGTATGCGCGCATGAGAATTTCTCGAAAATAAATTCGTGTCCACGTTTTGACATCTGCATGGCTAAAAACGAGCGCAAAGAGGCGAAAAAGATGAACTATATTGGAAAGCTATTCTCTTTACTCAATGTTTTTCACATATACGCCGTACATCGCCAAACATCACACCACACTAAAATGTGTTATTAACGGAAAGGCCGATATTTCTGAAATAAAGTATTCAAAATTAAAGATATCAACGAGGTACGCTGTAGTATAGAAGAATGCGCATGCAATTCGAAATATCGTTCAAACGAAATGACTGCGTTAATAATAAAATATCGGTCTTCACTGCTAAACACACATATTCTAGTTACCAAGGAAAACAAATGCTTAACCTTGCTGCTACCTAAAATAAACTCATCGATTACTCACTTGCTTCAGGGCAATTTCGGTCTACTTTAGGAGAAAACAACACAGTCGAAATGATCAAAGAAGATTAACGGAGACATTTCTTATGTAGAAATGGTCGACATAAATGTATTTTAAACTTGCTTTCGAGCACAAAAAAGTTCCGAACGATGACGATATATCAACGGTAGAGTCATTAAGGTAAAAATAAAATAACCTCGATTTCAATCTCGCACTCAATGATTCCAAGATACGTTTTATCGCAAAAGTTTGGGCTATATTTAATGCCATGTGAAACGTTATTTAACCCCTCTTTCGTCCGCTTGATTGGAAAGCGAAATCAGACACAAGAAAACGAAGCCGATTTCGCGTCGATTTTAAATCCGAAAGGCATAGTAGGATAAACTCAATTTTTCATTTTCGCTTTTCCGGAGAAATCAAGCCACTTAAACAGTAGGTAATTGCCTTATTTCGACGAAAATAGCCGATCCCTCCTCCTCCTCTTCCCATCCTCCTCCATTACGTTTGTTTCAAAGGAAACCGAGTTGACGCCATCCCTCGAGAAGGAAATGAAGAAGTTCTCTTCTGATTCTTCTTCGCCCTGCAATACACGGAAGATTTCACCCCATCTCCCCTTCTAGATATTAAACGCCTTCCTTTTCCTTCTTCTTTTCTTAGCGTTCTCTTTCCATAGGCCGCGAAAAAAAACCAATATATCCCTCGAATTGCACGGTTTCGCTTTACAAGCTTTCGGTTTAGCATGGTTTATCGAACTGCACGACCACAAACTTCGCTTTAGTACAGTTTTGAAACATTCACCGAGCATTAAAAATCATAAAATTTTCCAATTCAACAGGTCATACTAAAAGACAACGGAAGCAATACTGAATGTAATGTTAACTAAATTGTCGCATGCTGAGCTGAAGTCGGCCCTAAAACGTACTCATGTGCTCCTATGCTAAAACCTATCCCACTTTTCATGATTTCGCTTTACAAGGTATACTCCCAGAACACATGTTCAAAGCAAAATATTTTTTTATTAATTGGGTTGTCAGAGATTGGAATACGTATCAACATACTGAAGTGCTCTTCGAAATCTTACCAAAAAGTGCAAAACGTTTCAAGAAAAAAGTTAGATAATAAATAGCCCTATAGATTGTAAATAACCTGTAAAAATCCGTAAAATGTGTATTTAATAAATGCACTGACTAGGTTCTACTCAACAGGAATTACTTGTATAAGTTTTATGTATGATATATATATATATATATATATACATACATACATATATATATATAATGAATAATTTATAGACATTTTTATGGTTAATATTGTAAAGGCTATCGCTATCTGACTTTAGGTTACTTACGACGATTAAAATTAAATAGGCAAATATTTTTTGTCTCCTTAACTTCCTACATGTTTAACCACCATAATAATTATTTCCATATTTTTCTCCACTTCATCATTCCCTTCTTCGATTTTTGTTTTCATCACTATATATGTCATTATATCTCATTCTCTCCGCTTTTAACCAAAATTCTCTCTTTCCTTCTCTCAATATATGTCTTTTGCCTACTTTGAAACTTCTCCCTTCTCACTCTGCCTTTTATTAACCCACTATCCCCTTTTCTCCGTGCGTTGTCACACATTCGTTCTCTTCCGATCTCCTCTTCCCCCCCCCCTCTCTCTCTATTTATCAGTCTTTCTTTTTCCTACCTTTTAACCCTCTTCTTTCCTACACTTCTCTCCATATTCATCTACCCGCCACCCATTTGCCCTTTTCCGCTCTTTATCTTCCTCTCTCACGTCTCCTTCTCTCTCGATAATTTCGGTTTCTCTGTCCTTTCCTCTCCATCCCTCCAAAAAACCGAAAACGTACTATTCCACTTCTTCCTCCTCCTTCTCCCTCACTTTTCCCTCTCTCCATTTCGCCCTTTCCCCACTCCTTCCAGCTCTCGGTATTCGGGGCAATCCGATTGCCGTGTCGTCGTTTTTGAACACAGAAAGTTTGTATCTAACTGCATTACGTGCGTGGGCGAGATCAAGGGGATGGAGGCGAGGCGGGGGGAGGGTGTGGGGGGTTGGGGAGGGGGAGAAATTTGATAGGAGGTGGAAAGGAGAGAGAAAAAGGGATGCGGGCGAGAGAGGGGGGAGGAAGAGAGAGAGAGAGAGGGGGGGGAGGAAGAGAGAGAGAGAGAGAGTAGGGAGGTCGAAAAAGGATGTCGTTAGCGAAAGAGAAAGAGAAGAATAGTGACGTAGGCGTCAGTTCTAAATACCGCTCTTTCTCCTTTGCCGCTCCTTCTCATCCTTTCCCACTCCACTGTTCTCTTTCTCTCCCCTTATCTCCTCTCCTACGAACTGAACGAAGAGTTCAATCAAGGCGAGCGCTTGTGGGAAAGAGAAGATTAAACAGAATGGAGGAGAGGGAGAGGGGCGTGGAGGGGAGGAGGGATGAACGAGGAGGATGGGGAGGCGGTGACGAAATGGAGGATCCCATCCATTTTATTTGTCTCCCTCTATCTTTCTCGCAGTCCGCCTCTCTCCCTCATGTCCTCCGCATAGAGAACGGTGGCGTGTGTGCGTATGTATATATATATATATATATATATATATATATATATATATATATATATATATATAATATCAACTCAAAGGCACACACAAAAAGATTAGAGGAAGGAGAGGTTTGTCCTACCTCCGGCGCGATTTGGATGTACATTTAAAGCGGCGATCATCCTGGGCCTGTGCGAAGGGAATTGTTGCTGCCTCGGGTGCGTGCGCTAAGGGGAGAAAAGGAAAAGGGGAGTGGGTTTTTTGTTTACTGAGTTGCGATGGCGGAGGCGGTGAGTGGGAGTAGGAGGAAGTTCGGGAGATAAAGCGGATGAGAGACGACGGGAGAAAATACCGACTTAACTCCAAGTTTCGCTCTGGATTTGAAAATTGAAGAAAATGTACGGCGCGAGCTTCGCCTGAGGAACAATATGGAAATATATCGTAGGTCGACTATAACTTACGAAACGGAATTTTTGACGGAATGAGAAAAAAAAATCATATCGAAAGTGAATGAAAAGAGAAAACACTTAATACTTGAAGGAAAAAATTCGAAGTTGTTTTAGTCACATTGCTTACGCCTTGAATTCTGATTTTATGCCATAAGCTGTGTCGCGATAAAAAATATTAGATTTTAGCTAAATTACTGGGTAATTTTAGTGGCTGTTATTGGAGAAAGCAAAAAGTTTCGAAAGGAGCAGTAAATGTTGTCTTAGCAAAATTTTGTTTTTATTTTATAGACTATGTAATATTTGTATGCTCAGCATATCATTTGTAAGAAATGTATAATATAAACGCATGAATATCGTAAAAGCTAAATTGCAAGGTTTGCATAGATCTAACTGGATTTCTTGTTATCACTTTCTAATTAAACTATCCATATTCATATTGTGCCTGAGATGCTAATACGGTGATATTGTTCCCGCTTTTATTAGATAAGCGTATTTGTTATTTAGTTAAATTTGTACTACAAAGCCATAAGTGAACTAACTAAATGAATCGTGCATTTCAGTAACCTAGCACCAGGTTTCAAGCCTCCACACTGAAAAATGTCGTATGATATTCTAATATATTCCGAGGATCACATTCGACCGTAGATTTGTTTCCTCCTTTCGTGCATTTCGTAATAATTTCCTTCCTCATTAGTCACGAATGACAAAGAGGAATACAGAGGTATTCATTCGACATGCAATTGTTATGGAAAGCAGGCGAAAGTGAACGCAAGCTGAAATGAGCTCTGTCAAAATATTTTTTTTCAAATGGATGCGTGAATTGAACCACAAAGTTATTCGTCGATATGAAAAAACCAATTTACTGTATATCGGAATATAAAGCATAATGCAGTGTCCCCGCAAACTGGTGGCAGTGGGTCTTTAAGGCAGGAGTGAGGAAGGTTTTCTACATAGCGGGTGGTTGCGAATCCCTTGGCGGGCCGTACTGTAAGTTGCCAATGCTTCGGCGGGCCGGATAAAAATTTTAATTGGAAGTTACATAGAGATTGAGGTATCATATGAGTGAAAATCAATTCCTCATAGAGTTTTTAGCATTAAAACTTCAATATTAAAGGTTTCATTTTCATAATTTTAACTTGACAAATATGAATTTGTATTATATTTTTTCATCATAGCTTTGCGGGCCCCTCTCAGGGGACGTTGGTTGCTCATTAAAGGTTTTAAGAGGCGTGGCGAAGACGAAATGTACCCAATTTTATTTCATGCATGGACATATTTAAAATAAAAGTATTTTTTGCCCAAATAAAAATGATATTTATAACATTTTGAAATGAATATTAAGTTTTATATTTTCTGGTATATGGATGGGGTTAAGGGGGTCGCGATAAGGTCCGAAGCCTTAAGAGAGGGTCGCAGATGCAGATTTAATTCGATTTCTTGAAACTATACAATGAAATACAAAACGAGCGTCTCAACTTTTATGCTGATACTATACCAATTTCCACAAGTCCATACGAAGAAATCTTTCCACGAAAATAATCACGCCGAAGGAGCGCAGCTACTCCGATCATTTTTAGAGGAGTGAGAGAGGAGAGCAAAAGTATCTTGCAGACGCCAAGAGAAAGTCCATCAAACATAGAGATAAGAAGAACGTTGCTTTAGGTGGAAGTGATGAAACAAGGTCGTAAAACCTTTCTCGCTTCTAACTCGAGGCCTCCTTGGAAGAAAGACGGAGTGTATAAGAGATGGGTAAATGGTGATAGGAAAGCCTACGTGCCCTACGACGGAGTTCCAGTTGTTCCAACTTATCGCTCTTCTCAGAAATGAATACAACCGTCATCCACTGCACAGCGAAGACTATTAAAAGGAGCGTCGATACGAAGTCTAATTCTTTACTTTTACTTTACCTTTACTTAGAGATAAATCTCGGACTATTGACATGACGGAGAGGCATCCGGTTGCTACACGCTCGGAGAAGCTAACAACGAATATAGTTTTCCTGGATCTTGTCTCATGTGATAATTATTCGTCAAGATCTTTCTTAAAATGTATCCTTGATGCTTGGCGATAGATTAGACTTGGATTAAGTATAGCCATCAAAATAATATTCTCAAAATCATTTTTAATTAGTAACTAAAGATTTTCGATATACTAGGAGTAATTTCTTCAAAACATTCTGTCAAAAGCTTAGGGAATTATGAAATGTGAATAGATCAGACAAATATTGGGTTGTTAAAGTTAAACGTCGAAAGATACCATTTTCACCTGGCTGGAAACTCGAGAACATTTCATCGCATCAATTCACCGGGAAAGCATCAGATCATTCTATATTCTGTTAAAGTTCTACCAGAATTTTGAAATTTCTAAGCGAGATTATTTATAATTTTTTATCACGGTTTCGGAACAGTATTCAAGCAACAGAAAATCATAATATATTTCAGTTCGACTAGAGGTTACAAGAAAGGAGAGAGGGAGTAATGCTGAATGCAGTGTAACTAAATAATTGCATGTTGAGCTCAGGACGCGTTCAAATATAACCTTGTGTATTCTTATGGAGAATACCTACCCCACTCTGCGAAATTCATCATTACACGGCCTTTTCTCACCACAGCTAAATGTAAGTTTCACTTTCTGGATAACTAACTGATGATACGATTAAAATATACAAAATGTATCAAATTTTTATGCTGAAATAATTCTGTACTAAATCGCTTTCAAATCATGGAAATCGGAAACTTTTCGAGCTTCGGAAAATTTCATCCGGCAATAAAAAATTTTCGCCGATTGTTAAATTCTTCGGAAATTGGCACAAAATTTTCCCGCGGGAAAGAAAAAATCGCGAGGGGTTGCCAACCATTTATTCGGGCGGATACAAATTTCATTTTCCCCTACGACGCTCTCGATTTCATGCACTGTCAGAGATCCTTTAATATCGCCTCAAGAGAGATATTAAAACTTGCCTTTTAAAGTCTCGACTCCATCACATTAAAACTCCTTCACCTCGAGCAATGAAGGTGTCACTCTCCATCCTCATATCCCCAGGGCAGATATTCAACCCGCGCTCGTTCCCATCCCAACTTTACGAATGCAAGAAGTTCCTCAAAGAAGCCCCCGAGCTTTATGTCCGGACCCCGAGAAGATTTTTCTCCTCATCTTATCATGCTATCTTTCACTCATTACTCGCACAGACTCCCTCATTCCGATTTCTCTCTCTCTCCGTTTCCCCTTCCAAGCATTCTTCGCAATATAGCAATTTAAAGGGTGCAAATTCATGCAACATTCTGTTTGCTTTAATTCCTTTAGGTTTAGTTAGTAAAATTTTATGTTAAATTGGAGGGAATATGTGATTAAGAAAGGTACAATATAATGTAATATAATGCAATCCTATGGAATGTAATTTTATGTAAGGTAATGTGGTGTAATGCAATGCAATAATGAATTAAAATTAGAGTTATACAATTTTCTGGTAAGTTTTTACACTAATAAACTCTTTATGCTTCATTTTCGCTAATATAATATCACAAAATATCTGGTAACTTTCTACGCAAACGCCGACTTGCCAAAGCATTTGCAACTTCTAATGCAGTCCACCAGATATGGTTACCAACCCCTAATAAAGAACAATTTTCACTCAGTCTCATCTGTCTGGTGACGGATTGAGTCATCTGCGCACAAATTCATGGGAGTTAATGGAAACGTAATGCAGCTGAATTGCCAATAATCTGCTGCATATTTACGCATTCACACAAGGAAGGAAGGAGGGAAATCCTGTGCCGGAATTTGCCTACTCTTGCAACAAGCGCCAACGGTACACGTTGCTTAAGGTCTCTTCCGAAGGACTGACAATGAGTGCTCTTGCGTGCTCTCACAACGCACAAATCGGAGCGGGGCAAGGTCAGGTCAAAAAAACCTTCCCGCTGCGTGGAAGGCCAGCACTCAAGCCGTTTCTCCACCAATCCCCCGACCTTAATTTAAAAAATGTTATTTAGTATATTTTTCATGATTTTATTTTTATTTTGTTGCCAACTGGTATCATGGCCAAATTGTAACATATTCCTCATAAAAATAACAATCATATCCACTTCTCCCCATTCTTCCTATTTTACGTTTTCCTTTCGTGTAAGCTGTTCATTCTCCTTCCCTTGTTTCTCTTTGTCTATCTCGTTTTCTCAGTTCTCGCCCTGTTTTCTCCTACACACGTCCGACCATTGTGAGGGTGCCTCAAGGATCGGGGTCGGGTCTCCTCCTCATGGGAAAGTGTTTACGAGTAAATGGCGGGAAGAATGTAATCAAAATTCATAACTTCATTTCGCGCCGGGTGTGTGATAGGGGGGAGAAGGAGGAACAGAAGGGGCTGAGGAAGGATGAAAGGGAGAATAAACACGAGGGAGACTTCGTATGCACACAATGCTCGCAAGATTAAAAAAATATATACACGGTTTTTCAGGAATTTGAACAGGTCGCTCGTATCCCGGATAATTCCATTTACATCGTGTTTCCCGATGGGTGTTTAACACTTCTTTGATCGCTTATGTCCTCGCCCGATCTCGAGTCTATTTGGTAAAGTGCCAACTCACAGATTGCGTAAAATGCTAATGTCGAAGAAGTACTCATTTTGAGATTTCGTTGGCCTGATGAAAAAACGAGCGAATAATCAAATTGTTTTACTTTGCTTACAGAAACAAGGCGGCAATCATCTAAGTTGATAAAACAATTCCAAATTAGAATTCAAAGGAAAAAAGACATAATAAGCGCCTCCTGTTAATAAAATAGAATTTTCCAAAATAAAAATGGTGCGCATATTACAGAATAGATAAATTTTTTGACGTAAAAACTTATAATGTGCTTCTAAGAAAATAAGTAAAAGTATACTGACACGGCTAAAACCCAGTCTTCAACAATAGAATATGTCGTACATAAATTCCTATCTACTCTCCAATCAATATTAATGCAATAAGGAGTAAAGTCCTTTTGTATTATTCAAACCTGGTGGAATGAAACAATGGGTATTGGATTAAATCTAGTGAATTGGTATGAAATTATCCGTCTCTAATCCTTTGTTTACAAGATAGTAATCACTAAACATAGCGTGTTTGGGAATTAAAGGATTTGATCCAATTTTCACATAGAAAACCATCGGTTTCTAAAAGAAGATTAATAAGAATCAGAAAACTATTGAACTTATATTATCAATTTAACTTATAAAAATTATGTCGGCCTACATTAAAAAATTCTAAAAGAATAAAACAGCTAAAAATTATTTCTGATATATGACATTGTTTTAGGTCATTTAAATGGAACAATTTTCATGTAACATCAAATAGAAAAATTTACAATTTCATATTTTCCATTTCCCTATGTTTGATTGATAATCTTACTCATGAAAACGTTTTCGGAAAACTAGTTCAAAATTCCTTGTCATTATGATTTTGACTTATAAAACTTGTTTTTAGAAATAAATTTATAATAGTTCGAGGCAAAAATAAATAAAAGTTGATTTCCGCAAGATACTTCAGTGAAGGTTTTTCTTTACAAATTTAATATTAATGCAAATGAGCCTTTTATTACAGTCAAGTATCTGCGGTCGTTTGTTGAAGGAATATTTTTCATAATGCATTGCAGCAAAACAGTGTTTAAAATCTTTGATACTTATTTTCGCGGTATCTCTCCGACGAGATTTTTCCAATGAAATGGAAGTGATGCGATTGAGCAAAAGCTTTGATCATTCATGCGTCGGTTTTGCAATGCATTACAAAAGTATATCGAATCGATCGAACGGAGAAAACCTTGAACTCCATAGATATAATGAAGTGGCTGGGTATCTGGATTTGGAGAGTACGCTGCATATTAAAATATAAGTGAACCGAACCAATTAATATTACCTATACCAAAATGGTTAAGGTAAATTAAAATTTAGTAAGGTAAAAATACCATAATTTTACACAAGAATCGATCCAGATTAAGTAAAACTTCCTCTACTATTTATTTTTGATTCCATACTATTCCATATGTTGGCTAAACCGGTTATTTTAATAGTATTTTTCACTATGAATAAAACAAGTGTTTTATTTTGATGTTTATTATTTTTTAAATTTGTGTTAAGCTGTTGTCTATACGTACAAGTTTTGTTAAATAAATAAAAAAGCAAATTTGATATTTTAAAAATATTTATCATGATTATTCAGGTTGTCTTATCTCGAATGTTACCCCAAAGTTCCCTTTTGTAATTAATGATTCACGTTATATTACAATCGAAGGAATTTATAAGGAAGACCTCTTTGTCGAACTACTTTGATCAAATGAATGGGTATATTAGTCAACTTTATTTACTTTGGCTCATACACAATAAACTTTAGAGTATCTTTGGTAAATATCGGTTAATTTTTAAATGTGGCGATTCGTTAACGTAACTTAACATAAACTTACATATATATCTACATAATACTCCGCACTTCACAAGACAGATGGGTGGCAAGGAGTGTTATGCACCAATCTTCCTAGAAAATCTCAATTTCAGGCTAGAATATCCTATTACGATCTCGTTATCGCTCCGTTCTTCAGTCTATCTCACGTGTTTCATCATGGTCGTGCCTTTCTATATAAGTGGGCACTTCTATTATTCCGATATTTCCTCATATAAGCATCATGGTCTATATTTCTCTATAAGTTTCAATCTGAAGTTCAGTCGGCGCTCCTTTACGTATACACGATTCAAAATCCGCAATAACGAAGTAATGCTATGCAAAGGCCCATAAATTAATTTCAAGAATCTTGCTGCCCCGCACTGCACAGTTACCAACTCGAGTATATGGCCTTTCGGATTCCTTCTCCTACGCATGATAATATTTCAAATTTCCTTATTTCAACCTTGCGCAGCTCTAAAAAAGATAGTGGTATGTTTCTTTTAGCATCATTGCTTTTATCTTTGGAAACTTTAAATGCTTTGAAGTCAAATTTAGCCACCACTACATGCTTAACACACTCTAGACAGATAAGGTGAAATACACCTTGCTAAACGTACCACCGCATGCGAGGAAGAATTGCAGCAGAGCGCGAGACATCATAACTCACCGAGGCGAGACAGGTTTACTGGAGTTTGAGTTCAGCATATTGATCAAATAAGGTCGGCGAACCCTACATTTCGGCAACAGCGAACATCTCCACCAATGTCGTCGTCATCTTCCATACAAATATTAATTTATGTCACCTCCTCCCTTTAACCTTGGAGGAGTATTCCTAATTAACGCTTTTGAAGAGCGAGGAAACCAAATTCAGATTGCTTCGAAGATTCCTTGCGTTTAATTATTTTTTTCGCCCGCAAAATCTCATTGGAAGCGACAAAGGGCTTGCGGAAAGATAAACAATGATGAATGAAACAGG